>BMAU01021229.1:497500-1195416 GCA_019973935.1 Trichonephila clavipes | reverse complement strand
TCCTACATATATATTGCCTGACTGTGTTTTCATTCTTAGTACATCACACTGCTTAACTGATAATAGAGTCTGCACAGGGAAATTTCTTGATGAACACTTTTAAACTGACTATATTATCCTGCAAATTAAAGTTAGGGTGGAGGAATAATGTTTTAAGGCTTTTTTTTAATGTCTGGCTATGACCTTTTGGTTCTTTTGTAATACTGAAGCCTATCCATACTTTTTTTACAATACTACACTGCCTACGATGTGGTTGCAGTTCTAAGAAGATCCATTTTTATTTCATCATGCTCCTACCCATGCTGCATGGTCTACATAGAGCTAATTTGTTGAACAGTCTTTCATTACTACTTCTACGTTTTGAAATCCACATTTGAATCCCATAAAACATCTGTGAGATGTATCAGAATATCACTGCGGTTTAGGCAAAATGCTCCAAATGTGTGATCATTGTTCTGCAAGAATAACATGCAATTCCTGCTGCAATATTACCAAAACTAATAGATTTATGGTCTTGTGATCATTTAATGTGCTTATTTTTCTTAAATAATGTATTGATTTGTGATATATATTTGGAAGTTACTGTTATTTAAAAAGAAATATGTATTTAACATTATTCCATTGTCTTTACAAACACGTTTTTTTTTTAAAAAACATCTGTGATCTGCCTTTTATGTAGAAGTATTTTGGGTAATATAATGTAGATTTTGCATTGAATGATACTAATACCATGATTTTGTAGTTTTTATTTTAAATTACAAAATATTTCTTTCAAAGAGAATTTTTTTCAATTCCTATTATTAGTTCACTCTATAAATGAACAGCGCCATCTAGCTGCTTGTAAAATAAAACGTCAGTGTGTGTGTGTAACAATAACTCCGAGAGGTAGTGTACGGAGTAGAGAAATTAAAGAGATCACAGTCCAGTACTAGTGTTGTTTATTGTGTTGAGACAAAACATGGTCAGTACGAGCCAAAGGAAAGCGATCTTATGGATATGTGTATTTGTCAAACCGTTGGATTATCAAAATTCACAGTGAAAAAAAAATAAGTGATAGCCAAAGTGTGAATAGAGACCGATTGCAAAACCGAAACTCTAGCGAGCGGCGAGAAACAGCGATCTGAGGAGGTAGGTGCAATTAATTGATCCTTCTATTAGTGGCCTTAATTCATAAATATGTTTTTTAAATAAATTAAGGAAAGACGAGTTAAAAATCGTTGCAGAAGAGTTAAATTTTACTGTACCAGAAGGAGCAAAAATCGCTGACTTAAAAAGCTTAATTGTAAATAGTGACGGTTACAAAAATGATAAAGAGTTAATTCAATCTGCAATCGATTATGCTTTGGCGGAAATTAAAAATAAGAGATTGGATAGTGAAACTAAATTAGAATTTGAACGAATTAAATTAGCGCAATTGCAAAAACAATTAGAGCTTGCAAATATCCAGAAGAATTTACTTCAAAATTCCAATATTCAAAATCCGAGTGTTTTTGAAACTGCCGCCAATATTAATGTTGAGACTTTGTTAAAGTCCGTGAAAACCTTAACAATACCCGTACATTCAAGAGTGAAGTCATATAATTTATTTTTCCAGTCGCTCAAAAAAGCATTCAAAATAAAAGAGGTTCCTGAACAATTTAAAGGCGAAATTCTTCTAAATATTCTAAGTGAAAGAGTTAATAATTTACTAGTTCATGTTTCCGAAGAAGAATTAAATAATTATAGTAAGCTTAAAGATGTAGTATTAAAAGAATTTTCTCCCACACCACAAGAATGCTATAATAGATTTCAGAAAGTGCAAAAAATAAGTTCAGAGAGTTATGTACAATTTGCATCACGATTATGCGCGACATTTGAGTATTATTGTCAGCTGCGCAATGTGAATGATTTTAAATCATTGTGTGAGTTAATTGTATCAGATAAAATAATGAACACACTCGACAGAGAATTAATGTCTCACATGAGTATAAAACAGGGAGAGAAATATTTTAAACCACATGAGTTAGGTCGTGAGTGCGATATATATTTGTCATCGAAAGGCAAAATTAAGAAAGATATTTTCTAAGCCCTTTTGTGAAAATGTCAAGCGTTTTAGTTATAATAAACAAAACAAATTTAATGCTAAAATACCGCGAGATGCATCGAATGTATTTTTTTTCGAGTTAAAAAATGATAAATGCGTATTGTGTAAAAATAATGTTCATGCTTTACAATTTTGTCCACAATTTAAAATGTTTTCTGTAAACGAAAGAGTAGAATTTGTTAAAAATAATGGACTTTGTTTTAAATGTTTTTCACCTCAATGCAGCATTAGAAGATGCCGATCAAAAAATTGTTTCTGCTCTAAACCGCATAATAAATTATTACATTATTCCAGAGAAATGAAAAATAATTCTTTCTTCCCCCTGGAGACGACGACAGAGGTCAATGGGTGTGTTAAAGTGGCGATTTCTAATCAAAATAAATCTTTCCAAAGGGAGTTGGATATGCTCAAAGTAAAAAAAATCACTGATTTTATTCCGCAGAAAGCGTTAGAGATAAATTCTGATTTTTCTAATTTTGTGGAATTAGCGGATTCTAAATTTAATGTTCCCGGCAAAATTGATTTATTATTAGGTGCAAATATATTTTATGAGTTATTCAAACCGGAAAGAATTAAAATAAAAATTCGCAATTACTGTTAGTCAACAGCGTATTTGGTTATATAGTAACGGGTAATTTAGATTCAATAAATGAAACTAAGGTTCACTGCGGTTTGATTCGTGATGAGGATTTGAATAAAAATTTAGAAAAATTTTGGAAATTAGAGGAGAAAGAGGAACCAATAGTTAAAAATAAAGAAAGGCTAATTTGTGAGGAACATTACGCGAATACTCATTTTAGAACTAAAGAAGGTAAATATGTAGTATCTATGCCCTTAAAAAAGGAACCCTCGTGTTTGGGTAATTCGAAAGACATAGCCCTCAAACGCCTTGGATCGCTGTGGAATCGCTTAGCTAGAGATGAAAATTACTTAAATTTATATCGTGAATTTTTAAGAGATTATGAAAGACTGGGTCACATGAAGGAAGTGACTAACGAAACTGAACCCGAAATCACATATTACGCTACCCATCATGGAATTTATCGTCCAGAAAAGTCCACAACAAAACTTAGAGTTGTCTTTAACTGTTCTTCGTTAACTGATAATGGAATATCTTTAAATGACATTCAATATAATGGAGGAGTGATGCACAAGAGGACTTATATGCGCAAATGCTCAGGTTCAGAACTTACACGTATGCATTTACAGCAGACATTAAAATAATGAATCGAACTATATTAATTAACTCTAAACAGCGTAATCTGCAGAGAATCGTTTGGTGTGAAAGTGAACATGAATCACCCAAAATTTACGAACTTTCGACTGTTACCTATGGCACTGTAAGTGCTCCCTACTTAGCACAGAGAACTTAAACCCAATTGTTGATGGATGAAGAGGCTAACTTCCCTATAGCAGCTTCCGTTTTACGGAACAACTTGTATATGGACGATGCTGCAACGTTAGAGGAGGCAATTGTTCTCAGACAACAATTAAAAGGAATTTTGAAAAGTGCTGGAATGGAGTTGCATAAACTTTGCGTCAATCACGAAAAATTGTCACCAAATCCCGAACAGAATTACAATTTTGCAAGTTTAACAGAGACGAAAACGTTAGGAGTGTCGTGGAAGCCGAACGTAGATTGTCTGTTTGGACAGTTCTTATACTAAAAGAGACGTCTTGTCTACTATTGCCAAGATCTTTGATCCTGTTGGACTGATGGCACCAGTAATTTCCAAAGCAAAGATTTTCCTTCAGCGTTTGTGGAGAAGCAAATTGGAATGGAATGACCTTCTGCCAGCTGAAGAATATCGAGAATGGCAACAATTATCTTTAGAGAATATCAACAATATAGAGATACCAAGGCATATTCTTGTCGCTTTTCCAGAAGTTATTGAGATCCATGGCTTTGCTGATGCCTCAGAGCGGTGCTACGGTGCAGCAGTTTACTGCAAATCTAAAAATTTGAAGAGTGAAACTTTAGTTCGGTTAATCACAAGCAAATCGAGAGTAGCGCCTATTAAAAGCCTGACAATTCCCAGACTTGAATTGTGTGCTGCAGTGCTATTGGCAAAACTTGTGAAAAGAGTTGTAGCTGCTTTACAACTAGAAACTGCTGAATTATATCTTTGGTCGGATTCGATGATCGTCTTGGCGTGGCTTCGAAAGGAACCGATGGACTTAAAGACCTTTGTTCAAAATAGGGTTGCCAAGATACAACAACTCTATCCTAATCAGTTATGGAGACACGTACCATCTGATCAAAATCCTGCAGACTTAGTCTCCCGAAGAGTCGATCCTGATAAACTTTTGCAGCAAAACTTATGGTTTAATGGACCAACATTTCTTTCAGGTGATGACTATCCCAATCGAACTATAAACTGTAGAGAGAAACTAGATGAATATAATTCAGAACTGAAAAACTATGTTAATGAACAAATTGAAAACTTTCAATCGGTGCTTAATATTCATGTTAATGATTTTTTAAACGACCTTCTTAACCTAAGCAATAATTATATAACTATTTTACGTGTATTAAGTTTTATTTTCAGGTTTGTGGAAAATTTAAAGGGAATATAAATAAAGTGGCTGGTCCACTCACAACAAAAGAATTTGAGAAAGCTGGAACATTTCTGGTAAAAAAAGTGCAAGAGCAAGAATTTTCCAGTGATATTAACCATCTTAAAAGTAAGGGGAGTGTGCTACCAAACAGTAAGTTAAAGACATTGAATCCCTTTTTAGATGACAACGGTGTCTTAAGAGTAGGAGGACAATTGTGTAACTTAGAGTTAAGTTTTAATAAAAAGCACCAGATAATTTTACCAAAAAATAATAAATTAACTTCACAATAATAATAGAATATTTTCATAAGAAATATTTATACATGTGGGAACTGTGTATCTTTACTGAATCATATTCGGAAAAAATTTTGGCCGTTGAATGGTAGGTCAATGTGCAGAAAAACTGTATATAAATGTATTGTATGTTTTAAAGCGAAACCAATTGTGTCAACTCAAATTATGGGTAATTTGCCAAAAGAGAGGCTTATTACTGATTATCCGTTTAATTGTTCAGGAGTAGATTTCTCTGGTCCTTTTTTCATTAAAAATAAAGGACAACGTAAAGGAAATTTGTTTAAAGTGTATATTTGTATTTTTGTGTGTTTTGTGTTTAAAGCAGTACATATTGAGTTAGTATCAAATTTAACGTACGAGGAACTACTTACGGTCACTGTACAAATTGAGGAAATTTTAAATTCTCGACCGCTTTGCCCCCTATCAAACAATGATGATGATTTCCAAGTGCTTACACCAGCTCATTTTTTAATTAATAGGTCTTTAAATTCGCTAGAAGAGTTTAATTTGACAAAATGTAAAGAGAGTAACCTCAAAAAGTGGCAAAAAATAACTAAGATAGTTCAATTAATGTCCAAATTTTGGAGTCGTAATTACTTGAATCAATTACAACAGAGAGGAAAATGGATGTTTGAAAAAAATAACGTTAAAATTGGAGACTTGGTTTTAATAATTGAAGAAAATTTACCAACATATAAATAGGCATTAGGTAGAATTGTATTATGGCGAAGATAAAAAAGTGCATGTTGTAAAAATTAAAACTCAGTATAGTACATGTAAAAGAGCCATATCAAAAATTTGTGTTTTACCAATGGAAGATCCTTAAATATAATTTGAATTTTTCATTTAGTGTACCATTGGTGGTGTGTAAATTTGCTCATTGTTAGTAAAGTGATTTTGTATTTGTATAAAAAAAAAATATTGTTATTTGTGAAATCTTGCATTTATATAATGATTTATGTAATTGTATTTCTTGAGAATTGTCAAGTGTTGAATGTGTAAAGTGTTCTAGATGTAACCAATATGAATGTTAATTTAGTAACAATGATTGCATGTTTAAACCAGTGCAATGTGGGGTGGTATGTTAGTTCTGTTAATGAAAAGCGCCCTCTAGCTGCTTGTAAAATAAAACGTCAGTGTGTGTGTAACAATAACTTCGAGAGGTAGTGTACGGAGTAGAGAAATTAAAGAGATCACAGTCCACTACTAGTGTTGTTTATTGTGTTGAGACAAAACAATATATTTATATATATATCTTGTTCAAATTTTCAGCCATTAGCAAAATACTTTCTATTCATCCATTCAAGTTCATTTTTTTAAACTTGTTGTGGGTGACACTTTATGTTAATACAGTTTTTTCAAATATTAATTCATAAATTTAATTAATGAATAAATAGTAACAAACAAAAACAATAGTCCAACAGCATATATAAAAAGGAAAATCGCTCATTGTGTCCCTGTAGCACAATGGATAGCGCGTTGGACCTCTAATCCAAAGATTGTGGGCTCGAATCACACCTGGGATAACCTAATTTCTGAGAATGTGATTTGTTTTTTGCTACACTATTTTATTAGAATAATTAAATTTAATTAATGAATAAATAATAAACAAACAGAAATAGTCCAACATTATGTATAGAAAGGAAAATAGCTTTTTGTTTGGTTACTCAATATTGTGATTTTGTCATATGTGTGTACATATTTAAATTAATTGTAACTATTTAATAAAAATAACTAAAATAAAATTTCCCTTTGTTGACTTAAGTAGAAATTGACTTAATTTTTTTTTTACATTACTTGATAAAACATTAAGAAAAACATTTTTTCCAAAATTTGTTCAAAAATCCTTTTTATAACATCATTATCACAGTTAAGGATTACTAAATGAAATAAATTTATGCATTGTAAAAGAAATCGACGATATATAGAAAATTATGAAAGAATTACACTATTATATATATATATAAGAATCTATATGTAACAAAAAAATACAATATGAAACATTCGGAAACTTCAATAAGGAAGCATTCTTTCATTTCATAAGGTTATCTTTTAAAAATTTTATAAAGAACAGTCTGCATTTTTTTCCTCTTGACTAAGCTTTTGTTTATTGTTGTACTTAGGGGGAAAAAAATCTTATAAGTATCAAGTAGTAGGATTTTGTTTAAGAAAAGCATAGTGTAATAAATAACTACCCAAGATAGTTATGTAAATAAACAAGCCAAGAAGTTACATTTATCTAATCTTATTTATAAAGAAAAAAGTAAAACACAGAAACTTATAATATATTAGCAAAAAGAAAGAATGATAGTATATTACCAAAAAACTATTTTCGTAAATGTATATGTATAACATTGTTAAAAATTGATTTTGATGTGTTTGAAAGATTATTATAAAATATTATAATCCATTATTTTGTGTGTGACAACTTATTAATTTTTCCAAAAATCTATTCTTGTAGATTTATTTATCCAGAATTTCTCCCTGATCCCAAATTTGAATTCAGAAATAAAGTTCGAGAGAAATTAGAGAGGCAGGACATGTTGAAGAGGAGAGCAGTTATTGATATCCCCGAATTCTATGTTGGTATGAACACTTTTCTTTTTTTTTTCTTCCGTTTCCAAAAACATAAAGCATACATATATAATTATGAAATGTTTGTTTGTAAGATTTTTTCTATAAGAGTAAATTATAGATTCATTTGTTTCTGTTATATCGGAGGAAATGTGAAAAAGCACTTATAATAAATAGAATCAAATTCTTTAATAGCCTGAAAATTGCAAGTTGTTATTTTAATCAAAAATATTTCTCATAATATTCTTTAGATTATCTCAGATTTTTTAAATTTATTACTCTGCTAAAGAAAAATACTTTTATTATCTACATTATGGGAGTCTAAACTATGACCATTTGAGAGCCACATTGCAAGAAAAAAAAATTTGCTGGGCCACACATACAACATTTTTTCAATAAATTGAAATAAAAATTAACTTAATGTAATGATGGGAGGCCAGAACGATTTATTCAGCAGACCTCAGAATTTCAAAGTCAGTTTTTTGGAATTCGTTTCAATTTCCCCTCACTGGATGGTGAAATTCCTTCGACAAGGGAGTGCCAAAACATTCCCACGCCTGGGGGATCATTGGATTCATAAATTGCGGGGTGCGTCACCAGATTTCCCGTGCTTCCAAAAGGCAATGAACCTTGTGCGGTAACTCTGCGCTGGTTCTGGACCAATCAGAGGTAATTAAGTGGACAAGGCAAATAGTCTGCTCTAGTCGTAGAATAAAAACGGCATGCACCCCGATTTGGACAGAGAGACACAGACTGAGCAGATCCCAGACCTTGAGATCCGAATCCTCCGCGGGACTCCAGGCGTCAACCATGTCCATCCTCTTGCCACACTTCATCTCTCTCTCAAGCTAAGTTAAATTTTAATCTTGTTGTGAAGTAAATTTATAGTTACTTAAATATGTTATTCAATAAAATTAATTGTTACCACTATACGATCGGACTGTTAATTTAGTGTAATGTTAATTTGTCAATAGAACTTAACTAATTTTAACTTAAGTCATGATGCGATGTTAAATTAAGAAACTTTTTGGTTAAAGTCATAAAATTTAAATAAGCTATCATTAGCCTCGCATCAGTAACTTTATTAAAATAAAAATTAACTTCTTTTTATTATAATTTTTTAAAATTTGGATTAGATATGTATAGGTACATATTTATTTTACATTTGTAAAAGTTTTGTTTCATTTAGTTTGGATTTCATAAAGATGGAAAAAATTCAAATTAAGAAGATCAATGACTTTGCTTTTGTTGAACAAGCTAATCGATATTGGGTTCAATAGATGAGGTTGCAATTCTTAATGCATTTTGAAGATGTTTGTTAGTGATCTTTTTTTTTTTTTTTTTTTTTTTTTTTGTATGCTTCATTTTTGAAAATAATTGTTCACAAATATAGGTACTGCCAAAAGCTGAAGATAGATATTAATAAAGCATGATTGTGAAAATTAGGATATTTATCGCAGTGTAGGTAATCTTTATAAAACTCTAGTAAAGAAACATTCCCAAATTTTTCTTTCAGTTAAATGTCCCTTTGCAGTTCAATGCATTCTATTTGAAGGTAATTTATTTATTTTTAGGAGAAAATATGTTGCAATACTCTTCATTTTGTCAAAAATCTTAAAATGTACTTTCAAACCCTTGAATTAAATCAAAAACTAGTGCAGCATATTTTTTGCAATTCCAGGTTTATATGCAGCCAAAGTAATGAAATATGTCAAATCTTTTTTACTTTTATTTGATTGTGCGAAAATTTCAACTTTCTTTCAAATGCTGTTATTGTTGGAACAAATTATTAATAAATTGATTATTTCCTTGAAGTCAAATTTAAATCATTCAAATATTCTGTGAAATCTACTAAAAAAGCTAAATCTAAAACCCAATCTTCGTCTTCAAATTCAGTCACAGGTTTTCTTTTTATTTTCATAAATATTTTTATTTCAGTTCTCAAATTGTAAAATCTTTTTAAGTATTTTCCACTTACTGAGCCACTTCTGTATAATAAATAACAACCGCAAATTCGATGCCCATTACCTGAAGGAACTCTTGAAATTGTCTATGATTACATCCTTTTGCTCTTATAAAATTAATGGTTTTTATAACAACGCTTAATATACTTTCCAGTTTTAAAATTTTTGCACATAAAGTGCCCTGATGTACAATGCAATAATAAGATGTTTTATTAAAATTTTTATTTCAAATTAAATGTCAACGTATCGATTATATATGAAAAATATCGAAAACATTTTTTTTTTTTAATAAAAATGTATAAATTTAAATATTTTTATAATTTGCATTTGGGCCACATGTGGCCTATGGGCCGCACTTTAGACAAGCAGGATCTACATCATATTACAAGTATGCTTGTATGATCGAAAATCTTATTTATTGCTCGAATTTTACTTTTTAATACCTAGACATTTTATTTCAATGATATATAATTGCTCTTTATAGGTGATTTGAAAAAAAAACTAGCATACTAATAAAAGCTAAATTTAATTAAAATGTTAAATTGATACTTCTCTTTTGAAAAAAGAAAAGTCCCAGGAAGGAAATTTTAAAAGTATGTGAAAGTAATGGGGATGTAAGGGTATCTGTTTCTTTAATATATTGACAAAATGTTATGCATATGATGAAGTATTTCTTATTGTTTAACATTATAACAGACATTAATATGATCATTATTTTCAGGTGTAGTTATTCTGTAGAATAACTACAGCATAATTTTTAAAAGATGGAATAATTAATCATTTTGTGTATACATTTATATAATTCAAAAAATTTTTTAAATGAGTTTTTAATTAAATATTAAGACAGTGAATCTGAACCCTGCCTGTATAAATATAGTAAATATTAATTTTCCATAGCATTTTCTTTGGAAAAGAATGCATTTGAATTGTGAGTTGTATTTCTTATCATGTATTAAAGAGAAAATAATTAGCAGATCTTTAGATTCTGACTTTTAAAGCTTTATAAATAAAGTTTTATTTTAACAGCATACTAGGTTATCATTTATGCCGTATTTAGAGTAAGAGAGAGAGAGAGTATCTAGTGAATTACGAAACACAATATGTGTTCCATGTTGGTAGAAATTACCAAATTTGTTAACTGATCACCATTACATCTTGACAATCATGTAATGGCATGTCATTAATAATTTTTTTTTTTTTTTTTTTTTTTTTTGTATTTCTATCAAAAAGCAGAACAGCCTTTCCCAACATGGTTGCAGTACAAAAATGCCTTGAAATTTTAAATATGCTGAAAAAAACTTAAAAATCCTTGACAGGCATATAAAATAAAATGCATATATCATCTATACATATAAATAAAAATGAAGTGTATGTTTGCAATTTGAAATCAACAGCTTTTTACTAAATGCGTTTAAAAATATATATGGTACTTATATGAAAAATCCATTTTTAAAATTTTTGTCTGTCTCTCTGTTTGTTCCAACTAATCTCTGAAACGGCTGGACCAATTTTGATGAAACTTTCACTGGCAGATAGCTAATGTTATAAGGAGTAACTTAGGCTACTTTTATTTTAGAAAAAAAATTAGGGTTCCGCGAAAATAAAATTAAAACCAACAAAATAGTGAACAATATCAGATTCAAATAGGGTTTATATTTATTCAATAGGGATTATTTTATTTTGCGAGCCTTCTGTCTCAACAATTTCTAGCAGTTATATCAAACTTTTTTGTTTGATTAAGTTGCTGCCACTCGTGACATTTCCCGTTCATGTCCTTTGATCCTAATGATTTTACAGTCCTCACCCTATCAACAGTGTCAAAGGTCATGCCTCCCTCTCACTCCTTGCTCAACAAAAAATAAAACAAAAAAAGAAACATCAATTCACAAAGTAGAAGAATGACATTTTACTTATAGCATAGATATTTCTTTACGGGGAATGCATAATTATTAAGTTTTTGTAAACTCTGTGAATTGAATAAGCACTTTATTGTTAAGTTCCACATAAGAGAAAGTCACGGGTAACAGCTATTTAACATAAAATAAATGCATCAGAAAATATTAATGTATTACACATCCAGATACAAATTATTTACACTATTTTAAGCATTTATTACACAAAATTTGTAACAATGTGTTACTTTTGCTGAGCAGAAGGAAGGTATTTTCAAAAATCGACCCACAAGAAAGTTACAGGGTGTTATAAATAAAAAAAAATCTTTTTTATCAGCTATTATATCTACAGACTTAAAATTTAGCAAACATTGTTTTTTGAGATATGCAAAAAGCTTTTTTTTTTGTTAATTTACAATTCACATAAAACTAACCCATTAAAAACTTCTTTATCCTTTAGTCTGTATTGTTTAATTTTTTCAATTCACCTGTGCGAAGAACGGGTATACCAGCTAGTTTAAAAATAATTGAAACATAGTGTATATGTACACTGATATTCAAAAGTTAAGAAACAACCTGGTTTTTTTGTGTCTGATTTGAAAATGAAGGAAATTAGCACTAAACAGTTTTTAATTGAATACAACAGAAATTTGCGTAATTTGCACTCAAACATAATTTACAACAAAAGATCTTGGCAGAAAAGATTATTCACAGAAAAAATGTCACATTACAGTTTTATGTAGAAAAAATATTAGAAAAAGTGTTCTAATAAGGAATGTGTCCACCTCTATCTGTAATGCAATGATGGCATTGAATATCGATGCTGCCAAATAAGTTGTCAGACACCAAAATGGGAAATGAAGACCAGATATGAAGGAAAACTAATACAACATGTCTACCTAGATAGTCTCTAATATGCTCTATTAGATTCAGGTCTAAACATTAAGCTGACCTTTCTATTGGCCCCAAATTATAATCCTCAAAATAGCCTTCACCAAGCACAAGTAAGTGAGGTTGTGCATTTCCAATTCTAGGAATAAATTAATTACCAACTGGGGCATGCATGTGGGCATTTCGATCAAGGATCTCATTCGGATATCTCACATTAAGAGTTTCTCCATGTAATACAGTGGAGACCTCTGTTAAAACCATGATTTTACTACCTCTGCAACCATGTCTTTTAACATTGTTGAGTCAGTAATATCTATTGTGTTGTTCACTCCAAATCAGCAGATGACCAGAATCATCTCCAATCTGATTTTTGACTGATCTGTGAAGAGTACAGCCATTGGTGTCTGTTCCAAAAAACGCATTTCCTTGTCCAACATAAAGGGGCACATTTCTATCATCAGTTCAGGGGCTTGTTACATTGCTTAAAGACCTGCTCTTGCTCCATAGTAGCAGAGATTCTCATTCCGGATGCAAATAAAAGATCTGCAATGAGCTGAGGCATAGTAAGTAGTAAAGAGTGTTTTTTTTCAGGTATAGAAGTTTAAGTTGGCATTACTTTCCAAGATGACGACTGATTTAACAGCTGTCAAGTGATTTATTCTCAGTTTGGTTTGGCAATTCATCATGAATAGACTCATGCCTGAACAACGCTCTCAAATTGTGCAATTTTATTTCGAAAATAATGGTCGAGAGATTTTCATAAGCGAATTTTGTTTAGCGATGAAGTGCACTTCTGGTTGAATGGCCACGTCAACAAACAAAACTGCCGCATTTGGAGTGAAGCTAATCCACAAGTGTATGTCGAAACAAAGTTACATCCAGAAAAACTGACTGTTTGGTGCGCTTTATGGGCTGGTGGAATCCTTCTTCAAAAACGATGAAGGCCACAACGTTACAGTCAATGGTGATCGGTATAGAGCCATGATTACTAACTTTTTCATTCCTGAATTGAACAATCATGATGTCCAGGAGCTGTGGTTCCAACAAGACGGTGCAACATGTCACACAGCTCGTGCCACAATCAATTTATTGAAAGACACGTTTGGTGACTGCCTAATTTCACGTTTTGGACCTGTGAATTGGCCTCCAAGATCTTGTGATTTAACACCGCTAGACTATTTTCCGTGAGGCTATGTAAAGTCATTGGTCTATGTGGATAAGCCACAAACGCTTGACCATTTGGAAGACAACATTCGCCGTGTTATTGCCGATATACGGCCACAAATGTTGGAAAAGGTCATCGAAAATTGGACGTCCAGATTGGACTACATCTGAGCCAGCCGTGGCAGTCATATGCCAGAAATCATATTTAAAATGTAATGCCACAAGATTATCTTTCAAATAAAAGAAAATTCATGTCAATCGAATAATACATCATTGTTTTATTGCAATTTAAAGTTCTATACCTCTCAAAAAAACACCCTTTACTTCCTCAAGCCAAAAGAGCTGAAAAACAGTATCCTGCATATGTTGTAACTTATGGTCGAACTGGAAAATGTCTTCTAGGCACACAATCTGTATGCTTAAACTAATTCTACAATCATTAGACTACACTACAAAATATATTAAAACATCTAGCAGCATCAGCTTGTAACAGCCCCTTTTCCATCCATCTGAATGATTGCCACTTTGAGAAAGCAGGTAAAAGACTTTACCTAGACTCTTCCAAATATTGTCATTGAAATTACAAACAGCTATTAATCATGCACTAAACCAACACATTAAGTTTTCCCACACTTATATAAATGTCCATTTCTTATATCCTATATTTTTTTTTTTTTTTTTTTTTTTTTTTTTACTGTTTTATGCTATCATTAATATAAAGTGAATATTATTGTTACTGCTTTTTTTTTTAAATTGAACTTAAAAAGCATGTTGTACCTCAACTTTTGTATGCATATATAAATGTATATAATCTGATTGTAGATTCTATGCATATTAGCTAAATGTGAAAAACATTATAGGATACAGAATTATGCATGTGAAAAGACACTATTCCATCAAGAATTTTTCTTTGGAAATTGAAGTCACATTATAATGACATTGGAATGTCTTCAAATAATAATAATAAGAGTAAAAACTGTATTTTTTAAACAAATTAAATTCATTGAATTCATAAACTTTTTGATTTTTCATTATGTCAGATTTTTATTTTTGACAGCCTAGTATGATGTGTGTGTTAGATATCAAAGAAAACAGTAGTGATTTTAAAAGGGGTTTTTTTTTACCACACCACTCTTAAAAATCTGAATTTAGTACCCCCATCCCCAAATCCAAGCAACAGATTTTTAATTAAAAAAAATTCTTATATCAAAATTAAGTAAGATTTGTGAATTGTATTTATTGTAATATTAAATTACATTAATGTATAATTTTTTAAGTATGTTATGAAAATTACATTGTTTTATGTTTTACTTCTTCCTTTGAGCTAATCTGCTTAGAAACTCATCGCTCTGTATTGTATTAAAAAAATAATTTTGCAATGAACTTTAATGTAGTGTCTATATTATTTTTTAGGGTCTATTCTTGCAGTCACAGCATCTGATGCTTTTGCACCTGGAAAAGAAAACCGATTTGTAGGGATTTGCATTGGAAGAACGTATTGTGGACTCAGAGCCACATTCACATTGAGAAATATTGTAGATCAACAAGGTATGTGTTTTACTTTTTCTAATAAATAATTTTTTTTTACTTCAATGAAAGAAATTTATAGTTTTCTCTTTCATAATCTTTTTAGAAAAGAAAATTATAGAAATGATTGTGCAATTAACAGTACAGTAATGCCTCAACTTAGTGAATCTGGAGTTATGCAACTTTCAAATCTCATCAATTCCTCCCCCATTACTGAAATTCAAATGGAATCAGTGCCAGAGCCTGATGAAATTCGTAATGTGATTGGAGAAATTGTCTATCGTGCTAGGCAAATAAATTTAGAAGCGAATAGTGATAATGTTTAAAAATTACTGGATTCCGACAATTGATGAACTCATACAAATGCATGAGCAAGACTTTAAAGAACTTTAGACCCAATTCAAATAGAAGATTGAATGACGGTTGGGATTTTGACAGAAGACCTCAGTTTAATTGGAAAAGGGTGGCTAGTTGTAGAAAATATTTATTTTTTTTAAATTACGCCTGCCAACGTCCTCTCGGACATAAGGCGTCTTGCAGTCCAATATAAAGTAGATGTCGCTCTAGCAGGAAGGAGAACTCCACAGTTGTCTTGCAAGAGAACATGAAGTAGAGCGGGGCAATCGGATAGATGCTCTCCAGTCATTGGCACGGAATTACAGAGAAAGCAGAGCAGTGAATCAGCCAGGCCAATCTTAAACAGATGGGCTTGCAGGTAATCATATCCTGTGATGATTCTGAAACATGCCACACCCTCCACCCTAGATTGGGCAGAAAGCTGAGCACGTCTTTGGCCATCGAGCAGAGAAGACCAAGGTTTGCCAGCAGCCAGATCTGTAAGAGTTCAAATTCTCTTTTGTCCCTGAGAAATCGCTTAGCGTTTCAAAGAGGCATCAGAAGGCAAGGTGGATGCGTCGAAGCCTCTTTGGCCAACTTGTCGGCTTGTTCATTTCCATGAATGCCGCAATGAGATGAGATCCATTGGAGAACGACCTCTCTTTCGGTACAAACAAATGAGTTGATAAGTTGTTTGCACTCAAACTCAAGTTTTGATGGGAATAGATTGTAGCCAGATACAGTCTTAATTGCGGCTTGAGAATCTATTAATATTACAATATTTAGACCAGGTGTAGTATTAATCGCTCTAAAAACCATAAATATTGCGTAAATCTCACCATCAAAATTGTCTGACCAGGCACTAAGAGGTTCTTTAAGATTAAAGGAGTTGGAGAAAGCACGAGCTCCAGCCCTACCAAAGGAAGCTGTGGCAGAGCCATCAGTAAATACGTATAACCAATCTTGATCTGGATATCTTTCATGAATCGTAGCCAGAGCCGCAGACCTTAACTCAACCAGAAGGGAATTATGCTTATGAACAGGCAGGACCAAATCCAGATTAGCAGAAGCTTATCTCAAATGACCCGGGAAGATAGTCGGTCTAAAGAGGGGAAGTCTATTATCGGAAACACCAAAAACATTTGCAAGTCTCTGGATCTCAAACAAGAAAGTATGTTGAGTTTTAAGTCTTGTTTGGGAAGGTATGTATTTAGGCCAGAAATGCTCCTTTCTCATTAATCGTTCACCAAGAGAAAGCACAGAGTATTGATGTCTTTCAGATGAACTAGAAATTTTAGTCTGCAGTTGCATAGAAGCGATAGGGGTCGAGGTGGCTGCACCAGTGATAAATCTGAGTTCTTTGTTTTGAACAATGTCCAACTTTGATAGCACTGTCAGAAGCAGTAACAAAAAGCCCAGAGCCATAATCAATAACAGGTCTGATATAAGATGTAAAAGTGGAATTCAAAACACTTTGGGATGATCCCCACTTAACACAGGCAATTCTTTTTAACAGAGATAGCCTACTTATAGCATTCTCGACCACTTTAGTAATATGTTAAGTCCAAGTTAGTCTGGAATCCAGGGAAATCCCGAGGTAAGTGGCACAGTCGGTCCTGAGTATAGCATTATTGTAAACCAGGTTAATGTTGTGCTTTTTTGTACTTAAGGTGAAAAGTTCAAAATTTGTCTTATCAGGGTTTACCTTAGTCATTTTCCAAGGACCAGTTTGCCAAGGTCAAGGTAGAAAATATCGGCTACAATGAATAGCATATTTCTTCAACAAATACAGGAATAATAAAAATTATCACCATGCTATGAGCAAATTTTACAGGAGAAAAAAAATCTTTGATCTAGTTGACTACTGTATTAGATAGATTTTAGAAACCTTGTACATCGAAATAATGTTGGTTTGAGTTTTTGTATTTCTGTTATTTAAGATTTTATGTGGAAAAAAAAATTCTAAATGATTTTTTTTTTTTTTTTTTTTTTGTCCTTGGCCCCAACTAAAAGTAATTTATATGCAAAATTATACCTTGAGTTACGTGATAAGTGGGATTGAGTGATAACTGCGTAAGTTTGGGGGATTACTGTATTAAAAAATATAAAGTAAATAGAATTATGCATATTTTGCTACTTGCATACTGAAATGGAAGTACTGGTTTAAGAAATAATCTCGATGATCTGAGAAATAACCTATGTACTCTCAAAAAAAAAAAAGTTTTTAGTAGCAATATATTTTAATATTCTTCTTATAGGTGTTGAAATAATGTATGACTTATATAACCCAACATTGTTGTCAATCGAAGTTTTACGTCTAGAAAAGAGACTAGATGAGCATTTATATTACTTACGAGATGCCCCACCTGAGTATAGTGTATTTCCATTTGATATGGAACCAGAATTTAGAGTTGAAGGGGAGCCAGTGATAGTGAATCCAATAAAGGTGAGCAGTTTCCTAATTCCTCACAACTCTTATGATTATTTACATAGTTGATTGTTCAAATTTAGGAGAGGTTCATACAAAAAACAAGATTCTTTTAGAATACCTAATAATTCATTTATTTTTGAACTCTTGCAATTACAGTAGATTCTCTTTCGAGCAGGGAACAATCAACACACATGTTTAAATCCAGAGTAGCATAGTTTTGAAATTCACATAAATATGAACACAGTGATTCAAATTCATAACCACAATTTTTCACATTTTGAAAATTGAAATGCACAATCACTGACAAATATTTGACCTCAAGATTACTTCTCTGCAGTGTCCTTATATAGACTGGGAAGAAATTTTACAAGCTTTCTCACCGGATAATCCTTTGGATTTTTCCAGGATCATTTATTTTTTTGCCAAGGTCATGCTTACAATAATGAAAATTATTCTCTCTTGGCTTACAAAAAATCTTTCTGGCCTTTTGGTAGGGAAGCGAACATTTTATTCCTTAACAATATTAATACAAAATAATTTGACTAATAAACTTATAGCAATTTGAATGACAGATCCATGATTATGATAAATTTATGTTCATAAGATGGTATTAAACATTATTGTATTTTATCTGTAAAAATAATTCTGTTGTTCAAAATCATTCATTACCTCCGACCATTTAAGATGATCAACCCGTTTTCACATTTAACAATTCTTCTGGTGATATTTTTATTACAAAATACAAACAGCTTAATTTACTTTTATCTGCTACCTTACCTTGTGTTTACATTGATGCTTATCATTAAATTTAATTTTATTGTTAATCTAATGGGTTCTTGTACGTTTTACAAATTATACATCTTTTAATCCATTTACATATGAAAAAAGGGATAAACAATATTACAGCACTTCTTGAGCCATATATTTATTTGCAATAGCTGATTGATCTAAGAATTTAGAGAAGTATGTCCCATTGAAAAAAAATCATGCATTAGAAAAGAATACTGAGCCTAATTTATTTGAAATGCTTTATTTCATTTATTTTGTTAAAAACACAATACTTGATAAACTTCTGTAATTCTTGGAAACTACCTGCATGCCAATTTTATTTAACTATCTGCTAAGATATGTAAAATGATTAATCATTTACTTGGTTATTACCCTTGTTCTTGATGTTTGTAGAAATTAAAAATTGCTAATGGTAACAGTCGAGTTTTCATTCTACTAATTAGTGAGAATAAAAATAGCTTTAAATTCTTCTTGAGTTTTGAGAATCACTACTAAATAACTTATTTTTATAAAGTTTTTATTGTTTTAACATCGCAAAAAAACTGACCAATCACAATTCTACTGATTCGATATTCCAAATGGAACAATAACTGAAAATATATGCAGTATGGAGAAATTATTTGTATTAAGCATAATCCCTATCCTTAAAAGGAGTTACAGTCAGACCTCTATTTAACGAAGTCGCCAAATCCCGAAAAAAAGTTTGTTATATGGAAAATTCTTGATAGGGGTTCATCTTTCAATAATACTTTATAAAACAAAAAAACATTGTATTTAAAAAAAAGTCTATTCACTCCTTTTTGTAAATTAATATCGATTTTTTTTTATATATCTTACCCACAAGAAAAGGGGGGAGAAGTAACTGCAAGGGAAAAAAGAATGTCGACAAATACGCTGTACTTTCAACGTTATTTCCTTAGTGAATTTTAAGGACATTTTCTAATTTAAACATACATTTTATAACGTTATTTATTTATCGAAGATGTTTCTAGTGAACTGGACAATGGGGGTGTTAAAGGTTGCACTTTGATGGAATTCTATTGCTCTTGGCCAGTTAGGCACCTAATTAAACCACCATAAAATGCATTAAAAGAAAAAAAATTGAATTACAAGAGAAAAAAATCGTAAAACAGAAAATGTACTTCGCTATCGGGAGGTTGTTTTACGAAGAAAATTGTGAAATGTTCTTTGTTCTAAGAAAAAGTTCGCTACGTAGAAAAATTCCCAATATAGAGGTTCGAATATATTTTGAAAGTGTAAAATTAGTGAATATTTATAAGAATCAACATTCATATTTAAAAAAAGATGTGAAGTCAGAATTTATTGACTACAGAACTATCAAATCTTTTTCGATCAGGTTTGTTCATGGAATAATTGCTTTATTTCAATCACAATTTGACCTTAAATTCCTCAACACTTCAGCTTTGATACAAAGTGATGAAATCCATTGCTTATTATGTATGTAAACAAATAAATAAGAATAGTCATCTTTCAGGTAAAACTAAATCCTCCTCCTTGGTGTATGAAATGGGAGGTGTGGGATCTGAAAGGCATTGAACCAATCGAGGAGGACCTCCACTGGAAGCGAAAGAGGAACCTGCGGAAATTGATTGCACCAGTTCAGCATGTTGATAAGTATGATCTTATGAAAGAGTACCGACGCTGCGTCCCTGAGGAAGATCAACGCGAGGTGTGGCAGGATGTGGAAGAACACAGGGTACAGTTCCCAGCACGGAAGCAGATATGGAAGAGGACACTGCAAAGAGCAAACCCTAAAACACGCTCATAGCTTTCATTTTTCCATACCCCTATTTTGTGTTAAGTTACTTTTTGTTTAAATAAAAAGAGAAGTCTATATTCTTGTTGGTCAATCTAGTTTATTTGTGCACACTAAATGAAATATTTTTTCTTTATCATTAAATCAGATTGAATAGAAGAAATGCCAAATGTCGAGCTACAGCATTGTGTAAATAGATATTCTCTCAACTAATATATTCTATTGTTTAATAAAATATATGCAATAATATTCAAATCAAGTTAAGCTTTTTTTTTAAATTGAAAACATAAACATGTCTTTTTCCTAGAATTCATATTTAATTATCTTACTAATTCCAATAATGTTTTAATTATTTTTCAGTTAATAGTGAGTAATATTTCTCATTTTGCTTAAAACAAAGCTAGTTTCATTATGTCAAACACAAATCACCCAAACAGTGACCTTGGAAATGGCATTTCAAATAGGGAAATTTGATTCAACTACTTTTAGGTCCATACTTGAGCCTTTGACAACAAAATTGCATTAGTTTTAGCACACTTATACTTCCTCCTGTCATTGCTAGTTGCAGGTCACAATAGAAGAGATGGCCACACACACATCGTTTTCAAATCTACCCACACCAAATCTCATTTGCAACTTCAATAGCTCAAGTTACTATTTCTGCTATAACCTCTCCACACACAAAATCGTATGGCATGGTTTTTGAAGAGGTCTACACTGAAACTTCACAGGTGAAATAGATCTCTAACATTGATCTGAATACACATATTTAAATAAATATTTTTACAATTGTGTCTACAGAAATTTCATTTATAAGAGCAACTGGCACCAAATCTTCAAACTCAACTAGCATTGTGATTGTTAAAGCAGAAAGCACTCGTAGTTTTTCTTAACTTTCTTTTCATATTGTTGCCAATTGTCTACATTTATTTTCAAGAAATTTTACTCAGAAACCCGAGTGCCTGCATTTCCGAACTCACGTTAGTAACCATAGGCAATAAATAAATGGTTATTGAAAGAAAAAGTTGACATTACATTTGGCAGGTAAATTAACTCGCTTTTTAACACATTTGTGTTGGGTGATTTGGTTCTGTGTGTTACTAGAATACATAGCTTCTACTGTCAAGTTCCTAATGAAAGAGTGCTTTTTCTGTGATTCTAAAAAAAATTACTTCTAATTTATTATCAGGTAAACTATCAATGTTTGATGTTGTATTTGAAAATTAGTAGAGAATATACTGTATGTTGTCAAATGTCTACATCATGTGTTTGTTTCACAACTATATACAGGTGTTTTGGGTGTCTAGGCCTTTTAGCTTAGTTTGCTGTGCTTTTTAGGATGTCTAGATGGCTAAAAGATGCCAATATTGAGGATTTACTTGCACAAATAGAAAATGGGAGACATTTCTGAAGGCAGAGGATATGGGTGATCTGAACGAAATTGATTATCACCCTGACCTAAAAGATCTAATAAATAAATTAAGAGGACAATAACGATGACAATGAAATTCTCCCTCGACCATGAAAGGATTGTTGGAACCTTTCAATAATCCAGCTCCAGAATATTCGAATTGTCAACCACATTCAAGCCTTCTTGGTGTTGTAGCTTGAAGCAAGTGAATATTAATGTCGCACTGTTCAATTACTCGAGGGCTTTTGGCGACGGACCTCATAATTTGAATTGTGGTCAAGTGACAAGGACAGTGCCTGAACTGGCACCCCCAGCTCCTAACTACGACATGAACAGGAGGACGTTTGAGCAATCAACAGATTTAGCGTGACTCGCTCACCTACACAGCGGGTCTTCAGTAGTGCTCAACTCATGACATGCCAACTAAGAGTCCGTTACCTTGACCACTAGGCTACTGCGGCCATGTGTCGCAGCGAAGTAGAAAACTTGTATGGAAAAAGTATAATTTGCAATACAGCAAAAAAATATATGCATTTCACAGGAAATACAGAACTTTCCCCTCCCCTCCATTTCAATTTTTTTCCGAATTTATAAATGATTGTGAAACAAATTTATACATCACAAAAAAAATGTCTCCAACTCTCCTCCTGTAACTGCTTTATAAAATCTTTTAACTTCTAGGTGCCATCATATTTATATCTATGCACCATTACCCAAATGTTAGATCCTACTGTGGTGTAAATAGGGCTTTGATCATATACGACAGACAGTGATGGTAAATAGATTTGAGAAAATAAGATCCATTATTCGGTTTGGTTCTTTTTTAATGGCGCAAGGACCAATTTAGATCATACTGCGCCAAAAGAGACAATAAGAACAGTTAGATAAGATTTGCAGGCCATAAAGCCTTTGTCGGGCAAGATCCATTATTCATTTAAGACTGTCTTCGGTAAAAATACAAGAACGTAAATACAAATAAACGTGAAGCGCATTTTCAAACAGAAAAAAGGCCCAATTTCCATTGAAATTTGCAATATTATAACTTAACAGTATAGTGTTTTTAAAAATTTCAAAATATTCCGTGAATACTTTCTTTTTTTGTTTTAATACATGAAAGCAAAGCTCATTTAACATTACGGTATAGGATAAAAAATGTTAAACACATTTTATACCAGAAAAAATGAATCAAATTGGTTAAAAGTGGGAAGTATGATAAAAAATGCTGCTCTCTAAGGGATAGTGAAGCCAGAATATCATATTAATTTTTCATTTCTTTTATACCTCAAAAAATGTTCCAAATTTGGGTCCTATTCTTAAACATTAACCGAAAACAGCCTTAGTGATAATGCACAGCACAAGCTGGTTGGACACCTAAAAGATGGTCGTCTTCATAAAATTAGACCTGTTGGAGTACACTTGAGGAAATTGTTCATGAGTGTGGCACCATTTGACCAAAGGCTCTCATTTTATGAAACTATTTACCCAACAAACCCCATAAATGGAGTTTCAAGTTGTTTGTTTTGTATTTACTCTCTGGATATGTTTGTAGTTTTGAAATATATTCTGGTAAACAAGATGTTGACAACTTATCTGATAACCTGATGTTGGTGTAGTTGGTAATAGTGATTATAGATTGTGTTTCACAAAATATGAACCATATCCTGTATTTCAAAATTTCTATACATACGTGCCTCTACTTATTACAGATGGATTTGAGTAATATATGCATTAGGTACTATTCAAAGGAACCGCCTCGGAAAGAATTGAAAATTACCATGTGTAAAAGATTTTCATGGACTGAGAGCATAAAATGCAAGGTTGCTTTGTGTTATAACAAAATTGGCAATTGCTTTGCTGTATTTCATTCATAAATAAGGAAATTCCTACACTAATAAATAAAAATATGACTATTTGCTTACGTCTACAGTAATTTTAGCAATAAATGTATATTGTTGCCAAAAGTGTATATACGTTTTTTTTAGTTCAAAACAAATAATCATGCATTGAAGGATCAAACTACAATCTTTATTTTAAATATTGTGTAAATAGTCATATGTATAGCAACAAGGCAATCATATATTAATGCAACCTACTCAAAACAAGCGCAATTTTTTGAGGCAAGATTGAAATGCTTAATATAGAGACTCGTGTATTGGTGTGTGTGCCTTTGACAACTAAGCCAAAAAAGAATCCTTCAAGATAGTTATTAGACTAGTTGCTACATATGCAGGAGAGAAGGTGGCCACAATATCATAGCAAAAATTTAATCTTAAAAAAAAAATTGTATATCTTGATCATTTTTAAAATAATTCAATTACAGTACAGGGTCACCAAATCGAACAAATAAATTTACATAGAATTAAAGAAATGACACAAATCACTATAGATGAACTTCCTAAATGTAGGATTGGTGTTAGGCTTTACAATAATCTTTCAAATACTGAATAAATGGTTACTCATTGAATATCCAGCAGTATCACTTCTAGTTTGCAGAATAAATACAAATGTTATTTTTACAAAGGAAATAGAATGTCATACGTTCAGTGTTATATAAAATGCAGATTTAATACATATATTTGGACAGAATATGCTGAGAAGAAATAAATACTTTCATTACTGTGCAAAGATGTAATAGGCATGATTTTCATTATTTGAGTAAAATTATGTGTTTTAACATTTCTCTAGCAATATTCTTCACCATCACAGAAATGCTATGGCCATAGTAGCCGAGTGAACATGGTTGCGGACTCAAGGCTGGTGTTGTTGTATCATGGGTTTGAGTTCAGTTGCTGCAGAAGATCCAGTGCTAAAAGTCTGATGCATATTAAATTGGCCGTGACTTAAGTCCTCAAGATCAGTGATCAAATGGTGCTGGGCCACCTAAAGAACATTAAACTAATGCCATTTTATTTAAGTGGTGCATTTCTCTCGGATTTGAACCACTTTCCACAGAAATAACTTTATATTCTATGTTAAATCACTTTAATTCATTTTTCGTGTAACTATATTTTATTCTGAAGGCATATTTAAATGTAACTAAATTAAAATTGTTAAATGAAAACAATCTAAAATATAAACAATCAACGTGTCCTGCCCTCAGCAGACCATGGTAAAATTATCAAACGTTGACCGGTCCGCAGCGATAAAAAGGTTGAGGAGCACTGCTCAAGATGACATGATGTGGAAGTTTGAAAATGGGGTACCAGGTGACTCATCCATTTTGCTTAACCAAAGTTCAAAATTATGAGGTAAGATGTCTATAGCCAAAGAATTGCTTTAGAGTGAGACTTTAATAAAAAAAAATCCAAATAAACTGCAGAAATGCTATTATTATATCCCAAAACAAAAAAAATCTTTCTGTGTTAGAATTTTAGTACATTTTAATTCAAGCAAACAAATTTATGAAGAGCACAGAAATAGTTTTTAAAGATAACTAATTTATTGGGTTGTTCGGAAAGTAATTTCGTTTTTTCCCGACAGAGGATTTAATTGTATTTTTTTGCACCCAACTTCACATTTAAGCCGTATAATTTTTATATGCTTTGAGAGCTCATATAGCAGGGCTTGAGTGTGAAAAATTCCAATTAATTCTATGCAGTAGTTTTTAGTTGGCACCCTTTTAAATATGGAGAGCGAGAAGCAGCATTTTCGACATATCTTACTGTTTTACTACAGAAAAGGTAAAAATGCTGTTCAAGCCAGAGAAAGAAATTGACCGATGTGTATGGAGAAGGTGTGTTGTCAGTACGTCAGTTCCAGAACTGGTTCGCTAAATTTCGATCTGGTAATTTTGATGTCGAAGATGCACCACGTTCGGGAAGGCCGGTTGAAGTCGATAAAGGCATTAATAATTCATTAGCGAACCGGCGAATAACAACACGTGAGATCGGATTAAGGTTAAATTTATCAAATTCAATAGTTTATGACCACTTGAAAGGCCTGGGATTATCCTCGAAGCTCGATGTATGGGTTCCCCATGTTCTCACAGAGAGAAATCTGTGTCGCCACATTGATGTCTGCAATTCACTTCTCAAATGTCACGAAAATGATCCGTTTATGAAGCACATCATCACTGGGGATGAAAAAGATGAACCGGCTCAAACCATTTCCAAAGCCGATATTCACCAAAAAAAGGTGATGCTGTCTGTTTGGTGGGATTTTAAAGGAATCTGTTTTTAGCTTTTACCGGATAACACAATGATTAATTTGGAAGTGTACTGTCAGCTGAACAAACTGAATGATGCACTTCAACAGAAAAGGTCTGAACTAATCAACAGGAAAGGTGTAGTGTTTCACCAAGACAATGCGAGACCTCACACAAGTTTGGTCACTCGCCAAAAGCTTTTACAACTTAAATGGGATACAATGCCACACCCACCATATTCTCCAGACTTGGCACCATTGGAATGTTATTTGTTCCGGTCACTCCAAAATTTTTTAGACGGTAAAACCTTCACCTCAAATGAGGAGGTCAAAAACCACCTCAATCAGTTTTTTGCCAGCAAAGACCAAAAATTTTATAAGCGTGGAATTATGCTACTACCAGAAAGATGGCAAAAGGTGTTGGACCAGAACGGCCAATATATAACTTAATAAAGTATTTGTTTATTATACGAAAACTGTGATTCATTTCCACACACAAAAAAAAAACGAAATTACTTTCCGAACAACCCAATAATAAGAAACTGCAAAAAAATTTTAATTTTTTTTTCATGTGTTAAGATTTTAAATCAACTTTTCAAAAATTTTTACGTTCTTCAATTGCCTATTTGTAACTTTTAAAAGTACTAATTACTTACTTTTTAAAATACTTGATACTAAATTGCTTGTTTCTAATAAAAAATAATTTGATTCGGCAGATTTTCATTTTAAAGGAAACATGCGGGTTTTTATTTTGTTGTTAATGGTTACCTTTTTAAATATTCTTATAGTTTATAATAGGAGCTGTTTTTAAATTTTTAAATAATTTATGTGATGCCACAAAGATAATGAAGCTTTTGCCACAATATATCCTTTGAAATAACATTAAATTTAATACATTTTTTTCATTCAACTGAATAACAAAAAATTGCAAGTAAAACACAAAAATTCAAACTATAAAGGTTTGTAGATGTTTTATTTTTTCCTCCTCGATTCCCCTCATCCAACTTCTCACACAGCTCAAATAACACATATGATCTACAATTCTCAGCAATACTCCACTTAAAACTCACATTACTTTAATATTTTAAATCAGAATGAAAAGAATTGTTTTATCCATTAATAATCTTCATATTGTTTTACTTATGAATACATATTTCAGACTAGAAATATAAAAATGTTTTCATTCTTAGTATTACTCCATATCTATTTGAATTATATTTTAATACAAGTTTATAAAAGAATTTAAAGAAAAATGATGAAAATCCAAATATTTTTAACACAGATTTGTAAAATTCAAAGAAATAAATTGTAAGGGTTTTCATATCTTCTAGAGAATATATGCTGTACAATTCAAAAACTACTTTTGTCCAGCTAAAAAATACGAATGTGTAAGATACTCCTTTGTTATCCATTTAAAATACTCTTAGGAATAAGAAAGCATATAAATCCAATTTAATTCATTAAATAAGCTCTGAACAGTACAAAATAATATAATAATGATTTAAATGAACTTGATGCTGAATTGAATATTTTAATGTCAATATTAGTTAAATGTTTGGAAATGATAACATAGTATACTCTTATGTGGTGGATCTTATTCTCGAGTTAAGAAAATATTTTGGGATTAGACAAAAGCCATATGAGAATTTAAATATTTTCCAATTGCACAAAAATATTTTCTTGTGTTTGTTACAAAATAAAAACACTTGTATACTTAAGATGATAATATACCCTTATTTATATTGTATTTGAATTGTGCAATATTTAGGAATTCATTGTAAAAAATATTTTTATTATAAACTGACACTAATTTAAAGAATATGTACATTTTCCTCCACTAAAAAAATCATATCTTCAAATTCACAATTCTTTTAAACTTTCCTACCCCCCCAACATATTTACTATAAAAAGCTCATCAAAGGAAAAAATAGGAATGTTATGATTAAAAAGAAATTATGAACCACCTAAAGGGTTAATGAAAAGTGTACATGTTACAAGAAAGGGATAAAAAGCAGTTTTCCTGTACATTTATTCAATGATGATCATCAGACATATACATAGTATAAAGCTCTTGCACTCGTAAATACCAGATATCAAAGAGCCGACAGAAATCCTGGACTGAAACCTTAATAAACTGTTTTCATTTCAGCTAGATGCTGAAAACAATCTAAGCACAAATGGGCCAGCATTTGAAGGGGTCCATCAATTGCTGTTAATGTAATAAAGTTTGATTTCTAAAGTGCTTTTCAGTAATAAAGATTTAAGATGAAAAGTCACAACACAGGCTCAGCCATGGATATTTCCTGTCAAAGTTTTTATTTTATTTTTTTAATACTTGTGCTTTTTGCCTAAGCTGTACAATATCGAGCACGCGAAGCTGGCCACTCACTTCCTAATGTTAGTCCTGTCGGGTGGAGAAACGAGGAAAACACTTCGCTACTCGTACCTATTTTTAACACAAGTGATGCACCCAACCATGAGGTAATGGGGATTAAAATTACAGTGATTTATATCTACAAAAGTTTTCATTTCTTTTTTGCTGATGCAATGTATAATTAGCTGTACAAAGATGAAACCTTCACACGCACGTTCACAAGTGCTGCCGACAGTTTTTCCAGATGTGGCTGCTTACAATGAGTGACACAGTGCCAGCTAGCCCTGAATCTCCACTTCGTTAGGGATTAAAACGAAGACTCTAATGAAAGAATTACAGACACAAATGCAGTCTTATTTTAGGTTTTGAATAAATAATGACAGAGGATGCACAGCTTCAGTCTTCAAAACAAGACGTAGATTTCACAAACCATCTTCTGCTGGTATAAAGGCATCTGTTGTTCCTCCCCTCAATGTATTTGCTCCATGTGACCACAACTAGGATTCATGGTTGGCAGTTCTACAAATAAGTCCAAAATTTCTTAAATGCCATTCACTACGTGGCCACTTCCTCTGATGATGACGAGAACTTTTCGCCATTAGATAAACTAGATAAATCATCTCCCCGCGAGCACTCAAATAAGACATCCGCAATGATGGACGCTACACCCTGGTCCAAAATTTGTGACATAACCAGAGCTAAAAGACGCTGCTGGTGTTGTAAAAATAATGTCCTATTGCTGGGTACCTTAGCAAGACACCTGAGAGTTCCGGCTGCCCGTCTAACCATGTCCAACGTGGTACCCATAAGCTCAGGGTTTTCCCTGAGTGCATTGATTCCCTGCGAGTTTGCCACCTGTAAAGCACTTTGTTCTGCCTGTTCAACAAATGTTATCAAGAGAGGGATACAGGTGCCTTGAAGAGCAATGGCTCTTGCCATACTGCTGTCAGCTTGAGACAAGTTGGACAGTAAGACGACTGAGAACTCCCTTAAAACTTGGTCCTCATTGCGACTCAACCACTTGGATAGCAAGGCGAAGAAACGGTCAATTCTCTCCCATGGGGGAGTGGCCATCATAAGGTCAACATTGCTTTCCAGGACAGAGAGCTTGCTCAGAGCCTCTAGGGAGAGTCGTTGAGGTGAGAGGACGGAGTGCGATGGCTGGGTGGGAAGTGGGTCTTGGGCATAAGAGGAAGGGCACGTGACCCAATGCATAAGGCCATCCAAGATGGGAAAACTAATCTCTTCAGGAAAAGGAGCCAGGTCTAGTTGTCCAGCAATGTTGGCTAGAGTGACTAGCGTGTTCTCACGGATAATGTGTAGCATGTCCCACCACCATTCATGCTCACTGTTCAAACTGCTGCAAGAATCCGCAATGGACGCATTTTCGCCCTCCTCGTCTCGATCATAGTGCCGTTGGGGTGGTTTACGTGGAGAATGCACATGATGTAAAAGAAGCAATCTTCCCATGACAAGTAAGAAACCAGAATGTTTCGACATTTCAGTATCATTTCCAGGCACAAACGACAAATTCCTCAAAATGGACGACACAGCAATGCAACGGCGAGCTAGGGAATCTTGTGCATCACTTACTGTACACAAAGAAGGTTCATCCCTGGTATAAGATTCATCTTCAAGATCTTCTAACGCTCGCCTCTTGCGTGTTGGTGAAACTGGTCTAATCTTGGGAAAATGATTTTCTGTATCCTCAACCGCAGGTTTGTTCTTATCTGCTTCCCCTTTGTCAGCAGATTCCTTTCCTTCATCTACCTCCATCTTTGAATCATTAGTCCTTTCATCAATCTCAGACACTAATTTTGTAGGTGTATTTACATTTTCAGAAGAGTTCGTACATTTCTCTTTTTCATTTGACTTTTTCACAATGCCATTTACCTTACCATCTGCACATTTATCTTGAGTAGAAGATTTTGGAGAATTTTCACTCAAGCTCTCATCCTCTTCTGTATCAGATCCACATTCCTTTTTACAATAAGCATTTTCTTTTGACTTTGTCTTAGATAAACTATGTTTTGAAGATTTATTTTTAACAGAATCTTTTAAAAGTCTTACGAATCTCACACGTCTTTCAGTATTTTCAAATTGAGTTTGTATGTAACCCGTGTACTCTCCACCACCATGTTGCCAATGACTACTACCACTGATGAAGCCTTCATGAACATCCCACTTTTTGTCTGGATCAAACAAAAACAACGCTTGCTCTTCTTGAGTCCTAACAGATTTTCTACACCTTGTTCTGTAGGTGTAATTTGTGGAATCCAAAATGCTAGTTTTATCACCACTTAAAACATCAAAACTTGATACAGTAGGTGGAGGTGAATCCTCAACATCACAGTTCAGTTCATACCACTTCTGGGTGCATTCCTTGCTTTCTTGAGGGTTCTGCATAAATCCAATTTCCATATCTCCCACTAGATCAAAGATGAGATTGAGACATCTACGATAGTGGTCCATGAGCACCTCTAGCAATCCTTGCAAATGGTTCAGTCCAAAGTAGAGGACGGTGGCATCATCATGGATGAGGATGGTAAGCACATCCAGGGCCCAGGTACTCTCCCCTAGTAGACCAGATTTCAAAGCCATCATGATTCTCCAAGGATCAATTGGAGCAATGTCCTTGGACAACAGACGCCGCCGCTTTGTGATGAGAGGGGTGACTGCTTCCACTGTATCAGGAGGAAAGATTACTTCCTTACGTTGAGAAGGTGGAGTGTATTGAGGCGGAGGACCAACTCCACCATGAGGCTAGAAGAAAAAATGCATTGTATTAATTTAAATATGATTATGGTGAGATTTTTAAGATTTCATGTATTGCTTATTTCAAAACATTGTTACAAATAGGAAAAATATCAAATTAAATTTAATATATTTAACAATAAATTTCCCTTTATACTACGAGTATAATGCAAAAAAAATTATAATAAAGTTCAAATGAAATCACTTTAATTAAGAGAAAATTTTCACTCACTGTCATTTTATTGGGACCATAGCCTCTGCTCATCATCTTTGGACCCATAGATGGCCCCATATGATGAGGATAGGGTTCTGGTTGAGGATAACGAGACCATGCTGCTCCACCAGGTTGTGAAGCATTTTCCCCATGTCGTGCCATATCCCAATTTTCTCGTTGACCAGGTGGATATTGGTTTTGACCAGATGAATATGATCTATTGTCACGTGGCCAGCCTATATAAATGAATAATGTTCAATAGGGATATATTTTTATTATACATTACTGTAATTATGTCTTTGCAGCTTCGTCTTAAAATTATGAACAATAGATTCTACCTATAAAAAACTGCACATCTTTATGCGGCATTTCAGAAGAAAAAAATTTAAATAATAAATTACAGTGAAATACATCTAACACATAAACACTTAGGACTAAATATCGGTAAACATGAAATTCAATGGTCTTGACAAACTATTATGCATTTTCATGCATTTTTTCCCTCTTAACATGAAATGCAAATTGCTCAACACGAAAAGATTTCCCTTCTGGGAAATCTGTTTGAGAAAGTTTCTGCATTATTGGGCACTATTGTATCATCGGAAGAATTAGTTGCAGTAAATGATGATAATGTGCCCAATTATGGCAGACAAAGACAATTTGGAGTTTGTTCAAAGCTTAAAAAATATAATTGATGCAGATTGTAAAGACGAAAACGAAACGAATAATGCATCTCTAGTTGCCACATCATTCAAAGTGTGGAACATCAGGAAAAGTAAACACAGTTATTTAGACCTACATTCCTATGTTGAAACAAATAAGAAAATAGACAACATCGAGCAATTTGATGCTAAAAAAAGACAGTGCAAAGAAAAATATCAGATTATTTTCCAAAAACTCACTAATTTTAAATTTCAATAGTAAAGTACATGCGTATATACATATTTATGTGAATAAAATGAACTCTAATAAACTTAGTTTTTAACTTGAAAAAATATTTCAGTCACCTCAGTTTCATGTTAAGCAATTTTCACTGTATTTATTTTTAAAAAAACCACAAGTTAAAAGAAGTATTCAGTTAAACAATGATCCAATACTACTTTATATAAGTAATATATATAATTACTTCTATATCATTATTACTTAAAAAAGTAAAAAAGGGCTAACACTTAAATAAATTAAAATCAAAACCACAATCAAACAAAAAAGAAACTATACAGCCAAAAGCCATAGGACACTATGTAAAAAATATGCTTCAACACAACATTTTCCAGTCAAGCCAGTAAACAACTACCAAGGTGAAAAAGAAACAAGGTATTTTAGTTTTAGATCATTTTATATAATAAAAAGCTGGAAATTATTTGCAGCTTTTTATATTGTATTTATAAAGCAAAAATTTATTTTAAAAAAAAACTAATATTAATTTTTGCTTATGATATTAAGATTTCAAATATTTACTGTTCTGAAATTTGCAGAAATACCGAAGTTTTCATCAAAAAATTGCATTGTAATGTAACTCAAAAACATATAAAGCATTCAAAGAGATAAGAGTATTCAATATATTACATATATATTACTTAATATAATACTATACATGCATAAAAGTTTTGCAGTCAATAATGTAAAGCAATTTATATTAAAAAATCCTTATCATGAGAATTCAAAAATGTATCAAGCTGCATTTCTATTATCTTTGAAAGTAGTAAGTGGATTGTAAGAAATTGACCACAATGTGCAACTTTTCTAATTTATCAGACTTCCAAATTCTGTAAATGAATTAATCTAGTTTTAAAGCAAATATCCAAATCATGTGTTTTACATTACATTAATATATTAATAAATTTTATGCAATTCAATTTCCAGTGATTTATGCTTATAAATAACTGTAATCCTCAGTATCATCCAGGTGTTTCAAAAAGTAATAGAAATGAGATAATACACCACTATTATCTTTCTAAATTTTCTCAATACATTCAACTGGATTTTTTGTATATTTTGCTTATATTAATAACTACGAAATTGATATTTTCTGTGCAGTCACAAAAAATTATTTTCCTTAAAATACTCATTTTTCATTGAATATTCAATGTTTTCAAAATATTATAAATAATAAAAACATCTTTAAAAATTTAGAATTTCCTTAAGTAATTATTATATTTTCTTGAATATAGATGTTACTTTTATGAAAATGCATACAAACATTGAAAATAGCCAATTAAATCATTTGTAAAAGTGAGATATCATTTTGAACTTTTTATAAACAGGCAATCATTTCCTATAAGATGCTCGAATTCCCCCCCTCTTTTTAAACTAGTTGGCTAATGCAAAAATCACCGGAAAGAACTGTTCAAGCATTTCTTTATTTATCCAATGTAGCTTTATAACTCTTAGCTGCATACTGCATAAAAAATATTCAAGTGTATGGAATAAAAATTAAATGATCAAGAATCTCTAAATTCATTTTTAAAAATACATTTTGATAATTCATATTCATTTATCTTTCTCTGGTGAAATCGTTAACTTGATTCAATTTAATTTTGTTTAACTTTTGATTTGTTTCCCAGTTATGAATATGGCATAGAATACCTGCCAACTTTTGAAAATAAGTAAAATAACTTGATTTTTTAAAAAGTCATACACTAAGGTAAATTTAAATGCATGTTTAATAATAACATGCATTTAAATTTACTTTAATTACTTGTATATATTTAATTATACAAGTCATAACTTTATAATAAAGATGCTTTTGCAAAAAATACAGTTAAATAATTTAATTTTAAAACTATATTTATAAAAAAATTATTACATTTACATAAGGCGATAAACATTAATTATATGAATGCTTCAAAACTTTTTCAGCTTCTTCAATGTACAAACTTGATATTAATACAGATAGAATATATCTACCAGTCTCACCATATCTATATTTCATCAACTTTTAAAGGTAAAAAAGCAGCATCCTTTTAAGATGAACAATGTACTCAAAGAATATGAGCAACTCCAAGTTCTGATTTTTTTTTCTTTAAATAGGTAACAACTCCATTTTTTTCTCTAGCATTATCTGCATTCAATGAAAATAAATATTTAAAAAGCATCCCACATTTTTAAAAATACACCCCACCCCTAGAGAGACACTGCTAACATTTCTCTAGTAAAAAATTCCCAATCACGTTTGGAATTACAAAAAGCCACATTAAAATACCACATTTGCAGGATCAAAAAAGGATAGTAGTGAGTAGTTTATATTATTAAAGCCATCAAATGCTATTGTAAAAGGACCTTGTTTGATGCATTGAATCATATACTCATTCTGACAAACTAGTTCACTAATCACAATATGTTTTAATTTTTCCTTATCCATATTGCCAGACATTAGATTTTTTAAATATTTTTCGAAAAGAGTGGCATGATCAGCAGCAGTCATAGATACATTATGTTCTACAAGAAAAGATACAAACAAATGCTTAAGCCCTTATTACATTTGATTGAACATCATCCTTGAAAATGCAACCCAATTTGCAACAATGGCTAATTAATTTCCTATTTGCAATGTGCTTTGGAAGCTTCATGAGATGGGCAATACAATATGGGACACCATGAAAAATGCATGTCAGTATGACATACTCCACAATACGCTCCTTTTTTTCCCCTTTATACATAATGTAATGGAATTTCTTCTTATAACCTTTTTCAAATATTTTACCTCTTTTTAGTTAGTGAGGTAAATAGAACAATCAACAAACAAAAATCATTCAATCTTAAATAGGAATAACACATAAATACAAATGTGCAAAGCAAAAAGGGAATTAAGTTCTAGAAAATTGCAACAGAACAGGCAAAATAAAAATAATAATAATGTTTTGCATAACCCTATTATTGCATAGTTATTTTATCAAAGTAGGTTCAAAAATTGCATAATTGCTGACCTACAATTTAGAGATAAAATATACAAAAAAAATTTTATAGAAATGTTTTCATTTTAAAATATAGAATTAGATTATAAAATTATGAACATAATCAAAAACATAAACAGGAACAGCACGGGTTGCACAACTAAATAGTTAGAAAAAATGCATACCCGTGGAAATCATGGGATGCGCAGCGTGAGGGTTAATGAAACAATTTGTAATTTTGAAACCAATAGTGAACAGAATATGCAGGAGAAAGACAAATTTTCTTAATTTAAAAGCAATTGTTAATATTTGAAAGGAATAGTGTGTTTATTTTCAGGTTGCTGTGAAGATGAGTGTCATTATTGACAAGAAAATAATCCTCAAATCATGGAAACATTTAGTGAAAATGCATACAAATTTACAATCTATTGATCGACTATCTGGTATAGTGGTTAGCAACGCTGACTGCAGAGCAGTAGGGACTGGGTTCGAATCTTGGAGAAGGCATTGATGTTTTGTAAATGTATAGTGGCTTAGCGGCATGGGGGTACGCTAAATAGCTGTCAAGCTTCAAGTCCTCTCCTGAGGTTGATGGAAGGGAAAGAGAGGTGAGAGGTCCCTGACCACCCACAGGGTGTTCTCCCTCAAAATTGGAGTGGAACAGAGCAAACTCGTACCCTCACCTGCATGGTGCTCAAAGCTAAGGACAGGCATAAAAATCTAGCTCTTAGCCACGATGAATTTCATGGACCTTGATCTGATGTTACTGTCGATCAGGAGGCATAAGCAACAACAATCTATGCATAAAAGCTCAGTGAAAGGTTAAAACATGTAATAGTTGGTATATATGGAATAGTGAAAGGTACTTACATTCATTATGTCTGTTGTTTTAATGTATATGTATTTATTGTGTTATCTACATTCTACTGTAAATCATACTAATATAATTTATAAACATTCTAGATTAGGTTATCTAATTACAGAACATGCATTTAATTACAGATTAGAATATAATTATTTACCATAATAAACTATATTTTTAATTAACATCTAACAGAGATTAAAAGCATTTTACCTTGTTGAGGTGGACCAGCTGCCTGAGGAGGGACACCATGAGTGGGACGGTAAGGATACTGACTACGATCTGAAACATGTTCGAAACAAAATTTAATACTTAAGGACGCACCTAAATAATTTAGAGCAAAGTGAACTTTTATTTAAATAGGAAACCTGTAATTACATTTCTAGAAATATTTAACTTAAAAGTGTGCTATTTGCATTAAAATAACACTATTGCACTGTATAATGTCTTGCGCACAAAAATAAAAATATAATTTTGAGATTGGATATATATTAAAGATAAATATAAACATGCTTATATGTTTCTTATATTTTGCATCATCAAAGTGTTACTATAATATGCATATTAATTATTGAGTTATATTAAAAGTAAATACTGTAATAGTAATTTAAAAATTTTAATAAATTTATTATAACATTACACGATAATTTTTTAGCGTGATACTGACACATAAATATATCAACAAAATGACACATAAAAACTACAAAAAGTACATAACACATTTTATTTTCAAATAAAAATTTCTGAACTAACCAGAATATGGTGGCTGAGATGGCTGTTGAGGATAAGACCCCATATGATATTGATCCTGTACAGGACCATGAGGTTTTGAATAATCACCATGTCTTTTGGGTCCCATGGAGTACATATCACGTTGATACATGTTTCCAGGAATATTACTAGGCGGGGCAACTTTATTTGGAGGAGGCATACTCTGACCATACATTCCTTGTTGAGATGAAGGATAATTCTGAAAAAGAAATTAAAAGTTGAAAATATATTTATATTTAAACAACTATACATAGATAAAATTATCACATAAATATTCAGATCAAGTAAAATTTGGTAGCACAAATTATTGGTGTTATCAAATTGTAGAGAGTGCCTGTTAGAAAAGCAACAAACAAATCTACTTCTTTAAGAAAGAAAAAGGATGGAAATAAGGTATTTCATACAACAAATTTAAAAAAGCATGTAAAACTTATATTGAAATAGACAAAAGTAGCAGGTTTGCAACAAATAGAGTATAATAATTTTAAGAGATTATTTGTATAAGCCATTTTGTGCTAAACATAATATATCACAATTCAGAAAGATAATGTTGGTTAATAGCTGCAGGATTGAATAAATCATTAAAATTTTAAAGTTGTAGTGGTTAGTGGTAGCGTTATGAATGCAATACTGATCACTGAAGACCTACTTGTGCTGTTTGATTCTTAGGTAGAAGCCTTTGAATAAGGGTCGACTGCAAACGTGACATCTGGGGCTGCGAATAATAATTGGGCTACTAAGATTTCTTAATACATATAATTTCTATAACCAAAAACACTCAACAGAATTGATTGTTTAACATAAAAAATACCAAATTAGAGAAAAAATATTTAAATACAGATATTATGTTTATCAATGAAACAAAACAAGTTCTTGCACAAAACATACTATATATTTCATATTGTGTTCTTTAGTCTCTTAAGTCAAGAAGCCTTATACTGAAACACAATTCAATTAATAATTCCAAACATTTGTTCCATTACATAATTAAATATTTGAAACTTTTAAAACTGAAAAAGAATTTGTTTAATTAGTCGTGTAAACTTTTACATCCGACCCTCTCAATTTCAAAATACCAGAAGTACAGAAAAACTTTTTGAAATAAATGCTGTAATTAAACTAAATTTAATTTTCAAAGATAAATAGATAAAAAATATATGTTTCAGAGTTTTTCTATAATAGATGTGGTTTTTAAAACCAGATAAATTTCAGAGGCAACTTTTGGTGTTAAACACGAAAAAGGTATAAACACACACATTCCTAGTACAAATTTCTCATTATCATTAATTAATCATACAAATTTTAGGCTATGGAAAAAGTGTGCAAGATATTTATTTTAAAAGGTTTATTTGATATAGAATATAGCAAAGTTTAAAAATTTTATTACATAAAAATTATAAATTTTCATTCTATCCTTTTTTTAAAAATTTAAATTTAATTAAAAAAACTTAACTCAAACAATGATGTAAGAGAAATCATTCTCAGCATTCATTGCAATTATTTTAACAAATGAATCAAGAACAATAATTTAATTTATGAATTTATGAAAAGAATTTATGAAAATAAAACAGATATATATTTTTTCAAAGTAAATTTAATTACCTGGAATTCAGAGCTTCTATAAGTGTCTGGTTGTGCTGAAGAATAAGGTGACTGAGCAGATGGTTGGCTGTTGGGATATTGAGAGGGTCCCAGAGAGGGCCTACCCTGATACGAGCCCATTGGTTGTGGAGGCATGCTATCTCGGGCAGACATTGGTTGGCTAGGGTAACGATGAGGTGGGTAAGGAGAAGGTTCTTGCGTAGAGGGACCTATCACAGAGCTATTTGGAGCTGGTGGCCTTAACATTGGACTTGGAGGTGCATTTTGAGGCTCAGCAAATCTATAAAATTATATTAAGGTTATTAGAAAAATTCCAGGGAACTATCACAACTGCATTAAATGAAAATGCTCACTTCATTCAAAAATTATAATGTTGATAATAGGTTTTATACATAGTTATTTATGTACACCAAATAAATTATTCTCAGATGAATAACAAGAATTTTAAATACTCAACAATTAAATTTTTTAACTTTCAAAATAAAAAATTATTTTTAAAAGAATTTTAATAACTGCAGAATGTACAGCTTCAATTGAAAAATGGATCGTAAGAAATGAAATGCAATATTTAAACAAAAAGAAACATTTGATGATAGCTCCAAAATATCCCATTTAACCTTCCTTACTTAAGTTTCTTTCCACTTACTGTTATTTATACTTTAAAAAGGAAAATGAAGCTTTTATTCATAATAAAAGCAGTTTATTCTAGTTTCAATTCAACATTTCCAGACAAGCAGCTGATAAGTTATGGTACAATGTATACAAAATTAAAAATATTCATTAAATTTTAAAAAATAACGGAATAAATCATTAATAAGACCGATAAATGCCCTATATACATGTAATAAAGAACATCCAACATACATACAAATTATTCTCACATTAATCCAGATAAAAATGTATGGGGGAAAAAGAGAAGCTATAATAGGAGAAAAAAAATTGGAGGAAAATATGTTATGCTCTTTTTATATTACACATTATTTCAATAACTCAGTTGAAATCTTTAGCTACGGAGAAGAGGTCATCAAGCAAAATACGCAATATAAGAAATATGATAAAAAGTGTCAGCAATATTGTTAAGCAATTTTCAACAGTATAATTCTCACTTCAGACCAGTTTTTATACAGCTTTAACAAAGAGAGTAAAAAAACACATAAGAATGTACACTGCTGGCTATTAAAATTACAACACCAAGATGGAATGATCCAATGAACGTCACAATCACATGAAAGGTTGGAATATTAGTATTTCAGTGCACTTAGACAAAGCAGGAGGGAGAAATGTCATCTGAAGCACTGCATAAAATAAAAGTTGTGTAGAGAAGAAAGGGCTTTGTAAGGTCAGAGCTTTCTCAGAATATTGTGTTATGTCTCAAGTAAGAAGAAATGCTTACCAGCAAGTGCAGGAAGTCGATAGAGGCAGGATTGTTGCCTATTGAGAGTGTCAATTATTGTTCTGTGATATTACCCATCTCACAGATCGAAATCCAATTACTATCATGCGAATGTGGAACTAAGAGATTGTTGAGGTCATGCTGAACGGCAAGTAGGATCTCCGTGGTCTCTCATTACTAATGCCAGAGAAAACAGACTTATTGTGCGATTGTTCCTGCAAAACCGTACAGCCACATCATGGACCATTAATCAAGAAATAGGCCTGTTTGCAGTACACTTAGAATCCGCATGTATGGTGTGACCATATTTGCAGCATCATGGACTGTCCAGCATGGTGACCATTATTTTGGCTTCCCTGCACAATACAACATAGAGAGAGATGAGCAACTCTGATTCAACGAATGACAATGCTGGATATAGAAACGGCGCACAATGTCATCTTTCCAGACAAGTTCCGGTTTTCTGTGAAGTATTCTGATGGCTGTATAGATATCTGGAGGCACCGAGGAGACCACTCATCACCTACTTGAATTTGATATTGGCATAAGGGCCATGCACATGGTGTGATGGTTTGGACATCCATTGGGTACATGGCATGCACACTTTTAGTTTAGATTGAAAGTAATTCTAACACAAATTGGTACAGTTTTGACATTTTATGTCAATAACACAAGATCACACGCTGCATTCTGACCCTTGATAGACAAGGTATTCGATTGTTGCCCTGGTCTGCATGTTCTCCAGATCTGTCACTCATTTAAAGCATCTGGTCATGAGTTGCTGAGAAACTGGCTCATCATCCCTCCCCAGCTTATGTGGTTGATGAAATGTGACGTAGACTTAAAGCAGCATGGAATGAGTAGCTCTTTTCTGTCATCCAGGCCATTCGATTCTGTACCTAAGGGCCGTTTTAGCTCCCAGAGGTGGCGGCTGTTTCTACTTATTTCGCAACCCTGTAACCCCAAAACTACTTGTAATTTAATTGCCTTCATGACATATGGTTAATGCACAATAAATGTTTTTGCTTTCCTTTGTGACCAATTTTAATAGCCAGTAGTGTATATTGACTTCAGAATTGAGAAATAATAAATTTGTATGCTAAAAAGCTGTCCCACTCTTTCTCCCTTTCTTCCTCTTTTCATACTAATTTGTACAATATAATCCAAATCAATGCGAACTACAATCATACATGAGAAATTTCTACAGTTAGGAACAAGAAACTGAAACATAAATCAAACAATTTTAAAAAATTTGAGTTTTACCAAACTAAAATATATCAATGTACTGAACATTTGATTTAAACTATAAATAAAGCAATACATAGACACATTCAACATACTTAATGTCACATAACAGAAGAATGAAATTCGGGAGACAATATTTGAAAGTTAAATAAATGCATAACTTACAGGGAGGAAAAAAATTTCAAGAGTAAAGCATAATTTCATAACATTTTAAAACTTATGAATATCAACTCTCACAACTGAGCATACTTGTGAAGTATGTGTACATATATTTTATAAATATTTGTCGAAAAATATCTTTGCTTTATAAGCATACTTTTCCTTACCAATTAAAAGAAAATAAATCATAAAATACTTTAAAAGAAACTCACTCATTATAACAGAATAAACCCAGCAAATTCTTTTAAATTTAAAAATGTATTAAGTCTTTTCAAAGCCTACTGGATTTTAATAAAACTAATGCAAATATACTTTAATGAACATAAAATACCTTTCTTGATCTCCGCAAGGACTCTGATAAGGAGGATATTGAGATGAATTTGAAGGACCTACAGTTCTATTTGGTGGATATCCACCAGGAGGTGGAGCATATGGATCTGGTACCATGTTCCTGCCACTGTAGCTTGCTTCTGATGAAGGAGGCACCATAGCATTGGGATATTGGTCACTGTAAGGTTCCTGTTGCCCAGATGTATTGCTGTAGCCAAACGAGGTGGAAGGCACACTTGGCTGATTTCCGGAATAAGGAGGCATATTACTATTGGTGTTTGGTTGGGAATACCCATAGTTGTCACTGGCATTATGACGGGGTTGGTACTGAGATCCCTGCATGTCATCGCTGAAAGGATCCATGGCTCCTTCGGAGCTGGAGTGGTTCACCATGGACGAGCTTGAATGGTGCATTGCGTCTGGATATGAAGGATGGTGTCCAGGACCAGGATATTCCGATCCAGGCATCATCCCTGGATGAGGTCCAGTATTAGGTGGATAACCCCCTGGATATGGACCAGGGTATCCATCCATCATGGGTCCACCTTTGAAATAAAATACATAAATTAATTCAACAATAATCTAAATGGTTACTCTATTTAAAAATATAAAAAAAGAATTTGTTATCTTCCAACATTACATCCAAGGATTTATAAACAATAACTACTTAACAATAACAAAAATGAAAAGCAATTCAAGTAAGATCATACCTGCATTTTTGGCATTCTTTTTCCTTGAATTGGATTCTAGACTACTAATTAAAGGTACTGGATCAATACCTCCCCTATCAAATTTGCATTCAAAGGGCAATAGATGTTTGATGTACTGTTTCCTCAGAGTATATGCCGCACTTGAAGAAGCACCAATACCAATTAATCCTGCAATCTCCTTCCACATTTTACCTTTCATCACCTAATAATTAAAAAAGAAACACTTAAGTATGTTTTTTTTAAAAAAACTTTATACTAGTCTCCAAAAATTATTCCTATCATTGCTTCATAATTATAAAAACTTAAGATATAAAAAGTACATCAATAACCTAATATAAATATTAAAATATTTACCTCAACAAAACCACCTCTTTCTTTAGCAGCCAAATACAAACGATACAGGTCGAGGGGTTGCTTACTAATAGTGGGGCACTGAGAAAGTGGTGTGCCCCTCTCTTCCTGATACATGATTAATTTGTCTAAAAATAATCTTCTATCAGGATCATCAGACAAATCATACAATTTTAACATACCATCTGGACGCTGAAAGAAAATACATAAACAATGTTAATATATACCAAATTTTATAAAGGAAATGAACTATTACTAGTCAAAACTTGAAAATATGTATAAATTTCAAATGAATAAACATACCTTTATTGGGTGATGATCATAAGGCTGGTTATTAATAACCTAAAAATGAAATCAAAATTTTATTTAAAACTTCAGAAAATCCATATATTCAGAACATTTATAGAAAGAAAATTAGTAAAATTCACTTCAAATAAAAAAAGATATAATCATAGAAGATATTTATATAATATAATATTGATGTATAATATAAATTACTTCAAACTATGCAAGAATATTTCATACAATAAAACTATAAACAAACCCCCAACGATTATATTTAAAAATTTATTTTTCCAAATGCAATTATCCCAATTTTTATTTTTACGAGGCAACTTTAGTGATTGACTTAAAGTGAAATTTGTGCTTTTTATTACGAACTATTTATCATGCATTTTATTTATGAATCACAACAATAAGTATACTTTATTTACATAAAAAAAATTCAAAGAAATCATAATAAAACAAATACAAAAGATTCAAAAAAACTGTCTCATGGCAAGCAATATTTTTCAATATTATTAATTAAAATCAACACAAACAGATTTCCTTCTCTCTAATGTATATTTGTAAAACCTTCAAAAATTCAACAAGAATATTTTTCATAACCTAAAGTAATTCAAAAGTGAATACCTCAGACAAGAAAATAAATTAGAAAATGATGCACAAAATTTTTTTTATGAATAAAATGAACATGTGAAAATTAAAACGTTTTTTTTACATTTTAAATTATAAATTTTAATACTTTAAAAAAAATTTAAATTAGATAATTTTAGTATTCGAAAGTTTTTGAGAGTATAAATGTTACTAATCAATTTAGAAACTAATATATATGAATAAACATATATCAGCTGGAAAAACATCAAACTCTGTTGTGCTTATAATAGTTTATTTGTAATACCAGACTTCAAAACTTACCGGACTTGCAGGAGTCCTAGGCCAACTAGGACTAGATACGCTTTCAAATTCATCATGAAAGGAGGACATAGATGCTGCTCCAGGTGACGGCAATGTATTTGGTGTCGGAGGATGAGACATCACAGGCTTGTTGCTTGGCTTTGGCGTTTCCACCCTCTCTTCAGGTAGCGATGACGATGCAGAGGCGTTGGATGCTTGACTCCCTTCGTCCATGACAGGAGGTGGAGGGGGACCTCCCATGGAATTACGTACTTGTGGAGACTGCATCATATCTGGCACAGATGGGCTGGACACAGTCACTGCCGAAGGGACAGGGCTACTGATACTTTGTGTCACAGTGGTAGGAGGCATACCTGAAAAATACAAATAAAATATTTAAAACAATTGGACTCAAAATTAAATCTTGAATTAATGACTATTACACTACCTAGCTCTTTAATCATCAACATAGAAAAGAAAGATATCTGCTTTTTATAATACATTTTATAGCTCAAAGTTGAAAAAGTTTTCACAAAACTTAAAATAAAACAGCATTTATAAACAAATATGGCAAGTTTCTTTTTGAATATATACAATCACTCACACAAATATCCCTATTAAAAATCTAATAATTAAGAAAACGTGATGCATTTTTAACTGTTAGAAATGCAATAATTAATTCTCATATGGCTCTATCTTCTAGTACATAATAAATATATTTATTATTGAATATTTTATAAAAAGAAAAAAATGTGTTGATTTTAAAGTTACTATTTCATTTAACTAGGTTATCCAAACCATTTTGTTACAATCCAATTTATCCTAAGCAAAATAAGTTTCACACTAATATTCCATATTGCAATACCAAACTGACTTTTTTCTTTGTAAAACTAAGCAATTTCTAACTTTAGGCAGAATATTTGCAATTTAAAGGACATTTTACTAAATATAAAATTACATTCATCCATTCATATTAAGAATTTGATTTTCTTTTAATCTAAGAAAGTGTTTGGGGTTAGATCGTGGAATTAAAAATTGAACCAAGAGTTTTTAAAAATCCAGGAAATCACTTTATTAGCTGACACATATACCTCTCATTTAAGAAATAAAATTAATGCTATTCTTTCATAATATTAATTTCATTCAAAGAGAAGTTAATAAAACTACCCACAAATTCCATCATACAAATTAAGTTATAAATATTGCAGTATTTATCTGTTACATTTCCAATATATTTTATTTTAAACATAGATGATACAAATTTTTTTTAATATAAAAACAAAAATATTATACATTCCATATTTCTTCTTTAAACAGATGTTATCACAAAGAATTCTATAGCTAACAACAGAAGTTGATTACAAAAATAATGACAATACAGGATAATTACAACTTAGAAAACAAGTAACTAATGTTATATGCAAGAAAAAATAGTAGTGTTCAGACTTTATTCAACTAACTGGATCTAAATTTATACTACAGCATCAATCAAGTTTTTAATGAAACTAGAAATAAGGAAATAATAAAAATTCTTTGTAATAGGAATCCTTAAAGAACCATTTAACCGTTAATTAGAATCAGAAGTCAAACTGGTAAAAATTCAATACATAAATTGATATCCATTACAAAGTCCATTCACATTAATGCGACCGTATTTTTGACATTAAATAACCAAACACAGAAAGCTGGTGGCAGCAAAGTGCAGTTGAGAATATATAAAGAGTGTGTGAGCACAACAAAAAAAAATTGCAATCATTGGTGTAGCGCAGAAATTGAGCGCTTAATTCAACATCTAAAAGGTCATGATCATTGACCTTCAGGAGAAAGGTGGAAGCATTTCCGAAATGACTAAGTTTGTGAACTGATCACATGCCGCCATGGTAAAAGTACTGCGCATGGCAAAATGGGACTGTCTAAAATCAGTGATGTGCACTACGGGTCATAGGTGACAGAGGTGAATGACGGCTGCGAAGATTTCAGGCAAATAGACATGCTAACATTGAACAATTGACTAACCAGATGAAACTAGGAGCTACCAAAAGTGTCTAATAAATTACTGTTCAGCAAACATTGCTGAATCTTGGCCTCCAAAGCATACGCCTGGTTCATCCGCCTAGGCTGATAGCAGTTCATCAGCAACGAAGGCTCGAATTTGCATGCCAGTACCACAACTGGACGTCCACAGAGTGGTAACTGGCGACTTTTTCTCATGAATCCCATTTTATGCTCCATCAAATAGATAGATGTAGGTATATACCACATGAAATCTCTGAAAGCAAACATCCTGCAACCATTGCACAAGTTGTCCAGGAGGGAGCATATCCGCATAATCTAGTACAGCTAGCCACGCCACTGAGTCGGCATGGCTCAACCTCCCAGTGAACACCTTCAGGAACCTTATTGACTCTTTTTGAACGTCTCACAGCAGTCCACTCTGCGAAAGAAGGTTATTCTGGCTTTTGACAGTTGGTCACATTAATGTGACTGGACTGTGTATATAAATTGAAGTTGTACCAATTTGATTTGAAATTGCACTATATATATATATATATAGTTTACAAATTTACGGTATCCGACTACTTGTGCAGCTGTTTTTTGAAAAAATGGAGATTGGGGATTTTTAGATTTATTTAGTATATTTTAAGAAAAAAATTCTAAAATTGAAAACAAAAAAAAATTATTAAAATGGGGAAAAAGTGGCAAAAATGTACAAAAACGGGACCCGCTCTGTACAAAAATTTTATGAACAAATTCTCAATTTTGATGTGTTACTTGGTTATTCATGTTTGAAATGACCTTCAGGATAAGATATTTTAATTTTTACAAAAACTAGAGCACTTTGTCTTAGTGAATACATGAAATTGCTTAAAAAAACAGTGATTATATTCACATAAAGGACTGTACATTTTGAAATAAAACAGTGATTGATAAATCTGAAGATTGAAACACTTTTACTGTATTACAGAATATACACAAAATATTTCAGCAAATTATTTCAAAAACTTTTTGAGCAATCACTGTCCCCGTTTGAGTTTTTCGAAAAAAACATGTCTCGAGTAAAATGCATAAAGTTTGACACCTTGTGTAAGGTTATGGCATCCGCTTTTACTAAAACACTTGTAGTTTTTGATCTAGTGAATGGAAAATAAAAAACTTGGTTTTTTTATAAAGCTAATATGATGTCCTATAAAATAAAGTTATAAAAAAATTTGTCGATTTTTGAAAAAAATCATGGTTTTAGGGTAGTCAGATACCTTAATAAAAATTCTCAAGTTCAGACTCTTAATGAAAGAGCCAATGAATACACATAGTAAATTTTTTACAAAAACATCATGAGAATTATAAAAATTTATCATATACAACTTCTCACCTAAAGAAGGAGCCTGAGTAAATCCAGCGGGAACTATGGAAGCTGGAAGAGAACCATCACAACTGGAGGTATTGCCAGTAGTAACAGGCATAGACCCTTGACTCATTGTTTGAGAAGAAGGAGTACTGGCTGGAGGAGGCATAGGTGTGTCTTGACCACTATTAGATCCAGGAATGGTAGAATTGTAGCTATTGTAAATTTTCTGTTGTAAATGCTGGCGCAAATACATTGGCGACTGACGTGTTGTGTTAGATGAAGCCGCAGCAGCTATGACAGCCGCCTGTGCAGCTGCTTGAGCTCCAGCCGCTGGAGGTGGCATGCTAGCTGCTTTGGGATATTGATTAGGTGGAGGCATCATATTATTCATAGGATATCCAGAAGGTGGTGGTCCAGTATTTGAGTATTGAGAGCTGTTGTATCCGCTGGAATTAGGTGGTGCAACATAATTTGAAGGTGCAGAACTAGGATGAGATGGCATTCGATGTGGAGACATTTGAGACTGAGAAGGATAGGTAGGCCCTGGATAATTATTTTGAGCCTGATTCCCATAATTATGTATGCCAATAGAACCGGGTGGTCGATGATATCCACCTAAAAAAAATGTCACAGTGGGTTAATTTTATGCCAATATTAAGAAACTGGAATAGAACAATACAAAGAAATTTCAAGCTTTTAAAATAAATAATCTTCAGTAGGAATTTTAGTCAATACCAGAGCCCAACAGAATAGAACAAACTAAGATAAATGAATATCAACTTTAAGCTAATTACTACAATCTAGATATTGTTTTCAGTTCTGTCACTAAGATGACAGGAAATTTGAAACTTTTAAGAATATATTTGATTTTTTTTTTCAAATCACAGTTACATCATAATTTTCCATAAAATTTAGTACCAAACAAATAATTACATCAACAAACAATAAATTAAAATGCATTTACTTGCTTTTCAACTATATCATATCTAATCAAGAACCATGACAAAATGCCACAATATGCAGCGAAAGTGAGAAACAGCTTCTGTGCATAAAAGTGAATATGCATACTCAAGCGAGAGTATAAAGCAGCACGAGGGGTATTGGTGACAGACCTCATAATTTTAAGTGACTAGGATGACACCTGAGCTGGCACCCTCCCCCCTTTCTCCTAACCTCCACACCACACCAATGGGAAGATGTCTGAGCATCGACAGATTTAACAACCCCCTCTACACAACAGCACTAGGCTTGAGCTTATGACACACCAGGCACAAGTGTGTGGCCTTGAACACTAGGCCATCAAGGACACATTTTTAATTTGTAATATTATACTCTTATTTTTGTAGTGGAGAATGATTAAAATATGGTATCGGTTTCTATAAAAAGGACACAATGGAATTATTTCTAAATATAAAATCAATATACAATCTAATACCAAAGTATGGAGTTTAGCAAAATAGTATAACAAGAAATAGTTCAAAACTGCACATCATTATTTAGTATCATCCTTAAGTGAAAGCATGTGTCATCATATGCATAACAAAAAAAGACTTATTTTGTAAGATTAAATGAAATTACAGCACTTTGATTACCTGAATAATGTAGCTGGTATTAAACCTTTCATTTATTTCAAGCCAATATTTTCCTAAATTTCAAGCCAATATATATTTTTCTAAATATAATATTTCATTTTTCTAATCTTAACCAATTTATTCCTTAATGGATTGACAGTAGGAAAAGTGCATGCAAGATTTTTTTTTTTTCCTGTTGTGTATGCGGAAGCAATTTATAGCATTTGGCAATGTCTTTTGATTTGGCAAAATTTGTTGATAGTACAATCTGTATGTATTCATTCAAAGAAGCCAGCAATTTTCTAAAGCACCTAGTTTCTGCAATATTTTAATTTCTCTCTTTAGATGTGTATTTGCAAAAATTACAAAATTTGTTAACATTCAAAAAAAATTAAAAGAAACTTTTTTATATTTATTACAATTATCCTATTATACCTTTCTAATTCAATTTTGAAAAGAATTAATACTTGAAAATTATATTCAGGTTTTTGTGAAAATTATGATATACATCTAGCAAAAACATACAGAATGAAAAAAGATGTTGAAACTATCAATGAAAAATGTTTTGTCAATCGAGTATAGAAAAGATCCTAATGGTGGAAGAGATAATGCTTTTAGCTCTGATATTTCATTTTTGTTCCTTAGAAAAAATAACAGAACATTAGATAAACCAAGAACAATTACACTAATGTACATTTCCTTACTTTGAGGATAATGAGCTGTAGGCTGGGGAGAATAAGGAGTCATGTGGGAACTCCCACCTGTCATCATGTTTTGGTGCATTTTGTTACCATACATAGCAGGAGGAGCCATTTGTTGGTTATAACCTGAAAATAAACATTCATCTTCAGTAACTACAGTACATAAATTTATCTTAACAAATAAGTGTAAAGAAAGAAAAGTGTGTATAACACATTTTTCAGGCTTTGCAATTAGTTATGCATAAAATGTTAATTTTATAGGGAACTAAATAAATTAAATTGCAACTATAATAATAAAAGGTGATATAAACTTGTCAACACACATAGGTTGATTGGTTCTTTGTTACTCACAAAATCAGAATTTCTACTATTCTACTATGGATTTCCTGTTGTATGATACACATATCCAGTAGACTCACTTATGGAGACATCCACAGAAATGAATAGACAGATAAACTGAATAAAGAGTTGTAATGATCTTACTATCATTATTTTTCCATATCTTGTTAAGTATCTAAAAATAGAGCCTTCCTCACATCAATACATGGAGAAGCAGATCAGACTCAGCTCTTTACCTTAGTTGTGATAAAGACTTCCAAACAACATTCTCTTAACTTACCAGTGGCCACACATCAAGCAAATACAGAGCAGTTTCTCTAGACAGTATTCTTATTGCAATCCCTTTCTAATTGATTTCTTAGAGACAACAATTTTAGGGATCCAATGTCAAGAGGATTAGCAACAGTAAAAGTAGCTATTTCCAATAATGTTTCATATTAATGCAGTAACCATTAATGAGACATTCAACAGTGATGCCATTTATATGATCACAAAAGAATTTAATATTTTCTCCTTTCATTCATAAGTTTTTAATATTAAAATATACTTTCTTGATTGTTACTAAGTAAATACACTTTTATTTAAAAAAAAAAACGTAATACTCCAAAAGCTTATGAAATCAGTTTAACAAATAATGCCACCTCCAGGGTTATCTCCCTCAAAATTAAGTGGAACCGAGCAAAATCGTACTGTCATCTGAATGGTACTCAAAGCTACAACAAACAACATACATACATTTAGCCCTTTGTTGCAATGAATTTTGTGGCCCTCGATCTGACACCCTGTCAGACAGGTGGGCCAAATAAAAAATCTACATATAAACCAATACATAGATATACTAGAAGGTATATCTCAAGTATCAAGAAATTCTTCATATAAGCTTACTAAAAGAGAATTTTATAATTCTTGGTTGTAGATTATACACAAACTTATAACTACTGAAGCTCCAATATGAGATAAAAATGAGAGTTCTCACGGGAATACACACATTACATGATTGTCCATGCTGTTTCATCCTTTGAATTCTCTCTCTCTCTCTTTCTACTTTAAACCACACACAAAAATAAAATATTGTGCAAATAAGTGAGAGTGAGAATTATATTTAATTAAGCTGCATGAGAGTTATTGGTGACGAACCTCATAATTCCAAACCATGGTCAAGTGACAAGAACAACACCTGAGCTGGCACAACCTTCTCCTAACTTCCCAATCACACCTTCAGGAGAACGTTTGTGCCTCAACATATAAAACATTCATTGGCCCCCTCTGCACAGCAGGTCTTCAACAGTACTAAAATAACGACATGTCAGCAACAAGTCCTTTATCTTGACCACTAGGTTACCAAAGCCAGTTGTGCAAATAAATATATATTCGTATATATGAATCAAATATTATCAAGGACCAACATTTCAAAATTTATTGGTATTAAGTTATAATTGTTTGTCATCAGTGGCGCACACAAGGGGGGGAGGGTCCTGGAGTCTGGACCCCCCTCCAAAGCCCTTGATTTTTTTTCTGATTGATTATAATTCTAACTATATAGTTCATAAAATTTAATTAATTACGTGCTATTAATGATTAATTTTATTAATTAATGCTAATTACTTATTCAAAAACTAGTTTTTTACTGTGTTTTGTTCCCGAAAATCGACAAAATCAAACGGAGCATGATACAAGAATGGTGAACTTTCGACCTCGGACCCCCACCCTTGAAAAATTCCTGTGTGCACCACTGTTTGTCATGGTAATAATTGCCCACAACGATTGCTGGGACAGTCAATATAAAACTTCTGGCGATCAAAATTAAATTTGCCTCTTTTTTTGCAAATGGGAGGAAAAAATAGTACCTTGTGCAGCTGCAGGTGGTTGAGGAATTTGTGACTGACCACTGCTCTCAGACTGAGTTGATGATGGCCTTGGGGGCATGGGAATGTTTGGTTGTTGGCCTACAAAAAAAATTATTGAATCCATTATAGCTCACATCAGCTTGTCTGCATAGGACTTTTATAACTGATTTATAGTCTCTATATTAATATAACAAAAAATTTTGATTCAATAAAATAATAAAATAGGGCACATTGAATTATAGTAAGCATCCTGTAAACTTTTGCATTTCAGTAAGCACATTATGATCTATTTATAAACCAACAACTACAAAATGGTCAATTAATATATAAAGAATAAAAACAAATAATCTAAATTTCAAAATTAAAAAAAAATACTTTTACTTATAAAAAATAGTTTAAGCTGAATACCCTACCAAAAAACTTTAATTTTATTGAAAATAAAAAGGTAATTCTTAGCACTTTGCAGGATTTCTTATATCTAATGTTATAAATAGAAACATATAAAACATGTTCAAGACATGAACATTTTGAAAAAATGCAATTCAAAACAAATTTATCGACAAGTTCTATGTAATAACATAAACAACAAAAAAAAAATTTCACATGCAATTGCTGAAAAATTTTGAAGTGCATACTTAGTAATGAAAAATGTACTATCAGAATCAGATAATTCTCACTTTTAAGATATCAATCTTCTAAAAAAGTTAACAATAAATGTGTATAACAAATAGGTTCATATAAAAGGTGTACAACTTTGCTTCCGCTGTTTTGCAATAGATGGCTGTAGCGGTAAGTGGAAGTCGCAATAAATAGATCATAGATGTCATACAATAAGCTTAGGTATTTGTAAACATAATGCCATTGAAATATTAGTCAATTTGTGTCTGCATCATAAAGTTATTCTCGATTAAACATGTCAGCTTACGAGCCAAATTCTCGTCATCTGCGGGAGGTTTTAATTTTCTGCTTTAATATGAAGAAATCTGTGGCTGAGGCTCATCGAATGCTCTCAAATACCTATGGTGAGGCCGCTATTAGTGAAAGAACGTGCCGAGAGTGGTTTCAATGCTTCAAGACCGGTGATTTTGAAGTCAAAGACCAGCATGGCGGTGGAAGATAAAAGGTTTTCAAAGATGCAGAATTGGAGGGATTACTTGATCAAGACTCATGTCAAACGCAACAAGAATTGTCAGGATCATTGGGAGTGACGCAACAAGCCATTTCAAAACACCTGAAAGTCATGGGAATGATTCAGAAACGAGGAAATCGGGTGCCGTACGAGTTGCAGTCGAGAGATGTTGAACGACGTTTGTTTGCTTGTGAATAGCTGCTTGCAAGGCAAAGACGGAAGGGATTTCTGCATCGCATTGTGACTGGGGGCGAAAAATGGGTTCGTTACGATAATCCCAAGCGCATGGGGATATCGCGGCCATGCTTCCACGTCGACGGCCAAACCAAATATTCACGGTTCCAAGGTCATGCTCAGTATTTGGTGGGACCAGCTCGACGTAGTGTATTATGAGTTGTTAAAACCGACTGAAACAATCACAGCCGATCGTTATCGAACGCAATTAATGTGTTTGAGCCGAGCATTGAAAGACAAACGGCCGCAACACGAGAGACATGATAAAGTGATTTTACAGCATGACAATGCTCGACCCCATGTTGCAAAAGTGGTCAAGACATACTTGGAAACGTTGAAATGGGAAGTCCTACCCCACCCGCTGTATTCTCCAGACCTTGCTCCCTCGGATTATCACTTGTTTCGATCAATGGCACACGGCCTGGCTGACCAGCACTTCCTGTCTTATGAAGTAGTAAAAAATTTGATCAATTCGTGGATCGCTTCAAAAGATAACCAGTTTTTTCAATGCAGGATTCGTACGCTGCCCAAAAGATGGGAGAAAGTAGTGACAAGTGATGGACAAAACTTTGAATCATAAATGTATAATCAGTTTTTTACAATATAGCCTCGAATTTTGGAAAAAAAAGGCGGAAGCAAAGTTGTACACCTATTATTAATTAAATGCACAGAAAAGGATCAAAATTTATTTACAACACACTTTATTTCTCTCACTGTGTTATAAATATTTGTATAAAAAGTAATAAAAATTTTTTACATCTTATTACCATTTATACAAATATTTATAGCACTGGGAAAAGCTATTAGAATTAAAACTAATTTCAGAATCAAGAATTCTGAATTTCTTTTAAACCTATTTTGTTTTCAGCAAACTAATAATAAATAATGCTATAAAGAGAAATACAATGCAGAAAATTTATAACAATACAGCACACATTTAGAATTTCATATAACATTCTCAATTGAAATAAATTACTTATGTTGTTAAATTCCCTATCCAAAATTACTAACCCATTTGAAATAAATAAAAATACTAAGTTCATCGGATTACTCTGTTAATGATCTATATAAATTTGAATAAACTGGGAATACTAAACAATAAATTAAAATGGTTCAACAAAAATTGGTAAATTATACACATATATTTTTGCATATAGAAACATTTTGCAAACTGACTTCTATTAATACATTATTCAAATATATCAGGTGTCCGAAAAGTATATATGACTACACTTTCAAATATCATTGTAATCACAAAAAAAATAAATAAAATAATGATAATCCTTCACGGTTTCATTTTGTTCCATAAAGGAAACATTAAGATATTTTTACAATGCTTTATTGCATGATTTCTAACCACACACACACACGTTTGGTGAAGAATTGCAAAGTCGACAATCTGAATGGCCACTAGAATTCGACATTTCAACTCATCAGTGTCACTAAATGAAGATTCGTAACAATGTTTTTCACGTATCCCTACAAGGAGTATGTCTAGAGACCTTGGATGTCCATGCTATTGGACTTCCTCCTTCCATCCATCACCTAGGGGGACTTCTCACTTAAAAACTCCAGTGTGATGGTACCCCATCGTTGCTGTACATATGTTGCAGAATTCAATGGCTTGTACAACTTGCACTTGTTCTTGCAGAGAAACCATTTTGAAATGCAAATATTAACAAATGGAGATATTGTGCCATCTAGCTTGCATTTCATTGAAGAGAAACTATAATCTTTTCTTTATCTAACATAAAGAAATGTAAGTGAAAATCTATGTTTGTTCATTTTTAATTCATTTTAAAAGCACAGTCATACATTTTGGACACTCAATATATAACATATCTAAGGTACCCCTCAAGTAATAATGAGAAAATTCTAAATTATTTAAGAAAATAATATCAAATTAATAATTCCTGAAAAAAGTATGTAATGTTTAAAACAATTAGTTATCAGAATGCTAGCCTTTTACAAATATGCTTGCCTTTTTCACCACTCTTGCTTAGTTTATACACTATAACTCATTACTGAAAGCTGATTTGTGACAAGTTACATCAAATAATAGGTTACCAACTTCAGCAGTATTGATGTATGTGTAATATTATTATCTACTCATAGACTGCTACTATTTACCACACTGTCTCATAATGATAAAAGCAATAAAACAAAAGGAACAATTTATTTGATTCATTATATATATATATATATATATATATATATATATATATATGACATAATATTAAAAATTATGGGAACAATCCATTTTAAAAAAGTATTCATCAAAATATTACAATTGCTTAGTACAAAACTAGTAAAATGGAAAACATTGCTTTGTCCAACACAGATTTTTTTATTAAAAATTTATATATACATGAATAAAATTTCATAAATCTAGAATTTGCTAATATATATATCATAGGAAATAGATAAAACAATGCACATATTTATAAATAAAAGCATGCTAATTTTTAATGGGCATTCAAAATTTAAAAATTACAGCTTGAGATTTATTTTTCCTCTGGTTATTAGACATAATGCATTTCACTCTTCACATAAAATATTATTATTACACACATAACAGAATTATATTTCAAAGTACTAAACAAGGAAGCAAAATAATTATCAATTTAAAAAACAGGAATTTAAAAAAAATAAGTTACTTTTTCATATTAATTTTAACAAAAACAAAGACAACATAAAAGCTCTTTTGTACAATAAACTGGGGAAAGTTTTTTTATAAAAAAAAAAGAGTTAGAGAGAAAGAAATAATGGGAGAGGAAAGGAATTCACCTCAAAAAGGGAACACAGGAAAGAAATCAATAATGGATAATCTGCTTTAAAGCTCTAAGTAGAAGGGGAATGGGGAGTGTTTCACCTTCCCCCTCCCACTCTTCTCAAGGTCAATGCCACCAACTGAATCAGCTGACAGAAGCAGAAAACGAGGTTACTCAAGAGATAGATACGAAAGTCGAGAAACGGAAAGGAAGTAGAATTTTGAAAAGCATTTAAGAATATTAAAGAAAGTACACAACACATACAAAATTGGTTACATAAAATTTAATCACAAATAGAACGAAAATAATAAAGTAATTAAATGAGAAGAATACTTTAAAAAAAAATGTTAAACTTAAATTACTTCCAAAAGAAATAAATTTAAGGTAAATTTAGAAAGGACTTACTTTGATCAGAAAATTCAAATGCGATCATGTTTAGTCCGTTATTTTACTTTCAAACAAAACAGAAAATAATAGCCTGTGTGTCTTCAGTCCATTAATCGATATGAAATAATGGATGAAATACATTGAAAACAAATAGTGTAAATATTCGGAGAGTTCCGTGATTCTCTTCGCTTTTGAAATGTTGCCAGACGCGTCTGTATAATTAATTTTTTGTGCATTTACAAATGTTACGCTACAAAAAGTGGCTGACACTTGGTTTTTGCAAAAAAAATTTATACTTATTTTTAAAAAAATTTAAAATATAGTGTGATTTAAAAGGAATTCTTTAGCACGGATTTTTAGTTTTATATGCAGCTTTATAATTTTTTTTAAAAATGCATCAGTAAAAATTCCTCAATAAAGGTAGAGAAATTTCAGACACTTGCCATAAAAATTAGCAAATTCTCGCAAATCATTTTAGTAATGGCATCGAAATCGATGTACTTTCAAAAAGAATTGCATTTTACATCAGAATTAAACATTCGCTAAATATAAGTACAACTTCTTAACACACAATATGTATATATTCTTCACAAAAATTTCTCAATTCTTTATAAAAGAATTATTCTTTGAATTCAACTTAACAACTGAAACTGGTTTACAACTAAATGTGCGAAAATTTCTTTAAATTAAAAAACGCGCCATCTACATTCAGAATACAGAAACAAGTTTTTAGAAAAGGCAATTTAAAGCGCGATTATTATTATTTTGGGGAAACATCATATATCCTAATTTATTAATTTATTGTATAAATTCTCACTCTTTAATACATTTTTTAGAATAAAGAGGTTACAATCGAAACCAACTCCACACACACACACAACTATAACAAATCCTTCAAATTCAAATTTCATTAAAAATATTTCATTTAATTTTTATCAAGAACTTAAATTAACCTTAATATTTTCTATTTTGTTAAATATTTGAATGTATTTTTTTACATGGGCTTTCTAACGAATATTCAAAAAATCAGAAAATATTTAATTAAACTAAAATAATGTAAATGATAATTCCAATTATTCCCCTTCCTCATTTGTAACAGTTCTTGCCTGTAAATAAATATCTTCTGACATTACTTTTTTTTTAACAAGAAAATTATAGAACAGTTTTTTAATTAATTATTAACTTCCGAAGTGCTTTTAATATTTACAAACACACACACATTTTTAAAAGTGTTCTAGAGGGAAAGTGTGCGTGTGTTCGTTTAACACAAAAGTTCACATTGCCCACAGCCAAAAGATGAAATCAACATCTGAGCTGAAGAACTCCCCTTCCTACTTCCTAACTGCCCCCACAATGAGAGAAACACGCAGTTCTACAACAAAACAGGTCTTAAATGGAAGGATTCCAACATGCACTTTGATTTGTTCATTTTTTTAATCGGTTAACTATAATCCTATGTATGTACGTAAAATTTAAGTAGTATTATTCATAATTTATTTTTTAATTAATACTAAATATTTTTTCAAATTTATACAAAATCAAAAGAATATGTTTAGCGGTGTATTGGGGTATGATAAGAGAACGGTGCTAGAAAAGTTCCTGTGTGCGCCACTGATTGTCGATCATTCTAAACATATAGAACGAGCTGGGACAAATATATAATTATACCGAATAATACAGTTACAGCTTATCAAAACTTCACAAATTATATATACTGAGCGTCTAACACTGATATTAAAATTATTCACACACACAGTCGCCTTTCTCTTTTTAAATTTAGGAGACACACACAATCATACTAATATAATTCAATGTCCTGAAATTTTCTGCTTATTTAGTTCAATTTATTTGAATCCTTACCTAGGGCAGGCGACATGGAAGGGGATCCTGCGGAGGACCCCGAGGGCGAAGGCGCAGGCCGGTGAGGAGAGACCCCTGAGTGAGGAGGTGTGGTCAAGTTCCTCAAAGGTCCAGGAGTAGTGGCTGTCTCAGGAGGTACCACATCCTCTCCATCCTGAAACAAAAGAAAAACCCCATTACCATATGACATTGGAAATTCTACTCTCTCGTCCAACTACAACAGGAGATTATCGATGATAAAAAGATAAGTACAAATACATGCAAGACCTAATACAAAATCGCCATCATGATCTAGCAACACTGTTAATAAAAATAAAAAAATAAAAGTAAAATAAAAGAAAGAAGAAAATATAACAGGTTCATTAAAAATACTATATGCTGTAATTTTGGAATGTAAATTTAAAATGCAAAATCTTTTATACATACATTTTACAATTGCTAGTTACCAATTAATAGTTCATTCTATTTCAAAGTTTATAATTTGATATAGATACTTTTAATGCATCCTCCACTCTTAGGATTGACCAAAAAAAAATCAAAATTCAATAATCCTGCGTGTAATATGTTACACACACATATTATATATATAAGAAACCACTTATAATTCAATTTATTTATAAGAAAAAGTGAAAAGCAAAACCATATGAAACAAAAACTTTTAAGAAAATGTTCAAAATGCATTAAAAAAATAAAATGATGCGCAGCAATGCCTTTACGATTCGTTAAATAAATAAATCTGCGTGACACAGCCCTTTAAAAATTACTTTTAAATTCAACGTAACTTACCAATACAAACAAATCTTTCAATTATTGAAATTTTAAAAAAGTCAATACAAAGAAGATTAAAAAATCCCTTTAAAAAGACAACACGCAATTCAAAGCAACATCACTCCAAACACGAAATTTTTTTAAATTGGAGATTTATCAGTACTTGTGTGATTATTCAACCATCTATTGTTTCCTTTACCTAGGGGAGTATAAACCACCACCACCGCATGTGGGAACACTTAAAATCTCGGCAAAATAGGCGGTTTTCCGTAGAAGGGAGAGAAAGAAAACCCTAGAGGGCAGGGGACAGAAATCACGAGGCTGCCGGAATCGAGGAAATCCAGAAACAGGTGTGCATGCACTCGAGCAGCTTTTGTTTGTCTTTGTCACGCCGACCCTTTCTATCAACATAAAAAGAACTACATATGAAATACAAGCTGCATTACCCAGAATGCTACAGAGAGAAATGCTGCGGACATTATCCGCCAATTCACCAGGCCACGAACAAGGCTTTAACGTTATTTAAATTAATAAATATCCAATAGGCTTTCACACATTTTGTATCCGATAAAAAATAGTTAAAACGTTTAACCGAAATAAACGAAAAGAATGTTTAAAATATGACAAATACTCCGAGTGGATTCTGAAAAATATGTCTCGTTTCTTTGATAAGGCAAGGTAACCGACCTGTTAAACGTCTTAAGATTACGGAACTACTTATTTGTGTTCAACGATACCTTCACAGAAAAAAGGGGGTTCCCAAATGCGACGACGATAAATTGTTAAAAAATTAAAATCTTTTTTGTGTGACGATCTAATTACCGCCAACTAATTGCCAGCCAGCCCAGAGTTAGGTCATTTCCCTAGAAGAGTTATAAAAGCGAATTTCACGAGCGACGGTCGCCCGCCGAATGACACAGCCTTCGAGAAACGGGTTTCCATCACCCGAGGCGACCGCTGAGAAATGGTCCACTGCATCCGGCCGCCATTACGGGAACACCTGCGACAGGAAACGATCAACCACCGAATCGGCCGTGTTCCTTCACAACCCTCTTCTAGTGGACGCGCTCAAGACGAAATAATACAACGGCAACTTACTATGAAAAGATTTCCCTTCTGGCTAGGGACAAATACCAGCCGGATTGAACTCAACGAAGAATATTAGGGCCCCCCTGCAAAGTCACCCAAGGATAGCAAAATTTTTCGGGGGGGTCGAAAGTCCATGCACCTTTTGATTTTGTCGATTTTCGGGAGCAAAAAACTAATTATTAAATAAATAATTAGCATTAATCAATAAAATTAATCATTAATAACAAATAATTAAATTTTACGTACTATATACTTAGAACTATAATCAATCGGGAAAAAATCACAGGCTTTTGGGGGTGTACGGACTCCTAGGACCCCCCCCTCGTGTGCGCCACTGGGCCCCCTTAACTCCTGCCCCCCACCGCGATGCGGGGGCTGTATATTACGCCATTGATTGGACTGCTCTACTTTATCATCGAAAGAATTCCTATCAGTAGATGATGACAATGTCTGTACAGCCCCAATTATGGCAGACTAAGATATTTTGGAGTTTGTTTAAAGCTCAAAAAATTGTCATTGATGCAGATTCTAACGACGAAAATGGAAACAAATGATGCGATCTCTGTCATGGTAGAATACTTTTCATGATGTCCCCCCTTTCGGAACATTATGAAAAGTACGCACAGTTATTTAGACACACATTCCAATGGTAAAATGAATAACAAAATGGGTAAAATCGAACATTTTGCTGAACCACTTGATTTTAAAAAAGACAATACAAAGAACAATATCACAGATTATTTTCCAAAAACTCAATAAATGTTTTACTTTTCAAGAAAATTTTGTATTAAATTTCACTTAGTTCTTGTTAATGTTTTTGTTTGAATTATTTTTATTAAACACATATCTGTAGAAATAAAATATACTTTATTTTGTTGGTTCTTTTTCCCCTTCTAGCCTTTAATATCCTTTAACACGAAAAAATATTTCAGTCCCTTCAGTTTCATGTTAAACGTTTTTTACTGTGTCTATATTTCTGTTTCAATGTTTTAAGAATAAGGCTGTCCAATTTTACTGACTAAATCAAGTGGTATTATAATTTGGATTGATTCTCCTATTCGAATCAACTCCTTTTCATTCCTCCGCATAAGGAACTTACAGAATTTAAAAATAAGAGTATTATAATTTGGATTGATTCTCCTATTCGAATCAACTCCTTTTCATTCCTCCGCATAAGGAACTTATAGAATTTAAAAATAAGAGTATGTGCGTGGGTGATCAAAAACTAAGGTAAAGTATACTTGAAACAGTAGTGTTTAATCAAGAAAAGTTTGACTATGTTCGAGGTAGCTTCTATCTACATTTTATTTAATAAACGCTTTTTCAAATTCATTCCCTATTATTTTAAAACGTGGATAAAATATGAAAAAAGAATTCGTATTACAAGGGAGAAAAACGAATACATGTACCCCAATCATACGAATTATTAGCCTTGTCTATCCGAATTTTAATCGGAAGTGTTCCCAGCTGAGGTGCTCTACTATCACAATGCATGAAGACAAACTTGTAATTGAACCAAAAAGAAATCAACGGCAAACCTCAATATTTTTAAGTAGATGGAAACGAAAAGGAATTTAAAATGAATGCGTGACTGGAAAAATCAAGTCCAGGACATTGTAGGTATTACACCAAAGTTTTATTACTAGCTTTAAAATTATTGGAAATGATAAATACTTAAATTACAGTTTTCTCTGGAAGAATCAAAAGTGAACAGAAGAAAATTATTTTATCGCACATTTCTTTTAATTAAAAATCGAAAAAAAGATGAAGATGCAAATTTCACAGGGTCATATGTTGTACAAGCTAGACACAGACATATGTAGATTAAATATTTTTTTAAAAAATCTTTAAAGGTGTAATGATGGTATAAATTAAATGATAACAAGTAATATAAAAAAAATCTTAAGTCAATTTCTACTTTGAATGGATGAATAGAAAGTATTTTATTAACGATTGAACGATTCTTTTTGTATCTACATGTGTTGTGTTATTATACTATATATATATATATATATATATATATATATATATATATATATATATAAGACGCATTTGTTGTCTGTTTGTCTGTTCCCTCATAAATCGAGATCCAGACACCCAAATAACGTGAAACTTGGTACACGTACACAAAATTACACGAGAAAGGTCCTTAAATAGGTTTGGCGTTCATAATTCCTTCCAAATTTTTTAAAATTTAATTTTTAAGTGATTTTCCAGTGTTATGACATCATATGTAGTCACGTTTCTCACTAAGTGAACAATTTATACTTTACTTGCAGTTTTTCAAGATTATTACATATTTTTACTGTAGCTATGTTTATCAGTTAGAGTATTTATTCAATTTTTCTATTCTTTGATATTTAATTAGGATTATTTTTGGAATAAATAATTTTTTTAAGGTTTATTCTTTCAACAACTAAAATTTTGTTTTGTTGTTTTGGCAACATTTAGGTATTATCGCGGAATGTTTATGTGTGTGATTTTGCTTGCAAATTACAACTTATTTATTTATTTATTTAGAATGCGAAGATTATAATTTTGACGAACTAAAACTTCTCATTGATAAGGGTTATATTTCAGTTCGGTTCAAATGTAGTATAGGGGGCACTTTGGATTTGGCGATTTTTCTTCGGATTTTTCGATTTTAATCTAAATGTCATGGTCAGATATCGAATTCATTCTAAAATAAATACCGAGTGAATGAGTGATTGAATATTAACGTCGCACTGTTCAGCTACACGAGGGCTTTTGGCGACGGACCACGTAATTTTGAACCATGGTCAAGTGACGTGGACGACACCTGAGCTGGCACCCCCTTCTCCTAAATACCACGCCACACCAATTTAGCAGGAATATATTCTACCAATATACTTAGCTGGAATATTCTTTGAAATCCACTCTTCCAAGATATATGACAGCACGGGTTCTATGATGAGTATTTTAGCGGGGAAGGCAAATAGTTTTGTAGCAGATATTACATTTTCAGCTGCCAGCGTTTTCAGTGGATTGCAAAGATTATCATTTTTGTCCCCCAAAAATAGTTAACGTCAAAATTTAAGTGTCTTATGTTTTTGTATGTTTATGGAGACCTTAGAAAACGATTTGACTATTTATTTTAAGTGAATGGTGTATATAATTAATTTTACAGTGGAATATATTTAATTTATTAGCTCTAACCGATTAAATTTACCCTAAGTGCAGTATTTTGTTTATGTATGTAGCTTAATTTTCAATGTAGTGCCTAAAAAAATATTGCATGAAAAAAATTGCAGTAAATCATAATGCGGTAGAAAAAGCATTAACGTGCATCTCTCTCCTACACGGGGCGGGTCTTACAAAGCTCTAATAAAGTTTGAGCTATGAATGAAGCTAGACATTTGCCAACTTGACTCTATCGTCAACATTTCGCTATGTTTTTCATTGAATCACCATTGTTATTTAGGAAACGGCGTTGCTTGCGAGTATTACAATTTTAACATAAAATAAATTCAACAGAAAGTTATATCAATGTATGACACTTTCAGTTATAAATTATTTACAATATTTTAAGCGTCACAAAACTTTTAACAATGTGTTACTTTTGCCGGACAGAGATCAGCTTAGGGAGGTATTTTCAAAAATCGACCCTCAAGAGTGTTACGGGGAGTTATAAATATAAAAAAAAAAAAAATCCTTTTTATCAGCTATTTGATCTACAGACTTAAAATTTAACAAAGGTATTTTTTTCTTCAGCTGAGATATGCGAAAAGCTTTTTTTGTTTAATTAGCAATTCACTTAAAAAATTAACTCATTAAAAACTTCTTTATCCTTCAATCTGTGTTGTTTAACTTTTCAGTTCACCCGTGCGAAGAACGGGTATACCAGCTAGTATATATATATATATATATATATATATATATATATATATATATATATATATATATATATATATATATATATAGTATAATAAAATAAGAAATCAGGTGAAAAAGTTGTAAAACCTACAACCATACCTAATACCATACATTCATATAATATCTATCACTCAGCCTAAATTAATGCTTGAAAATGCATAGTATAATAAAATAAGAAATCAAGTGAAAAAGTTGTAAAACCTACAAAGCCTAAGGAAGAAATTGGAGTTCAAGAGACAACAAATGTAGATACATAAAGAGTTTTTGGATTAAACTGGAGACCTATTATGATTTCTATAGCTGTCGCTGAATTAAGTGTCATCTACTACAAGTTTTAAAACAATGTATTTGAATTTGATTTGATGAATAGAAAGCAGTTTATTAACGATTGAAAATTTGAACAAGATAGTTCAACCCCACTTTTATATAAACTATTTTATATATTAGCTATCCTAAGTCAGCAATGTTTATAATACTGCAGCATCCATTTTATAATTTTGAAACGGTTACTCATGTGTCCTTCATTGTGTGATTTTCCTACTGTCTATGTGTTTTTTAAATGTAATTGATGGGTGTTTATCTCTCGTTTGAAGATAATTAGACTAATATATATATATATATATAAAGAGAGAGAGAGAGCTAATAGTAGGAATTAAAAAGGGGGAAAAATGTGTCTCAAATCACGAAATCACGTTCAAGGAAACAGAGGGCATTAAAAAATGTAGCCAAAATAATCGCAGCAATAAATTGTTTCTAATTCAGCCAACTTTTACATAAAAATTCAGTACTTTTTAAAACCTATGTCCAAATGATACATATACACATACACGTTCTCAATGCAATAAGATTTTAAAGAGATTCAATAATTTTATCATAAATTCTTCGATCCATAGAAAAAATGTTGCAGGGCTAAATATCAGGGCCGGATACAGCAGTTTTGCCACTCAGGACAAAAATGGAAAATGCCGCCCTTCTCTCTCTCTCTCTCTATATATATATATTATATTATTTTAAGTCTTAAAAAATTCAAAATAATTCGAAATTAAGGACGTAATTACTTGTTACTATTTTAAACAAAGGAAATGAAAGAGAATGAGTCGTCTATTTAAGCAGTCCGATTTCTTCAAAAAATAGTCTACTAATGTTGGGGATTATAAGCGTTTGTTTTAACTTATAATAACTTCACTCAAGACTAAAATAATGCATCTCCAGTGGCTCTCTATCTACCCAAACCTTTTATTACCCCTCGTCCCCTTTTGGATGGCAGAAACCGGACATCGTAAGTGTGACAGGAATGTCACAGTTGTGACCTCACTCCAGGATGGGGGGGAGTTACTAGTTAAAGATGTGTAAACATATTAAATTTTATGCTTTATCATATACTCCCACCTCAAACCCTTCCAGTTTCAACATAAAAGAAAACTGTCATTAAATATACAGAGTACAAAATAAAAAAAAATAAGATACGTTAAATGAAATACCAAATTCACACCCAATAATATTTCAGAAAATACACCAAATTTTTTGTAATATATATATATATATATATATATATATATATATATATATATATATATATATATATATATATATATATATGTATATGCATATATGCCTAGACTATAATTATCCAGCTAATTTTATATATAAATATCTGTCTTCAAAATTATAGCTATTTAATTATTATTTATAGATTCAGTTCCATTTAGTTTATAGTATATATTATTTTTAATTTTCTTATAAGTTTAGTTACTAAAAGTATATATAGATGGCGCTATTATTCTTAGTTATGCTGTGTGTGCGTGCGTGCGCTTGGTGTTAGTATACTCGTGGAATCGGAATACATCGGGTAAGATTTTAGTTTCTTCGCACATTTTCATTATTACTTATGGTCATGATCATTATTAACCTCTATTGCAAATATTTTTGTTTATACATATTTATATTTGTCTATTTCGTCCGGATTCCTATAGTAATTTAATTTTCCAATTCTATTATATTGATGTTATATTCACCCACGTGGGTTTTTGGGCCTTTGCCTTGGTTTATTTCCTATGCTATTATGTCGAAAGTATCCGCTGAAGGGGAAGGTTGAGATCTAGCAAAACACTGTTTAACCCTGTTTCACTGTTCTAAGCCAGTGACAGCTCGGGAAACCATAATAGTTTTTTCCACTCGAGCTATATTTCTCTTGTTTGGTTTGTAATGGTTCCCTGTTCTTGGTTCTTTCGGTTTGCTCTTAAGATGTTTTAGGATTTATTAGTCTTCTTTTTAATTTATTTACTGCTATATATATAAATTCTAATTTGATCCAAATGCCGCCCCAGGCAAGGGTCCGATTTGTCCGCCCCTAGAGCCGTCCCTACTAATATTGATAAAATGAAAATAGTTTTCTGAAGGAATATTTCGGTATCAGTTCTAAGATAGACAATGAGCCCAATTAATCTTTGTAAATCCAGAAAGAATACACTAATTCGAGTATGAGAAATGTTCAAGACAGTAGCACCAACAGTAGACCAATGAATATGAAACGAGTTATGCTAAAGTGGAAATACAAGCCCAAATGCAGGTCACAAGCGATTGCCCCACATGAAGACAAAAAATAAATAAATAAATAAATCAGACAGTTTTTAGCCTGTGGCAGCAAAATAATTGAAACATGCTACGAGACACACTACAAAAGGAATTTTTTTTTATTAAGTGTTTTTTAACATAAACATTTGCGATTTTCGTAAGGTATCCGACTACGTTCGGAAACGTGATTTTAAAAAAGCACATAAATGGATAATTTTCATGATATTTAGTGTCACTTGGATTGGAATACATGTATAAAATTGTTTTAAGAACATTATGACAAAAAAAAATATTTAAATACAACATTTTGGCAAAAAATAATTTTAAAACAATATTTTTTAAAAATGTACTTTTATAAAAAATGCTTCTATAATAATAATAGTTTGCTTATATAAAGTCAAGACTTCTCCGGAGAGTATGAACTAGGATTTTTGAAAAATTCACATTATTTTCAGAGTTACCACCCACTGAAATAATTATCGGCGTTTTCTTCTTAAAATTTCTCTCCTCTGTTGTAATAAAATATAGATAAATCTACTTCTAAGTTATATATTTCAAAAATTCTAGTTCGGCCTCTGCACAGAGGTCTGAGCTATACACAGACAAAATATTTTTATAATAGATGCATTTTTCACAAAAGGAGAATATTTTGAAAATGGGCCATTCTATGTTCCTTTTTATTCAAAATACTGTACTTAAATAATTTTTTATTGTAATAATATTCTTAAAACAATTTTATATACTTTTTCTTAGCTAAGTGACACTAAATATCAAAAATTATCCATTTATACGCTTTTGCGCAATCTCGATTCCGAACGCAGTCGGATTAAGTCTTTTAAAAGAGAAAATTAAAGATACTCAGTTAAATAATAAAAATCGAGAGTAAATTCATCTCATGAAGAGGGGATATTTTTTTTATAAAATCCAAATCGAAAATCATAGAAAACTATTAAAAAGAATAAGAAATTAAAAATTATATTAGTTTCAGAGTTCAAAGGTATTATTTACTTGAATTAGGTCGGGCTTAGTTCTTTTTACTCATTTTTGGAGTAGAACAAATGATTCTGTATAACTTATAATAACTTCACCATATAAGCATTGTAGAAGATGCTGTGCACGAAAATATACGGAATTAGTAAATGGATAGCACTTTCGAATAAAAAGAATTTATGATGAAAACAGTATTATTATTACATTCCAAATTTCAAGTGGTAGATTTGGTGTACACTTTCCTTGGAAAGTCTGTGCACAGGCAAATCATCTTACGTGTTCATGATATAATTGCTATTAAAAAATCTTCCTTCAGATAATCAACATACCTGCCAGGGATTCTTCAAAATTTCCTTATTTAAACAACAGCAACATAATTCCCATCAACATTAAAAAACAAAAATGACCTCCAAATAATCATCGACCATCCCCGCCAAAAGTCTACGTACACTTACAAAATAGAGCTTTTAAGACCTTTTATTGTAAAATAATTGTACAAAATAGCGTTTTTAGGTAATTTTATACTTCTTTCGCGATTTATTTAGGATTTAAGATTTAAAAACCTTGTGTGACTCCATGGCAGGTTAACAGAAAATAGATCGATATATTATTGGAAGAAAAATCCTCATAGATCTTGAGAAAAAGGGGAAATTTTAAAAGCAATTGCTGAAACTATTCGTTGATTCAAAAAAAGTGTTCATGAACAACAAATCAACTACAATCCAAGCAAAGATCCGGCCGCCCGTCTGCAGTGCCACCTCGAGGCTTTGTAATATGTTCTGTAAGGCTATTCTCTCGTGGGAACAAAACTAAGATATTGACCTTTGCCAAAAATCACCTAAATAGGACATACAATTATTCGAAACATGCACTACATTCAATTGAAAATGAATCCATTATCGTAAAGGTTTTTTTCCAGTATACGCAGACTTTTGATGCACACGTTTCCAAAAAAATACTTGTACCTTTTTATATGAAATAATCAAGTGATTGTTGCTCATACTATTTGAATTTACGACGTTAGACGCGAATGAATAAAAATAGTATTGATTCAGAAAGACTCCATTTAATTAGTGATCTTTGCATGAGTATGAAAGATGATAGTCTCTACGCACACTTTTCGGAAGCAAGTGCTTTCGTTTCATAGCTAAACTTTGGTACATATATACAAAATTGTTTGAGAAAGGCTTATTTCGTTCCATCATATCCATACAAAACAGCTAATAAATAAAGTAATAAAAATGTAAAGCACTTCTGGCCATCAATGGTAATTTCTATGTACATGTAAAATTTCAAAAAGTGATGAGTTGATAAATTTATATATATATATATATATATTAGTAGCTAAAAACAAAGCCCCCTTGTTGACCAATATCAAATACAACATTGGATGCTAAATATTTCGAAGAGTTTATATTTTAATCCTAAAATTTTTCATATTAATTACAACTTATTTCCTGAAAACCTGAGAACAATGATCTACTCATACATATGACCTTCACCAGTTCTGAACGTTATCTCTGCTTTAAAATCTGTCTCAAATGTTACACGCGAAATTTGGAAATGAAAAATAAATGCCACACCTACAAAGTGCGCCAGAAAATGTAACCCCTTCACGGATTTTTCCGAGCTGAGAAGCAGTCTAAGCGTACTCGGGCACTGTGAAAAATTTCACTGTGCAACTTGTCCTGAACACATCTGCTTTTTATGCTGAGTACCCTCCTTCACATTTGTCTGAAAGACCCAAGAGAGCAGAAAATTAATCCAACGTGACAGTGTATTATTTGCTGCTCCAAAAGAGACGGTAAAAGGAAGATTCTACTGTCTGTTGGATTATGAGCAGTACCGTGTTTTCAAATACACGACCGAATTTTTATTAATTAGTTCATCATTTATGTAAGTGCAAAAGAGGCAATAAAACTCATAATTCAAGACAGGGTATTTCTAAGCCTTATATTTATATTCAGATGAGAATGGTCTCCAAAGTCTAATGATTTCTGCCATACAAAAAGCCAACTCATTCATTTAAAATACATTTTTTTGCAATAACTTCGAGGAAATTTTGTTTGTACTATTATGTTTAAAAAGATATGTATGTTTGAAAAAAGGCATAAAAAAATTGACATATTTTTATCCATAATACAGAAATAAATTAAACCTGGATAGGGTTAAAAACGCAATAGTTTACTATAAAATAATTCTCCACTCATGCCAGAACATGATCTGAATAACATTCTCTCACGGAAACGGTTATTTACCCTTTTAACACATCCCACCCTCAACAGTCCATTTCGAAACGAAAAGAAGAATCGTTTTCTTTCCGGGGGAAGGAATTCCCTCCCCCATAGGAGAGAACTCTCCCCCCAGACAGCCTTAGTGACGGAATGCGAAACAGCTGATAGATAATGCCAACAAGAGCACGTGATGTGGATGGCGTTATGAATGTAAGTGTTGCGAAGTCACCACGCTGTCTGGTCGCAATCAAAGCAGCACTGATAATAGCACCGTTACCTTCCCACCCACCCCAAGAGAAGAGGAGGGTGGAGCCACCTTCCACACGCGCCCAAAGGGGGAGGGACGGAACATGAGAACGGGGGGCCTGATTTACTTCCAGAAAGAGCGGGAATCACTTGGGCGGCTGAAAAGCGATTAATGGACACGGGTGATACGAGATCGCCCACAGGCACTCACTCGCCGCTTTAATTACACAATACTGATCCAACTTTTCTGCTTTTGTTCCAATCATTTCACGCCAATGGTTTCTAAGATTCTCAAACTATAAAACCAAATCTATTAAGTTCTCATGCCACTAACAAAAACATATATAAAAAAACCACATTTGAAATTTCTGTTGTGCTTTTGAGTTATTTTAGGCAGCCTGCATCTTTTTTTTAAAAGGTGTCTTTACAAAAATACACTCCGCATTCTATGCCTTCCCTCCAAAAAGGAAAAAATACTCCTACATTATAATGTCACTTTACGAACTTGTAAAGAATAGCATACTCATTTCTCATTTAACATCCCCTCTCCCATCATGCAGAAAGTATGATTCACATTTTATCTCAAATGTTAAACTAATATTTAATTAAATAAAATTGATATCCAAAAGAACAAAACCTCGTGTATTTTTTATGAAATACTAGCTGCATGATCCGGCGTTGCACGGGCTATCTCTACTTTTATAAATTTTCCCCTTCCATCACAAAATCAGCACTTCTAATACTCATTTTCAAAATCACTTCAACCCCACCCTCCACCGCTTAGCCCGGCGCGTTTCTCTTTTCCTCATGACACCAGCATTTCTGTGAGTGTTCATACCCGCACAATGTAAGTATTTCTAAAATTATGTCAAAAATTTCCCTTTTTCGAAATTTGTTCCATTCCACTTATTTTTGATTTAAGACAGGTTTCTTTCCCCTCTCTACAGCCTGAACACGGTTTTTTTTAGTGTAAAATTATTGTTCTATCCTCCCCTCCTTCTCACAGATATAGCTTCAAATTTCGATGTATGACTTATAAAAAAAAATTGCGTTAGAATTAAAAATTATTAATGTGAAGCAATAAATAGAAAACGATTATGATGCTAAGAGTAAAACAAAAAAAACGTTCATCAGTTTTTAATAATAGTTAGTTTCTAAGAACCTAAAATAATAAAATAGATTTCAGATTTTCATGAATCAATCAATTGTTAGATATAGTTAGCTTAAAAATGTCTCTAAAATGTATTTTGATCCGAAATAATAGACGGCATACTTTTTAATTAACAAAGAATTCATTTAATAATGAAATAGAAATAAACCTTTTAAGAAACATATATATAATTATTAAAATCAAATTTCTATAATAAATAAAACAAAAATTTACAGATAGCTATGAAACGATTGCTTTTTCTGAACGTTCGATTAGATATATAAATATGTAAGTTAGGAAAAAACAGTACGGGGAAAGTATATATATATATATATATAATGTACTGAAAAAAACATTTAAAAAAACCGATCTGATTAAAACATTTTGATAATTTATTTTAATTTTAAAACTTTTCATTCCACTAAAAAAATTTTAAACTTTAAGGAGTAGCGTAATGCGAAAAATTGAATGTCTCTACCTCTTCAGTTTCGAACCTGGGAACTGCCGTTTTATAAAGCAGCGGGTTTAAACAGACAGCCACGCTGTCGGTTCCTTCGGCGAAAAGCATTGAATTGAGCTTTAAAATGAAGGAAGATTTTTTCAATTTCTCATTTCGTTATTTGTTAAAGTAAAAAAAAAATTTCCGGGCTTCATTTTTAAGTTAATGCTTTCAAACTTCATTTATCGATTGAAAACAACGGAATTTTTAAACAAAACACTTTTAAAAAAAAGTAATGTTTACATATTTATCGCAAAAGGGGAAAAAACGCGAAAAACACTTTTTTTAACAAACCGTAATTTTTAAGATATTTCATCAATCTTTGTACAGATTACGTATAATATTGTTCTACACACGGAAAAAAAAAGTTTCGTTAGATTATTTTTTATAAATAAAGAAGTTATTAAGTATTTAAATAAAAAAAAAATTGAGTATTTTTTGAAAAATTGTAAAAAAAAATTTTTTGACATTAAATTTTTTAAATGACCGATTCTAAAAGAGAAAAGCATGAACTTTTTTAGTGTAAAATATTTTTTTATTAGTGCGAAAAAAATGCAAGCGGAACGATTTAGAAATCTTATTCATAAAAACATCGATTTTGACTCATTTTAAAAAAATCGTAAAAAATAGAAAATATAATTATTTTGTAAAATAAATTATACCTCGTATTGTGGCGAAATAAATGATCTTTCCGAATCTGTAATTATTTTTTGTTCGAGTCTCATGAAACAAAATTAGATCGCGTTTTAAAAACGTCTGGAAAAAAAAAAGTTCCGAATTTTTAAACTTGCCCCCAGGCGGAGAAACATGGCACTAATGTGTTTTAAGGTTTTTAATTAATATCTTTTTAACTAATTGGAATATCGGAATATAAATGGTCAAAACGAATTCCTCGGACCATTCCCGAAATTTTGGTACCTTCGGCGAGTTTCTGCGTCATGTGGTTCGTGAGAAAATAGAGAAGCATAGATTCATACCTAGACAGATACGCTTGTTTACCCTCGGATTTTAATAGTGTAGATTCCCACATTTTTACATAAATGTTAAATTTACAGAAGGGCAATACGGTTTCATGAGATTGCGTAAGATGTCAACAATGAGCATTACAGATAGTTTTTCTTTGTTTTAAAGAATTCCTACGGCAAGAAATTTTTCAGAAAAACAGCAATAACTTCAGTTACGTTTCGCAAATTCCAAATGGTGAGAGAGAGCCCATAACATGAACAAATTAAAATCATTAAAAAAAGATGCTTCTAATATGCTAAATTTATATATCGTAAGGTTACACGACTAATGGGGTAAAAAAGATTATTTTAATTGTTAATGTGTGCGACAGATAAAAGAAATCCATATTAAGGAGTGACGAATTTAAGTAAGCTTGCAACCCTGCTAGTTATCAAATTTTCTAACAATAAGTTGTTACCGAAAGCAAAATCCATGATGTTACGTGTCATTGAGGGCAGATTTTTTATAAATTCGTTCCGCTAGTTTTCAAAAAAAGCAAACAAAATAATTCACTTGAAGCACGATACTCAAAATACATATATACTACTCAATTTCTTAACACCTATATTTCTTTATCTACAGACTGAGCAGATTCGCCCTAATTTCTAGAAAGGTAATCAGCAACACAAGAAATGACACACACACACAAAAACCGGGGTCACAAATTATTTAAAATTTAAAAAGTCAGCCATTTCTGGCCATTTCTGTTTTTGAAATTTTCATCTCGATTTATTCTGACTTCCTTCTTGGCGTGGTTTGGTGCCACACAATCAATGACAAAAATTTTGCATTCCATTTTAGATTCCCTTCCTTCTTTACAAAAAAAAAAAAAAAAAAAAAATGTGTTCAAAGACTTAAACGTGTTTTATGTTATGCCCTTATTTTAAAGTCTGGAAATTTGTTTCATTATACTGAATATATTGACATCAAGATCAATTAAATATCTTAAATTATAAAATGAATGCTCGGGGCGGCAAAAAATCTTCTACTGCATAATCCGCATTTATAATTGCTACATATTAATTGATAATAATCAAATTACTTAGGATCTAATATTAATTACTCAACTTGTTGTATTTATTTTTTATCACAGTTGCACATAAAACACATACAGGATTTCATTCAACTATTATTTCCTTTATAAAGTAAAACTAGTCATTCCTCCTGAAATAAAATTTCCCAGTTTCTTCACGATCAAATATATGGATGCCTTCTATCAAATATATGGATGCCTTCTATCAAATATATGGATGCCTTCTATCAAATGTATGGATGCTGGGTGTTTCCTTAGAAAAAAATTTTCTCAAAGTGTAACATGGTTCATACTTTTAATTGTATATAATATTAAAAAAATTTAAGTAAATTCCTATACTTAGGTCAACAAAGAAAAATTCTATTTCAGTTACTTCTTATTAAATAACTAATATGTATATACATATGATAGAATCAGAACATTAGGTGGTAAAATAGAAAGCGATTTCTTTGCAATTTTCCATTTTCTTTTCTATATAGGGTGTTGGACCATTATTTTTGTTTACTATTTATTCGTTAATTAAATTTAATTATTCCAATAAAATAGTATAGTAAAAAGAAATCACGTTCTCAGAAAGGTCGGATTCGTACCCATGCCTTTTAAATTTGAGGTTGAACGCGCGATCCATTGCGCTACAACGAGCGATTTTTCTTTTCATACACGGTGTTGGGACTACTGTTTTTGTTTGTTCCCATTTATTCATGAATTAATATTTGAAAAAACTGTATTCACATGAAGTGTCATCCACTACAAGTTTAAAGAAATGTATTTGAACTTGAGTGGATGAAGAAAGAAATATTTTATAAACGATTTGAAATTTGAACGATATATACTAGCCGTTACCAACCCGCTTCACTGGGTATTTCACGATGTTGTATATATGTATACTGTTTACATATATATTAATTAAGAGTTCGATTGTATTGTAAAATATATTTACAGCTGTTACACTCTCGCCCCTTGATATAAAAAGAACATAAATTATAATACTAATTTCTATTTATATCTAAAATAGAAGGAGAAAGATTGTTTTCGCTCACTTAACCTAATAATCAAGTGGATTTCCACCAAAGCAACTTTCAGTGGATCTCTACTCCGTAAAATAAACATGCGTGCTAAATTTCAAGTCTAAATCTAACAGAGCAAAAACGGAATTTTTATCATCAATACCTCGCTGACAGCATTCTTAGCGGATTCCAATTCAACAAAAGAAGCATGCAAACCAAATTTTATTATTATAGTCTTAGCAGTTCAAAATCGGAAATTTTGTCTATCAATACGCCCCAATAACTCTCCCCGCTTCCCCCTGGAGTTGATTTCCGTAAAATCCATTCTTAGTGGAACTCTATTCAACTAAATAAAAAAAAAGTGCTCAACAAATTTCAAGTAAATGAGTTAAATTCGAAAACAGGAATTTTTCTATAACACACCTTAATCCCTCGCAACCCCACTCCTTTGGGGGTCCGTTTTCGCAAATCTTCGTAAAAGGAACATACCTTCTAATTTTCAAGCAGGTGGTTCTATTAGTTGAAAAGCGGAAATATTTATCTATTACGCCCCTTAATCCCCCTCAGGGATCAATTTTCCCCAAAACTATTTTGTAGCGGATCTCTACACCATGAAAGGAATTCGCTTACCAAATTTTAAGACTGTACGTCTAATAGTTTAAAGATGGAAATAATTATCTATAACGCCCCTTAAGCCCCCGCAACGCCACTTAGGAAACGATTTTCACAAAACCCATCTTATAGCGGATCTCTATTTAATGAATGGAATCAGCTTACTCAATTTCGAGATTTTTCGTCTAATAGTTTAAAAAAGGAGTTAATTGCCTATAACGCCACTTAATTCTCCACAACGCCACTTGGGGTCAATTTTCACAAAACCCATTCTGTAGGGGATCTGTACTCTATGAAAGGAATCCGCTTACCAAATTTCAAGACTGTATGTCTAATACTTTAAAAATGGAAGTAATTATGTATAACGCCCCTTAAGCGCCCTCAACGTCCCTTGGAGGTCGATTTTTGTAAAAATGATCATGTAGGGAATCTCTACTTTATGAAAGAAATCTGTGTACCAAGTTTCACCACTGTACATCTAATAGTTTAGTAACGGAAATAATTATCTATAACGCCCCTTAAACCCCCGTAACGCCCCTTGGGGTTCGAACTTTGCAAAATCCGTTCTTAGCTGACGTCTACTCCATGAAGGGAACCACCTACCTACCAAATTTCAAGTCTGTAGGTTTAATAGTTCCGGAGATATCGTGATTAGTCAGTGAGTCAGTGAGTGAGTCGCTTTTCTCCTTTATATATATAGATATCAGGGGTGTAACTACCACCGTATCAGAGTTACAGGGACCCCAACATTTGTAACTACGATCCCACTAACAGGTTTCTCATGCCTAAAAAAGGGGCCCCGAAGGATTTCTGATACAGGGCCCACTCAGAACTAGCTACGCCGGTGATATATATAGGAAGAGTGTGAATAGTAGGAATTTAAAAAATGGTTATTTACATAGGAAGAAAATTAAAAGCAGTTTATATGTTTAAATGCAAAGGAATTTTGTCAAATATGCTTGGTTCTCTTAATGGACTAAATTCGTGATGGTCACATAAGGCAATCACCTGTTTCTCATTGATTAAAAAGTGACATACTAATTGTTTAACTTGTAAAGTTTAGATAACATTTAAAATTTGATGATTTCGTTATTAAAATTCTTCAAACAGTTTTCAAAATTTAAAAAAAAATTACACTATACGAATACTTTTAAATTAAGTGCATTTTGTTTAACTATGTGCATTATTACAACGTTGACTAATATGTACTTTCTAAAAGAAAGTTTCTGCATAAAGCAAAAGTTGGCAACAGTGAACGTCCAACAATTAAAAGAATTTATCGCAGCCCCCTTCCACAAATTGAACATATCGAAGACTTCTAGCGATTACTTGTTAGGGTGAATTGGTTTCATAAGAATGGTTAATAAATCTATCACACACACACAAAGCGCGTTTAAAACTTTATAGAATTAAAAAAAAAGGGGGGGGCGCTCTTTTCGGGATTTTTATTTATTTATTTTCCGCGTAAAGTATTCAAAGTTTCACGTAAAAGTTAATTTATTTTGTGCTGAAATATAGAATGTTGTAAGCAAAGGGGAAGAGAAATGAAAAATCGGGGGCTACCTTCAGTGTGAATCCTAATTTTGACATTTTATATTAATTTATTTAACTTGAGATTTTACGGACTTCGCTGAAATAAATTGATATATTCTTAAGCAGAAAAGTTTAATTTCGTACCAAATTATTCAGTAACCATTTTTAAAAGGAAATCAAAATATCAACTAAATGGAAAAAATGTCATAATATTTAAATCAGGAGCTGACAACTGCTATTGGAGCTCTTGATCTATTCTATCTTGAAATATAAGTTAATGAACAGTCTGCTATTTTGAACTAAGGTCATGGTTCTCTGTGGTAACTCCCCCTCCTAACTTCCACATCACACCAACGGGAGGACAGTTGAGTGCCTACAGATTTAACGAGCATCAACTCTACACGGCGGGTCTTTAGAGGCATTTGGTCCGAACTCATGACACGAAGGCCATGAATCCGCGACCTTGACCCCTCACTAGACTACCGCGGCCACGAGTTAATTAACAAAACTTAAGTATTAAATTTTAAAGCAATTACAGAAATGCTATATTTGGATCCAGACACTCTCTTTACATACTAGTTTCTTTTTAAATATCCCCAACCAGAGGCACACACAAGAGGGAAAGGGGCACGAGTCCACCCTACCTCCCCATCGCCATTTTTTTTTTTTTTTTTTTTTTTTTTTTTTGCGACTGGTTTTAATCCTATGTATATAGTGCGTAAAGCTGAATTAAGTATTTGTTATTCTAAACTTTATTTTCTTAATTAAGGCCAATTATTTATTCAATAATTGTCTTTTTTTTTTTTTTTTTTTTTGTTCCGACAATCGATAAAATGAAAAGAATATGTCGGGCGGTATATTGGAGTAGGATACGATAATGGTGGACGTCCGACCCTGTTCCTTGAAAGATTCCTGTTTGTGCCACTGTCCTCTACTCAACAGAAACTCTAAAAATAATTTCCATAGAACTGATTCACTCCCTCCCCCCCTCCTTTTTAATGTTGATAAACTTTAAAAGATAAAAATGAGTATGAGAAGTCTGCAAAATTATTTTCGTTTAACTAACATTGTGTGTGAAACCTGATATTATTCCATTTGAACACACGCCTCTCCCACAACCGATTTTTAGCTTTTCGTGGTTTACTTAGGTGCAAAATAATTTAAATGGACCCCATAATGGAACATATAAAATTCAGCGAACGTCTTGATCAAAATCTCATCCCATAATTTGGACAAGCACGTTAAAATTTTATATATAAGTAATGTCATTAATTACTGTTGTTTGCGGTACTTGCATGGTTATTCAATTCCTACTATTAGCTCACACTATATATATTTATTTATCTGGGTGGAATTTTCAATTGTTAATAAAATACATTTTAAAGCGTTCCATTGAGCTGAAATTTTATATACATGATTATTTCGGATGACAACACAATATAACTATAATTAATAAAAATTAATTGATTAAAATTAATTATTTAAATTACAAATACAACCACGTTGGCATCATTTTTGGCGACTTGTGTCAAAATTTGATAAGGTTTTTTTCTCAAGTTTTAAAGTATTCAATTGAACTGAAATTTTATATACACGATACTTTAATGATAATGAATAACAAATTAATGACCACTTAATGTTGTGATTCTGTCATATGTATATACATATTTACATTAATTGCAACTATTTAATAAAAAGTAGCTACAATAAAAATTTTCTTTGTTGATCTAAGTAGGAATTGACTTTAAAAAAAATTTATATTACTTGTTTTTAACAAATTTTATTCAGCAAGTATGAATTTATGGTCAGCATGAATAGAGCCATAAACAAGAAAAGTACGACTGCATAAAATATTGTAGAATTATCAGTTCTTAAATCACTGTGTAAAAAAAGTGTTCATTCCACATCAAGCTAGGTCATATTATTATATCTCGCCCAATTTAATTGTGCCATTCTTATTTCAATAATAAAGGGGCATCTACCTAAAACAATATTTCTTAAAGAATTAAAGCAAGTATGTGACTTAAAACTTTTAATAAATTTAATCATTTATGTGTCATAAACGTGGTACATTAAAAAAAAATCCAGCAGTCGGTCGAAAATCTGAGGAAACAAAACAACGAAAGCTATAATCCCCAACAAGATGCGATACTAAAAAGTTGGAATCCGACAAATTTGAAAAATTGCTAAGTAATCATTACTTGTTTTATGAGGATAACCTCATAAAACAAGAGCCAAGTAATGATTAACACAGAAAACCAATGACTTCTCTTGCATTTCACGAGAATGGCAAGAAGAGGATCCTTTTACGACAGCCACATCTTGGCAAAGACTCAATCGCTTCCATTAAAAAAGTAAACAAAGAGAGAGAGCCCATTGACGCCCTCGTTACGATTTGACGAAAACCATTTTCATTCATGATACCCCCCCCTTCCTTCCCTCCCTCAAGGCCGAGACAACAACAGAGGCGGCCATGATTCAACCCCCCTTCCCTGCCATTTGCATTATTTATCGAAATAAAACACTGGCGATGGCCGGCTCACGTCAGACGGAATTGCATCACTCTGACGTCACCATGTAGATTTATGACCGCACGATAATTGGAAGCATGAGCGCGAGAGGGCGTTGCCCTGTTTGCAGAAAGAGTTTCTAAAAAAGAAATGGCCCATAGAGATTGGTGGTGGTCAACGATGGAAGATGTCCATTAACGTGCTAGTCACTGGATTAGACAGAAGTACCATCATTCGATGACGCTTAAACAATTAATTTCGTTCTTATAAATTCGAGTGTTATGAAATTTATACACTTTCTGCGAGGATTTTCAGAAAGGATGAGAATTATTTTCTCATTTCAAGAATATTTCAAAATACTATGAGACTTCGTCTTGAATGTGGTACCAGTTCTTGCACCCAAAATGAAATGGTCAGTTTTATAAATTTTGCATAATGCAGTCAGTACACAATTTTTCACAAAATGAACAAGAAAAATTATCCCAAAAATACTCACAGCTCTATATTGTAGCAATCCATTATTTTAATTTTTTAAAGAAAAACTGTATCAATCATTGGCGTACACAGACCTCTCTTACGTGAGGATATTTGGGGGGTACAATCTTCGCCGAGATTGGTAAATTCTATGGTAAATATTAAAAATCTGTCAGTCAATGGGGGAGCGGGGAGGATTGACTCCCCCTCCCTTTGTGCAAGCCACTGTAATCTACTAAAAGTCAATTATTCTTGTTTTCTTCACAACAAGCAGTTAACATAAACAGAGAGCAAAAGATTCTGAATCTTAACAGTATAAATCTGCAGGAGGCTTAAAATTATCGAATTTTGTTAGGTCTTCTTTACAATTTTATAAACAATTCATTTAAATGAACATTAAACAAAAAGAATTTACAGAATTTTAAGGCTTAAAACCATGGACTGTAGTTATGGACCTTAAACACTATTTCATTAAAAAGAAAATCAGCAGATAAAAAATTCATCCAAGATTTTAAGTGAAAATTTCTTTAAAAGGAGAAAATGATGTTTCTTTCTGGGAAAAGAGAAGTTAGCTGAATAGGTAAGTAATATTTATTATATACACACACGCTATACATATACTACCCACAGATTTGAAGTTTGACAGGCATTTTTCTTTTATTCACTAGAGATCAGTTACTAGACGCGGACATTCACAAGAGGCATTTTTGACAAAAATTTCATTTTTAAACAATCAGCCCAACAAGCAGAGAGGTATGTTTCTTTTGTTCAGCTGAGATCAGCCTTGTTTTGGATAATATTTACAAACTGACAAGTAGAAAAATCCGGGAATTACATTTAGCTTTCCTTATTTTATTTCACTATTTTATTTGCTTCCCTTGAAAATGTAAAATAAATTTACTTAAAATTTTTTAATCCTTTTATCTTATTCTATCCTAGAGTCCTCTTGAAACCTTTAGGACTAATCATGGTCCTAAAGACTTCAAGATTACTGTAATTCGAATCTACCACGCGAAAACACGGTATTATACTCCAAATGGGAGACAAGGGGGGCGATTTATTCATATGCATCCCTTTCGATCTCTTATGCTTCTCAGAACTAAATATTCACAAAGACTTTTTAAAAAAACCTAATTGCACTTCGAAGTAAATAGCATAAAATTTTAAAAACACTTTTTAAGAAAAATAAGCACACATACGTAGAAATGTAAATATTTCTTTGAAAGCAGAAATGAAGTGAATCCACACAAACTATTTATTGGCAGGAACCAAAAACTGAGATAGTAATAAAAAAAATTCAAAAAATTTTATCAAAACCAATTTACAGTTTGTGACATAAAATCTAAATGTCAATAGAACAGTAAATAAAGAGATTTGCATGAATTTTATTAAGAAATATATACTCAGTGATGACGTTTTATACATCTAATACAAGACCAAACATCATTATTCTTCGAAATCTTTGTGTCTTGGATCGAATTTAAGAATAGCATTAAAAACCGCGTTTTCACAACTCCAAGTTATTTATATATTTTTTGTTCTTTCTCAAAAGCGCATTTTACACACACAGTTCAAGGTCAGAAACTTACTTTTATGACCTTGATGAAAGAGTAATGCAACATAAAATCCAAGTGGAAATTTTCTTTTCGTTATGCGAGTGTATTACGTAACTTGGACGTACAAATAAAAGAAATTAACAAGAATCCCAATACCAAGAAAAGTTTGTTGTAAAAACTTAGCTAATGAACAAAGAACGAAAAAAATTCTTGTAAAATATACTATTCCCGAAGCATATAAATACACTTAGGAAATCTCAACATTATAATGTTCACAAAAGAATATACTCGTATTCTTTTACCTCTTAGTTTTGAATAAAACAGGGGGGGGGGCATACACTGCCAGAGTTTACTACTTTTTTTTAATTCCTCATAACGATCATGGGAAAGAAGGGGGGGAATCGAATTCCTCCCATTTTTCACCAAAAAGAGTTAGTTACCAGACCACCGATTGGAAAAGCTTGCGTCAGCCATGTTGGTTCCGCCGCGGAGGGCAACGCGAGATGGCGCTACTGCGGCGTTAGTTTTTGCTTGAAGAACAAAGTCTTCTTGCCGTCGACTCAAAGATGGCGTCGTTTTGAATTTCGAAAGCCAAGACAGAGAGAGAGAAAAGGCGGAGAGGGGAAGGGACCGCCTGACTCAGCAGCGGATCCACACACATGCGTTCATTCATGCCGACCTTTCCACGCATGCATGCATCCATAAATTCACAACCGAGAAAGGACACACATCCATCCACACATGGCAGCCGACAAAACAGCTGATCGACTCAACACGTTCTGGGACCCAAACATTGGGGAGAATCGATCTCTTTTCTATTTCTCTCATGCGGGCGAGGGGGATTAAGCAACGTGGGCTTTGTGAAGAAGAGAACAGCGTTTGACAGCAATTTTAAAATAAGCAAACATTCACGTACACGAGGCTCGTGAAATCGCATTCGAAGACGTAAGTTTTCAAAGAGGACCTTTCACATGACTACTTATTTTACTGACTCTTAGTAATTTTCACTAATTTAATTGTCTTATTTATTGACGTAATACACATTGCCCGTTGAAGCCTTTAGAATTAAAAAGTAAAGAAAATAATAACTGATAACATATTTAGCATAAAAATTCGGGATTTATTAAAATCTTAAATTATGATGAAACAAAACTTCACTTGAAATGTAATAGAGATAAGGAAATAAAAAAATTTATTTCACTTGACAGATATGTGCATCTTTGTGATTTCCTCCCAATTAAAGCAGTGGCGTAACGTACACTCCAGCAGGACAGGACTCTAAGCGGGCTCTGAAAGGGGCCCTGTATCAAAATTCCTTCGATGTCCTGTTTTAGATTTGGAAGCCTTGTTAGTGGGACTGTAGTTACACATGTTGGAGCCCCTGTAGGTTGGGGGCTCCGTATCACTGATACGGCGATAGCTACGCCCCTGGGTACAGACAAAAACTTAAAAGCTATTTTTAGAGTCTTAATATGCACAACTTTCAGTAATATATCCATCATTCAAATCGAATACTGCTTTATTTTTTAAAAAATCAAGTTCAAACATACATACAAAAATAGATCCACACAATATCGCAATTTTTTAAAAACTTGAAAACAAATCTCACATATGCTTTCATTATTACAAGCCTTGGATACTTAATTTTTTTTAAAAATTAAACAATCAGAAACCACTTAAACATGTTCAAAATTTTCCATAGAGTAAGTAAAAAAATTCGTGGAGAATGTTTCCAACGATCGGTCATCATCCCTGTGGTACAGGTACGTCAAACAAAATCGAAACCGGATTTTCTAATAGAAACCACGGAGGAGCGGAATTCAGATTGCTTCCAACCACCGTAACGGTAAACAAAACGAGTGGAATTCGGCCTCAATGCAACCAACGGGCTCAAATTGAAAAAAATGCCCATCTTTTTTTCCTTTCTCTTGTCATATAAAGACAGAGCAAATTTCAGATTAAAAGAAAGAATAATTTTCTGATTTCGGAAGGGGGGGAAGAACCGGAATTTTCACTTCGAAAATGGTTCTTCTCGTGTATTTTCGATTGTTCTTGCATCATGAAGAGCGGAGGAAGGGGGTGTTTTAATCAAGAACAAAGTAAAAAAAAAATTGTTTTATAAAAACCAAAGATGGGACAGTTTACGTTGCTTGTAACCGGGGGAGCAACTATTGATAAACGGAATGGAATGAGGAGAAGGGACGCGAAAATAAAGAATAATGTAATTTAAAATGTGGGTCGCCTTTCAAATCTTTACTTGACTTTAATTTTCCTTATTTCTATCTGAACAGAAAGAGAAACAGATTAAGATGGAAAAAAAAAGATTAGAGAAAAAAATTGAATTGTACCCTTTCTCCCTACATACACAAAACAAGCGAATGAAAATGTGACAAACATTGATCAAAATGCTTGAAATACAAAATACATTCCAATAATAAATAACTCGTTTTTTATATCAAAGGTAAATTTGCTTAGTAGCTTAAGTCATACACCAAAGATAGACAGATAATAAATAATTTCTTCATTTTATCAAAACAATTCTCCTGATACGATTGTACAGGTACAAATAAACGTTTTTATTTGTAATAAAAATACATTAAAGTAAATTACGGGGGGTCCAGCATATGAATCTTCGAAAAATTATTGATTTGCACTTTTTTATATTTTATAAAAGTTTAAATATTTCTGCTTAAAATGATATATGATACGAGGAAATACGATAATTAGAAGTATTTTTTTTTTTTTTAAATGAAGCTACTCCTAGACGCGCATCAAATGAGCTCTGCTAAGAGCACCGGGCTGCGGTAGCCCAGTGGTTAAGGTATCCAACCATGGCAGGCATGTCATGAGTTCGATCCCAGTACCACTAAAGACCCGCCGTGTAGGGCAGCGATGCACGTTAAATCTGTCGAGAGCTGAAACGTCCTCCCGTTGGTGTGGTGTGGTAGTTAGGAGAGGGGGGTGCCAGCTCAGGTGTCGTCCACGTCACTTGACCATGGTTCAAAATTACGTGGTCCGTCGCCAAAAGCCCTCGTGTAGCTGAACAGTGTGCGACGTTAATATTAACTAAACTAAACTGCTAAGAGCACCTGTGTTTCCCCTTGCATAAGTTTCTGGTGAGCGCGAATCCATATGATGTTCCAGAGCAAAAATTAGAATGTATGGGGCATATCCAAAAGTGTATGGGTACACGTCTTATGGATCTTAAAAGCGAAGCAGAGAAAGAAAAAAAAATTAAGCGATGGGAAAAAGCCTAAGCGGTTGTAACCGACATTTTAATATCAAAAGTATTAACATTTAGAAATAATATCAATGCAAAAATACAGCATGAAAACTGCTGTTTATTTTCATGTTCTGTCTTCAAACGAGAGCCCTCTACATAGACTGTGTCCTGCGGGTATAAATGCCTGGTACAAGCTTCAAATGACAAGCTGGATGTTACGAAAGGCACTATGATCTTTTACACAGACACACGTGCTATACCATAATGAATTAAATGAAGCCAATTTTTAGAGATCTAGGTGATCCTGTGTTATTAAGAAAATGTTTATATGGAAAGACTCAGAACCCAAATGAGACAGCTAATAACACCATAGGTTTCAGTGATTTCACAAGATTTACATTTATGCAATCATAAACTCTTAAGTTATGGGTAAATATGGCTATTACACAGTTCAATATGAGTCATGTAGCAACATTAATGATCTTAAAACATTGTGATATTGATCCAAAGTATAATTGTGTGTCATTCTTCAAAAAACTAGATACACGTAGGATTCGTGTAGCCCAACGAAAGCATCTTGATATCCCAAAACCAGGCAAAAAGTGAAAAAAAAAAAAAATTAGCAGTCTTTTGTATGCACAGAGAGTTAAAAAAATGCTTCGTGTGCTTCTGGAAAATACTAAAAAAAAGTAAATGCTCAAAAAGTTACAAATTTTTACTTCGAAGCCTTCACACACACACAAAGCCTACTACTTATCATATAATCCTCACATTTTCAGTAAGCAGACTTATAACATGCTTACACGTTTTAATGGAGGGAATTAGATATATCTAGCAAACTTTTTTAAATTAAATTTAAGGGGGGGGGGGAATTGGACATTTTTTTAAAAAATCATAATTTAATTTTTAACAAAGAGACAAAACCTTTCACTAAAGTATTATTAAAAGTATATAAAAACCAACTATAAAAATTTTATCCGTAAGAAGTAAGTAGTTTCTTATAAAAAAAATTACATAAACTTACGCAATTTCACATGGGCTCCTATGGATGTGCCGGACCCCCTTACATAAATAAAAAAGGTGACACTATTTTTTTAAATGAAAGTAAATATGTTTTATCGATTACTAAAGAACTTAAGCAAATCAAAACCCCATTACTCTTATATCGGACTGCTTAAGTAAAAATGAATCAACACGTTTTGAATTGTAAATTTATGTGTAATAAATGAGAAAAAAATCCCCTTAGAATCAACTCCAAAACAATATTTACATCATTCTCAATTCTAAAAATCTGTTTTTGCACCAAAAATCCTTCTGTTGCCAAACTTCAAAAAATTACAATTCGTAAGAATACCAATCATATTCTTTTCGTACTAATTCCTCTGCTAAAAAAAAATATAGTTACAAGTCTTCAATGCGTATTACATCGTCACCCACTCCAGAAGGCACTCATTTCAGAATTACTTTTCGAATTAGAATTTTTTTTAAAAAAAAATTAATTTAGTATAATGACAAATGCAAACAAATTTTAAGAAGTTCCATAACTCCACGCAACGAAAAAATTTTAAGTAGGTTTTATAATTTATTCGAATTTTTTCAAAAGGAAACAAGAATAAAGTTGGATGTTTAATAATTCAAAAATATTGCCTTTAAAATCAAAATGAAAAAGATTTCTTCGCACGAAACACGCTTTTATCAAATTCGTCCCCCCCCACATCACGTGCATATTTTGGTGAAAGGGAAAAATTCATTCTACAATGCTCAATGAATTCAAATAACTCATTAATCTCGCCATGTATGTATGCAGAGGGGAAATTATATAAATTTTTTTTCCCACTATTACATGTTGGGGTAACTATGATTGGGAAGAGTGTAAGAAACGGATTTGTATGATATTGTCCCCCCTCCACCTTTTTTTCCCCTTTTGATACAAGTAACCTAACTTTATACTTGTAACATATTCAGAGAAAATACTCCAGATTTCGCAGGTAGAAGAATTCGCGTTTAAATCAGATCAATTCAATACCTGGTTTTCTCTCGTTGAAATATTCTTTGTAAATAAATCTTTCAATATATATATTTGTTTAAGCTGTTTTTGTAATGTTAATGTAATGCCAAGCTGTTTCTTTATATGTTCATAACGTTTTTCTTAACACAAATCAAAAACATTTCTTCCAGATCGAAGAGTGCATCAACATTGTTACCCTTACGACCAGCGGTTTTTCAAAGAAATGTTTTATGAGGTATAAACGGTGCCGTCAAAGAATCTTGACTTGTGACTATTGGAAAACAATAAAACTAAATACTAACAACTCAAAAATCTTTATTTACTACGAAAAATTACATTTTGCACTGTATAGAAGTAAGTTTTAGTTATAAGTGTAATTCAAATTCAAGTAACATTAGAACGGGACTTTTGCGGTGGCAAATGACTTATATTAGGATGATAAGATATTACTTTTAGAAGAATGCATGCTGAATTGGAGTCATCTGCCGAACGATTTCTAAGCGAATGTTTTTCATCTTTGAAAATAATAATTCGCAGGCATAAGCAGATGAAAATATGATTGAAATAGCATGATCCAGCTTCTTCAAAAAGTTTCCATGTCTCCAAAATTTCATTATTAGCATTTTTGCCTATATTGATAGCTAATCTTTCTGTTTCAATCGATTCCAGCTTTTTCCTTGTTTCAATAAATATTTGAATCCATATTGAACTAAAATGAAAATCAATCTCACAGTTGCATTTCAAATTTTGTCAACTTTCAACCAATCGAATTGGGATAAAATCAGCTTAACAAATAAAGTCTCATCAGGATAAATAATAAACTTGAGCATTTAGAGAAAATCTCGCAGAAAATTGCGACCGATCACTCTCTTTTGCTCGAAAAACTTCATATACTAGCCGTTACCCACCCGCTTCACTGGGTATTTCACGATGTTGGTTTTATATATGTATACCGTTTACATATATATTAATTATTGATATCTAGCATTAAGAATTCGATTGTATTGAAAAATATATCTATAGCTGTTACACTCTCGCCCCTTGATATAAAAAGAACATAAATTATATAATATCTAATTTCTATTTATATCTAACACAGAAAGAGAAAGATTGTTTTCGCTCACTTAACCTAATAATCAAGTGGATTTCCACCAAAGCAACTTTCAGTGGATCTCTACTCCATAAAATAAACATGCGTGCTAAATTTCAAGTCTAAATCCAACAGAGAAAAACGGAATTTTTATCATCAATACCTCATTGACAGCATTCTTAGCGGGTTCCAATTCAACAAAAGAAGCATGCAAACCAAATTTTATTATAGCCTTAGCAGTTCAAAATCGGAAATTTTGTCTATCAATACGCCCCAATAACTCTCCCTCCCCGCTTCCCCCTGGAGTTGATTTCCGTAAAATCCATTCTTAGTGGAACTCTATTCAACTAAATAAAAAAAAGTGCTCAACAAATTTCAAGTAAATGAGTTAAATTCAAAAACAGGAATTTTCTATAACACACCTTAATCCCTCGCAACCCCACTCCTTTGGGGGTCCGTTTTCGCAAATCTTTGTAAAAGGAACTTTATTCCATGAACGGAACATACCTTCTAATTTTCAAGCAGGTGGTTCTATTAGTTGAAAAGCGGAAATATTTATCTATTACGCCCCTTAATCCCCCTCAGTGACCCTTGGGGATCAATTTTCCCCCAAAACTATTTTGTAGTGGATCTTAACACCATGAAAGGAATCCGGTAATCAAATTTCAAGACTGTTCGTCTAATAGTTTAAAAATGGAAATAATTATCTATAACGCCCCTTAAGCCCCCACAATGCCACTTAGGAAACGATATTCACAAAACCCATCTTATGGCAGATCTCTACTCGGTGAATGGAATTAGCTTACTCAATTTCGAGATTTTTCGTCTAATAGTTTAAAAAAGGAGTTAATTGCCTATAACGCCCCTTAATTCTCCACAACGCCACTTGGGGTCAATTTTCACAAAACCCATTCTGTAGGGGATCTGTACTCTATGAAAGGAATCCGCTTACCAAATTTCAAGACTGTACGTCTAATAGGTTAAAAATGGAAATAATAATGTATAACGCCCCTTAAGCGCCCTCAACGCCTCTTGGAGGTCAATTTTCGTGAAAATCATTATCTAGGGAATCTCTACTTTATGAAAGAAATCTGTGTATCAAGTTTCACGACTGTACATCTAACAGTTTAGTAATGGAAATAATTATCTATAACGCCCCTTAAACCCCCGTAACGCCCCTTGGGGTTCAAACTTTGCAAAATCCGTTCTTAGCTGACGTCTACTCCATGAAGAGAACCTACCTACCAAATTTCAAGTCTGTAGGTTTAATAGATCCAGAGATATCGTGATTAGTCAGTGAGTCATTATATATATATATATATATATATATATATATATATATATATATATATATATAAAATGCTAACCGTTTTGATCGGTGGCGTACCCAAAATATTGTCGCGTGCCATTCCACGGGTTCGCCATCCCTGTGCTATACGAATACGAGAAAATGAAAAACAAAATTGCTTTCAAGCAGACCCTGACACAGAATTTCAAAACTGAGTTTCATTTTTAATGAAGACATCTTAACAGGCCCTCCATAGTTTTGTACTTTTTTTTATTTTTACAAGCAGGTAAAAATACACTCTCCGGACGACTTCCCGTATCCATCCGTTCGCGCGCATGACTCGTTGCTTCAAATGGCCAACACACAGCACACGCGCTAAATGGAGTCCTTAAATCATTTGAAGTCTTCGAAATACGTTATTTCCACAAAATCGGCACTCCAGTGAGCGTGGCGGGAAAAAAGATGCGCCCTCTCGTCTCAAAGAGCGCCGTACGAAATGCAAACAAAAACTCCAAACGGCGCTGAGGGGGCGGACACTAGGAAGATTTCATCTCCCCACCACAACAAACGAAAATAAAGTGGAAGGAGAGAGAAAAAAGCGAAATTATTAATCACGCGAGGAGCTTTCTCTCCAAGGAGTAATGACTGCGTCGGAAGCAGGTAATGAGGAATAGGGGTTTTGTCTTTTATTTATTGTTATTATCAAGAAGAGAAGACACAAGGATCACGCGCGCGTTCACCTTTTTGAATTAACTTGTAATCGAGGGGGAAGTAGGAGGGAGGCGGCATTTTACAATTATTGATCCTTATTATGTTCGCGGTCTCTTAACCCCCCTCTGCTTTTCCTCCTCGGTTTTTCTTTTTCTTTGCGGACATCTTTCTGGAGCACGATAACGGGAGGAATCTACAATCGCTCTCTGCAGATTAAGGATGGGAAACTCTCTAGAAAAGATGATGAAAACGGCAATTAAGGCGATTAGATCAGGTGGTGGGAGTGGAATGTTCTTTGATCCGCCAACCAGTAGCGCACACAGGAATTTTCCAGGGCGGGAATTGACCATTATTGTATCAAGCTCCTTTTGATTTTGTCAATTTTCGGAAACAAAACACAGTATAAAACTAGTTTTTGAATAAATAATTAGCATTAATTAATAAAATTAATCATTAATAACAAGTAATTAATTAAATTTTACGGACTATATACTTAGAATTATAATCAATCAGTCCGGACCCCCCTTGTGTGCGCCACTGCCAACACCGCATGGGTATATTCCAATTTAAGGAATGGCTTTCCTGTCTCGTTCGGCTCCCGAATCTCGTTAGAGGCAAATCAGCACGCACGTAAAAATGATTTGAAAAAGCTGAGTTCAAAGAAACTGCACAAAAATGATATTAGTAAATTAACAGAGATAAGAAACTATCTACCTTAAGTCCCCTTGTGACGGGGCTTTATCGCGCCTTCTAACTAAAAACCCTCTTTGGAAATCTTTGGGGCCAGAATGGCAATTCTTTCCAACCCAACTCAAGAAGAGAACGCGATTGTGCAGATTCGGAATGTGTACATATTGGAGCTTTAGTACTCGCGAGGAGGTTCTAGCGAGTGCTAGCGAGGTTTTAAGAGGCGAAAGTTCTAGGAAGTGCTAGGTGAGTTCTGTTGTTGTTGTTTCTAATGCCACCTGTCTGACGTAGTCAGATCGAGGCCGACGAATTTCATCGTGACATGGGGCTAGAGGTACACCTGTCGTTGGCCTTGAGCACCATACAGGTGACAGTACGATTTAGCTCGGCGAAATTCCCCGAAGGGACGATAGATGGCGACACCACCTATCTCCACCTCCACAATTTCTGCATGGAAACTGAAGGGGAGGGAAATATTCTCCAGTCCCTGCGCTCGTGACTAAGACTACGGACCCACTGATTTAACGAGCACGTACTCCGTGTGTACTCGGAGGGTATTTGGTGGCATCGGGCATCGAACCCAGGCCTTCCGGTCTGGAGTCCGATGCTCTAACCACTAGGCTACCCACGGCACCGGTGAGTTCTATGAGTGTTAAGTGAAGTTCTAAGAAGGAGAGTACTAAGTGGTTTCGAAGCCCGAAGATTATCCATTTACCGGATCAAGTTGGATCAAGTATTATATTGACGATATAAGGGCTGGTAGCTGTTCGCCCTGGATTAGCGGTAAAGTAGATCATGTTAAACTTTAATAGTGGAGTGGATTCTAGTAAGTTAGGGAAACATCTATATACATATAGATTCGGTGGTTTATTGCGCTATCTGTTAGAATTGCAATTTATGTCCCATCACTCCTGATCATAAGCCTACCAGACTTGTGCTGCTTTGCTGAATATAAATTGAGGTAACAATAAACCAATTTTAGTATGGAATCTCTATGGTCAATCTTTTAACCCCTCAAACTTAAGTCGCGTGGATGATGGAGATGATACCCACAGCTCGTGGGCTATCACACCCTTAAATGTCACACTAGGTTTCCAACCAGTGGCGCGCACAAGGGGGGGGTCCTGACCCCACCCCCTCCCCTCCAAGGCCCTAGATTTTTTTCCGATTGATTATAATTCTAAGTATATCGTACGTAAAATTTAATTAAATACTTGTTATTAATGATTAATTTTATTAATTAATGCTAATTATTTTTCAAAAATTAAGTTTTTTACTGTGTTTTGTTCCCGAAAATCAACAAAATCAAAAGGAGCATGATACAAGAATGATGAACTTTCGACCCCGGAACCCCCCTTGAAAAATTCCTGTGTGCGCTACTGTTTCCAACGAATGCCTTTGAATAGAAGAGAAGACTTCCATACTCCCCACACGTGTGGGATTTCAGTAACGCATTGCAATTAGAGTTGTGACGGGCTCACGCGTCTTTTCTTTAAGATGTCCTTTGGGTTCTTTGGGCCAGAATTAATGGCAACTCTTTTCCAACCAAATCCAAGAAGTGAAGTGTGAATGAAAGATAGATGCAAATGAACAAGCTTTTAAATATCGGCTTAGAGCAAACGTGATGGTAATGTAGGGCAATTGATGAAAATGCATGGCAATTTGTGATAGTGGATGGAAATTGGCGGTAGTTGATGTCCAATAGAGGAATCGTGTTTCAAGTCTGAATGAGCTTTACGTGACGGTAATTAGAAGTTATACGTGATTGAACACATGGAATTCAAGTAGCACACCAGTGCATGCAAATAAAGACAAGATTGAGCATAAGACAATATTGATGGATTCTTCAAACTGCACTAAGGTAGGATTGACTATTTAATATTAGAATCAAAGATTGAATTAGAATCGAGTTTAGGCGGTTCAGTTATTGATAGTAGTCTGAATTAGATTAAGTTGCTTATTATCTAATATATATATTGTGTGTTGCGTATTTTTCCATCTTAGATTCCCTCACATTAATTATAATTTGATTTGTTAAAGGTTTAAGTTGAATATCTTAATAAAGTCATATTAAGATAGTGATTCCTTCTAGAGTTCTTTCGTTAATCCTCACGCTGACACTCCGAGAGATATTCTCCCAAGGGGGGGTTAAGATATTCTTCAGATCTTAATCATACACCACCTGATTTCTTCATTATATGAACATATATTTATCTGGGCAACTTTGAAATAAACATACCAGATAAGCTCTACTGCTCTAACTATTAATACAAGTATTGGAGCTTCACTGTTGTATGGAGAACCGTCTATTCTATTCTATTTTTACCCAACTTTATTTATTTTTCTTCAGGTACAAAATATCTTCCATATTTCACGTATCATAATTTTAAATTAATAGTTGATTTACATGTTAGAATGGTAAAAATTCTTATTTTATAAAATATTTTCAAATTCTAAAAAATTATAAACATATGCATGAACTAGCGTTAGGAATTTGTATGAAAAAAAAACTTGAGGGGGGGGGCTGGTCTAAAAATATGATTTAATTGTTTTACATTTGGCAAACACATGTACATTTCCTCCGCAGTCATTAAGAGAATTACCAAAATCAGAATATCACAAATGGACCAGTCGAGAAATCGAACAGAAGTCACCAGACGCAAGGTACGGCCTGATTCAGGAAACGGTATCGAATATCGGTGGGAAACTCACCAACTGCACTCATTCGTCAAGTCGGTGTCCATTGAAGGGGCGGAGGCAACTTTTCTATTGTTCACGGTAAACCTCCTCTTTCTGGGATTAATTACTGAAATTGACCATCCAACAAAGCCATTCTCTCGCTTCACGACAAAACCACGAGAATTAAGACTGATTAACATTATGAATAAACACACACACAAGTAATATAAAAAAAATAATAAGTCAATTCCTACTTAGATCAACCAAGAAAATTTTTATTTTAGCTACTTTTTTTAAATAGTTACAATAAATATAAATATGTATATACATACGACAGAATCACAACACTAAGTGGTCATTCATTTTTATTAATCATCATTAAAGTATCGCATTGTCATCCAAAACAATCGTGTCTATAAAATTTCAGTTCAACTGAATGCTTTAAAATGTGAGAGAAAAACCTTTTCAAGTTTTGACGCAAGTCGCCAAAAATGATGCCAACGTGGCTGTATTTGTAATTCTATAAATAATTAGTTTTAATCAATTAAATTTTATTAATTATAATTAAATTACTGTATTGTCATCCAAAATAATGTATATTAAATTTTAGCTCAATGGAACGCTTTAAAATGTATTTTATTAACGACTGAAAATTCCACTAAGATAAATAAATAGAAATTGTGAGCTAATAGTAGGAATTGAAAAAAGAAACCTTTAAATTAATCAAACGGCGAAATAATAAGTTTTAAAAAAGACTTCACACACACACACACACACACACACACACACAAACACACACATGCAAATACGTTATAATAAAGAGAGAGAGCACCTCATTTTAATTTTCCCCCTAAAAGTTAAAATTCAGAAAAATATTGTATCGAACTTAGAAGCAACACGGCAGCAATTGGCAAGGAACCTAGTCATTTTGAGCTTTGGGCAAGTGAAGAGGACGATATTTAACACACATCAACTCCACATCAAGCCTATGTGAGAAATGAGATACGATCGGTTTAAAGTGCTGACCAGTCCATGGCAATAAAAAGGTTAGGTAGTTCTGCAGTAAAGGATCTTAACAATCTGAATCAAAAATTGAGAACTCTCTAGAACTAAGGAAAAAGAATCCTGCCATTGGAAGAAAGGAATGAATTAATGTGAAATCAGATTTCTCTCTCAATAATAAACAATCTTTCGGTCTCGGTTAAAATCATCTCTTGATTATGGAGTAACTGATTTTACTTTACAATTATGCTAACACTTTTTTCATCCCTATAACAATAAAATTTTCAACTTTAATTGGTATTACAACTAAGGAAAGAAGAAAACTTTCCCCGTCCTTTCAAATTATCTAATCCTTAAAGCACAGGGTCAGATAAATTTTAGCAAATGAGAATTATGTTCAAAATTTAATAATTTCTTTTAGAATTATAACAAGAGCATAAGGCAATAAATTCACTATAGATTACGAATTTCATTTCTTAAAATTTACAATAGACTTATAACCAATTCTTTAAAATTGGACAACTTCTTTCCTCAAATCGTGTGCGTGTTTCAGGATCAACCAATTAAGGCAATGTTAGTAGTAAAAATAAAAACAGTAATTGATAAATAGTAACAGTAACTCAGATTTAAAATTGCTAAATATTTTAACGAAAATAAATACTTAATAACGCATCGCAAAATGTTTAAACAAAACAATGCTTTTTATTTTTTAAAAATTGAAAACAAAATTGAACAATAATTTAATTACTATAATTGTTGGCTATTTCAAAATGATAGAAAAACTTTTGCATATTAGTCTCTTTCATGAATATATTTGAAATCAATCAATTCAGAAAGATTAGCTAAAATGTAACTTACTTAACGTTTCTGTTTTTGAGAGGTGAAAAAACTCGGAAAATGGATAAAATACAATTATTAGGAAAATGATTTCATATCAACATAACTATCAAGAAAAATAATTTATGCTTAATATTTTTATTAACAGGAGGGAGAGAGAGAAAAAGTATCAAAACCATTGTTTTATTATTTTCACAAATTGAAACACTGCATTCTGCCGATGGATTTTCTGCTTTTTAATACAATTACTATAAATAGCATTAGTAACACTAAGAAAAATAATTACAATAAAATACTCTTTATTCAAATTTTATAATAAAATTGAATACATCAAAAATTAATTTAATGATTATAATAGAATAACACTTAAAAAAATAACGACATAAGTAACTAACAGTTTGTTCGCATAACTAAAAGTTTATTTAAAAGTAAACTTCATTAAAAAGAAAGGAGCGTGAAATTTTAATGTCCATATCCTAACAGCGAAAACATTAAGAACTATCACAATGAGAATATCAAATGATAAAATAATTTTTACAAAGAACTCCGACGCTTATAAAGCGACCACGATTCACCTAACAAATATCCTAAGATACGACTTCTGAATGAATGGTAAAACAGAGCAAAAATAAATATGAAAAGAAAATAAATGAATGTGAATAAAAAAAAAATCTATCGCGCCCATTCATACATACATGCATGCACCCATTCCGCGAGCTAAAATGAGACAGAGAGGGTTTTCCTTTCCTAGTGAAAAAGGATTTTCTGCTATTTATTCGTAGTAAACAAAGATCTCGACGACGAAACCTTGAGGGGCGGGGACCCCTTCCCCACCCCTTCTGCGCAGAGATTGAAATGATATCGAAAGGGAAGAGACCGAAAACAAATGCTTGTAAACCAATGAAAAGTAAGAGCGCGAATTCCGAGTTGGAGTAGACAAAAGGTACAGAACAAAATCTCGCGCTTAAATCCATTAAAAAAATGGAGTGTGTGGGTAGGAGGTAAATGTGACGTCACACCTTTCGGAATCTGTCGGCGATAAGTGATCTTGAAAAAGCATTCAGGTAATTTGAAGAATTTCCCTTAATCGGCTCGGATCAGCTAAGAGAAAAAGAAAGCGTTTTATTTTTATTTTTCGAACATAAAATGATTCGTCTCAATGCAAACCACTTAATTATTTCGGCAGTCATTGATGAAAATTTTTTTTTACTACGATTAAGAAAATAAAGAATTAAATAAAATTTTAAGCAGTTTTTGAGCAAACATGTTAGTTTCAAATACTAATCAGATTTTTAATTACACTTTAAAAAAAATATAAATAATATGAAGAGATGTGGATTTTTCATTCACTGCTGAGTTATTTCGATTATCTCAGGTCATGTTTAAAACATTTTATTTTTTTTTTAAAAAAACCACATTATTTTAACCACATAATTAATTTTACGAAGCACATAAAAAAAAAACAATGTATCAAAATGCAATAAAATTTTAATTTTTTATGTTTAAGTACCCAATTTTCTACGCGGAAGCGTAATGAAAAGGTTGCAATCAATTGAACGGGAAAAACGAAACGAAGTAATCCAAAGAGAAATTTTACAATTTATCACAACACAGAATTACCATTCACACAACAACGTTCCTTTTAATCCATCTCAGCCCAACTTAAGGCAATCACTAGGATGGTTGTGTACAGTACAAACAGTGAATGAAAAGCACAACAAATAAAGATTACGCATCTCACCAGACTTCGACGCACTTTTATGTATGTGGAGCACCAAAGCACATGCAGGCAGGCAAGCGAACACGTACCTCGACGTCTCGAGCGAGAAAAGCACAACTGGCTGTGGGCAACAGCAGACGATGTGCTGAGTCAGTTGAAAAAGGGGGCTTCGATCCGCACACAAAGCAAGCTTTTCTGGAAAACCCCGGTCGATGGAGGGGCTGTCAGGCCTCCGGAGAAGCAGGAAATGAGGGGACCCTCCACCAATCGCGAGTTTGCTCAGCTGCGCTGCCTGAGGCTTGCTAGAACGCGATTCGTTCGGAATGGAACCATGAACTAACTGCATTATCTCAACTCTGATAACGTCTCTATACACTTCTATAATCAGACTTCATATATTATCACAGATATCGGTATTATCAGAGATATATTCTTATTAATATTACAGATATAAATAAGAATAAATAGTTAACAAATGTGTATTTTTTAAATGAGAGGGTCACACCCAATACCTTCATCGCAACATTTTTATATGTAGTTACGAAAAAGAAAGATAAGAAAATTTAGTTACAAATCCAAAACTGTAAAATATTATTGGAGATATTAGAGTTGTGAGAATTAAGTTAATCAAAAGAAAATCAAAAGCTTCCGAAATACTGAATAGCAATCGTTATTTCAAGTTCTTTCTTTCGTATTTTCGGAGACTTCTCTTAACTTTAAAACATCTCACTCATTGCGAAGTCACAAGACGCGTTTCAGTATTTGAAAATCATGATCCTCCATTATTTACTTTTTACACAAAGTGCTTGCCCCAGTTTTAGACAAAATGATAAACCAAAAATTTACTACTCATTTAGAGTTTAAACGATGAAAGGGAAGCATAAAATGTTACGCTGATTGCTACCTTTGAAGATTTTTTTTTTTCGCTTTAAGAAGGACTTATTTCACTATTTGCAAAAGAGAAATTTATTTTCTTTTTCAATTTTTTTTTACATGTACAATCTCATAAATATTTTTTCAAACAATAATTAATTAATAATAATATATTTTTAGATTTTCTTCCCAAAATAATACATTAAAAGGTGGATCACACTATCAAAATCATGACCTATATAAAAGAGGGGGAGAAAAAGGTTTGGGAGTAAAATAAAGCAAATAAATGAGCTAATCTTGCGAGATTGTTTTAACGGTCGCACTTCAGAGCGCCTGTCGGCGACGAACCTGAGTCGAGTGCAGGAATAAAATATTACATTATCTACGTCAAGAACATATATAAAAAATTGAACCCGATTTTTCGAACTTAACATAAATAACACGCCTCGTAACCGAATCCATTGAAAATTAAGAGAGTATTGAAAATGAAAATCTAAAATAACGCTTACGGAGAATTTATAAAAATACTATTCCTAAAATCTAAACTAAAAATTATTTAACTTTTTTAAACTTTCAATTGAGAAGACTTCAAAAACAGTCAATACAATTTAATACGTAGTAAAAACACAACTGTTAGTAAAAAAAAAAAATGGATTTCTAATGAATAGTCTTTTGAACGTCATTTCGCAGATTTCGGAGCATTCAATCACTTAGCAACAAAAGGAAGACCTTTGGACAGGCTAGTTAAATCATTTCCGGTATCATTCGCACTAAGCCGAACGTGGAATTCTTCATAATTATAAATATGCAAAATAATATAAAAATATATAATATATAAATGCATTTTTACAAAAAGTATATCTTTTTTTTTAACTTTTCACGTATAGAATTAATTTTCATAAGTCGACTGGGCAATAATAATGTGTTTAGGTGGTGGGACGGAAAAGAGAGCAAGAAAAAGCTGAATTACAATACCCCTCTCTCTACCCCCTCCCCTGAGTTTTCGAAATGACAGGAGGTGGGATGAGGTAGAGCTAAGAGATAAAAAGGATGCAGGGGGGAAAAGTTTGCCTCGATGGAATGTTTTTGTTTTGACTCAATCCGCATTGTCAAACGTGCCACCGTAACTCTTTTTTTCCCCCTCTGTAAGTAATCATTTCGATAAATTCTCTCCCTCTCCCTTCCCAATCCATAAGAACAAAGTCTCTTCCCATGGTTCTCTCGTCAAACGATAGATAATAATAATAATAAAAAAATGAAAGGAGAGAAATACAGCCGGTGGTATTTAGTCTCGAGGATCGCCGATCTTTTTCCCCTCTCCTATTGGGCAACCCGCCCGCGAGCGAAGATCCTCAGAAGAGGAATCTACCAACTTTACTCGTTTCTTTATTTTTCTTTTGTTTCCGTTCTTTTTAGGCTCGTGAGTATAAATATATTTCCACCACACTATACGAACCCCTCTTTCTCTTTTTCTCTAACCGACGGCAGAGCGGACGGAGGCTTTATCATTATCCTCCTTGTCCTTCCCCTCCCCACGAAATTTCACTCCCCCTAGAGAAAACTCATGCGGCAGGGAGGGTGGAAGCCCATAACGCGAAAGAGGAGGAAAGGGAAGGGAGTTAAAAGACGACATCCTCGTTTTCTGCCACACACACAAGCGAGCCTCAATAAAAAGAGGACCGGATTTGCCACCAGAGAAGTACAGAGCGGAGAGAAAACAGGGCGCAGCGCCAGCTCAGATAACAGCGTCGCATTAGGCAGCGCCGGCACCGAAAACTCGTCTGCGAAGGGCCACTTCCATTGCGCCAGTGCGAGGGGTGGTAGGGTAAAAGTCGTCGAGGAAAAAAGGGCCCTTCGTTTTCGGGCTGCCCACACCCCCTCCACAGCAGTTCGCGGGTGGTTTAACCGGACCTCGATAATCTCCTTATCAGTTTACCCAGCTCCAATAAGGTCTCATAATAACACTGAAAAATGCGACTCCCAAAAAAGGAGAAGCAGAGTAGAAGGGGAAAAAATATATAGATAAATTCCATCCATATGAACTGGAAGGAAATTTTCCTCGCGGAAAAATCGTCCCTTTCCTCCTTTTTTCTTTCTCTCTCTCTTTTATCCTTCCCTCCCCTTTATCGTTATTTTTCCCTTCGCGCCAAAGAGAAAAAGTCGAAAACCCAGAAAACTCGTTCGGGATGTTTTCGAAACGCACGGAAAGAAAAGTTTTTGCGCAAAGAGTGCCGGTTGAGTCTATCCCCAAAAGTGGCGCTGTGCCCCAAACACAACACCCTCCTCCCCGCGCGAGCAAACGAACGAGGGGGGACGATGCAGTGTAGCGGAGCGGTTGCCGTACTTGTCTGTTCGTCCGTTCCTCCTTGATGGCAAGGGGGAAGGCAAAACAGAAGAGAGAAAGGCGGCTTATGGGAAGGCCGGGATCTCTCGGCGAGCAAAGGCCCATTTATCAAGACCCGCTGTCAATAGTGAGGCGCGCATGTTAGAGCCTGAGGTCGCCCGCCCGACGCTAGCCTCGACGCAGGGTCCCGATCTAGGCAGTTCTTTGTCTCTTCGCTACCCTCGCATCAGGGTCCAACTCTAGTAGCCATCAAGCCGCCAGCCTTTTCTCTCCGCCCTCGAAAAGCTCGCCACTTTTCCGGGTTACCAGGAAGTGGCGCGTCATCGCTACCGGAACACGGATGCGGACGCACACGAAAGCCACTTTTGGCGCGTTTTCTTGGCCTCGTGAAACAATACTGAAAAAAATATCAACTGAGGGGTTATGGAAAAGAAAAGTTTTTTTTTATTTTATTTTGTTAAGTTTACCATTTCAAAAGATTCGAATTCAAAATTCGGTTTCGTTTTCTTCGCGTAATTTTTTTTTCAGTCGATTAAAACATTCTAAGAACGAAACGCATTTCGGCTGGTATGAATTATTTCATTCAGATCCTGTTCTGTTCAAAATCGAATAGTAACCATTAAAATGTCAATTGTTTACTTTTTAATGTTTTTGTTCATGTGCTCTGTAAATGAATTTTTCCACGTTTTTAGAATAATTTGAGAAATAATGATGTAAGTCATCGTTTGGCAAAGCCATGAAGTAAACATTATATAATTAGTCGGGGAATTATCATTAAAGATTCTTAAACTTTTTTTTCCCCATTTCGTTTTTCTTTCGTTATTAAAACTCAAAGAAATTCTTAACTATTTCTCAGATTTGTAGGTTCAATTTCTCGAAACCCCTAATGAGTTATTCCTAAAGATAAAATACAGCAGCTTAGATGCAGTTTTTTTTTTTTTTTTGTCAATAAAATTTTTTATACGGAAAAGCCTTATATTTCAATATAATTAAAGTTGCGACGATAGTCCTTTTAAATAAAACTACATTTTATCAAGTTCCAATTTATCCCAAAGAATTTCAGAAACTAATATTTTGTTAACTTTTATAAACTTTCAGAATTCATTACTTGCAAATAATATTAGAGACGTTAAATTAAAAATTTAAGTTTTTTTAAAAAAAAGAAAGATTATTTTGATAAACAAATTACCATAAAATCCGGCGTATAACGCACACCCTTTTTTATTACGAAGCTTGAAATGCACATATGCAATGCTCTTATGTTTTGAAGTCATTTATTCGAGGTTTACTCCAAGGCAGTGGCGCACACAGAAATTTTTTAAGGAAGAGGGGGGGGGTCCGGAGTCGAAAGTTCACCATTCTTGTATCATGCTCTTTTTGCTTTTGTAGATTTTCGGGAACAAAACACAGAAAAAACTAGTTTTTCAATAAATAATTAACATTAATTAATAAAATTAATCATTAATAGCAAATAATTAAATTTTACGTACTATATACTTAGAATTATAATCAATCGCAAAAAAAATCAAGGGTTTTAGGGAGAGGGGGTCCGGACCCCAAGACCCCCCCTTGTGTGCGCCACTGCTCCAAGGTATAGAAAAAAATAGCATACTTCAAGAACTACAACCATTTAAGTTCATAAGGAGTTTATCTTATTTGTTCCGTTAAAAATGCGCATTATACGGCAGATTTTTAGGTAATCTATTCATAACCTTATCTGATTTACAATGTTAAAATACATCAAACTTCATCGGGAATATAAATCACAATTTCACTTCTCAATTTAAATTTAACTGAAGTATATATATTTAAAAGCTCATTTTAACATACCATGCCATAAGAAACTTCGACATACAATGAAAATCGCTTAACACTAAACTGAAGGGACTGAAATATTTTTCCGTGTTCAGGGATATTGCTAAAAAAAGCATATTTAACAAAATTAAGTTTATTAGAGTACATTTTATTTTCATAGAAATGTTTACATGCATATATTTAATAAAAATCAACGAAACAAAAAGATTTACAAGAATTAAAAGAAATTTAATACAAAATTTTCAAATTTTTTGAAAACCATCCATCGAGCTTTTGGAAAAGAATCAGATATTTTTCTTTGCATTTTATTAGCATCAAATTGTCAACAAATTGTTTGGTATCGTCCATATTGTTATTCATTTCATCAAAGGAATGTGCGTCTAAATAAATGCGTAAACTTTTCATGACGTTCCTCATTTCGGATGATGTGGGAACAGGAGCTGCATAATTTATTTCATTTTCATCGTCGAAATCTGCATCAATGATATTTTTTGAACTTTGATCAAGCTCCAAAATGTCTCTATTTGTCATAATTGGGGCTGTACACACATTATCATCCTCTACTGCAATGAATTATTCCAATAATGCAATAGGACAATACAATCCGGCTGGTGTTTTCGGTATTTTGTTATAAATGTTTTCGTGTTAAGCGATTTTCGTTTCGTGAAAAGAGAAAAAAATGCATGAAAGTACACAGTAGTTTGTCAATAATCATTGTATTATTTCGTGTCAACCGATATTTCGTCTTAAAACGTTTTCGCGTTAAACGTATTTTTCACTGTATATTATTCCTAATGCTTATTCATTCTAACATCATATTTAGAATATGACGTATCATAAAATAACTGACGAAAGAAAACATTTTTTTATGCACAAATGTGGGTTAGGGTTAAAAACTATAAATATGTGATATACTTAGAAAGAAATTGGAGAATTTTTTTTAAACATTACACTTTAAATATATATGGACATTATCCAGAAAATTACGAAGAAAGGTCCTGACGCGCGATAATTAGCAGGAGAAATTCAAAACTCGTGCGAATCAAGGTAGAGTTTCCGAAAAACGTGCAAATAAAAACAAGTTCAGCTGAACGGAATTTGTTCCAGGGGTCCAGGAAAGGGGTTAAGGTTAAGAGATATGATGGAATGAGACGTGGAGAGGAGGGTTGGGTGCAATCATCTGGTTAATAGGCTATTTCGTGACAGCCCTTTCGTGATCAATGAATGATAGAAGATGAGGGGGGAGCGACAAAAGGAAGGGGAAGACTCGCACACCCTCTTCTTTGGTACCAATACAGTTAGCTCTCTACAATGCGTTACAAACATTTTCAACAGATGTATTTCCAGTAAAATAGAAAGAATTATTCAAACAATTGTTAAGAAAAATGTTTAGACATAAAAAATGAGCCTTGAAGGAAAGATGTTACAGAGTGAGCCTTGTTATGGAACTTTCCATATAATATATTTAGATTCAGTTGGTGGCAATCGATTTGGAACGAGACATATTTATGCGATAACCACGATGACTTTGATAATTTTCGAAACAAAAGATAAGAGTTAGTGACTCGCAACAAATAAAAAGTAAAAAAGCCAATATATTCGTCATATTTTTCTTCAAATACTGAAAGGGTAATTCAAAAGTTTACTTTCACACACACATATATTAACGAAAGATCCACTTTATTTTAATCATCCATTGTGTGCGAGAGTGAATTATTTCGCGTTGAAGAATTTTCAACGGTTAACATATCACTACAAAACATTCGAAATGCTGAAATGTCATTCAACTGGAGCTTCTGGAACAATCCCTCTTCGCAAAATATTCGCACAGGTCAAAATATAATCAACTGATGTTATTGAGTGCTTTCAACAGATTTGTTCTTCCATGGAACTTTTCCCGCGTCATTTTTAAGGCGAGAAACTTGATTTCTGTTAAGCACGGATTACCATTCAAAAAAAGTTCTATGAATCAATTCGCTGTGTATAATTTCCGTTCTTATGTTCCCGATTTTCGAGCCAACTGAATGTCACCCATTAAGTTGAAAATTCCTATCCACACAACCAGATTTTAAACTGATTCTCAGATACATCCTGCACGAAAGTCAATACGGTAGGGGAGATAACTCCGTAATTGTGGATGGTTAGGCCCCCTTGCAACGATTCCCCATAAACAAAAAGATAAACACGGGGCACCTACTGGCGACGGTCTTGGCGCGGCTCCGCTCGCCAGGGTAACCCTACACTCAGGGTATTACCTCCCACCCGCCGCCTGCATGGCACGGCTGTTATGCTTGGCGGATAACAGATAGGCAGAGCTGGGGAAACTCAACTAAAAGAGAAGAATGATTCTCACTGGCAACGGCCGCTCGGCGCGCATTCTTCCGAACGAGAAAGAAAAAAAAGAGGGAGGGGAGGATATTTCTAAGGTGAGGGGGTTATGTAAAGCAGAGGGGTGGATTTTTTCTCTTCCCCTTCTTTGTTCTTTCCATCTTCATGTCCTAGGAAACTGGAAGCGCTCTCTAGAAGTACCCACGCCTCAAATCTACAGGGATAGCCAGAAGAATAACATTAACCTGTTTCGCTGATTTTTAACAAAGTCGGAAAAGGTGGAGGGGGGCTGATTCTCCTTTTTATTCCTCCGATGGCAGCAGCAGTAAAAAGAAAAAGACAAAAGGACCAATGAAAAGACGAAGGAGCCATTTCGACACAATCCGGGCAAATGGCTTTCGGGAGGGGGAATGGCACGATCATAAGAGATGACATCTTTTAATCGATCCCTTTCGAATCCGGAATGCATAAATACGGAGCGAGAGAGAGAGGCAATTAGCAGAACGAGCTTCATTCACGTCGAAATGTTTCCACCGTCGTGCTCCAGGATTTGATACACCCCCTCTTCCACTCACCAACCTTACATTTTATTTAACGCAAGAAGGATTGTTTCACTCGACAAGGCTATAAACCCATTTCGGTATTACAAAGGATTAAAAACGGAAAATAAATTATGCCTAGAGATACGAAACTTATTTAATTGGAGGTGTTTTTGCTTTCTTCTTTTTGTGCTTGTGAGAGCAGCTGTGGAGATATTTTGTACGGAATACGTTTCATTACAATTATTCATATGGATAACTCGATTTTTTAAAATTAAATAACCACCAGAGATAAACGACAACGGAGACTGTGATAAGCGTATTTTAAAACCGTACAATTTGAACGCCCTGTGTAATTTTTACATGATGGAGGGGGGGCAGATTCATTTAATTAATAGATCAATGAATGCATGGTCAAAGAGAGATAATGTACTTCTAAAAAAACAAAATTCAATTTCACGGAACACTTGGGAACAAAATAAAAAAGGGCTTATTCAAATTCAATGCCATTCATGCAGTTTTATGTATAATAAAAAAAATAAAGACAAAAATGAGGGCATGGATGAGAAATGGGTTTCTCAAAAGATGAAAATCCTTTGTCATCCCACAAACTGTTACAAAATAATGTTACCTTAAAATAGTCACGTGATCGTATTATTATTATTATTATTATTATTATTATTAAGTGCAGCACCCATATATTTCACAACTATCAAAAGTAAGAAGTACCTAAATTACACTCTGAAAAATGATTCACAGCACTAGCGAAATAAAAATTCTAAGATACCTAAAGATTATCTACTGTTTTAAGACTGACAATAGATATTCAAAACTTAAATAAAATCAATTAGAAGATACTGAATGTTAAGAAATACATCATTACAATTACATTGTATACACAAAGTTCGTTATGATTGCCACCGAATCAAAAATAGGACTATTTTTTCAGATACAAATGTAATTCAACATTATCCTGTAGAAAAAGCCATGTTTTACAATACTAATCATTTTTATGCCAGCAGACTTTTCCCTACTATAAAATATGGTTGTTTTTTTTACATGCATATCGAAATCAATTGAGCGTCTTCTTTCACTCAATTAGATTACTAATTACGGATAAATGTAAATTCATTTATTACATTTCCTCAACAAATGCCAAATTGCAATTCACTTCTTTTACAAGAACGTTTCACATAAACGAAATTTCATAAAGGGCTATTTAGATGAGGGTATTGCAGAATAAATAATGTTTAGAACACTGTTTTTAACTCGCCTCTATGAATAGATTCCGATCCAGCCGGAGTCGCCACAATAAGGAGATGAGAAAAGAGAAAGACGTTCAGGAGTACAAATATTTTGAATGAAAAAGAGGAAAGCAGGGGTGGAGGGAAGAAGTATCGTATAAAATGACGACACAAAAATAAGCCGCTTACACGGAGATCGTTGGAGAGTGGGGCGAAGAGGAAAGGAAATCGCATGTTACCATGACAACGACACAGAGCGTCGATCAGGATTCGAATATATACCCTTTTCCAAGAAAGCTGTAAGAAAAGCGCCACCGCGTGGAGGAGGCACACTTCGTCCGTAAAAGAAGGGATGGGGGGAGGGACGCAGTGTCGTTTCTTTAATTAAATCAGAGTCAACAGAAACCTAATTAACGAGAGGGGAAGAAAGGGAGGCGAAGGGCAGATGCCTCCGTCGGCAAACGGAGGAAAAGGGTAAGAAAATCCCCCCGCGAAAGGGGATTGCAACTCGTTTTCGGCATCGAACCGAAATGGGGTTTGCCTGACAATCCCCTACTTTTATCTCTCCTTTATTTTTATTCCTGCAACCCGGCACGTGAAGAGTATCCGGCCGTGCAAACGCAAAAATCCTCATTGGCGCTTTGACGATGGTTGGTTTTCATACCCCAACACAGTGAAGCGCCTTAAAAGCTGACTTGATTGTATTGATTGATGGTCGCCAAATGTAAGAGCAGAAAAATGCTTCAATTTTCAGGGAAATTTGAAAAAATGGTAATTCATACATCTGTTAATATAGAAAAAAGCATTTTCAAAATATTCCACAAATATATATAATTACATGTCTAGCACTTAAGAAGTCGGCTGGAAATTTGCATTGAATAGTAAATGAAAACAAAACTGAATACATGTCGATTACAAAACCTCTAGCAGGTTTTAATTACCTGCAGATTGAAAATCATAAGTTTGAAGTGGTTGATAATTTTGCCTATTTGGACATTCTAAACGACATAGGTGCTGAAATTTCTTAGATATCTTTGGTGCTGTGAATGAGAACGGATTGTGGAGACATAATACGGAATTATACATTTAAAGAAGCAGATGACATTGAATCCATCAAGATGGATCGTTTGAGGTTTGCGGGCTACATCTCTCTCTCTCTCTCTCTGCCGTATGAACCCCTCATCCTAGATACATTCAGAACTTTCAATTTCAAACCTATTGGAATTATAACTAGAGATAGGCACAAATTGATTGCGTGGAGGTCAGAATGAAAAAGGATTCTACGGCTCACCGGTTCTGTTGTGTCTATAGAATAATTAATATTTATTTTAACATGCAAAGGGATAGCTTATTTAGCAGTACAGTTTTGGAGAAAAATGCATTTTATAAGATAAAAAAACGGATCAACTCATATAAAAATGAGTTGTATGATGAAATATGCTGCTCTGTAGAGGATAGAAAGAAACCACACTATAATATCAATGTTGGTGTACTATTACATCCGAAAATAAATTCCAAATGTAGGTCATGATCTTAGGCATTACGCGAAGACAGTCTTCATCAAAATTAAGGGAAGGGGGAATGAAAGTGATTACTTTTTTTTAAGATAAACAGCACGAACGAAATTTTAAATTCAAGCTCCTAGAAGCGATATGTTTCTTGTAATAAGAAAATTAACAAAGAGAAAATTGTTTTGAAGAGTATAATTCTATCATTCAATTGAAACGCTTCTAATTTTTATATTTCAAGAACTCAGAGAAGGGGGAAAGAGTGAAGTTCTATTATATAATATGGATATACAACAAAGCATTCAATGCGAAATTAAGATTACATAATGCTAAAAAAGAAATAAACAACTGATTCGTAGATTCACAGGTTCAAAACAGAATTCTGTATAAGTTTCGAGCATTCATTGCAACTTCAGGGATCCTGGGGGTCCGGAACCCCCCACACACAAGGCCCTTGATTTTTTTTCCCGACTGATTATAATTCTTAGTACATAGTACGCAAAATTCAAGTATTTGTTATTAATGATTAATTTTATTAATTAATGCTAATTATTTATTCAATAATTAGTTTTTTACTGTGTTTTGTTCCCGAAAATCGACAAAATCAAAAGGAGCATGATACAAGAATGGTGAACTTTCGACCCCCTGAAAAATTCCTATGTGCGCCACTGTATATATGCAATTATTGTTCCGCATATCAAAATCCAGGCAACATTAAGCAATATTCTTAATTTTTTTTTTAAAAAAAAAAAAAGCTTCTCTAGATGATGCACTTAAAACATTTAAGGTATCCAACTACGTTCGGAACAGTGATTTTGCAAAAGAGCATAAATGGATAATTTTCATAATATTTGGTGTCACTTAGATTAGAATATATGCATAAAATTGTTTTAAGGACATTGTGACAAAAAATTAACTTAGAAATTTTTTTTTTCCAAATGTTCTCCTTTTGTGAAAAATGGTTCTATTATAATAATATTTTGCCTGTATATAGCTCAGACCTCTCTACAGAGGCTCAACTAGAATTTTTGAAATATATAACTTAGAAGTGGGTTTATTCATATTTTACGACAACAGAGGGGAGCAATTTTAAGAAAAAAACGCCAATAATTATTTCAATTGGTGGTAACTGAAAATAACGTGAATTTTTCAAAAATTCTCGTTGAGTCTCTGTAGAGAGGTCTGAGCGATATACAGGCTAAATATTATTATAATAGAACCATTTTTCACAAAAGAAGAACATTTGGAAAAAAGATCATTCTGAGTTAATTTTTTGCCAAAATATTATATTTAAATAAAAATTTTTTGTCAGAATGTCCTTAAAACAATTTTATGCATGTATTCTAATCTGAGTGACACTAAATATCATGAAAATTATCTATTTATGCGCCTTCTAAAATCACGGTTCCGAACGTAGTCGGATACCGTAATTACCTATGCATACCTAATTATCAGGCAATTTTGCACCTATTTCACTATTTAATATCATGAGACATACAAAAATTACATAATTACATGAAATCTATGCAATTATCTGACATTGCCCCTTTTATAAGAAGATAAGAAATTAAATACTCAAAAATAAACTAAAGCTTAGTAATTTTCATTTGCATTAGCAAGTAAATTTCAGCAAATACTCAATGAAATATATATAGAAAATTTAAATCAAATCTACATTCATTAATTGGGTATGTTTATTTTTAAAAAATAGGATTGCTTTATAAAGTAGTGCGCAAATTATCATTCACAAGGGAATCAGATGATTAGATCAGAACCAAAACTGGTATTCCAGCTTACACTTTTGAGTCGTAGTTGTAATTCTATGCACAGAACAATTTTCTACAACGAGAAGTTGTTTTACTTTTTAAAAAAATACACTTCAATTGAATAATATATTAAAAACCAATTTTTCATTGATATAAAATATTTTTTAAAATTTAGTTCATTATTGCTGCGAATAGACATGAATTGCAAAAAAAATTTAAAATGATGACGACAAAAAAAAAAATTCTGTTGGAAATATCCACACATCTCATTATCAACAAACCTTGGGACACATTTTTATAATATAATGCAAAACCAGTGGCGCACACAAGGGGAGGGTCCTCGGGAGCCGGACCCCCCAAAAAAGCCCTCGTTTTCTTTTCCGATTGATTATAATTCTAAGTATATAGTATGAACAATTTAATTAAAAATTTGTTATTAATGATTAATTTTATTAAGTAATGTTAATTATTTATTCAATAATTAGTTTTTTACTGTGTTTTGTTCCCGAAATTCGATAAAATCAAAAGGAGGATGATACAAAAATGGTGAACTTTCGACCCCGGACCCCCCTTAAAAAATTCCTGTGTGCGCTACTGATGCAAAGGATTCATTAGAATTCTTGCTTACGTCATTAACGCATCGAGTACAATATGAATATGTTTGTGCTTTTGATTATAAAATTTCAAAATAAGAATTATAATCGATTAAAACACACAAGTACCCAAATTTATTACTTTTTTCCCAAGATATATAAGCAAGTAAAAGAATTTAAAGCAGTTTTATACATTATTATTCATTGAACTAAAAATAAAATTAATGGTTAAACATGCCCTTCAAATTCTCCGCGATCCCATTTTAAAGTTTAACATGCCATGGCCTAAGTCCTAATACAAAAATCAAGAAATTTTCTAAGACACGATACATTTAAGGAAGTATGTGCATCTACAAACTTAAAAAAAAAAATTATTTCGTCTCATAACAAATCTTTAACCCGCTGTAAATCTTGCATCCCATGGATCTTGGCCTCTACTCTTTTATCTGGATTTCTTTCTCAAGACTTTCCAGCGAGCCTTCAAGTTCATTTAATAAAAAATTTAATCCTTTTTGCAGAAATTGACTTTTTTTTTAATGCACGCTTTATCCAGTGGCGAATGACGACTTCAATTCGTTTCTAATTGTCGGGAGGGGACGAGAAATCATCTTACACTCGCAGTTTCACCTTCCACTTTAGAAATTAGATTTCCTCCTTTTTTAAAAAAAAAGCGCGCGAAAGAAAAAAAAGGGGGACGGACTACTTTTATTTTTCTTCTTTTGACACATACACACAATCTTTTTTTTTTTTGTTTTTGTTTTGTTATTATTATTATCTCTTTCTTCTTTCTGGCGGGGAAAGAGAAACTGTCATTATTGCCCTCCTCTCCATCGAAATCAAAAAGTATATCCCGCACCTTCAGGCCTATATAAGTGGATGAGGCGAGGAAAATAGCTGGAATGCCTTAAAAAAAATAAGGGGGTGGGGGTGAGATAAAGAATGGAAATGAGAAGCCCTGCCCCCCTTCTTCCCGCAACCAAACGTATTGAAGGGGGGGTATGCGGGGGTTCCGGCGAAAGAAATGAAAACTTGGGCAAGACAATTTGACTTCATTCCCGAGGTACGTCTTCAAACATTCGACAGAAAGAGCAGTGATTGAAAGTGCCAAGAAAACAAAAGAAGGATTGTAATACTTAAAAGCGGTCGCTCACAACATAAAGTACATTTCCTTTTCTCTGTCTGCCTTTTTATCCTTTTCCTGAAAACATGTTACGGGCACTTGCAAATACTGAAAGGTTTCCAAGAGGAGAAAAAATACAGCTTGGATATCAATTTTTAAATTTCTACAAGTAATAAGGATTTGTATTTACAGCGTAGAGCGATGAAGCAAATTTTTCACGATTTAAAGATCAACCCACAGTATATTCAAGTCGCATTTGGCTGACTTGCAAATTCGTAGAGTTTTTATTACATACTAGCTGCATGGTCCGGCGTTGAATGGGTTATCTCTACTTTTATAAACATTTCTGTGTGTGTGTTTGTGAGTGTGATTTCTAAAATTATGTCAAAAAATTTCCCTTTTTTGAAATTTGTTTCATTCCACTTATTTTGGATTTAAGACAGGTTTCTTTCCCCTCTCAATAGCCCGAACACGTTTTTTTAGCGTAAAATTATTGTTCTATCTTCCCCTACTTCTCACAGATAAGATATAGCTTCAAATTTCGATGTATGACTTATAAAAAAAAATATTGCGTTAGAATTAAAAAAATTATTAATGCGATTCTGATGCTAAGAGTAAAACAAAAAACGTTCATCATTTTTTAATTATAGTTAGTTTCTAAGAATCTAAAATAATAAAATAGATTTCAGATTTTCATGAATCAATCAATAGTTACATATAGTTAGCTTAAAAATGTCTAAAATGTATTTTGATCCAAAATAATAGACGATGTACTCTTTAATTAACAAAGAATTCATTTAGTAATGAAATAATAGAAATAATCCTTTTAAAAAACATATATATAATTATTAAAATCAAATTTCTATAAGTAATAAATAAAAGAAAATTTACAGATGGCTGTTGAAACGATTGCTTTTTTCAGAATGTTTGATTAAACATATAAATATATATGTATACATGTACTGAAAAAAACATTAAAAAAAACCGATCTGATAAAAACATTTTGATATTTTATTTTAATTTTAACCTTTTTCATTCCACTAACTGCGAACTGCGAAATTGAATGTCTCTTCCTCTTCAGTTTTATAAATCAGCGGGTTTAACAGCCACGCTGTCGGTTCCTTCGGAGAAAGGCATTGAAATGAGCTTTAAAATAAAGGAAGATTTTTTCAATTTCTCATTTCGTTATTTGTTAAAGTAAAAAAAAAAAATTTTTCGTGCTTCATTTTCAAGTAAATGCTTTCAAACATCGATTGCAAACAAAGGTAATTTTGAAACAAAAAAACTATAACAGCAGTGGGCTAAAATAGGGGTTCGGTGAGTTTCATCTCCTGCAACTAATTTTCCGATGCTACCGTAGGAGAGTCCAAATAATAATGCGAAATCATTTGACACCCCTCTTAAATCTCTGGCGCTTTTCGTATTTTGTGTATTCCCAGAATTGAAATCTTTTTGTGTTAAAATGCAAGGAAATAATTAGTATTTTTTCGGGACCGTTATGTAATTTCGTCTTAAGCAGTTTCACGTTAAACGTATTTCAATGTATGTATTTTATTTTTTTTCCAATTCGTACTATTAACTCACGCTCTCTATGTATTTATTTATCTTGGTGGCATTCTCAATCGTTAATAAAATACATTTTAAAGCGCTCCATTCAGCTGAAATTTTATATACATGATTGTTTTGGATGAAAATAGAGTAATTTAATTTTAATTAATACAAATTAATGGATTAAAACTAATTATTTAAACAATTACAAATATAGCCACGTTGGCATCATTTTTGGCGACTTAGCGACCCTTTTGACTTGAAACGGATTTTTCTCACGTTTCAAAGCATTCAGTTGAACTGAAATTTTATAGACACGATTGTTTTGGAGATGACCATACTATACTTTAATGATAATTAATAAAAATGATTTACTACTTAATGTTGTGATTTTGTCCTATGTATATACCTTATTACATTAATTGTAACTATTTAATAAAAAGTAGCTAAAATAAAATTTTTCTTTGTTGATCTATGTAGAAATTGACTTTTTTTTCTCGTACAAAAAGTGTTCCATATTTCATCAATATACTGTAATGCTAATCTAAATTTTAAAATTTGGACCACGTTTGTCAATAACAGAACTGATAGGAAGTGAACGAACACTGAATACTAGCAAGTTCACTTGGCATATAACGCCAACATGATGACTTGAGAAACGAAACATTTTTATGTACAATAGCTTCACAATAACCAGATATGGTGTTATTTAAAAGAATAGGCTTTAAACCCAATTAGGTCACCGTGATGGCCAAGTGGTGATGGTCTTGAGCTCCTGGGCGTCAATGTTTCCATCGAATGATGGTGTAAGATCGTCTTGTGGGTGAATTAATGAGCTCTAATTAACCGGATTTACCGTTTTATTATTTCCTTCAAACACATCACTATACTAATAATTTCATTTACAATTAAAAAATTACATCAGGAACTACAAGCAGCTTCCTCCATTTTACGTTCGAGACTCTTCTTCTCTCCTTCCCGCTCAAAAGCCAAAACAGTTCACAGCAGCGCCCTCTTTCTAGTCTACCGTGTGCTATGCGTCAAGCCTCCTTGTGTACTATGTGCCACGCCGTTACAGAGTTCTGGACGTTTCATCCAAGAAGTGCAACCCTTAACTCCAATTATTTAGTTCACTAGAAACATCTACGATATCCTTTTTTACTCTCAGTGGAGTGGTCCCGTGTCCCCACTATAAAATAACTAGCCGTTACCCACCCGCTTCACTGGGTATTTCACGATGTTGTATATATGTATACTGTTCACATATATATTAATTATTGATATCTAGCATTAAGAATTCGATTGTATTGAAAAATATATTTATAGCTCTCACCCCGTGATATAAAAAGAACATAAATTATAATATCTAATTTCAATTTATATCTAAAATAGAAGTAGAAAGATTTTTTTCGCTCACTTAACCTAATAATCAAGTGGATTTCCACCAAAGCAACTTTCAGTGGATCTCTACTCCGTAAAATAAACATGCGTGCTAAATTTCAAGTCTAAATCTAACAGAGCAAAAACGGAATTTTTATCATCAATACCTCGTTAACAGCATTCTTAGCGGTTGCCAATTCAACAAAAGAAGTATGCAAACCAAATTTTATTATTGTAGTCTTAGCAGTTCAAAAACGGGAATTTTGTCTATCAATACGCCCCAATAACTCTCCCTCCCCGCTTCCCCCTGGAGTTGATTTCCGTAAAATCCATTCTTAGTGGAACTCTATTCAACTAAAGAAAAGTGTTTTACAAATTTCAAGTAAATGATTTAAATTCAAAAACAGGAATTTTTCTATAACACGCCTTAATCCCTCGCAACCCCACTCCTTTGGGGGTCCGTTTTCGCAAAAATCTTTATAAAACGAACTTTATTCCATGAACGGAAAATACCTTCTAATTTTCAAGCAGGTGGTTCTATTAGTTGAAAAACAGAAATATTTATCTATTACGCCCCTTAATCTCAACGCTCAGTGACCCTTGGGGATCAATTTTCCCAAAAACTATTTTGTAGCGGATCTCTACACCATGAAAGGAATTCGCTTACCAAATTTTAAAACTGTACGTCTAATAGTTTAAAAATGGAAATAATTATGTATAACGCCCCTTAAGCCCCCGCAATGCCACTTAGGAAACGATATTCACAAAACCCATCTTATTGCAGATCTCTACTCAGTGAATAAAATCTGCTTACTCAATTTCAAGATTTTACGTCTAATACTTTAAAAAAGAAGTTAATTGCCTATAACGCCCCTTAATTCTCCACAACGCCACTTGGGGTCGATTTTCACAAAATTCATTCTGTAGGGGATCTGTACTCTATGAAAGGAATCCGCTTATATCAAATTTCAAGACTGTACGTCTAATAGTTTAAAAATGGAAATAATTATCTATAACGCTCCTTAAGCCCCCGCAACGCCACTTAGGAAACGATTTTCACAAAACCCATCTTATAGCAGATGTCTACTTAATGAATGGAATCAGCTTACTAAATTCCGAGATTACGTCTAATAGTTTAAAAAAGGAGTTAATTGCCTATAACGCTCCTTAATTTTCTACAACGCCACTTGAGAGTCGATTTTGACAAAACCTATTTTATAGCGGGTATCTTTACTATATGAAAGGAATCCGCTTACCAAATTTCAAGACTGTACGTCTAATAGTTTTAAAATGGAAATTAGGTATAACGCCCCTTAAGCGCCCTCAACGCCCCTTGGAGGTCAATTTTTGCAAAAATCATTATGTAGGGAATCTCTGCTTTATGAAAGAAATCTGTGTACCAAGTTTCACGACTGTACATCTAATACTTTAGTAATGTAAATAATTATCTATAACTCCCCTTAAACCCCCGTAACGCCCCTTGGGGTTCGAACTTTGCAAAATCCGTTCTTAGCTGACGTCTACTCCATGAAGGGAACCTACCTACCAAATTTCAAGTCTGTACGTTTAATAGTTCCGGAGATATTGTGATTAGTCAGTGAGTGAGTGAGTGAGTCGCTTTTCTCCTTTATATATATAGATGTGCGTTTAATATTACTTGTATGCTTTAAAAAATTAAAATGTCCTTAAAATTCATTAATTTAAGGAAAAATTATTTTCTTAATGTTGAAAATACAATTAATTCTTCGTCATTCTTTTTCTTTGTTTTCCTTGCAATTTTTCTTTCTTTTTTTATGGGTAAGATATATAAAATAAACATATATATATTAATTTTAAAAAATGTGTGAATTAATTACTTTTTCTTAATACATAGTGTTTATGAATTTAAAATTTGTTTTATGGTGTTTATAAAGTATATTAAAAGATGAACATCTATGTAACGAATTTTCCATATAACGAACTTTTTTCCGGATTAAGCGACTTCGTTATATAGAGGTCCGGCTGTGTAATTATCAGTGGCGCACATAAAGGGGGGGTCCCGGTAGTCCGGAACCCCCTCCCCAAAACCCTTGATTTTTTTCCGATTGATTATGATTCTAAGTCCATAGTACGTAAAATTTAATCAAGTATGTTATTAATGATTAATCTTATTAATTAATACTAATTATTTATTCAATAATTAGTTTTTTACTGTGTTTTGTTCCCGAAAATCGACAAAACCAATAGGAACATGATACAAGAATGGTGAACTTTCGACCCCGGATCCCCCCCTTGAAAAATTCCTGTGTGCGCTACTGATACATATGTGTGTGTGTAATAATTCCCTCTAGTATCCTTTTTATTAACTCTTTTTACTAATATTTAAAATAACTTTAATTCTTTGGTTTAAAAATAACATTGTAATCTTAATCGTAATCGGCTAGTCCGAAATCCCTGTCCCGCTCATTGTATCCAATCTGAACTACTATTACGTAAAAATTACACGCTTGCACTGCTGGTATAAAAGCCAAAAATCTTGTGTAATCGCCCTTTTTGTCTGCTTGTTGTCAGCATGTAAACGTCCACGTAAGAATGTATGCAGCTCTCTTTGTCTTTGTGTTGTGTCCGTCAAGATGTCGCTTCTGTTATATGTGTCTGTTTTCGTGTTTTTAACAAATAGATGTGAAATATAAAAGTGAATGCCCAACTACGCTGTGTGAATAAATAAATCAGATGAAAATTAATTCTGAAGATGTTTTCACTATAAACCAGATATGACAACAATCCAAACAAACCATTTTGATTGTTTTTTCGTTCTCTATGAATTCGATGACGGTAAAAAATGAGATAAATATATTCCTGGAGAAACAAAAATTAAAATAAAAAAATGTTCTTCAAGTAATACTTTAACGTAAAAATTATAACAGCAGTGAAGAAGAAAGAATTCTACATATCTATTCCATCCCAAGCGCCAAAGGATTCCGGTCATTTCCTCAGTGTCTTCAGACGGCAGGGCTGGCCGACCACGTGCTTTGAAAAGGAACCGCAAAAGGTAATGATGATCGAGAGGGGCGGAGAAAAGACAGCTGATCGTCATTCTATTTACAAAGGCGGTGATTAGCCGACGTCACACAGACAGATGACGTCATGCTTATCTGGAGCGGCGAGATGGTCACGATTAGATAAAAAGGGCCCGAATCAAAGGGTCATCAAAGGGTGAATAGTTTAAATTCCGATGACTCCCATTGAAAGTTTACCTGATTTAAAAAGTGTGTGCTGCTTTTTTTTTTTTAAATTAAGAAGCTCGAAAAGAAAATGATTCAGAATTATTAAAATGAGAAAGGGCAACTTTCATGTAGAATGTACACCTAAAAAATAATTTCAAGAAATAAACCATTTCAAGATGCATATTTTTTCATTCTACATTTTGATTCATTCATATTCCTTTCCCATCACTAGGGCATATGAGATAATGGATGATAATTTTTATTAACATAGCGCTCAAAAGCAACACTAAGGCTAACAATGGGTGACTTTGAATATTTACACAAAGGAACACAAATAATATAACTAACAACATGTGAGTATTTTTTTTAACCTTTATTAACTAAAAAATTATGTACTCTGCCTACTTATTGCAAAGCGCAAGGATACATACGATCTCAGTTTGATAATTACTTTTATACAACACAGTATTTATATACAAATTAGCACACATCATTTACATTACTTAATTAGTAAATTAATATATAACTTCGCATTCCACTCAAAATAAAATTGTGACCATGCAACATCCAAGAAGATGGACACTATTTCCTGGTAATCATTGCAGATAGAAAGAATGAGGGTCGCGCTATTAAGCTGCACCGCGACTCTTGGCGACAAACCTCGGTTAAGTGACGCCCGAGATGCTCCCCATGCTATGTCAAAGACAGAGCTCGATAGATTTTATGTAGGTCAGCCCCTTTACACGGCAGTGGCACTCGAACCACAAGACTTTCGCGGTCGCAAAAGTAAAATGAAGATTCTGAACAATTTGTTTTGTAAGTAATTGAATCAATCCCGAACACAATAATGGACAGGGAGAACTGCTGTTATAACACGGCATACACCAGATAATTCATTAAAAAACACTCAGATTTTATTTCTTATTCCCTGTCAAAAATGTAACAATTCAATTTTCGTACCGTCACTAAAAAGTGAAATAATGATCAGCACTATTAAAATATTTCATTCCCAGAAACAAAAATATTTGTAGCGTCAACCAGTGGCGCGTGAATGAGTGAATATTAACGTCGCACTGATCAGCTACACGAGGGCTTTTGGCGACGGACCACGTCATTTTGAACAATGGTCAAGTGACGTGGACGACACTTGAGCTGGTACCCCCCTCCTAACTGCCACACCACACCAACAGGAGGACGTATGAGCTCTCGACAGATTTAACATGCATCGCTCCCCTACACGGCGGGTCTTTAGTGGTACTGGGCTCGAACTCGTGACAGGGCCAGCCACAATCCGATACCTTGACCACTCGGCTAACGCGGCCTCAACCAGTGGCGCACACAAGGGCTTGGGGAAGGGGGCGAATCCGGACCCCAAGCCCTTGATTTTTTTCCCGATTGATTAGGATCATATGTATGTATAACATAAAATTTGATAAGTATTTGTAATTAATAATTAACTTTTTTAATTAGGTCTAATTATTTATGCAATGATTAATTCGTTAAAATTTAAAATTAACAATTAATTTTTATTTTGTTTAAAATCGGCAAAATATCTTGGGTGGCGTATTGGAGCATGATACGAAAATGGTGGACTTCACCACTCTGAAAATTTTCTGAGTGCGCTACTGGCGTCAACTAAACATGAAATTTGATATTGAAAAACTTATGTATATACACACCCACTTTATACTTTTCACACAAATGATTTGCAAAAAAATTTAATCCATCAAAATATATTTATTGAGTCCACTCCAATAAGTACTCCACGCAAACATCGCTTCATCGTCTATTTCCGGGAGCCGTGTCGCCTGAAAAATGTTTGGGGCAAGGACACATTTCAAAGGTCGGTGATTCCGAAAAAAAAAATCGAAACAAACCGAAAAGCGGTAGCGAAATCATCTCGGTTCGGATTGAACAGGAAAAGAAAACCAACACTTACTCCTCGCGTAGAGAAAGAAAATAGGCGAGGAGAAAGGAGGGGGGAGATAAGTCTTTTATTGAATCAAGTATTCTAAAATAAAATTTTTATTACTGTCGCTGTTAAAGCCAATTATAAACCGAAGCGCTTCCCTGAGCGAAAACATAAAACGACTCTCCCTCCCCCAAAAAAAAAACTACCTCTTTTAATACCTTCAATCTGTTTTGAAAAAACAAATAGGACTGAATGAGCGGCTGGGAAGAAAAGCGCGAAAACGAAAGGATAGAGAGGGAGTTGGGTAATTAATGAAAATAGGAAAGGACGGCGAATTCGAATGACGATGGATTGTTAAAAGAAAAGAGCAGAAAAATAACGTGGCTCTTGGGGTGAAATGAATAAATCTAATTTAATTTACAACAAAGAGCGAGAAATTACCTCATGAGCATGAAAAATACCCATCTGATGTTTGAATGAGAGAATATTTATTAACGTCACACTATAAAGCAACGCGAGGGCTATTGACGAGGACGACACCTGAGCAGAAATTCCACATTACACCAACGGAAGGACGATAGATTTAACGTACCTCTACACGGAGTTTTCAGTGGCCTCATGACACGCTGACCACGAGTTCGTGAGCATGACAATTACGGTCGTAACTTCATGGAGATTCTCGCGTTGTTTTAAAGTATAACGTTAATAGAAATCAACGAATCCAGAGAAATGAAAACTGATGAATCATGGGACATTCTTACCAGGATAGTAAATCTAAACGGTTTGGGTTTATTTGTCAGTTCATAGACTCGTTCATTAAAAAAGAAAAAAGAAAGAAAATGTTCACATTCAAAAAGCTAAATTTTACTTTCAATCCAAAAAAGGTCTCAGCAAAATAAACCCATCCTATAAACCTCGCATAGAACGAACACAGCAAAAAATCACCTTTCTTGAACTGCATTTAGCACATCCAAAGTTAAACCCATTGGAATCCAATTCTGCTTAGAAAACATAATTGCCAAACAGAGAAAGAATTTTCTTCAAAACGAACAAATGAGCTGTTTTCTGCGAAAATAGGCAAAGCACAAATCTACTTCGAATCAAAACCAAACCTTCAAAAGGCAGGTGTTCCATGATGAACTAAAAAGTGTGCGATTTCTTTTTAAATGTAATTGTATTAAAGACAAGAATCTCCACAGCAAATTTATCAAAAGGAAAAGTGCAGCCTTTGAAATTTATTTAAAAAAACATTTTTTCCCCAACCTTTAAACTATGAAAGAAAGAGCCAATAAAAGAATCGCAAAATAAAAAACCTAGAGGTAAAGCATATTTCTTAGAAAGAACATATAGGAGAAACAAATAAAAAGATACAAGATATTCAGTAAACTAAAGGTGTACAAAATACACAGAATAAATAAAAACAAAAAATTATTTGATTTTTTTTTTATTGACGTCGCATTCTAAAGCAACCAGAGGGCTATTGGCGTAGCACACTTCGACATTTTGCGACTCGGTCAAGTGACGAGGATGACAGTAGAGCTAGCACTTTACTTTCTTAATTTCCCCACCACTCCAACGAGGACTTAGAGCCCATATTAGGAACCCACGACTCCAAGATACAAACATGACCATTAGGACACAGTGAAAGAACATGTTGATATTTGGAGAGGGGAATCGGATCAGTCGCAGCAATTAAAATGATTCTCTAATTATTTTAAATACATTCAACTCAATTCAACAATAGATTCTATTACACTGCTAAAACATCCGAACGTATCTGATTGTAAGTTAACTCGCAAGAATACCAAAAAGTACATGCAGGTACAATTTAATAAGACTAAGGATATTTAATTTAGTTTTCCAAAGTATGTGAAATTTGTTCAATAAGATTCAAACACTAACTAATATGACAGTTACATGAAATACTTTCTGTACTGTGTGTCTACTAATCCTTTCATTATTTTTTATTAGACTTATACCTCGAAACTATTCCATACACATCGTAAGTAAATTCAATTCTTATTCTAAGAAGTATTCTAATGATTCCATGCGTTCATTTATGGATTCAATAAACACTTTCGTCGATAAATATACTGAGAGAGGCTAAAATGATCTTTGATCTTTATTTATCATACACGACATAAACATGTTCATTTAGTATTCAAATGCAGTTTCATACAAAAAACATGGTTCAAAATTAAATATAAACAACAAACTTTTGCAAAGAAACCTTGTAAAAATCGAAGAATTTCAATTTCTAAATTGTCAATTGATTCGATTATATTTAATAGCCTTATTTTGACCTCACCTTCGAAGTTCTTAATTATTACATAGCGAAAATATAAGTATAGTTGTTTCTATTTCTTCATTAAAAACTAAAAAAAAATATAGACTGATCCAAAATGGAAATCGACAAAAATTACGTTTCAGAACACGTACATCCCTCATTCACGCGCATGTGTTCCACACAACTGCCGATAACAACAAGTCTGGCTTGGAGTGCATTTTTGATTAACTTTGCAATTTCATTCGGCATTTTATTTTCATTAAAGAAAGCAAAGGCGGGGGAGAGGGAAGAGTTAAAGGAGAATTTAAAAAGAGGAAAAAACGGGGGTCGATTTGTATTCATCACGTCAGATGAAGAATGAGGGGTTGGGGCGGTCACAAATGACAGTCGAAAAATTCAGAAGCTTCTAAAAACACGCCAAGAGACATAAAAACATGTAAGCGCCCCTTTCCTTCATCCCCCCTTAAGAAAAACGCTGAGGTAGAGTAGTAGGAGGAGGGGGTCCCCAAACTAAACTTTCTTTTTAGCGTCGTCTTATTTGCATGAGCCATAAGCTGCATTTAAAGTCTATTTGTATCGAGCAAATGGCTTTTTATGCTGCGCTTATTTCACATTCAAAACGCTAACGGGATAAAACAAACGACGAAACACGGGGGAAAGGGATACAAAAAAGAAAGAACGAACGAAATAATAATGGGGGGAAGGAACATCCAAATAATGCGCACTCTGCATCGGGTAGCTGCGCTTATTTTCTCGCACTATTTTCGAACGGTAGAGGGGAGAGAGAAAAGGGGGAAAGGGAGTTTAAAGCAGAGATAAAGGGTGATACATAAAAAATAAATAACAAGTAGAGTAAAAAAAAATATATGAAGAATTCTCTTTTTCGAAAATAAAAAATAAAGATAGAAGGGGAGATGCGAAGCCGGAGCGGGGAGGATGGCGAAATGTATTCGGCATCAAAGCGATATTAAAATTATGAAGAAGCACCTAAACAGGATTCTGTTACAAGCGAAAGGGAGGGGTGGAAATTGGGGGTGGAGGGAATGTTGGGAGAAAATCGTCAATTTCTTTTCCTTCTTTATTTTTTCCCCCAAAGAGTAACATTCTTTTTTTTTATTTTCGTTAGAGCTATCGACTCCAATCCTGCCTTCTCTTCTCACCCACCCCAAACCGTTATTGCTCTACCCCCTCCCTCCAGATTGCGCGCGAGAGAGAAATGGGAGGAGCACGCTCTGGGCTAAACCATCTCCATGGCAACCGGGGCGCAACTGCCACCAGGGAGTCTAGCAATGCAAATCAATTTGGCACACTGCGCCTCGCTCACCCCCAGCGAGTGCAGCCGGGTCTGTTTCCCCTTCCATCGCATTTGTTAAATTGAAGTTCGTCGGGGCGGCGGAGGGATAGTATCGCTCGCCGAAAAATTATGCAACCGCTGCAAAGCAAAGTGCTAAATGCGCTCTGTTCGCGACGCAGAACCCTCCCATTAACCAATTTATCTCCCCTAAACACACACTTTGAATTGGAGGGCCGCTCAAAAACTACTTCATTACCCAAAAAAATAAATACAAGTAAATAAACCAAACATAGAGGAGAGAAGCGCTCATTCCTCGGAGCGGAAGGACAATTCAAGAAGTTGTGCGGGGAGGAGGTATTAAAGGGAAGAAACATTTTTCCACTCCACTCTATTCAAAGTTTTACTTCCTTGGAAGTTTTCCGCTTCTTTACCACGGTAAGAAGCGGATCTGATGTTTGAGATGGCGATGGATCCAATCTCCAGTGAGTGGAGAAATTACAGATCACTTCTGATTCCATCCACTTCCTCCTTCGTTGTTTGTGAATAATTAACTTAATTGTTAGAACTCAATTTAATTTGGAAGTTAAAGGTTAACACACACAAAATGCGCGTCAAGAGATTTAAGTTACATAAGTCACCAGGGGAAAAAATCTTAAAACTAAGACAATACAATCTTAATGACAACACAAGCACAAAAATCGATAGAGAAAGAGTTCTATTAAACGTCACACTCAAAGCAAGACAATGGACCTCGGTCAAGTGACTGTGATTGATTGATTGATTATTAACGTCGCACTGTTTAGCTACACGAGGGCTTTTGGCGACGGACCACGTAATTTTGAACCATGGTCAAGTGACGTGGACGACACCTGAGCTAGCACCCCCCCCCCTCTCCTAACTACCACACCACACCAGCGGGAGGACGTTTCAGCTCTCGACAGATTTAACGTGCATCGCTGCCCTACACGGCGGGTCTTTAGTGGTACTGGGCTCGAACTCGTGACAGGGCAAGTCCCGGTCCGATACCTATACCACTCGGCTACCGCGGCCACTCGGTCAAGTGACGAGGACAACTCCTGATATAGCATTCCGCTGTCCTAACTACCACACCAAGGGAATGGCACTGAGACTCGACAGATCTAGTGTGCCTCGATCCTCTACACCGCGGGTCTTCAGTGGCACTAGAACTCGAACCCACGAGTTCGTAACCATAACCACGAGGCTACCGCGGTCCCCCCAGAGATGGATAAATGAACAGAAAAAAAAAAGATCAAAATACGATAAGTAAATGAACAGTTTCATGGGCAAATAAGAAAAATAAATTCTTTTTTGAAAAATTTAAACATTATAAACTAGTCTATATAAACGTAATAATTATAAAGGTTCCATAAAAGGATAAAATTATTTTAGAAAAGTTAGATGATATAGATATGCAAAAAATAGAGAACGTCAGAATTCAATTCACACAAAAATATTTCAAGTAGTTTCTCTAAGCACGGGGTCGAACCTGCTTTGACTCCGGGGACTTTTTAGAAACATGCATTACACCAGAAGAACCAAGAAAAAGGTAGACATCTTTTGTCAAGGCAATACCTTCTCTAAAAACTGCAAAAAGCTCTCTTCACAAAAGTTTCCTCATCACTCCCTTCATTGGATCCACATCTTTCGCTGAAAACTCTTTCGTGCAGAAACGAAAAAAGTGCAGACAAATAAAAACTAATGGTACCAAGAATGTGTGCATAATGTTAAAGCAAAAACGTAAATCTAGAAAGTCACAACAGAAAAACGTACATTTACGTGGACCATCTGTTATGGGCTAATTTAAATTATGTTTTTATTTTTCAACTACAAATTTTAATTTCACTTCATACAAAACCATGAATAGGTAACCTCAGATCGTTTACATCAGTCATAAATTCCCTTCCCCATTTTTTATTTGTTAACAACTGTCACCACATTACTAATTACAAATAAAAATACAACATACTCAATAAATCGAACACCTTTTCTTAGAGCTATTTTGTTTTCAAATGAATTCATTACGTTACATTTTTTCTTATCTTTTGGAGATTGCTTATTGGCATTCAGTGGCGCACACAAGGGAGGAAGGACAAGCCCTTGATTTTTTTTCCCGATTGATTATAATTCTAAGTACATAAAATTTATTTAAATATTTGTCATTAATTAGTAATTTTTTAATCAATGCTAATTATTTATTCAATAATTTTTTTCTTTGTTTCCGAAAATCAACAAGATACAACCCTTGAAAAATTCTTGTGTGCCTAATGACTCTTGCGCATCCCGCCAAGTTGCCTCCGACAAAGCCTGCCATGAGTTAAAAGGATGCCACACAATTCTAAAAACTCGACAGTCTGCATAATTTATCAATTTCTTACTGAAAATGCATATCGTGCCGATTACATGCCAACCAATCGTCGTCGCAAAAACTTATCACTTTCATTTTAAGGTGCCAAAAAGTAAATCAATTGAAATTGCATCTTCAAGTGACGAAAGCGATTTCGAACTCATTCGTCACAGAAAGATGAGCACTTTTGGATGACGACGAATAGCAGTGAATTACGCAAGTACATTTTGAAAGCGTTTCCGTACTTACCAAGAGGAATTAACATGCATAGTTTGATTATTTATTCTGTTTGGAAGCACTTTCTCATAAATTTCTTAAATAATTCAAGTAATTTCTAAGTGCGACTTTTTTTATGCGGCCAACTTTTGACAGTAAATCGTTTACTCAACTTTCATACACGTATTTCGAATATTGTAACCCTCCCCTCCTGCATCCCCCAGTTTTACATTGAAATTTTCATTTTCAGAACAGCTATTCGGTAAGGAGGGAGAACACTGGGAAATATTTAAACCACAGTTTGAGAACCGCCGATTTATAAAATATATTCTTGGCTTAAGAATTCAAAACTATTTACAATTTAAGAATTCAAAACTATAAGTAAGCATGTTGTATTTCTATATGTTTTGTAACTAACTAATAAAGAGGATAAGAAATAAAGAGATTAAATTTTAAAATATCCGATAGATGTACAATTATATATTTGTAACTTTTATCTATTTCTATACATTCCAATTTTTTCCCCTCTGGTATATATTGACTTGAGTTTTTAAACTAAAAATATTCACATGGAGCACCTCATTCCTCATAAAAACCAATTCCATACACACATTTCAGACTGTATTCTTAGATGACATCTTATTTTTTTTTTTGCTGAAGATCCAAGATTTTATTACATTGAGAACAAATTGTGGAATATTTTTTTCAAAAATAGATAAATTAACACACAAAATTCAAGGCAAAGAACATCTTGAAAATATTTTCTTTAGTATGTAGTAAATTTTGAAGTGAAATCGTCCCCCTCCCCACACCAATTTACGATTTTGACATTATTACATCAGTGCTATGCAAAAGAAGTATCAATTGTCACAAAGGTCCTTCACAAAAGTAGTTTGAGGGAATAATTTGGATATCATAAAAGAACTAAGTAAATATTCGATTACACACAAAAAAGAAAATTTATTTTCTCAAAAATTAAGTTTTAAGCGCAAGAAACACGATTTTACAAAAATTGATTCAGCTGCATAAAATATCAGCAAAATTCTTCGAATATAAAACAAAAAAAAGCCATTATAACTAAATATTAGTATCAATGCCTGAATCTATACAATATATCTTATTAAAATGTTTACCGATTCCAACATTTTGTCGTTGTTTTTTAACTGGTACTGATTTTTTTACTGTTAATAATTGGATTACTGCAAGAATCTTTCGATTGAATGAATAGCTGCCATTAAACTATTACACTTTATGCCAAAGGAAAAAAATTAATAAATGAAGTTTGATGAAGAGAGATCATACCTGAATAGGTTGCTGAGGTTGCTGCTGTTGATGCGGTTGTTGCTGCTGTTGATGTGGTTGTTGCTGTTGTTGCTGCTGCTGTTGTTGCTGCTGCTGCTGTTGTTGTTGAGAGGGGACAGCAGAGGGAGGTTGGGGAGTAGGTTGTTGTGAAGGTGGTTGTGGAGGAGGGTGCTGCTGCTGTTGTTGCTGCTGCTGTAGGGGGACAGAAGGATGTGGAGGAGGTTGTTGCTGAGATGGGGGTGTTTGTTGCTGTTGCAAAGATTGTTGTTGTTGCGTTGGTTGAGAAGGTGGCTGTTGAGGAGGTGGAGGTGGCTGTTGAGAAGGTGGAGGTGGCTGTTGAGAAGAAGGCTGCTGTTGTGGTGGCTGTGGCTGCTGTACAGAAGAAATCGGAGGTACATTTGCACCACCATAAGAACCCATTGGGGGTTGACGTTGATGATCGTAGCCACCACCTCCTGACGACATTTGTGAGGACTGTGACTGCCCGTGCTGTTGGACATTTGGATATTGCTGTACACCCTGGGAAAGACAAATGGAAATGTATCAGAAGCATGAAACACACACAAAATAATTTTACTAAAAATAAATACAGAACGGAAACTCTCGTAAATGTCTGATCAGTTAAGACTCCTCATAAAGAAAAGGGTGTATTTAGATATAAACAAGACAAAAGTTATCGTAAATAAGTCTGAAAGAAACAGTTCACAGGAGTTTATTTCACAAAGCTTATTACTATATTTAACTATCTTCTCAGTTTTGTTACAAATTTTAAAGAAAATACATCACATTGGAATTATAAATATTCATCTGCCTCATTTTAAAAATGATTGATAACACATTGAAAATTTTTTGAAGTACGGTGAATTTTTTGAGCCAACACTTATAACATTTTCAGCTAATATACAGTTGTCGTATTTACCTTCTACTATCTATTACATAATGAGTAAGAAATTAATGTTTTATAAATTAACTACAAATTAGATACAATATTTTAACAAGGTCAGATGACAAGAACAAGTGGTGTACACAAGAGTGGTTTGAGGAATCAAACCACCCCCATGCACCAGATTTTTAATTTTCAGCGATTGATTGATTGATTGAATATTAACGTCGCACTGTTCAGCTACACGAGGGCTTTTGGCGACGGACCACGTAATTTTGAACCATGGTCAAGTGACGTGGACGACACCTGAGCTGGCACCCCCCTCTCCTAACTACCACACCACACCAACGGGAGGACGTTTCAGCTCTCGACAGATTAAACGTGCATCGCTGCCCTACACGGCGGGTCTTTAGTGGTACTGGGATCGAACCCGTGACAAAGCAAGCCACAGTCCGATACCTATACCACTCGGCTACCGCGGCCACTAATTTTCAGCGAAAAAAGAAGGGAAAAAAATGTTTAGTTGCTTTTGTCTTTAAGAAAGAAAGAAAACCCCTCCCATAAAAGTAGTCTGTATACAACTGACGAGGTCAATAATTAAACTGACACCTACCTCACTTAACGAATTTAAACCACAGCATACTTAATTGTTCAATACAAAGTTTTGCCAACAGATATTTGTAACTAAAAATCTGTTATTAAATTTTTTGAAAAAAATTATTCATCGGAATATTATGTATTTGAAATTTTCATTACTGATGAAAGCAAGCGTACATTAACATAAAATTGAAAAATAAAGTCATCTTAATGGTAGCTAATTAGTACCTCACATAAAAATTTTCTTTATCTGCCTTTCAAACCTTTTGATTCTTACACTGCACTCTATATCAAAATTACTTTTAATGAAAGTGGGTAAACTCGTTTTCAGAAAGAAAAAAGAAAACGAGCAGAAATATTTCTTTTAAATACCAACCTGTTGTGGATAGCTCTGGCTTATCGGCCTGACTGGAGAAGGGGTTTGACTGTACGGGTGATACTGTTGTGGGTACTGTTGAGACGGTACAGCTGCCGGACTAGACAACTGGTTGGGGGACATGTAGGGTCGCTTCATAGATGGATCAGGCATAGGACCACCCTGTAAAAAAAAACAGCCATGTAAAAAAATGGCACATTATCAAACATAAGCAACAAGATGGAGTTTTTTTAAGGAATCAATCCATGATTGAAAAAGATAAAGCGATCGATTTCACGATGAAAATTTTTTTTCTAAAACTATCTCTGAAGACAACTTGAAATAATTAATACAAAAGTTTCAGCAATACAGATTAGATAGGATCGTTCTTTTTCTCGCATCTGCAGTATATAATTCACAATCCTTAATGAACCACCAATGTGAAACAATCATTTGATTCCATCGCCCTCCATAAGAAACAAGGGGTTGACTTGAAAGTAATTTTACTCATACTTTGTAACACATCGATTCATTTTACCAAGAAGCAAACTATGTTGAAATTTGTAATTAGTACAAGAGTCAAAAATAGATTTTTATCATATTTAAAAGCTTCTTTATAAGATAGGAAGCCAATTTTGATACTGATATTTTCTCTCGAGCGCGCGCACACTTCCTTCAACATATAAATTCTTTTAATTTCATTTCTCTTCAAATGTTTCATACAAGCAAATCAAATGGAATATTAATCACAAAAATTAAATAGTAGATGTAACAAGGTGAAATGTATGCATCCAAGTTGTTGTTGTGTGTGTGTGTGTGTGTGTGTGCGCGCGCGCGCGCGAGTGTGTGTGCGCGAGCGTGTGTGCGAGCGTGTGTGCGTGTGTGTGTACTCATATAATAGGACCATTATAACATAATTGTTGTATTAGAGTTTATCTAACAGATATTACAAGAAAATAGCACCAATAGAGAATTTTTACATCATTTTATTTTGGAATGTGTGTCATTTAGTTGTATTCAACTTTGTGAAGCATAAAAAAAGGAACATAAAACATAACTCTGAATATATTTTCTTTAAATCTCTTTTTTAAGGGGAGGGGGGGAGTAATGAATCATTTTTAGAATTGTTAAAATCTATGCATTTTTAACTCTTATTTAATGCTCATATATAAGTATAAGGTTAACCGTGCGGTGCATTTTTGCAATCACACTAATTTTAAACTTTGTTTTACACTTAGATTAAAATAAAGTTCACACCCATCTATAAAAGAAATATGCATCTATAAATAATTAGAGGAGTAAAATAAACATAATTTCAAAATGCAAGTATAAATTCTTGTACGCTACAAACTCAGAAAAATGGGTAAAAATATATTTCAGTTATTCCAAATAATCCCCCGCACACCAGTGTGTGTAATTGGTAAAAAAAAATTAATTCAAAATTATTTGAATTTAATCTTTTTATCCATAAATTTAACTGATTGCATAAAAATACATTCCAGAACAGTGTATCAAAAGTTTTTTTTATAAAAAAAACAATTAACTAAACTTTTATTTAAAAAATATAAAGTTTTTATTAATTTTAAATTTCAGAAGTAAGAACAAAAAAGTTAAGTTAAAAAAAGCAATGTACAAAATATGTTAAAATTTCGCTTGTTATACATTTTCATATATTCCTTCTGTAATGAAAATTTCGTTGTTGAAAACACGAAAAAATTAAAAAATTTTAAAAAAGTACAACACCCCAAACTTTTAACCATGGCCCCTAATATCACGTTTTAGAGCAAAAGGAACAACGATTTTTAGCTGGAATGAATTCCAAGCGCCGCTCCAGAAGATTTAATGGACATCAACCAAACGCGAATGACACCAGGAGTAAAATATAATAATGGGCGCAATTAATCGTTTCCATGAAATCCCTTTCGCCGAGTGTTGTGAAATGCGAAGAGAAAAAGCATTCATCTCCAGAAGTACACAGAACCACGTGCATAATTAACATAAAGCACGTGACTCAGACAACAACAGGCAGCGGAAATCGACAACAAATCTCTGGAAAAGCACGTGGCTATTCTAAGAACCCCCTCCTCTCCACATCTCACCCCTTCCCCCCCGCCTCATTCCACGGATGTATGCATGTGTAGTTTGAATGGATGGATGGATGAGTGTGCGCGCCGAGAAAATAGAGGTCAATGGCTCACAGCAAGCTTAGGAGACAAGACACGGGGCCGTGTTTACACTGGCAGCTGGGCTAGAATGGAAGAGAAAAAGGAAAGAAAAAAAAATTCACTGAGGAAAAAAAATTTAAAAGAAAAAAAAACGATGAAAAGAAACGAGGGTGGGGAGAGCGCGATAGTTAAATTCGCGCCGCCATCCCAGGCACGCGAAAGGAGTCCCCCTCACTGTGAATGGCGGGATCTACGCGCACCTTTCGCTTTCTCTGCAGCGAAATCATAGCGGCATTCGAAATCACTTTCACTTTCTCCTTCCGCCTGTCACCTCTTGGTTGCAACTTTATTTTCCTTCGGATATCCGTTGTTATTTTCAAAAAACTAAAAGATTTTTTAAAAAAAGCAATTCTATTATTGAAAGAAATAGACCCAGTGGACCGCCAAGCATTTGGGGGTGACCACCTTTTGTCGTAAGACTTAATAATCATTTCATCATACGAAGGTCTAAAAATATTTTAAAAATACGGGGAAAAAATCGAATCACAAGAGAAAAAGTTCGTTAAATAGAAAATGTACTTCGATATTTGGAGGTTATTTTCGGAAGAAATTCGTCAAAATTTTCTTAGTTCTAGGAAAAAGTTCGCTAAATAGAAAAATTCGCAATGTGGAGATTCGTAAAATGGAGGTCCTACTGTATTGTAGATAAACCTCACAAAACGAACATAGTTTTCACACAGCCTAATATACATTATGATGCCAAAATACAATTTTACATCCAGCATGTTAAGTACTACCTCAACCAATCTGAGTTTTAAATTTTCCAAGGAATAAATTACTTGATGTGAAAAGATAGTAATAAGTAAAAAAAAATGTCAGCAACAATTTAATATGTTTAAGGTTAAACGTTTTTAATGTACAATAGCGTGCATTTTTTTTTTTTTTTTTTTTCTTTTCACTGCAGTAATCCCTTTCTATACAAACAATAATTTCATTTGGCTATTTTCATCGAAATCTGAAAAAAATCACTTTCCCACTGAATAAAATTTGAGGCATTTACTACATATACGGAAATTTAATGCGTATATATAACCATACACTAAATTGCAATACATTTAATAAAGCAAAGCAACATACAGAAATAGGTCAAATACGATGTCCATAGTAATACATATATTTCAAGATGCTCATGAAGAAGCAAGTCAAGTTCTGAATTTGAAATGGCATCGTTATAACAGTATGATTCATACCATGTATTAAGACACCTATGAAGCCAAACCTCGATCAGGTAGGACAGTAAAGGTACGTTCGCAAGACTCCTGATTGCAAATATCTCTCGTAACACAGTTCCTCTCAAAAAAGGCTCTTCCCACTCTGGAAAGATTCACACTAGTAAGACATTGCAACAGGCTCGAAACCATTGTCATAAGATAAATGGATGGACAGCATGAATGGAACCTCGATGTACAAAATCTTTGCATGATGAACGGTAAAAGCGAAGGAGCCATTTCAATGTAGGAGTCGATAAACAATGGTGTGGTTTTCGACAGTTAAGTGGATTTGACCTTTTTAGATGGTCTCTTCGAAATAATATTGAAACTATAGAAAATCATGCGATGACATTGGCAGAAACAGAGGGGAACGAAACTGGGAATATCTTCATGGTAATGCTTACATTCACATCTTCAATACTACGAAGAATTTAACATGTTGTTGAGTAGCCACTATCTAGTGAACAACCCTCATCGTATGGATCCTTGAAGAGACGTAAAAAGTGCGCAAGAAAATAAAGATATTACAAAGCCTAATTATGCCAATGAGAAAACGAATATACGATGTCATACTGATGAAAAACTTTAAACTATTAACACTACACTGAGTACCTTGGGTTAAAATGTCATTTTCTATAAACTTTTGGGGCACCTAATATTTCAATTCTGTAAAATAATTAAAACACAAATAGTTATTTATTCAAAATATTTCGCTGAATGCAAGTCGCATAAGGTTTGAATAAACATACTTGTAATTAGAGTGTGTATACCTTTCCATTTTGCTAAACATATATTTTATTAGAGTCCATAAACTTTTGGGACAGTACCAAAAAATATGATTGTTAATATAATATATATTTTTTTAATATAATATATATTTTTTATAAGGAAGAATAGTATTTTTGGTAAAGTAGGGTGAACTTGCAATTTTTATTTTAATTGGTGTTAAAAAACATTTACCTACAATGATTTACATTTTACCACAAAAGTTTTTTTACAAAAAAAAAAGAAAGAAAAGAAAAATCCCCCACAACACCTAGTAAATAAAAAGTTCTAAAACTCGGAATCGCTCATCTCTTATTTTATAAGATACTCGAAAACTCTTGTATTAATTCTAACAACCAACATTAAGATTCGACAACTTTTTCAACAATGACTGCAAATAGTGGCACTCAATATAGATGTCCTTTTGATTTTAGGCAACGCAAGTCGAAATAAATAGCAAATGCATAAAAATAGAAGCCTCACGTGTAGTTTTGATTCTAGTTTTGCATCTTTTTTATGTATTCAAGAAATGCTTCCTTCTTTTTTTTTTCCAAAATTACGTACTAAAAGTTCAACACTTCATTCAGGGCAAATATGTTTGAGGTATCCGACTACGTTCGGAACCGTGGTTTTGCAAAAGCGTATAAATGGATAATCTTATGATATTTAGTGTCACTCAGATTAGAAAATGTATATAAAAATTTTATAAGAATATTAGTACAATAAAAAAATAATTAAGTACAATATCTTGACAAAAAAATGAACATAGAATGAACCATTTTCAAAACCTTCTTTTATGAAAAATGCTTCTATTATAATAATATTTTTCCTGCATATAGCTCAGATCTTTGTACAGATGCTGAACTAGAATTTTTGAAATATACAACTTAGAAGTGGATTTATCCCTATTTTATTACAAAAGAGGTGAGAAATTTTAAGCAAAAAACGCCGATAACTATTTCAATGGGTGGTAACTCTGAAAATAATGTGAATTTTTCAAAATTCTTAGAAATAAAGACTCTCTGGAGAAGTCTTTACTTTACACACACACACACACATAAACAAAATATTATTATTATATAATCATTTTTTATAAAAGGACATTTTGAAAAAAGTCTATTCTAAGTTAATTTTTTGCCAACATATTGCATTTAATTTTTCTTTTTGTCATAATGTCCTTAATGTAATCTAAGTGACACTAAAAATTATCCATTTATGCGCTTTTTTAAAATCACGGTTCCGAACATAGTCGGAAACCTTAAGGCGCGCGACTGGGTACCATCTTTACAATTTTTTTTATTTTTTAAATTTGGTTTTAATTGTATTTAATAAAGGTAATTATTAAATAATAATGCCATACAAAAAATTTCAAACTTATTTTAAAATGTTTGTAAAATTTAAAGTTTTTAAAGTTTTTTTTAACATTTTTAAATCTCAACGACTTTTTTTAAACATGTAATTTCTTTTTTAAAAAAATTTCCGAAGTACCTTATAATATACTACATAAAACTGTGTATGGGTTTTTTTATGCTGCTGCTCATTAAGGCTATCTTCGGAATATTTTTTCGTATCTAAAAGTACTCAAACATTAGTATTATATTCTGGCTTCAGAGAATCTCTTATTTTATAAAACTACTCATTTTTATCCAATTTGACACTTTTTCTTTTATATTTTCTCCTCTACCTTCATGCTCAATGAGCTCTCCCTTTACATGTTAAAAGAAAGAACTGATTATTTATGAAATATTTAGAAATTTTAAAAACACTATATTATAAACAAATGCATGAGTTAAAACGTCACAAATTTTTTAAAAATTGAGGCCTTTTTTTCTGTCTAAAAATGTGTTCCGCGTTAAGTCCATACAGTCGTACATGTAGCGAAAACAGCCTTAATTTTTTTCCTTGTGAAACATACAAAAAATTTTAAAAAATCATTAATTTTGATTTTGAAATTTAAAAAAAAAATATTCCACATTTTAGAGCTGATTCCATACACAGTTTTTCAAAACATACATTTTAAAACATTTATAAAAAATGTCACACTCCTACTTCAATTATCAAAAAAAAAAAAAAAAAAAACCTTAGGGTTTTGAATGATAGTATATGATGAAAAATTCAACATAGAGAAATATCATTTTGAAGTTTTCATTTGATGAATAGCGCAGGGTAAAAAAATTATTATCTATACAGGACGATATAATATTCATCGAATAGTCTGAAACTTTTATGAAATGTTAATTAGCTTATTTAAAACTGCTTACTATAAGAAATTGCAAAAATGTAAAACAATTATAAACAAGTACACTGGCATAATGAAGAAAGCAAAAGAAAGATGAATATTTTATAAAACTTTACCTTAATAATTATAAAATAAATAAATAAATACACCTAAGAGATAATTCTATGCTCAGTTTTCCGACTTAAATACTGCACAGCATGTGCAAAAGATGTTTATGCTTTTATTTTTATTTGCATGATTTTAAAAGCCTTCACATGCTAAATATTGTACATGAATGAAAGCAAAATCAAATAATTTATAGGTAAAAAATATCAAAATCGAAGAATTGAATGTGTGGATTTGTTGAAATAAATATCTTAATAATTGTGTTTAATTTTACATTCATGCATCAATATAAATCACAGAAAACAAATACATATAAATGGAGTTTCGCTATTCATGTGAGAATTATCAAAATGAGATTTGTGCTTCGTTGAGAATCCGTTTTGAAGTTTGAATTGCATTCAAAATATCATAAAAAGCACGCACAACTTTTAAATATTGCACTTGAATAAACAAACTAGAAGATTTCTTTCCTGAAACTGCATATGTCATTCTACATATAAGCGCAGGGTAAAAAAATTATTATCTATACAGGACGAACTTTTGTGTGGAACCAAGAACATTTCACAATTTCTACATAGCGAAGTATATTTTCTATACAACGAACTCTTTTTCTTGTGATTCAATTTTTAAAGTATTTCTGGACATTTCAAGTTTTTTTTAAACACATTTTATTTGTGATCACAAAAGGAGTTTTTTGCATTGCAAAGATGTGAGGCGTATATATCATGTAACAAAGCATTTTTTTTAAAAAAATAAAAAACTCAAACAAAATTAACATATTTTTGAGTAATTAAATTTATGGACGCATGCGGTAATGTACGTTTGGAATCTCTTAAGTATAAAATAATATATGTTTAAAATTACTTGTATGCTTTAAATTAGAAAATGTCCATAAAATTCAGTAACATAAAATTATTTTCTTTTTGTTGAAAATACAATGTATTCTTCGACATTCTTTTGTCTTGTTTTCCTTGCAGTTTTTCTTCCTATTTTTTTTCTCCGATGGGTAAGATTTAAAAAATAAATAAACATTAATTTACAAAAAGGTGTGAATAAGTACCTTTTTTAATATATAGTGTTTATGAATCTAAAATATTTGCTTTATGTGGTTCAGTGGCACACACAGGAATTTTTCAGGGGGGGTCCGGGGTCGAAAGTTCATTCTTCTTGTATCATGCTCCTTTTGATTTTGTCGATTTTCGGGAACAAAACACAGTAAAAAACTAATTTTTGAATAAATAATTAGCATTAATTAATGAAATTAATCATTAATAACAAGTAATTAAATTTTACGTACTATATTCTTAGAATTATAATCAATCGGAAAAAAAATCAAGGGCTTTGGGGGGTCCGGACCCCCAGGACCCCCCTTGTGTGCGCCACTGATGTGGTTTATAAAGCATATTGACAGATGAACCTCTATTTCAGGAATTTTCTATATAAAGAACTTTTTTGCGGGATTTAGCGACTTCGTTAAATAGAAGTCCGACTATAATTCATTTTTTATCCGGCACTTTTTCAGAAGATGATCTAAAGATCGTGTCAGCTTTATTTAGTCTCTGCTGTCCAGCATCAAAAATGGTTCCACAACTTAATAAAAAATGCAGGTAAATCTTTGAAATTTTGCAGGCACGTTTAGAATGATTTAGAGGCCAATAAAAAAATATCGATCATTTGATGATTCGCCTTAATTTTTAAATTCAAATGTTTTCAAAAATTATCTCCAAAATTTAGTTTGAACAATTTTAGTTTAATTTACTCTTTTCTCTTTCTTAAGCATCAACCACTACACTGATGAGAAAAAGAAAAAAATGTCAAATAAAGTTACTTTTTCCAAGATTTAATGAAATTTTAAAAATTTACTTTTAGTATCAAATTTGAGGAGCAATTTTTCCCAGAAGTACATTTCTAAAATTATAAATTGCGTACCTTTTAAGTAAATTAGAAACACGTACCAGGAATAATTTTAGTTTTTGTACAAATTGTCACAATACGTTTTTAAACATTAAAAATTTGCCAATACATACGAATGCAACAGTACAAATAAAATTAATTCAAATGTTTTCATAATTTTTAAGCATGTTTTTCGGTTAAACTAAAAAAGTAAAGACAGGAAATTTCGCCAAACTTTAATTTATATTTATATATATTATTGCAAGATATTAATTTAAATTTTCTACAAATTTTCAAAAAATGCAACCAAAAGAAAATTATTCCCAAATAAACAAAACAAAAAAAATGCTGATGCAAAGGTATGGCAAATAAATTAATTTAATACAAATTGAACAATAAATTGGAAATTTTCAAAACGACACAAAGAATTATTAAGCTTATGAACACATAGCGATAGTGAAAAACAATAGTTGTTTGAAAACTATATAATAATACATATCATTTATTTTACATTTACTCTGTTTATGAACTTCGCGCTCAATTTTACATTGAAATAATGTCAAAACTTTAAATACAGGCGATTTAATAATAATAAAAAAAATCGGGGACGTGTATTTATGTTATCAGCGTTTATCTAAAATCCTGTAAAGATGTTTTAAAATTAGCACTGTAAGCGCTTTACATCCATTTAAATTTAAAACATTTATTTCATACAGATTGAAATATTTTAACATAAGATAAATGTACCCATAATTCCTAAAAAAATAATACAATTTTTTCACGTTTTGGTACCTGACCCTATGTTAGACCTAAATTTAAGCGCGCATTTCAACAATATTACGTATTAACTCTATATTTATGTCACAGGAAAATGATAAAATTAGAGATTTCATCCAATACCTAAAGGAGATGATCAATTAACGCACGTCTCTTTGAGGTCATTTCCCTCATGTAAGTAAGTGATTTGATCAAATCCCCGAACTGTTTAAGTGAAAAGATGAAATGAACAAATAAGCATTTGTAGAACACTGCTTTCCCTTGTTACCACTTCCTTTTACCTCCCCTTCTCCTCGTCCGTGCCAAGCAGCGCCGGGCTTCTAACGTGAGAGAGAGAGACGCACCAAAACAAAATGACCAAAATATCATTTTTTAGTCTTATTTAGTTATATTCTTTGCATTATTATCTTTTAATTGATATCACTTTTGTATGCCTAAAAATTAGAAACTAGATAAAACTTAAAACTGAAAAATGTAAACAAATTAGGGAACGACCACGCCCTCTATAGATACAAAAAAAGCTTTGATAGAAAAAAAAGCTATTTTAAAAAAAGAAAATAACTGAAAAGGGGGGTTACAAATAATTTCTGAAGTACTACATTAATGTATAATTTTAAAAAAAATTTGAAATTCTGTCACAAATATTTTTTAAAATAAAAAAAAATACCAGCTTTATTATCTAATTATTTTGTAAATTAATTCAATGATTGTTGTTGACTTTTAATAATGCACCCTATTTGCTAAATGAACACTTTTAAACTCTTGACAATATTATTTCACTGAAACAGGTTAGGGGGATTTGATAGAATCTTAGGGAAATCACCTTACAAAATTCTTATTTTAACATCTTGCTTGAACTGATCATCTCTCCAAGGGATTTGATGAAATCCCCAATTTCCCTGCGACATTAATACCATGCTTATCAGGAGATTGTTCCCTATCTTGAGATGCGATTCTGAGCGAATCTGAGTTATTTTTGGTTTGAAAAAGCTCTTTATTTAAAGCAGCGCGTCTGTCAATACAGATAACCTTCAAATCAGATAAGAAGCAGACATCTTACACCACTCAGCTGATTAATTATTGTCGGCATCACACACACAAAAGGCTTGACACCCGATACAACAACACAAGGTTGTTGACATCCAACTCAAAACAACACATGAGAGAAATCTTCATGTAAGGAGGCAATAACAGATTTTCTTACTGATAACCAACAAATTTGTTATACTGATAAGTAGTCCTCGACTAACTCATTCCGATAAAATGCAAAGAAATGCTGTAATTTTAAGGTGACCAACCGTCCTCCTTTAAGGAGGACAGTCCTTTTATAGGTTCTGTCCTTCCGCGAAAAGTGTCCTCCTACTTGTCCCCTCCTTTTCAATATTTTAAAACTGATCTGTTAATATCTGTATTCAGAGATGAACCAAACATGTTTCCAAAACGTCTAGTCTAAGAATGGTCAGACAAATATCACAGGAAATAACAGTTTTTAATGTTGTTTTCGGACTTCATTGTAAGTAAATTGGGTAGATATAAAATACTGTGTTAAGTTTTTATCGAAAGAAATGCCTGATATTAAAAATCTATGACAATTGTTAGTTTGAAAAAATTTGAACAATTGGAAAAATCAGCATGCTGAAATTGATAAAAGATTGGTGGAAATACTTCACACCATTTCAAAAATGAAACCATTCCATATAAAAATTTAGTTATTCTTGTATTTACGTTGTGCTGCTCTGGAACTAATGCAGCATTGTAGGAGCTTTTTTTTAATTCGTAATGATTTTTGGACGACAAATTAAGTTTGAATTTTGATATTTTAGCTGCAGTATTCACCGTAAAATTCAATATGAATGATATTTTTTGCTCAGAAATTTCAGATATATTAGAAAACAATATATATTGACAAAAAAATTTATTCAATAGAAAAATACTTGTTTAAGTAAATAATTAAAAGGAATGTAAGCTTGGTTAGCGTATTTTTGTTTGGATCAATAAAATGTTTCATGTATTTACGTTGTAATTCTTTCTTAAATTTTTCGTCCTCCTTTTCATTGTAAAAAACTAGTCACCTCAGTAATTTGTAATACTACAAACCGCGAAATATCAGCCGTCCGCAAAAGAATCGGAACACCTGCGAAAATAAACTATTCATTTTAGAACGAACGAATTTTGTTTTCCCCATTTAGAATTTCTCGAATTAACATGAAACAGAGGAATCTCAACCATTATACAAACTGATTCCATTTTAAATTTTGAGTGTCCCAATACATTATTATTGAATATAGACATGAAAAAAATTCTTTAACACTTACTTCGCTACGGTAAAAGAGCCGACACTAGGAACATATTTTTAAATTTTAAATTCTTTTAATTGAAAAAAAAAATGTTTCAATGTTCATAAAGATTCACGACGTTTCAACTCGCTTATAGCATTGCATTTGATAGAATTTGTAAACATTCCCGCAAATAAGCAATTTTTTTCCCTTTAATATGTTAAATTGAAAACTTATTTAGCGTTCCAATATAAGAGGCAAAATATGGAACACGTATGATACCAGATACATTCAGTTAAAAGCGAGTAACATTGTAAAATATGCTGCTCTTTATACGACACGGCGAAGGCAGAATACAATATTAATATTGGAGCATTTTTAGGTCGATTAATATCAGGTTGGGGAAAAAGAAATCCATTATTTTTTCGGTAGATGGCTGTAGTGTCGATATCTCGTGAAGTATCGATCAAACAATTTCAAATTTATGCTCGTTGTCAAGATCACATTACACACTAAAAAAATTCTTTTGCTATTTTTTGTTTGCTCTCTTCAGTTATGAGTTACAGGGTGTTAAAAATGGAAGTCAACAAAGAGAAAATTCGGTACATTTTACAGTTTTTCTTTGATAAAGGCGAAAATGCAAAGCCAGATGGCTGAAATTGTGAATGGTGTTTATGGTGCCGATACTGCAACAGCTAATTACGTGCAATTTTGGTTTCGTCGATTCCGTTCAGGGCATTTTTGATATTAAAGATGCACCTCGCACAGGCAGGCCCGTCGTCAAAAATGTCGATAAAATCGCACAAATAATCAAAGTCGACCGGCATATTAGTAGTCGTAGCATCACCCTGAAGCTAAAGATTGACCGTAAAACAGTTTTAAATAACTTGCGCCGAGTTTGATTCAAAAAGAAGCTCGCTGTTTGGGTGCCACACCAATTAACACCAAAAAACATGATGGATCGCATTTCTATCTGCGAAGCCTTGGCAAACGGAATGAAATTGGCCCATTTCTTAAACGGATGGTGACAGGGGTTGAGAAATGGGTCACATACGACAATATTGTGCGAAAACGATCGTGGTCAAAGCGCGGTGAAACAGCTCAAACGGTGGCCGAACCAGGACTAAAGGAAAGGAAGGTTCTAATGTGTATTTGGTGGGACTGGAAAGGAATCATTTATTATGAGTTGCTTCCGTATGGTCAGACACTAAATTCAGATATCTACTGTCAATAACTGAACCGGCTCGGTCAGATTTGGCCAACAAAAGAGGTGTTGTGTTCCATCTGGACAACGCCAGGCCATACACGTCTGTAGTGAATCGCCAGAAACTATGGGAGCTTGGTTGGGAAGTTTTAATGCATCCAGCATATAGTCCGGATCTGGCACCAAGTGATTACCATCTTTTTCTCGCATTGCAAAACTTCCTGAGTATTAAGAAATTGGGATCAAGGGAAGATTGTGAAAATCGATTATACTAGAGTTTTTTGCCAATAAGAACCAAGACTTCTATGAGAGAGGCATTATGAAGCTACCTTTAAAATGGCAACAAATTAAACAACAAAACGGTGCATACTTGACCCAAATCGGACAATCCAAACCATGTCAAATGAAGTCTTGAATTTCGTACAAAAATAATGGATTTCTTTTTCCCCAACCTAATATTATGTGAAGAGTGTTGAAAAGTAAAAAACATGAAACGTACCATTTTTTACATTCCACATGTGTGCAATGTCTGGTAATTAAAATTCACAAACTACAAGAATTAAAAATGGCTTTTTAAGCTATCTTCATCATGTATCAAAAGAATGCGATACTTATAAAATTGCCTTCTCTTTAGGTACATAATCACAGTCTATTCATTGCAGAAACTAACAGACAAATTAAAATTAGAATAGAATTCAATGATTATTAAAAGTTTCAATCGAACTGTGTTTGGTCACTTCTTATACATAAAAAATCAATTAACTTTTCTAATGATCACAAGCATTTTTTATCTTTTTTAATAGATATGTAAACTTCCACTTACAAAAAGCTTATCTTAGATCTAAAATTATAATTAATAATTTCACATATGCTTTCGGAGTTGCCACATTATTAATTCTTTACCAGCGTGATTTCTCAAACGAGTAAAAAGAAAAGTAATAAAGGTATACATTTTGTAAAAAAAAAAAAAAAATTTTAACTAGAAAATAAATGAAGTACACACAAATACTTATTTTTCCCTAATGATGAAGATTTGCACTTGCATTACAAACTGCATTTTCTAGAAGAATTTTTTTTGCTTCTAAAAGATGATTGAATTATGTTTCTTTCTTGTCATCATTTTAAATTAGAATAACACTTTTCCTCGAGGCAAGAAATAAAATCACCTTCATCTTTCAAAGGGAATAAAAACATTTTCAATATAACACTAAACACATCTACCTCTTACGACTGGAATTCAACAAATTATCTCCACCAATTACATAGCCCTTCTCGATTACTACGAATCAGCGGTAACAGTAAAACAGAATTTATCACAAAATGATACATATCGTCATTAAACTTGTTATGCTTAATCATTTAGTATCCTGGATTAGTTGATGTATATTTAACTTACCCGGCGTCAAACTATCACGCTAATCTTATCGCATTCCTTCCATATAGTGAGCAAAGATCAATTGAAAAAAGAACAAAAGTTAAATTGAAATGTCTTCATAAACCTTGACCCATATAGAAAGCCACAAACATCAACAAGATGAGTATGTCACTAAAGTTCAGTCGAGAAAGGGATAACAGAATTCTTGTTTAAGGGCCTGCACAAAAGAATGGGGGAAGGGGGGTGACATTCCGGAGAAACCCGGAAACTACAAAAGAAATACTTTTACACACAATAGGGGAGGCCTTTCCTCCCCATGATAAGTGAGGGGACAGTTTTGTCATCCCTTTCCGGGAAAGGAAAGCAGTGTATGCAGGTAGGTAATCCTCAACAAGAATAAGAGAAAGCATTTTCAAATAGCTTTGAAGTGATAAGTTGGTTACAACCTAAAAAGACCACATTTTCACATTTGTTAATATACGGATAAAGTTGCATTTCTGAAATATGAATGCTAACGTTAAAATTCTTATACGATTGGATGGTAATTCACATATTGGCAATCTTATTAAAAATTATGAGTATAATAATCTCTAATCCGAGGATAGGAAAGTAACAGAATGCATAACATTTCAAAATAATCCTGTAATAATACATGCACATACGCAAATGTCATTGATAGACATTAGATATAATGTTTAGAATAGTTCACGTTATATTTATTATATATATACCACGGGCGCATACAAGTTGTCCCCGGGTACAGACCCTCCCCCCTCAAAGCTCGATTCTTTTTCGATTGTGTGTGTGTGTGATTCTGATCTTATGTAAATAGAACGTACAATTTAATTAAGTAATTGTTATTAATAATTAATTTTATTAATTAATGCTAAATATTTATTCAATAATTATTTTTTTACAGTTGTTTGGTCCCGAAAGTGAAAAGAAAATGTTGGGCAACGTATTGGACTTTCGACCCTTGAAAAATTCCTGTGTGCGACACTGATAGATATCTAATATAAATGCGAAAGTTTGTGAAAATCTTTGTGGGTCTTTCACGCAAAAACCACTGAATGGATTTTAATGAAACTTTACAGTAATATAGCTTATACATCAGAATAGCACATAGGCTATAATTTATAGCATAACTATAATTTATAAAGATATTGTATGAAGTGTCCAAAATATAACGATATTTGTCAAGTAGGAAAAATTCTGTCATATGCTAGCAATTTTGGGATGCGCTGCAAAAAAGCCCACGTAAGCATATATCTATCTTTTGTTTGTGAAAATCCTTTTTTTGTTTTGGCTACGCAAGGTGCTTGCTTCTAATTAATTCCTCTGATACAAAGCCTATTTTTTTTATTTTAGAATCAAATTAAGTTTTGAAGGGAGAGGTTGTTATAAATCTCTTTATTTTAATGTTTTTTTTAACATTTTATTATGCATATTTGGTAGTAAGAAATTGATCTTTTTTCCAAATAAATGCTTTTATCAGTTCTGATACTTAAAGTAAATAAACTTTCTCTTTCACACTGCATCATTTGGACAAATTTTCAAAATTTGCTTGTGGTTAGTAATTAATTATAATGCTATAATTTTACTTGAATAGGCAGATATTGCATTTTTAAATATAAAAATAATTAAAACTACTGTACTGTATTTTTTGGAACGAGTGAATATTCACGTAATTTTGAACCATGGTCAAGTGACGTGGACGACACCTGACTGGCACCCTCTTCTCCTAACTACCACACCAACTTACAAGGAAATTTCTACCAATACTTAGCAGGAATATTCTTTGAAATCCACTCTTCCAAGATATATGGCAGCACGGGTTCCATGATGAGTATTTTAGCGGAAAAAATAGTTTGTCAAAATTTAAGTGTCATGTTTTTGTATGTTGATGAAGACCTTAGAAAATTATTTGACTACTTATTTTAAGTGAACGGTATATATAATTAATTTTATAGTGGAATATCTTTAATTAATTTATTAGCTCTAACGGATTAAATTTTCCGAAGTGAAGTATTTTGTTTATGTATATCCCTTAATTTCAAATGTAGTGATTCAAAAAAAATATTTTATGAAAAAAACTGCAGTAAATCATAATGCGGTTGGATAAAGTATTAAAGTGCATTTCTCCCCTACACGGCGAATCTTACAAAGCTCTAATAAAGCTCGAGTTGTGAAAGTAGCTAGGCATTTGCCAACTTTACTCTATCGTTAACATTTCGCTATGTTTTTTATTGAATCGTCATTATAATTTAAGAAACGGCGTTGCTTGCGAATATTACAATTTTAACATAAAATAAATACTACAGAAAGTAATATTAATGTATTATACTTTCAGATAAAAATTATTTACACTATTTTAAGCGTTCATTACACAAAACTTTTAACAATGTGTTATTTTTGCTGAACAGAGATCAGCTTAGGGAGGTATTTTGAAAAATCGACCCTCAAGAGTGTTACGAGGAATTATAAATAAAAAAAATCCTTTTTATCAGCTATTAGATCTACATACTTAAAATTTAACAAAGGTGTTTTTTTTTTGTTTGTTTGTTTACCTGAGATATACAAAAAGCTTTTTTTTTTTTTTTAATTTGCAATTCACATAAAATTAACTCATTAAAAACTTCTTTTCCCTTCAATCTGTGTTGTTTAAGTTTTCAGTTCACCCGTGCGAAGAACGGTATACCAGCTAGTAAATAATAAAACATAAACGTCAGGATGAACTCAAAACCAATTTATAGATCTGTAGGAAAGTATCGTCTTTCTCGTCTCGAATTTTTATTCTTGAATTGAGAAACTTTGGAGCGTGGTGGTGGGGGGGTCTACATCAGCGATACTCAACCTCGAGCCCAACGAGCCTTTTTAAATGGCCTGGTCATGGTCTATTGCTGTGAAAAATTAACTTATTTGAGAACATTGTATTAAAAATTGGGTGGGAAATTCTTTGTCAAGAAATCAAGTGTATCAATTTTGCTTTTTGTTGTCGGTGTTGTACGGATACCAATTGATATTCTTTTTCTGTTTTGAACGGTTACGGTCAGTGTTAACAGACAACAGTGGAATAGCGACAATTTTATGGGTGAAACTAATTTTTAACCATGTTTCATATCTTGCAAGCGAAAAATATTTCAAAAAAATAAATCGTTTCAAGACGATTGGGAGGTTTACTATTTTGTAGTGAAAAACATAAATGGATCAGTAAAACATAAATGGATCAGTAATTGTTTGATTTGTCCCGAAAGTGTTGTATTGAGAAAATACTAAAAACAGGGATCATTCAATGACACTTTTCCTCGAAGATCTCTTTCAAGAGATAATAAATAGGCTTTCTTCAATATCTTTGCATGACTAACAAAGTGTTTTGTCAGTGGTAATATCACAGCGGTAACAAAGACATCCTATGAAGTTTTTTATATTATTGGTAATGATATGAAACCGTTTACTGATGCAGAAATTTTGAAGGAGGGTTTATTAAATGCTTCTAATTTAGTGTTAGTGACAAAAAAAATTAATAATAATCAAATGCAAAACAGGAGTTATAATATTTTGATCAATTTTCCACATTTTAAATCTCCAATGGACATAAAGTATTCCCCCCCATTCCTCCATTTATCCTCATGTTGCGGCCCGCGTGAAATAACTAACACATGTATGCGGCCCAGCAGGAAAAAAAGGTTGGTTACCCCTGGTCTACATGCACATGATTGTTTCAAATTGAAAATAATTACACGGGATATACAGGGGTTTTTTTAGGGTGAATAACTCTCCCCCCCCAATATTATTAAGAATTCACTTTTTTTAAAAAATCCTTTCTTTCTTCTTAATTTAGTATTAAGAGGCGATTACTGCTCCTCTCATTCAGGAATCGGAACAATTTAAAGTCCGGAAATGCCTGCGAGAGAAAATGTACGTAGGTGATATCTACATGGTGGAAAATTGTACGAGTACCCAAATAAATACCGTAAGTTTTGATTGCTGCTTTAAAATAAGTATTATTTTGAACAATGATAGGCATATTTGGCATACCTAAAGGTTTTAATAGGCCCACCATAGATTTTAAAACAATACAGAAATTTTAAAATGTCAGTATTTAAAAAAAATTGTGGGTGTTCCTTAATTTACGTATGCGAAACAGTTTTGAGAATTTATATAGAAACTTTTAAAATTTTTTGCATGAGTGTGTGTGTGCAGTGGCGTAACGTACACCCCCGCATTACGGGGGGGGCCAGGGCTCTAGAGGGCCCACAGCCTGTTTATCATCAAGTACATACCCTTTGTAAAATCCAACTTGGGGGGCCCGAAACTTGACTTTGCAGGGGGGCCCAAGAGTTCTCCGTTACGCCACTGTGTGTGTGTGTGTGTGTGCGTGCGTGTGTGCATAAAAATAAAATCCGCAATACTACATATGTATGAAATTATTAAACTATTTTCATTTGTTTTATGATCAAATGGAAAAAATGAAACGCGAAATACGGCTTCATTCATTGCATTAATAAGTTTCAAAATACATAATATTTAGGAATTTTCATTGCATTTTACCACAAATTACATTTTATTGACCAGCTTTTCTTTCAACTCACTCCTAAAAAAAGTTTGCCCATCAATAATATCGAACAAGAATCAAATATGAACAAAACTATAAACATAATATTAAAAAAAGTAAGTCAATTTCTGCTTAGATCAACAAAGAAAAGTTTTATTTTAGCTACTTTTTATTAAATAGCTACAATTACTATAAATATGTATGCATACATAGGATAGAATCACAACATTAAGTGGTAATTCATTTTTATTCATTATCATTAAGGTATCGTATTGTCATCCAAAACAATCGTGTCCATAAAATTTCAGTTCAACTGAATGCTTTATAAAACGTAAGAAAAAAATATTTTAAAGTTTTGACCCAAGTCTCTAAAATTGAAACCAACGTGGCTATATATGTAATTCTTTAAATAATTAGTTTCAGTCAATTAATTTTAATTAATTATAATGAAGTTATCGCATTTTTACCCAAAACAATAGTGCATATAAAATTTCAGCTCAAATGAGCGCTTTAAAACCTTTTCAAGTTTTGACACAAGTCGCCAAAAATGATGCCAACGAGGCTGTATTTGTAATTCTTTGAATAATTAATTTTTATAAATTAATTTTTATTAATTATAATTAAATTACTGTATTGTCATTCAAAAAAATCATGTATATAAAATTTCAGCTCAATGGAGCATTTTAAATTGTATTTTACTAACGATTGAACATTCCACGAAAATAAATATATAGAGAGAGTGAGCTCAGTAGCGTACACAGGAATTTTTCAAGGGGGGTTCAGGGGTCGAAAGTTCACCCTTCTTGTATCATGCTCCTTTTGATTTTGTCGATTTTCGGGAACAAAACACAGTAAGAAACTAATTATTGAATAAATAATTAGCATTAATTAATAAAATTAATCATTAATAACAAATAATTAAATTTTACGTACGGTATACTTAGAATTATAATCAATAAGGGGATCCGGATCCTGAGCCCCTCCCCCTTGGTGCGCGCCACTGAGTGAGCTAATAGTAGGAATTGATAGAAATAATAAGATTTTGCAGCGAATTCATTCAAAAGATGACGAGAAGTGGAATCGACTGATACGATTTGCAGTCCCATTTATAAATAAGGTTTCATATTTTATAGATCAATCCAATAGAGGACGCACAACTCATCCCGGAATAAGTTCTGTTTTGCTGACGAGATAAAGCTGCATGTGTTATCGCACAGAAACGTTCCAGATAATTGAAACCAAACAGCGAACGAGCGATTGCACAGGAATGCCATTCCGTTCCATCGATAATCAACACAAATAAGGGCTGTTGTTGGAAAATGAAAATTTCATCACACACAGTTTAAAAGAACGTGTTTTTCCGTTTTGAGTAACAAATAGATATTTAATTAGCAAAATCAACAGGATGACTCGAAAAAAAAATTTCTTTTCTTTTCTTAAAAAATACTTTGGGTTAATTTTTTTCCAATAAATATTAGCCAAAAAATTACAAAACATTTTGAATGAGTACAATCTGCAAAGTTTTGGAAACATTTTAATCAACCCCAGTGAACAGCCACTAGAATTTTCTCCCCACATCTCTTCAGGAAAGTTCCCTGAAAGTCACATTATTTTAAAGATTGGATTCCATTAAAACGACAATTAATGTGTAGTAAATGCATTTATGAACACCAGTTATGAATGGTAATTTCTGGCAACAAATTGATTTGACAAAATATTTTATTAATTATACAACATTGTGAAGGTCCCTTAGGACCTCACTTTGAGAACGAGAATAATTTTGAGTCAAAGAAGAACCAGTAGCCATTTTTATAAATAACTTTCTTTATTTGGTTATCTTTCCCAAATAGAATCAAAGACTTATTAACAAATGCGTCTACTAATATTATGAGGTTTTAAAGGTAATATCCTTTAAATTAACTTAATTAATTAATGATCTAATTAATTAATTTATTAAATAACGATCACGCAGAAATTACCACGATAAGAGATCCCAGAATTATATTTAATAATGTTCTTATTGAACATTTAACTTTAATCTCACTCCTAAAACTTTAATGAGACTTTAAACACAAAACAATATTTACCACTCGGAATCTCAATTCTTGAGATTAAATATCTCTAACAAAAAATCTTCAATTTACATCCACGATAACTTTCTGCTTCAATCTCTATCTCCTACTGCTCTAACTTTACTATTTCGTTTGACTTAAATACTGAATCTAATCTGCATAACAAGGAATCCTGTCCGCTTTTTGGAGTTGATTGGAAATAGGTAGGGAATTAAATTTCCCTAAAAAGGTCGACTCAGAAGGTTAGTGATAAAGTTCCGTATAGATTCGTCACAACATCATTTAAGTATACATCATTAAAAGTAAATAAAAGCGATAAGCTGCATACGTGCACAAAATACAGACCACAAAATTAGTTCTAAAGACTTTTTACACAACAGCTTCATAAATTAAAAACAACATATAGCCCACAGTGCATAAGCATTTATTATAATCATTGTCTTTCAATGATTATATTTTAAGTTGCAATATTCAAATTGGATAATATACTTACAAACGTCAAAAACGGTGACGAAACATCATACTACCCAAATCTCTTTACTGCTTATTTTTAAATTAAGAAACGAACTTTTTTAAAAAAAAAAAATTTTATATCTTTAGAAAATGGCACTTCAAATATAACGGGCTGCCCCCCCTCCCTTCCCGTTAGGCTTTCTCTTAGCGCGGAGCACATTTTCGGACAGAAAAAATGCTTCAATTTTTTTAAAAAAATTGTGGCATTGTAACACATCCATTTGTTTATAGTATAGTGTTTTTAAAATTTCATAATATTTCATAAATAATTAGTTTTTCCATTTAACATGTAAATTGATAGCATTTAGCATTACAGTATAGGAGAAAAAATGCGAAACACATTTTATAAAAGGAAAAATGTGTCAACTCGTATAAAAATGAGTAGAATGATAAAATAAGTGATTCTCTACAGGATAGTGAAGCCAGAATATAATATTAATGTTTGAGTACTTTTATATATGAAAAAATGTTCATCATTTGAATCCTATTCTTTAACATTAGCCGAAAACAGCTTTAAACTCTTACCTTACAATAGAAACGTAGAATACAGATTGATTATAAGATACAAAAGTGAAAGAGCGTTGATAGTTGATAAGTTAGCAATAAGCAGTGAGGAGACCTTCACTTTGAAAATTAGATTTATCAACTAGGCATTGACATAGAAGTCCACTTTGGAAAGTTCTCGGATAAGTCTTGCAGGTCGTTGAATCCAGACCATCAGCACAATCTTGGGAGCGTCTGTCATTTTGTGGAAAGTGTCTGCAAATATTTCAGATAAATGAAATTTTCCTCTTAATTCTTGAACAAGAACAGTTCATTTCGTAACAATGCAATTGTGTTTGTTGCTATTACCTAGTGTTTCGTGTCATGGCGCAATTATTCCTACTGAGTTCGAGTCACAATCTCCCGAGTACGGGTCCCTCGGAATTTGACAGGGGCACCGTTACACACTATGACATATACAATAAGAAGTTTGAGTTGTAAATTACACAATATATCAAAACATTCCGCATAGTCGATTGAGTTCATTTTCCTCGCACTATAAAGCAAGTGACGTGGTTAACTGACTACCGAATCACGCCAACGGATTTAACGTGCACTGTCCACGAGCACACCATTCAGATACTCGAGGGCTTTTGGCGACGGACCTCAAATTTTTGAATCATGGTTAAGTGACAAGGACGACACCTGAGTTGCCCTCCCCTCCTAATTTCCACACCAAAAAGGGAGGACGTTTCAGTCACTACAGATTTTACGTGCATCACCCCCCTTTCTACACGATGGGTCTTCAACGGTACTGGCCGCATCAATGGCACTGGGCTCGAACTCATGACACGCTAGCCTCGAGTTCGTGAACATAATCACTAGGTTACCGCGGCCATCAGTAGAAAGTAGGAAAAGATTATATAAATTACAATTCAAGATCCACCATTTTTTCCCCTTTAGAATCAGGGGCCGGCGTATCAATAATACAGGGCCCCAACACGTGAGAAAACAATGGTCAAAAGGCCCCAAAGAAAGGAACCACTCAGGGTTAGATACGCCAGTGTTCAGAATAGTAGCTTTTAGTTTCCATGGAGGAAAAGAAAGACAATTTTATTTGCCGTAAATCCCAAACAATTGTAGGAAAAAGAGAAAGATTTTAGGCACTTCTCCGAAATGTAATGAACTCAACGGTATTTTTCAGTCCACCTTAGCTATTCGAATTTAAAAACCATACAAAATAGTGGGAAAACTAGAGTTCTAGCATTATCTGGAATTCATCCAAATTTTAATGTTTTAACGGGTGAGAAGTTAAGCTTTATTTCACAACTGGTTTCCCAGAACAGTCATTCGCTTTCACAACTCGCCAGTTTTCTCGCGATTCGGCGTAACACACACCTTTACATACTCCGATCTAATTCATCAATAAGGCATTGTAACACACAATTTTCGGCACATCGTGTGGAATAGTTATAATATTTTTGATAGATCCAAACCTTTCACGGTGAATATTCTCGGGAAATTGCCTTCGCTTCAATTAGGGAAAGCATCTCCAGAATAAACTGTTACAATTTTCATACGCATGTGACGTCATATAAAATAAACAGTATTTTTAATTATTTTCCAGTATTTTTAAACAAATATTTCAAAAAACAGCAATGTTTCATTTAAATACATAAGATTTAGTAATCCTTTAGAACACGAAATAGGGAGCACTAAAGAACTAAAAATGGGCTGTCTCGAACTCAAATAATTACTGTCTAAAGCAGTCTGCGGTTTTACATTGGATGCAAGAATATGTAGATTTCCTGAAATATAATTTAATTTTGCATCCTTGAGCTGTACTCGCAGGATGTCGAAGGAAATGCTCCATTCTATTACAGGGGTCATCCATGAGAACGGAATTTGAATTAATCTTCCAAAAGGTCTATCTACAGCTGACACATATATCCCCATTTCGACAATTGCTACGAGTTTGCAAATGAAATAGGGCATTTACAGAAATTTGAACTTTTGTCTACTAAAGAGAACATTAAACGAAGACAGCCAAAATTCCGAGCCTACATTAATATAACATAACAGATACGGAATACAAAGCAGTACATTTTATCATACTCATCCGAGTTGCTCCGTTTTTTCTAGTATAAAACGTGTTTCGCATTTTTTCTCCTAGATTGTAATGCTATAAATCAGCTATCCCTTTCTGTGTTAAAATGAAAAATTAGTTCTGGATTGAAAACGCCAATCGTCGCAAATGCTCATGAAAATCGTTTCTGTCTCCTTTGTCGTATACAGCCAATTGTACATTTTGAACCATGGTCAAGTGACACCCGCCTCTCTTACCACACCACACGGCGATCCGATACCGCAGCCAATTGTACAAAAACAAAATAAAATTTCAGTATGAGAACAAATTTTTAATACACCTAAATGAATATACCGATACAGAAAACATGAGGGAAAAGAAATAATAGGTGCCAACACATTGAACCATACCGTGATTTCTAGATCAGTGGTCTCCAACCCCTGGTCGGTGGATCAAATACTACCGGTACACACATTCAATTATTTCCCTTTAATTTACTGTGGTATATTTTTCTCGGGTTTGGGCTACTTTTAATGAAAATCACTTTCTATTCATTTTTTCGTGTAGCTGTATTTAATTCTCAAGTCACGATTAAAAACAGTTAAATTAAAATTACTAAATCAAAACAATCCAAAATCTCCCCCTCAGCAGGCGGCGGTGAGTGAGTGAATATTAACGTCGCCCTGTTCAGCTACATGAGTGCTTTTGTGACGACGGACCTTGTCATTTTGAACCATGGTCAAGTGAGGAGGACGACACCTGAGCTGGTAAAACCCCCCTCTCCTAACTACCACACCACACAAACGGGATGACGTTTGAGCTCTCGACAGATTTAACGTGCATCGCTCCTCTACACGGCGGGGCTTTAGTGGTACTGGGCTCGAACTCGTGACGAGGCCAACCACGATTCGATTCCTTGACCGGCCCCGGCCATTGCTCCATATTGCGAATTTTTCTATGCAGCGAACCTTTTCCTGTAATCAAGAGCCATTTCACAATTTTCTTCATAAAATGACCTCCCAACATTTTATGGTGACCATAAATCTTGAATTGGTTTTATTAAGAGCCTAACTCAACGAGTACAACAGAATTCTGGTCTTCGTTCATTTGTAGTGTTGATCAGCTTCAATGTTAATTTCGTTCCTTGTAGCTCAAAAATGTCACAACGTAAGTGCTTGAAAAAAATTTAATTCTTCAGGAAGGCGTCAAGAGACTTTTCTTGCAGTTTTTCTTTTGACGGGTACGAAATATAAAATAAATACAGATTCATTCACAAAAAGGTGTGAATAGTTACCTTTTTTTAATTTATAGTGTGTGATACCCCGGTATCACCTCTTCATCCACGCGACTTAGGTAATTTTAACAAATAGAGCAATAAACTACCGAATCTATATTCATAGATGATTTCCTAACTTACAAGAATCCGCTCTTCTCTTCAAGCTTAATCCTAATTATCTTATCGCTATTCCACGGCGAACAGTTACAGTCCTTATATCGTCAATATATTCTTCTATCCAACGTGATCCGGCTAAGGGATAATCTTCTGGTCTGGGAGCCACTTAGAAATCCAACTTCACTGACACTATAAAACCGACTCATAGAAACTCTCTTAGACTCTTCTCCTAGAGCTACACGCGAATACTAACGTTCCAATATATACAATTCCTAATCTGCATAACCGCGTTCTCTTCTTGGGTTGGTTGGAAAGAATTGCCATTTTGGCCCCAAAGATATCCCAAGAGGATTATTAATAGAAGTGCCGATAAAGCCATGTCACAAGTGTTTATGAATTTAAAATTTGTTTTATGTGGTTTATAAAGAAAATTGAAAGATGAAACTCTATATCAGGGGTGTCCAACACGCGGCCCGCATGTGTCCCACCAGTACGTAAGTTGCGGGCCGCCGACTCTTTTTAAAAATTTTTGAAATATCAGGTTTTTGAAATGTTTTCATTTTGAAATTTACTTGAGAAATTTATATATATATATATATATATATATATATATATATATATATATATATATATATATATATATATATCTGCAATGTATTTGCCTGTTACCTGTTCTTGTTTTAAAATAAATCATTTTTGATAGTAGAAATGTCCTTCAGATTAAAATAGATTTATATTTTATCAAACAGTTACATTTGATTTAACTATTAATTACTTTTTTAATAAATTCCGAATTGCATTATGCATATACTTTACTATGGATGGTACATGATTCTCTGTGTGTGCGACTTTCATTTCTCCTTCACCTTTTCTGTTTGGAGTGTCCAAAAAGGAAGAGGCAGTCAGAGATGTTTTTTTAAAGTTTAAAGAAAATATTCAGGACGGTAAAGATAAAGGGTAATGTATACTTAATCGTTTGCTAATGACAGCACAATCAAATTTCAACAATGAGTGAAGAAAGATCAATTCAAAAGGAACGCCGTAATTTTCAAGAAAATGACAACTGTAGTATTTTAAACATTTGTGTAATCATTGCATAATTATGTTATATACCGGGTGGGCAAAAAGTCCGTAAAAACTTTAAAAATTGATAAAATCCGGAGAAATGAACGAAAAAGAAAAACGTTTGCAGGATCAGCATTAGTATGTCACGGGATTTTTTTTAAGCTAGAAAAAAAATAATTCGAAAATCATCCGGTAGGTGGCGCTGTTACAAGCGTCTGTAGTGGAGATATGCAAAATAGACGGCTATAAAAACCTTTGCTCTCAATGAATCCACATTAATTTCACCATTACAAACAGTGAATGTGAACAAGGATGCTCAGTGCGCCGGATAAAGTTTTCTTGGTGAAGTTATTTTACATGAACGAGGAGTCAGCGACCATTGCCTTGCGTAAATTCCGAGTTCAGAAAAATGTGAAGAGTGGAAAAGGCCCTTTAACTCCCGCATGTCTCTTAAAGCTTGTTAAACGTTTTGAGGAAACTGGAAAGTTGGAGGATCGAGCACGAGACGGACGACCATGCTTGAAAGAAGCACGTGCACCCTGCATTGCTGTCGAAATGGAAGCGATAGCGTCCGAAGCAGCTTCAGGGACCAGCAGTGCTCGTGAAGCTGCCAGACGTTTGGGCTTACCACCATCATCTGTCCGCAATATTCTTCGTCGAATCCTCCAGCTGTACCCATACAAATTACAATCGTGTCATGAACTTTTACCAGCAGATACCGCACAGAGGGAAGCATTTGCGAAGTGGGCCTTCTCTAAAATCGAACAGGATCCCACCTGAGTTTTTAACATCTTGTGGACAGATGTAGCTCATTTCTCGCTTCATGGTGACGTTAACAACCATAACTGTCGCATTTGGGCGACCTCTAATCCACGTGAGTACACACAGAAGCCATTGCATTCCCCAAAAGTGACAGCATGGTGTGGTTCTATGGGTTCTTCTATCATAGGACCCTTCTTCTTTGAAACGCAGTGCCCAATAAATGGATGGATAACGGAAACGGTAAATGCTCAGCGTTATCTAACGCTTCTGCGGGAGACTGTCGTGCCATGTTTAATTCAACGAGGTCAGATTTCGAATGTCACGTTCATGCAGGATGGAGCAACAAGTCACACTGCTAACCCGGTTAACGCATTCCTGATACAGATGTTCGGAGAAGACAGAATCGTTAGCAGGCACTGCAGGTACCCATGGTCTCCTCGATCTCCAGATTTAACACCGGCAGACTTTTGGTTGTGGGGATATTTAAAATCTCGCGTGTATCTATCCGGTCCATCAAGTCTCTCGAAACTGAAAGATGTGATCCGCAGAGAAGTATCCTCCATACATCCGAACATGTTGCACTCTGCCGTTGCTGAACTTGTCACTCGTCTGGAATGTCTTCTCCCCTGTGGTGGTGGTCATGTGAAACATATTCTGGTGTAATAAAGTTGTGAAAGTTTTCTGTTCATTATTTATGCATTGTTTCTTAGATTTGCGTACATCAGTGCCACCTACCGGATGATTTTCGAATTATTTTTTTTCTAGCTTAAAAAAAAATCCCGTGACATACTAATGCTGATCCTGCAAACAGTTTTTTTTTTTTTCATTCATTTCTCCGGATTTTATGAATTTTTAAAATTTTTACGGACCTTTTGCCCACCCGGTATAAACATTATTATATTATATTCTGTATACATGAAAAATAATGAAAACAATAATAATAATTAGTTCTGTTTTAAATTTTCACTCCAATAAATGTTTTTTTTTCAAATCTGATCTAAAGGTACATATTTTTATGTGCAGCCCGCGAGATTATAATGCTTTTCTGAAGTGGCCCGCAAGGTCATTTGGGTTGGACACCCCTGCTCTATATAACGAACTTTTTTCAGGGATTTAGCGACTTCGTTACATAGAGGTTCGACTGTAGTTTAAAGATTGAGATGGCATTTATGTCCTGACATCTACATTACGGAATATATATATATATATATATGAAATGCCTCTGGAACAATTCCGTTGAGTGGTAAATATATGGCAAGACGTGGCGAGTGGTTGATTAAATAATGGAGAACCAATGGTTGGGCGTGGCCGGTGGTGTGATTTTCTATGTTACGTGGAGCATGGTCTAATACGATAGTATTGAAGAGGAACTCATGGAAATCGAAATTCCTTTTTATTCACATCCAGGAACTCTTAAAAGATCCAGTAGGGACGGCATTACAGATACCAGAAGCAAACATGGATGACACAACACAGACTAAGACACACATAGAACGCGCTGCGGCCGCTACATGACTACAGAGAAATGATCGAAGAGAGAGAGAGGTTTCCAGAGACATCGGCTTTTATATCTGACGTAATAACAGCTCTGATTGGATAGAATGGGCGGGATTGGGATGTCTGATGCAATAAGAGTACTCGATTAAGATTAAAATCAGGGTGTTCGTGAAGAACCAAATAATTAAAAGATTATTTCAATATTATTAAAAGAGTTAATTAAAAGAACGCTATAGGGAATTATTACATCTAATATAAATTATTAATGTAAAAGTTTGTGAGGATGTTTGTTTGTCTTTCACGCAAAAACAACTGAATGGATTTTAATGAAACTTAAAAGTAATATAGCTTATACATCAGAATAACACATAGGCTATTATTTATACCATAGGCTATAAATTATAAAAATTTGTAAAAAGTGTCCAAAATATAACGCTATTTGTCAAGTAAGAAGGAAAAATTTCTGCCATCTGCAAGCAAAAAAGCCCACGTCAGCATATATCTATCTTTTATTTGTGAAAAACTCTTTTTGTTTTGGCTACGCAAGGGGCTCGCTTCTAATTAATTCCTGTCATCAGAATGCCTATTTTTTTTATTTCAGAATAAAACTAAGTTTTGAAGGCAGAGGTTGTTATAAATCTCTTTATTTTAATGTTTTTTTTATGATTTTATTATGCATATTTGGTAGTAAGAAGTTGATCTATTTTCAAAATATAACTACTTTTATCGCTTCTGGTACTTAAAATAAATAAACTTTATCTTTCACACTACATCATTTGGACAAACTTTCACATCATTTTGTGTGTGTGTGACACACACACACAAACTTTCATAATTTTTTGTGGTTAGTAGTAAATTATAACGCAGTAATATATATTTTAAAAATGCAATATCTGCATATTCAATTAAGTATAAAACTAATTATAACTACTGCACTGTATTTTTTGCAGTGAGTGAGTGAATATTAAGGTCGCACTGTTCAGCTACACGAGAGCTTTTAGAGACGGACCACGTAATTTTGAACAATGGTCAAGTGACGGGAACGACACTTGAGCTGGCACTCCCTTCTCCTAACTACCACACCACACCAACTTAGCAGGAATATTCTACCAATACTTAGCTTTAATATTCTTTGAAATCCACTCTTCCAAAATATATGGCAGCACGGGTTCTATGATGAGTATTTTAGTGGGGAAGGCGAAAAGTTTTGTAGCAGATATTGCGTTTTCAGCGGATTGCAAAGATTATTATTTTTGTCGCAAAAAAATAGTTAATGTCAAAATTTAAGTGTCTTATGGTTTTGTCTGTTAATGAAGACTTTGGAAATACTTATTTTAAGTGTGTGAACGGTGTACATAATTAATTTTACACAGTGGACTATCTTTAATTAATTTATTAGCTCTAACGGATTAAATTTTCCAAAGTAGAGTATTTTGTTTATGTATATCCCTTAATTTGTACATGTAGTGATCCAAAAAAAAATTTTATGGAAAAAAACTGCAGTAAATCATAATGCGGTTGGATAAAGTATTAACGTGCATCGCTCCCCTACACGGCGGGTCTTACAAAGCTCTAATAAAGCTCGAGCTACGAAAGTAGCTAGGCATTTGCCAACTTGACTCTATCGTTAACATTTCGCTATGGTTTTCATTGAATCGCCATTATAATTTAAGAATCGGCGTTGCTTGCGAATATTACAATTTTAAAATAAAATAAATTCAACAGAAAGTTATATTAATGTATTACACTTTCAGATATAAATTATTTACACTACTTTAAGCGTTCATTACGCAAAACTTTTAACAATGTGTTACTTTTGCTGAGCAGAGATCAACTTAGAGAGGTATTTTGAAAAATCGACCCTCAAGAGTGTTACGAGGAATTATAAATAAAAAAAATCCTTTTTATCAGCTATTAGATCTACATACTTAAAATTTAACAAAGGTGTTTTTTTTTCTTTCTTTTTTTTTTTTTTAGCTGAGATATGCAAAAAGCCTTTTTTTGTTTAATTTGCAATTCACATAAAATTAACTCATTAAAAACTTCTTTTTCCTTCAATCTGTGTTGTTTAATTTTTCATTTCACCCGTGCGAAGAAGGTTATACCAGCTAGTATATATATATGTGTGTGTGTCAAATTTTAGAATTTTGTGACATCGTTAAGTTTACATCTGAATCTTTAAAATTTATTAATGTTCTACAAATGCGCCATTTTTCTTTAACCTTCCATGTGAACAGCTCAATAAACATAATTGAGGAGACGAAACATAAAATCCAGACAGCAATGAATAGCATTAGGAAGACATACTTCTCTCTATAAATTAGAGAAAAAATAAGCGTTGAAACATTTTTATGTGGAAAAAACTGTTCCTATTAAAGGTTTACTTCTTCAACCTTACACGAAATTAACATCGGTGGTAGTGGCGTTATGGAGAATATCAGGGCCCCCTGAAAAGTCAACCCTCAAGCTGGATATCTTACAAAGGATTGCAAACCCGTAACTTTTGGGCTCCCTTAGAATCCTGGGCACCCCGCGGTCCGGTGGTGAAAGTTACGCAATTGATCAATGACGTACTTTCATGAGAGGGGATATATTTTTTTAAAAAAACGTAGCCGAAAGCCCGACACGTAACCTTTATGCTACAAATTAAAAACCAGTTAGTGTATGGAGGGATTTGAAACTCAATATTGTGCAAGCCATTGTGCATACTTATTTCTGTTACGAGGAAATTTTACGGAAAATTCCCTAATATATTTATATAAATACATTTTACACTTTTAATGGTTCAGTAATGTTCTTAAAAGTATATAAACGACAATGGTCTCCCAGAATGATGCACCATTTTACATAAAATCATAAGCCAGACGGAACATTCAACAGTTTTATTTCATGAAAAGGAAAGTTTCCTTCACAATAAATTTCCAAATAATTGGGAATTACATTCTATTTCAAAGTGACAAAAATAAAACTTAAAAATACATTAAAAAATGGGGGGGTTGTCCCATTTAATCATATACTGCAAATTCCAGATTAAAATAGCAGCAATGCTCTTTCATTGATGTTAACAAAATTAAATGATTTATAAAGTATAAGCAAAAAAATTACTACTGAAATATATGATTGGCTTTAAAAGATTTTTCGAATAGACGAATGGATTAGGATGAATTAATAATTAAACTAATCGATTGTAAGAATAATTTTGATAATTCATATTTCAGCTACTCTTACATAACCGAAGAGGTCGGATTCTGTGGTTTCCGTGCTACTTTTAATAAAACTATAGTTAAAAAGATTAAAAGAAAAACTCAATGAAATTCGTTTCAACTGCATGTAGAGATAACTATATTCTCATCAACAACAACAAAAAAATATCAATTGAATTCGTTCCCAGCATCCTTCCGAATCGTCGCGATACGAAATCCTAGACTTCAAGAAATCAGCCGTCCGAAACATGCGAATCGGGCAGGGGGAGGGAGAATTCCATTAGTTTTCCCGCCAAAAATTCGAAGGAGTACAACAAAAGAAACAAAAAAAAGGCGAACTCTCATAAATTCAGAAACGAAGCGGAGGTGTGGGTGGGTATGGAGGGAGAGGACGACTCTAATTGTCGGGACGGGAGAGGCAAAGGCGTGATTCGATGGGGGGGAGGCAGCAGTCTCTTTTACGCTTGTCAACACTCGAAGGAATTAATGGACGTTTAATGGCTACTGGGCGGAGTTCTTCCGGTAGGTCACCGGGCACACACAGGAGCACGCCGGCAGATTCGCGTGGAGCGCGCGATGATGAAGGTGTGCTCTTGGAAGGTCACAAACACAACAGCAGACGAAAACGTTTTGAAATTAGTAATTCACTATTTGAAAGAAAATTTATCTCTTTTCCTGATGGTATCTCATGTAGTCATACATAAGAAAACACAGGATATGATAAATAACCGATAGAGTTCGGCTCGATTGGCGATGCATTGAAGGGGCTGTAAGCAATGAACTGATAAGCGATTAAAAATATCGATGAGAAGTCATGAGCGATTGATTTGTTTTGAATGAGTATCGCTCTAGAATTTGCATCGAACTTGATTGAGCGAGTGAATATTAACGTCGCACTGTTCAGCTACACGAGGGCTTTTGGCGAAGGACCCCGTCATTTCGAACCATGGTCAAGTGACGTGGACGACACCTGAGTTGGCACCCCCTCCTTCACACGATACCAACAGGAGGACGTTTGAGCTCTCGACAGATTTAACGTGCATCGCTCCCCTACACGGCGGATCTTTAGTGGTAATGGGCTCGAACGCATGACATGCCTACCATGATCCGATACCTTTGAGCTACCGCAACCCACGAACTTGATTGATTATTAATGTTTCAAAGCAGCACGAAGGATTTTCGAGAATAGTCGTCGATTTTCAAACCTAATCGATGGCAATCATTTCTGTTATTCCATAAGATAAAATCCAGACACGAAAAACCTTAATTTGATGACTAGCTTAATTCGATTAACAATGTATTATAAACGAACAATTAATGATAAACTTCGTCATGAGTGAGTGCGTTATATACGTCGCAGTATAAAGCAACAAAAGGGCTATTGGTGACGGGCCTCGATTCATGATCAAGGGACAAGGACGACACTTGAGCTGGCACCCCTCCACATCGGAACTTCTTCACCCTTCCAATAAGATAACTTAATGCCTCGACAGATTTAACATGTATAAGGCCCTCTCACTGGGGCTTCAGCTCATGATAAGCAAGCCAGGAGTCCATGACCTTAGGCTATCATGGTCACGACTTCGTCGTTGAGTAAAACTCGAATAAGATTAAGTTACATTGTTTGACGATTTTTGAAAACCAAGATTTAATCAAGTACGTTCCACTGGTTATTTTGACTTATTCCATATGGACCAAGTTTGAGAGTACAAATATTTTCAAGAAATCAAACGAAATGAGTTGCAGTCATAAATTCTCCCATTCCAGCAACAAACAATAAGATGGTCATAGAGGCTTCACAAAAAGCAGATAGGTTTTCAGCCCCTTGTCAAAAATAAGAGTTCATTGACCACTAGAAAGTCTATGATGATTTAAACATCTCAGATTTCCTTTGCCGGTAAGGGCATCCATCGTCTGTTACTGGTTTATCACGAGTAAGTCTTCCAAAACTGCTGGTACATAAAATTGTGATTTCTTAAGGCTGCCTTAGGTTAATGTGTTAAAGAATAGGACCCGAATTTGGAACATTTTTTTCAGATATAAAAGAAACGAAAAATTAATATGATATTCTGGCTTCACTATCCTTTATAGAGAGCAGAATTTTTTTATCATACTTCCAGTTTTTAACCGAGTTGATGCATTTTTTCTGGTATAAAATGGGTTTCGCGTTTTTTCTCCTATACCGTAATGTTAAATGGAATATGCCTTCACATATTTAAACAAAAAAGAAAGTATTCGTGGAATATTTTGGCATTTTTTAAAAACACTATATTGTCAACAAAGGTATGAGTTATAATATTGCAAATTTTTCGATAGAAATTGAGGCATTTTTCTGTCTGAAAATGTGCTTCGCGTTCAGTTCAAGCTCTTGCTTTTACCGAAGACAGCCTTAATAGACTTCAAGGGGGCAGAGTAGCATTTGAACCCGACATAATGAGTGGTTACTAACGTCGCACTCAAAGCAACACGAGGCTATTAGTAACGGACTTCGGAATTTGGAATCGCGGTCAAGAAACGTGGACAACACCTGAGTTGGTACTTCCTTCCCCCTCTCCTCTGTCTATTTACACGACGGGTCTTCAGAGGACCCATGTCTCGACAACATTGGCCATGAATCCGTGACCATGACCACTAGGCTACAGTGGCCATAATGAACCTGACAGAACAGAGGCACCAACCATCCTTGGTCTGAATACCAGAAAAATCTCAATATATATTCAAAAATTACCTCAACATAACTGTAGTTATTTTTAAACTGTTTTGTTTCACATTATTTTGAATCCATAATCAATTAGATCAGTGCTCCACAACCTTTTTATCGCTGCGGACCGGTCAACGCTTGATAATTTTACCACGGCCCGCTGAGGATGGGACACGTTGATTGTTTATATTTTAGATTATTTTGATTTAACAATTTTAATTTAGTTACATTTAAATATGCCTTCAGAATAAAACATAGTTACACCAAAAATGAATAAAAGCGATTTCACGTGGAATATAAAGTGATTTCCGTGGAAAGTTGCGCAAATCCGAGATTAATGCACCATTTTAAATAAAATGGCAATAGTTTAATGTTCTTTAGGCGGCCCGGCACCATTTGATCCACGGACCGGGGTTGCGGATCACTGAATTAGATTACACCGAATCACTGTCAGATGAGGAAGTTTACACCTATTGGTATTTTATATATTCTCAGCCAGCACATCACGCTGCAATGTTACCGTTGGGGTACATATATTTAACATGGATCAGGGAACGCCATGTCATAGTCTTCATTTAGAATTATAAGACACGAACTCACGTTATCCACCGTTTATGAATCCATTACATTAAATGTACGAAACTGTTTTCATTTTGTTTAGGTAATAAAAGTACTGAGTTGTTAAAGTATCTTTCTTTTTTGCACAAGTTGGTTATTTCAAAATCCTCGCCCATTTAAAGTTCATGACAGTTTTGAATATAGGTCATGGTAGAGATTCAACTAGACTTTATAATAGATATAATACTAGAGTATTCTGGAATAAGGAATGCTTAAAGAATTCTAAAAAAGTTTTAATGCACTGCAATAAGGTTTCAAGGAACTCTAATGGTTTCAAAAATGTAATAGATACTACTTAGGTATGCCTCAAAATGGTAAATTTGGTAATAACAAATTCACTTTTACAAAAGATATGGGGACAAAAGATGTAAAACTTGTAAAATGATCCATAATGATCAAACCAAAGATGATTCTAAATTTACCTGCTATAAGATATTTAACTGTGTGTTACTTATTGACATGTAAAACATGCCAATTTAAATATATTGGACAGACATCTAATAAAATTAATATTAGAATTAATCAACATAGGTCTGATACTAAATAGTTTAATAGTATTAAAAATTCAAATAAAATAGAAATACGACACTTTAGTACACATGAGTAACACTCCTCTGAATCATCATGCCAGATAGGCCGTGTAATAATCCCTTGGGGATTATTTCAAAGGGGAAATACGTTAAGCAGACTTATGTAAGAGGTGTCCTGTTTTTGTGATGTAACGTGCATATTTTTTTTAATTAATTGTTAAAAACTAATAAATTTGTTTGGCCAAAATCAAGGCTTGTTTACTCAAATGATGCAAACTTTACTACATGGATTTGAAAATATTTAACTTAGTAATATTAAAGTTGTCCCTGATATTAAAGAAAGATTCTAAACGGGTCCTGCTACAGCCCTCTATACATTTTCAACATCAGTTCAGAGGGCGCTGCGCGCTCTGAAACTTTACTATTTTACGTAGCATCCTATAATTGATATTTGCTGCAAAGTTCATTTAATTCTGATGATTCCTTCATGGTGTTGCATTTTTTTTACAAACACAGCAGTGCATAATAGACATTCACAAATTTTTGAAACATAAACATGATATAAAAGTCAAAATAAATAAATATTAAATAGAATATTGTACGTTATATTATATATGAATAAATCTCATAACATTTTTTTTCTAGCACATTTTTAAGAAACACGTCATCTTTCCCAATTCAAAATATTACTATAAAAGCTTTTAAATACAATAAAAAATAGGTAAATCAATTTTTAACTATAATGTGCCTATAAAGCAGGAAAACTCAGTGTAAATGCAATGAATTTATATAAAGAGAATGTTATTACTGGTGACCTCAATATTGTAAAAGACAACCTCAGAAATAAAGGGTGTTTTTTTAAAGGTATAGAACTTTAAATTGCAATAAAACAACGATATATTATTCGAATGACATGAATTTTTTTTTATTCGAAAGATAATCTTGTGGCATTACATTTTAAGTATGATTTCTGGCATATGACTGCCACGGCTGGCTCGGATGTAGTCCAATCTGGACGTCCAATTTTCGATGACTTCATAAGCGAATTTTGTTTAGCCATGAAGCGAACTTCTGGTTGAATGGCTACGTCAACAAACAAAACTGCCGCATTTGGAGTGAAGCTAATCCACAAGTGTATGTCGAAACACCGTTACATCCAGAAAAACTGACTGTTTGGTGCGCTTTATGGGCTGGTGGAATCCTTCTTCAAAAACGATGACGGCAACAACGTTACAGTCAATGGTGATCGGTATAGAGCCATGATTACTAACTTTTTCATTCCTGAATTGAACAATCATGATGTCCAGGAGCTGTGGTTCCAACAAGACGGCGCAACATGTCACACAGCTCGTGCCACAATCGATTTATTGAAAGACACGTTTGGTGACCGCCTAATTTCACGTTTTGGACCTGTGAATTGGCTTCCAAGATCTTGTGATTTAACACCGCTAGACTATTTTCTGTGGGGCTATGTAAAGTCATTGGTCTATGCGGATAAGCCACAAACGCTTGACCATTTGGAATACAACATTCGCCGTGTTATTGCCGATATACGGCCACAAATGTTGGAAAAAGTCATCGAAAATTGAACGTCCAGATTGGACTACATCCGAGCCAGCCGTGGCAGTCCTATGCCAGAAATCATATTTAGAATGTAATGACACAAGATTATCTTTCGAATAAAAAAAAAATTCATGTCAATCGAAATTGTTTTATTGCAATTTAAAATTCTATACCTCTAAAAAAAACACCCTTTATAATGAATAAAGGTACTTGTTTTAGACCAATAATTTCCAATAATAATAAAATTAGAAAAAATCAGTTATATAAATGATATTGAGCAATTCATTTACAAAATAGCTATTAAATATATTAAATATTTAAGAATTATTTATCTTACATTTTTTGTTTAAAAATTACTGTTGTTTACAATCGATATATGAAGTTTGAAGGCATTAACTTAAAAATGAAGCCCCCAAATTAAAACTTTAACAAATAATTTTATAACAAATTCTTTTATTTTTGTCACTAGCACTAAATTAAAAGAATTTAAGAAATACTCCTTCACAATTTTTGCATCAGTAAACGGCTCCATATGATTACCAATAATATAACAAATTTCTTAGGATGTCTTTGTTACTACTGTGACATTACCACTGACGAAACACTTTGTTGCTGTTACAAAAAATATTCAATACAGCCTATTCATCACCTCTTAAAAGAAGAAAAATGACATTAAATAATTCCTGTTTATTGGTATTTTTAAATACAGCACTTTCGTGACAAATCAAAAACAAGTACTGATCTCAATATTGTTTTCCACTACAAAACAGTCAACCTGCAAATCATTCGAATATTTTTCGCTTGCAAGATAGCATCCATTTTATACATATATATATTTTAAACCCTATTATAATTGTAATTTCTCTTATATCCTTCAATGCCTGGTTATCTTACACTCTCAATTTTTTTCGGTTTTGCTTGATGAATGTTCATCTCTCATTAGTAGAGAATTTAGACTATACATATAAGTGTGTGTATTATTTTTCGCTTGCAAGGTAGCATCCATTTTATACATATATATATTTTAAACCCTATTATAATTGTAATTTCTCTTATATCCTTCAATGGCTGGTTATCTTACACTCTCAATTTTTTTTTTCGGTTTTGCTTGATGAATGTTCATCTCTCATTAGTAGAGAATTTAGACTATACATATAAGTGTGTGTATTATTTTTCGCTTGCAAGGTAGCATCCATTTTATACATATATATATTTTAAACCCTATTATAATTTTAATTTCTTTTATATCCTTCAATGCCTGGTTATCTTACACTCTCAATTTTTTTTTTCGGTTTTGCTTGATGAATGTTCATCTCTCATTAGTAGAGAATTTAGACTATACATATAAGTGTGTGTATTATTTTTCGCTTGCAAGATAGCATCCATTTTATACATATATATATTTTAAACCCTATTATAATTGTAATTTCTCTTATATCCTTCAATGCCTGGTTATCTTACACTCTCAATTTTTTTCGGTTTTGCTTGATGAATGTTCATCTCTCATTAGTAGAGAATTTAGACTATACATATAAGTGTGTGTATTATTTTTCGCTTGCAAGGTAGCATCCATTTTATACATATATATATTTTAAACCCTATTATAATTGTAATTTCTCTTATATCCTTCAATGCCTGGTTATCTTACACTCTCAATTTTTTCGGTTTTGCTTGATGAATGTTCATCTCTCATTAGTAGAGAATTTAGACTATACATATAAGTGTGTGTATTATTTTTCGCTTGCAAGGTAGCATCCATTTTATACATATATATATATTTTAAACCCTATTATAATTTTAATTTCTCTTATATCCTTCAATGCCTGGTTATCTTACACTCTCAATTTTTTTTTCGGTTTTGCTTGATGAATGTTCATCTCTCATTAGTAGAGAATTTAGACTATACATATAAGTGTGTGTATTATTTTTCGCTTGCAAGGTAGCATCTATTTTATACATATATATATTTTAAACCCTATTATAATTTTAATTTCTCTTATATCCTTCAATGGCTGGTTATCTTACACTCTCAATTTTTTTCGGTTTTGCTTGATGAATGTTCATCTCTCATTAGTAGAGAATTTAGACTATACATATAAGTGTGTGTATTATTTTTCGCTTGCAAGGTAGCATCCATTTTATACATATATATATTTTAAACCCTATTATAATTTTAATTTCTTTTATATCCTTCAATGCCTGGTTATCTTACACTCTCAATTTTTTTTCGGTTTTGCTTGATGAATGTTCATCTCTCATTAGTAGAGAATTTAGACTATACATATAAGTGTGTGTATTATTTTTCGCTTGCAAGGTAGCATCCATTTTATACATATATATATTTTAAACCCTATTATAATTTTAATTTCTTTTATATCCTTCAATGCCTGGTTATCTTACACTCTCAATTTTTTCGGTTTTGCTTGATGAATGTTCATCTCTCATTAGTAAAGAATTTAGACTATACATATAAGTGTGTGTATTATTTTTCGCTTGCAAGGTAGCATCTATTTTATACATATATATATTTTAAACCCTATTATAATTTTAATTTCTTTTATATCCTTCAATGCCTGGTTATCTTACACTCTCAATTTTTTTCGGTTTTGCTTGATGAATGTTCATCTCTCATTAGTAGAGAATTTAGACAATGTATATAAGTGTGTGTATGTATACACACACTTATGTATATCATTTAATATTACATGAAATACATAGAAAGAGATGAGAGTCAGGTATTATGGAATACCATTTATATTCCTAAAAATAACTTGACTGGTTTTGGATCTTCAAAATCATCCATTGTAAAGAATTACTAATTGTCAAAAGAAATAATTTTGCCATGATAAAATAAAAAAATTACTATAAAAAATATATAAGTGGAGGGTAATGTGGAATAGTTAGTTTAAACCCCTTTAAAGGCGAACTTGGTAAAACGTAGTTATTTTTAACTATGAAAGCCATTTTTTAAAAATAAGTGGTCATTTCTATTTTGAGTCTAATTTACGGAAGTCTTCCGCTTATCTCAGTGGCACGACAACCCAACTCAGTAAGCCCCTGAGGTGCATGAGCAGATGTTCCGGTAAGGTGGTCAGTCTGACGCGAAAACCCCCATCTTCTGCATTTAAGGTGAGCTCACAGAAAATAGTTGGAACCCCAATTTTCCCCGTTGGTCTTCAGGGAATTTTTCGTTACAGAAGATACATTCAGCGTCTTTGTTTTCTGGTTCTTTAAGGACATCATACACATTCAAAAAATCAATTTTAGTATTAAAAAACAGTGCATATTTTTTTTTAATCTAAAAATGTATATATTCGTTGATAAAATAACTTTAAAATATGAAAAAACATGGAAATAAACGTTTAGAAATGTTTAGTTTTTCACTTTCACCAAAGCATAATTTTTTTGCATTTAGGTACACTTTTTAAAAACACTACCGCATTATATGGTTTCAAATTATTCATACTTCTATACAAAATACCTGTACATATATTGAACCTGTTTAAGTCAAAGTAGTACATAGTTTTTTAAAAAAATAGTTTTATATGTAAAAACGGGGAAAAAATTAAAAAATTTCAAAATCACGAAGTTTTATAATTTTTTTGAAGAAACTATCTCGATATTTCACTAAAAAAATAGGTTTACTATATTTTTGTATTGTTTTATATATGTGCAAAAAATATTTTACAAATAAATTTAAGAGATTCTTTTTTTAAAAAAATGGTACCTCACAACATAAGCATGTATTATGAGATCTCAAAAATTATGTTCCACTTAAATTGAACAGAAAAAAAACATTTTTAACTAAAAAATGATTTTTTGTATTTCTACAGAATGATCAAAACATCTTTATTAAGATCACAAAAAAAATCTAAGCTGCATTGGAAGTTTTTAAAGATATATATCCCATAAACAAAGAGTCTTATTTTTGGCATTTCGCTCTTTCAAGTATGTCCTGGTACCTTTAACTAATGGCATGTAGTCTATGACTAATGATGCATCAAAATGGAAAGATTCATTGGTGCACGTCGGTTATTATGGAATTCACTAGTATTCCATAATACCCGGCACGGAAAATGTACTCTTAATCTGAACGACAAACCATCGTCAGCTAAAAAAACGACCACAATATTACACACAAACAGTGGCGCACACAGGAATTTTTCAAGGGCGGGGTCCGGGGTCCTTCTTGTATCATGCTCCTTTTGATTTTGTCTATTTTCGGGAACAAAACACACACAAAAAAAAATTAATTCGGGAACAAAACACAGTAAAAAACTAATTATTGAATAAATAATTAGCATTAATGAAAATTAATCATTAATAACAATTACTTAATTAAATTTTACGTACTATGTACTTAGAATTATAACCAATCGGAAAAAAATCAAGGGCCTTGGGGGGGTTCCGGACCCCCCCCCCTTGTGTGCGCCACTGCACACAAACTACAGTTCTTTTAGTGTGCATTATACTGAACTTTACTATTCCAGTCACATATGTACTAGCAGGTTTAAATGTTTGAAAACTCCTACCAGAAAAAATATTTGAAAATCGCAAAACACACTTTGTACTGTAGCGAGTGATGTGGCAAAAAGTGGTCAACACTCATTGTAACGCATAATAAAGAGATTTTCTTCGGTAGTTACGGTTTTCCCACGCATTAGGAGCTACAAATACAGCAAAATCTCGGTAATCCATACGACCTGACTCATCTCTATATATCGATTACTCTTTCACGTGAGATCTCTTCAAATTTATCGAGAACAACTTACAAAAACTAAAGCAACATAGCTGAAACTTAGCACTATCAAAGTTTAACAAACGTTAACATTACTAAAACGTCCCATTTCTCTTTTCTTTTCATTAAATTTACATTTACGTAGAAACAATCTACTATCTAAACAATCTACGTAAGGATAATATTTACCCGTTTACATCATTAACGAATGCAAAGATAATTATATGCTCAATTGTCCTGATCTTTATATTACGATTAGAAAAAGTTATCTAATCATTACACCAAATTAGAAAAATCTGAATGACAGGAATAAATAGCTTATAATTTTACTTCAGTTACAAAACAAATAAAATTTATACATATTTATTCAAATTCGAATGACATTTCTGCTTTTCCCAATGATGTACAGATGCGAGTACAAATTTTCAAAAATTACGTCTATTATTCAGAACAAAAAAAGTTTGCGAAAACCAGTAGCGTACGCAGAAATTTTTCAAGAGGGGGTTCGAGGTCGAAAGTTCCACCATTCTTGTATCATGCTCCTTCTGATTTTGTCGATTTTCGGGTAAAAACACAGTAAAAAACTAATTATTGAATAAATAATTAGCATTAATTAATAAAATTAATCATTAACACACAACAAATACTTAATTAAATTTTACGTACTATATACTTAGAGTTATAATCAATCGGGAAAAAACCAAGGGTTTGGGGGGTCCGGACCTTCCTCCCCCCCTTGTGTGCGCCACTGGCGAAAACTTATAACTTTAAAACCAGAAACAGTGGTGACTAAATTTTGAGCGGATTTACTAAATACTTAATTCCAATCTGATTTATAAATGGTTACTATTCAAAGGGATTAAAGGACCTATTTTTCTCATTTGGATTCAGAATTATAATTTGAATTTGAATAAACACCAGATTTTTGACACTAGATTTCCTAAGCTTCCACACCACTCCAACGTGAAATCTTTGAGCTCCAACAGAATTTATTGCATCAGCTCCACTACATAGGTTTTCAGTAAAATCAGGACTCGAAACTATAATGCTTGGACATATATTTTCAAAAATCATGCGAACAGTTTAATCTTTTTTAAATCTGAAATGAAAAAGGCTCTGAAAGATCGTTGTATTAACCTCGCACTCTAAAGCACCACGGACCTCGTAATTTTAAACCTCGGTCAAGCTCCCCTCCTAACTTCCCCACCACATCAATGAAAACACATCTGAGCCTCGACAGGTTTAACGAGCAACCGCTCCCTCTATAAGGCGTGAGTGAATATTAACGTTCAGCTACACGAGGGCTTTTGGCAACGGACCTCGTCATGTTGAACCATGGTCAAGTGAGAGGACGACACCTGAGTTGGCAACCCGTCTCCACACCACACCAATGGGAGAACGTTAGAACCTCAGAAGATTTAACGTGCATCGTTGCCCTACACAGCGGGTTTTTAGTGGTACTGGACACGAACCCATGACATGCCTGTCATGATCCGATACCTTGACCAGTGAGCTACCGCAGCCCCCTCCATACAGCACCAGGACTCGACTCCACGACTTTAGGGCCACGAGTTCGTGACCATAACCAACCAGGCTACCGAGGACGAAAAAAGAATAGTATTTTCGACGTAACATAAGGCGCGTGCAAAAAAAAGGCAAGCGGACAGCTTTAAAAACAACCAATCGTGGATTGTTCTGCAATTTTTAAACAGCAGAGTCAATCGAACCGAACTAAAGCATCTCTGATGTACCTTTTCTCACGTTTCTTTCAGAATTGTGATACATGGGGCTGCATCTATCTCTTGCGATGTCTGTATTTGTTTCGGCTCGGATGGGCGACGAATTTTGAATGAAGAGAATAGGTGCGCAGTGGCGGGGAACAGTTTTCGAAGCGAGTTTCTTCCGCTTTTCGGTTCGACAACCTTTCCAGAGTGTTTTCCATCGGAAAAGAAAAGCTTTCGCCTTTTGATCCGTCTCCTGTAGTTTGAATCCAGAAATTCGAAAAAACACAATGAGGTTTTTATCTATGAGTCCAACAGACTTTAAAGCGATGTGTATAGATGGATTTTTAAACTCTTTTTTTTTTTATTAATTCAATACAAATCTAATTAGCTTTAGACCGTGATCCAAAGGCTAAACAGTACGTCCTGCGTATCCTTTGAGTGTACCAGACTTTTATTTTTCAATGTTTTGTTGATTTAATAAGTATCAATAGAAACTTTAAATACTTTTTAAAGCGAACTTGAATATAAGCATCCCCCCCTGAAAAACACCTCTTTATCGTACCGCGTCCTGTTTTTTAAGCCAAGAATGTATGGATAACACCTCCCCCAAGCAGAGACGTCTTAAGACAGGAATGGGCATTAAGTTGATCGCGATCCACCGGCAGACCTCTCAAGAAATTTTGGGGTGACCGCCTTTACAACGACGCATATACTAAAAGAAACGTATTGAAAGAACACAGATGCCAGCTACACTGGACAATTGACTTTTTCAAATGATGTGACTGCGTTTATTTAAGCAAACGTTCCATAAATGTGTAGACGATGCATGTGCCTTCATTGGAAGCGCACGGTGACACTTAACATGTTCCCTTCCGCTGAAAGGGAAAAAGCGATCACTGCAATGCCAGTCGTATAAATGAATTTTTCCCCACACGTCGACATAAGTGGAGATTAGATGTTGATTATTAGCTCTTCCCGCGATGACACGGGATTGGCTATCGAGACATCATCATACACCCCGCACTTTCACGGGATTGGGTTCAAAGTTGATGCCATGGCCCGTGACGATGCAAGGCTCAGTAGCGAACAAATTAAGTTCAAACGCCGGTTTCAGATTCATTGGTTCACGTATGTTCTGTGCTCGCTGCATTAAATATGTCCGCACTCAACGGTCTAGAAGTCGCTTATAGTTTTTCAAGCATTCAACTCGATAATCTTGTGTTACTTGTACTTTTGAAGTAAAAATAGTAATGTCATATTTTAAAAGATGAGTACAATATCGAAAACAAGTGTTAAGGAAAGAAACATACAATTTTAATACAGAATGGCCACACTTACGTCCCTGGGTGGACCGCAACATCTTAAAAACATTACCCCGGAGAAGTCCGCCCATCCACGTCTTAAAGACTTCTGGAGGCCCTACACAAATGTAGGCCTCACCTATGATCCTTAAAAGTAGACAGTATATAGCATACGTTTTCAAATACTCGTACAAATAAATATGCACCGTAAAAACCAGTTCGACCGACTGCCATCTTTTGAATGAATGGTGTATGGTGGTAGGCCTAGGTCTATTACACATGTAGCCAGTTGACATATCGTCCAAAATACAAGCGGGAAATGATTCGAATCGTTGTCTTATCAAGGCTGAGTCGAGGCCCTGGACCAGTTGGTCCATGCCTAAAGACGTCTCCAAACTATTATATCTAAACGCGAGCGGATGTATATATCCTAACTCTTGACAATTAAATAAAATTTTACAGCAGATAAGAGCCCCAATACTGTTTGCCTAGAACCCCTAGGAATTTCTAAGTCAGTCCAGCACTGACATGAGATGGAATGGGCACCTCCGCTGGCGCCCGATTCATCTAATTTTCGAGAGGGAATATATATGGTGCCCGCACCGATTCAAACAGAAGTGAATTGTATGCTTAAATAAGACTACTATTTTTATACGGCATAAATATTTGAATATTTTTCTACCAGAAAAAAAAAAATCTTTGGGTTTGGGTTCTACTCTTTAACTTAAGGCACGTGCAGTTTTGACCATTAAACAATGCATACGGATCACGCATGGCGATCAGAACTGCTGGAGTGGAAGGAGGATGGAAAATATATATATTCACACACACAATCTTCAACGCGCTGGCTTTTTCATGAATTCAGTACCGAACGAGTGACCCCGCCAACCAGAATACTCATTGTCTCATTGGTAGACAACTGCATCTTTTTCACATTCAATCAGTTTGGCATCCAAACCGATGGGCTAATTGCCGAGACCTAACTCAGTCAAATGACACCTGAACACTCTGGAATGTCACAGCAGCTATGAAAACCAATTAGATTGAAGAGGCACCTCCTAGAAGCACAATGGTTTGGCAGGCGCATACTTCTATGGTGATTCTACAGGTAACATCCAAAGAAATACCATGTTTGTGATCCTTTCATGGAATGATCGTTAAATACTTGTTTTTAAGCAACATTAACATAATAAACCATTTTGTTCTAGTCTTCAAAAAAGAAACTGAATTCTTTTCACAATTTTACCCTGGCCGATGGAGGGGGGGGGCAATTAACTATTTTTTACAACTGAATGTCCAATTGTTTTGATTTTCAGTGTAATAATATCGAGAACAATGAAAAGATAAGGATATAAAGAATTCGACCAATTTATTTAAGAATATATAACAAATATGTCCAAATAAAATGCAGACATACCAATGTTCTTTCAGTACAACTTGATATTATAGAAGTACTTCAAATACAATCACTATCTGAGCGAAATGGTCCAGGTTTCCAAATAATTGAATGCTCTAATATATCACGTCATCGTTCTCATAATTTCCCCAAATGTTTATTTCCTTCCCATGAAAAATAAGTACGGTAAAATCCGGCGTATAACGCGCACCTATACTTTCCAGCTGTAATTTTTAGTTTTCAGATAAATGCACCGTATAGTGCGCACCCTCTTTTTCACAATGAAATGTATGTGAGCAATGCTCGAGTCGAGGTATTATTCCAAGCTTCTTAACAACTTCTTTCAAAGAAGCAGTATTTCGATCTATGCAGAATGCGATTTTATTTTTAAAGCTCTCATTCATACACCCGACGCGCACCCGTACATTTCGATCCTATCATTTGATTGAAAAGTGCGCGTTATTTAAGACTACCGCAGGCATAACTCATTAATAACTTGAACTGAAAACACAGATGGAAGTGTTTAATGGGTTAATTTTACGTCAATTGCAAATTAAACAAAAAAAGTTTTTTGCACACCTCAGCTGAAGAAAGAAAAAAAAATACCTTTGTTAAATTTTAACTTTGTACATCTAATAGCTGATAAAAAGGATTTTTTTTATTTATTTATTACTCCCCGTAACACTCTTGAGGGTCGATTTTTCTCCCTAAGCTCATCTCTGCTCAGCAAAAGTAACACATTCTTAAAAGTTCCGTGATGCTTAAACTATTGTAAATAATTTATATCTGAAAGTGTCATACATTAATATTACTTTCTGTTCAATTTATTTTATGTTAAAATTGTAATACTCGCAAGCAAAGCCGTTTCCTAAATAACAATAGCGATTCAATGAAAACCATAGCGAAATGTTGACGATAGAGTCAAGTTGGTAAATGTCTAGCTATTTTCATAGCTCTACCTTTATTAGAGCTTTGTGAGACCCGCCGTGTAGGGGAGAGATGCACGTTAATGCTTTATCTACCGCATTATGATTTACTGCAATTTTTTTTTTCAAGCAATCTTTTTTTACGTCACTACATTGAAAATTAAGATCATACATCAACAAAATACTCCACTTGAAAAAATTTAATCGGTTAGAGCTAATAAATTAATTAAAGATATTCCACTGTAAAATTAATTATATACACCGTTCACTTAAAATAAAGAGTCAAATCGTTTTCTAAGGTCTCCATTAACATACAAAAACATAAGACACTTAAATTTTGACATTAACTATTTTTTGGGGACAAAAATGATAATCTTTGCAATCCGCTGAAAACGCCGTCAGCTGAAAATGCAATATCTGCTGCACAACTGTTCGCCTTCCCCGCTAAAACACTCATCATAGAACCCGTGCTGTCATATATCTTGGAAGAGTGGATTTCAAGGAATATTCCAGCTAAGTATTGGTAGAATATTCCTGCTAAATTGTTGTGCCGTGGTAGTTAGGAGAAGAGGGTGCCAGCTCAGGTGTCGTCCACGTCACTTGACCATGGTTCAAAATTACGTGGTCCGTCGTCAAAAGCCCTCGTGTAGCAGAACAGAGCAACGTTAATATTCACTCACTCCAAAAAATACAGTACAGTAGTTATAATTATTTTTATACTTAAAAATGCAATAACTGCCTATTCAATTAAAATTATAGCATAATTTTAATTATAATTATAGCATAGCATATAGCACCACACAAACAAATTTTGAAAATTTGTCCAAATGATGTAGTGTGAAAGAGAAAGTTTATTCAGACAGACAACAAATGCGTCTTATATGTATATAAATTTGTTTGAATTCTTGTGAATTATTACTTTTGTAAGCCTCATGACATACTTTATGGTGTACCAGTCTTTTAAAGCTGACTGAGCCACAGTAACATTTAGCTGGGTATATAGCTAGTTATAACATAAAATTAAAGCTTAAAAAGATATCAAAAATAAAAGACGACTCAATATTTTGAATAAATCAGTATAAACATTTTCGTACAAACACAATAAATATATTGTAAAATATTTATTTTGCTCTTTGCATTTCAGACAGACATCAAACAAAATTTTAAAAATTGTCAAAAACAGATAAAAGAAACATATTTAAGAAAAATACCACTGATTAATTTTGCCAAAGACATCGCGATGTGCAAAAAAATATTTGCAGTACATAATAACCAAAAAAAAAAAAATGTAAGTTCTAAAATATTTAAAAAAAAACAAAAATTATATATTGAATTAATTAAGGATTACTGGAGGGAAAGATAAAACAAGCTAAGATAATACTCATAATATTAATTTCATATATTGGTTGGCTACTCATTTTTGGCATGATTTTGAAATCACACCAAATTGGTATGTAGCGGCGAGTCTAATGTTATAGTAATGTACAGAATTAGAGGTACTTATATATTATTGCAACCTATTGGTGACATTATACAAAATGAAGCACATGATTGCCAATTCAACGCATACAAAGTTCGGATTGACAAAGTGGCGAGTTGTCTTGAACGTTGGCGATTGTGCAATAATACGCAAGTACTAAAAAAATTATTCAAAGTATATGTATCCCGAGCATAAAAATAAATTGAAAAATGAAGTACAATACTAACATTAACTGACATAAGAAGAACTGAACTAACTTTATCAATGCAAAAGCATAATTTGAAAAAATAAGGTTCTTACATATAACCGCAACCTATTGGCGATATATGAAACGAAGCACGACTCACAATTCAGCATATATATGACATGCGAAATCGGGGTTACCAACTTGGCAAGTTATTTTGAACGTTGGCGATTGTTAGGATAGTACATAAGTTCCAAAAATAATTTATCTTGCGACTACCTGCTTCCTCAACAGGTATTTAAGCCATTTGTCTGTTTTGCTCATTCTATGATGCCTATTCCAGTTTGATATGTAATTACTACCAACACTGCTTTTGCCTGGGCAGTATGATTACCCAAGTTTGATTTTCTGCATGGCAATTTTATGCACTGAAGCCAATAGTATACCCTTAAAGGTTAAAATAAAGACACATGAAATTGCAAAGAACCATATTATTGGATCAAGTGTAGTATAGGGGGCTACTTGACGCAGTCCTTCATTTTGGTTACTAAAAGTGGTCTCCAAGGTACTTTTTTCGGTATTATTTATCTTAGAATGAATTCGATATCTCACCATGACATTTAGATAAAAATCGAAAAATCCGAAGAAAAATCGCAAAAATCCAAAGTGCCCCCCCCCATACTACATTTGAACCGAACTGAAATATAACCCTTATCAATGAGAAATTTTAGTTCGTCAAAATTATAATCTTCGCATTCTAAAGAAATAAATAAGTTGCAATTTGCAAGCAAAATCACAAACATAAACATCCCGCGATAATACCTAAATGTTGCCAAACCAACAAAACAAAATTTTAGTTGTTGAAAGAATAATTCCTTAAAAAAATGATTTATTCGAAAAATAATCCTAATTAAATATCAAAGAATAGAAAAATTGAATAAATATTCCAACTGATAAATATAGCTATAGTAAAAATATGTAATAATCTTGAAAAACTGCGTGTAAAGTATAAATTTTCCACTTAGTGAGAAACGTGACATATGACGTCAAAACACTGGAACATCACTTAAAAATTAAATTTTGAAAAATTTAGAAAGAATTACGAACGCGAAACCTGTTTAAGAACCTTTCCCATGTAATTTTGAATACGTGTACCAAATTTCTCGTTATTTGTTTGCCTGGATCTTGAGTTATAAGGAAACAGACAACAAATGCGTCTTATATAGAGAGAGATGTATGATGTACAAAGAACACAAAATTTGAATAATTAACAAAAAAAAATTCAAATCAATATAAGACCGAAAGTATTTTTATAGTTCTCATAACGAATTTAAAAAATTAAGTCAATTTTAAAGGCACGGCAATAAAAAATGAGATATGTTAAAAAAATCTAAGTTCACTCTCACATTAAAGTCATCTCCTGAAAGTAAAACAATAAAAACAAATGATTAATTAAATAAAGATTTATATAATGATTTATCTCATACATATTCTTCTCTCAATAACTATTATTTTAAGGGGTGAAGCAAAAATATAAATCCTCCATATATAAAAGTATATTCTTGATTTAGTGTTCCATTAAATTTAAATGAAACATGTCTTCGATTAGAACAGGAGTTCTAAAGCTACGGCGTGAGAAAGGATTTCTGGGGGTGCCAGATGAAAAAATTAAAAATGAATAAATTAAATTCTAATTCAGAGTGAGTGAATATTAACGTCGCACTCTTTAGCTACTCGAGGGCTTTCGGCGACGAACCTCGTCGTTTTGAACCATGGTCAAGTGAAAGGACGACACCTGAGCTGGCAACCCGTCGCCACACCACACCAATGGGAGGGAGGACGTTAGAGCCTCTAAAAGATTTAACGTGCATCGCCTCATTACACGGTGAATTTTCAGCAGTACTGGACACGCTGGCCACGAGTTCGCTATTTCGACAACTAGGGTACTGCAACCACAAAATTCTGATTAAAGACACGTTAATGAGATATCTACAATAATATTTCCATCAATTTAGTCTAAAGAGAGAGACCAAATAAGATTTACAGAAACATTGACTCGGAAGAAAAAATGTGTGAACAAGTTTTCCACAAAGTTTATTTATTTAAAGTTAATCTTTCCATTCAATCGCAATCAAAGAAAATCACGGCGACTCACGCAATTGTACAAAAGTGTCGGACCATTTCAAACGGCACCCTATTTTGTAGTACACTACCGTTCAGCGAACAGGTCAATGTCGACGCAACAAAAGGTGAGGACACTCTGTCGATACTGGTCAACCCCCATCTCAACAGGTGGTCTACGAAAGACTGAATTCAAACGGTGGTGTCAAAACGAATGTTTTATGGGTCGTGTACATATCCAATTTTCTCTTTAATTGCAGGCTTCAAAAACGGAAAGAGTACATGAAATGGAAGACAATGCATTGCACACATTCATTTCGTAAATATGATTAAAGTCGCGCTCACGTTTGAAATTTCTCGCAAATTAGAAGAGATTAGTTCATTCAACATCCATGAGAAATTACGCAGTATTACACATAAATTAAAACTCACAATCTCTAAACATTTAACAGTAGTGAAAAATTCGTAGATGTTGCTAAGAATGCATTAATAACCGCATAATCAACTCAATGCCAGACAAATCAAGAATTTATACATTGAGAAATGACTGTCACCTTTTTTATTTAAAGTTGGCTTTTCATCGATTCTTTATAGTACACTCAAATGAAATGTTTTATTTTCCATACCTTCATTAAAATTTCTTTCCGATTCAACTCCCTTGATAAATAAAAAGATTTTCTTCTGAAATTCATTCAAAGCGCTGTCTCTCCTAGTTTCTGCGTCTTGCTTTTTTTTAAGCAAAATTACGAAAGTCATGCTACGAAACAATTTCTGAATTCTACACAAACACATTTTAATGCTTTATTCCAAATCTGTTCATTCACTTCGACTGTTCAATCGATCAGAAATTAAATAAAATATAGTTAGTACGTGTGTTCAATGTGAATTATAAACGCGACAAAATATTATCCAATTTGATCTAAAAGGAATTTTATTTCGTGTTTACATTGTATGAAAGAGACATTCTTAAAAATAAAATTTTATTTGCCTGATTTTCGTCGCAAATCAATAAAGGGGGGTATTTCCAATCAGAATTAAAACATTATCACTCCCCCTCTAAAAAGCAATTGAATTAGAGAACAGGCAAATAAAAAAAAATACAAACATCGATAGAATGACATCTTTCCTTTTTCAGTCGACGATCTTTTTCCCTTTGGAAGGATAAGCAATCATTTTCCGGAAAATTCGTTGGTGGAGCTTTCCTACTATCTGGCTGGACAAACAACCGCCTTCTGAAATACAGCCGAGTAAGATAAACAAAAAGTCTACAATGCAACCAACCTTTTTCGCCATGCAACACGTCAGTTGGTGGCAACATTATGGTGAATTTTGGTTTCTCTCAACAACTCGTCGCTGCTCAATTGATATAAAAACCCCGAACAAAATAAAATTCTCTCGCCTCACATAATAATGGTAAAGAAAGCTATGTCAATATTAAATGGTATTTCAAATGCAACCGATTAATGAGCATTTTTTCCTGTTTGAAATAATTTGAACTTTTTACAGTAAAATGCTTTTAAATGAAAATGAATCAACCATCGTAATCTCCACAAATAATCTTTCACACACACACACAATGAACGTTTTATTATTTCAGCAGTTAGAACAATGAGAAGGGGAAATATTTAAGAATCTATTCTCTTCTAATCACGAAAAGAAAAATTTGAATTGAATTATCCGTTTTTCTGACAAGCCAACTCAACCTAATACTATCCCTAAAAAACACTGAGTATTATTTTTTTAAAAGGGGGAGATTTCATTATCAACTTTTGAACCATTATTTTTTTTTTAAAAAAAAGTGGTTGGTTGGTTCCAGTGGCGCACACAGGAATTTTTTAGGGGGGGGGGTCGAAAGTTCACCATTATTGTATCATGCTCCTTTTGATTTTGTCGATTTTCGGCAACAAAACACAGTAAAAAACTAATTATTGAATAAATTAGCATTAATTAATAACATTAATCATTAATAACAAATACTTAATTAAATTTTACGTACTATGTACTTAGAATTATAATTAATCGGAAAAAAAATCAAGGGTTTAGGGGGTTTGGACCCCCCTTGTGTGCGCCACTCGTTGGTTCTGAATAATTTTTGCTCAAACTCTGTCTTACAAATTCAAAAGACACGTTTTAAAAAATAATTATTAACACGGCATTTTGATTCCACTACATAGCGAATGGCCTATAAATTACTAATTGTTTTGAAATAAATCCAGTTCTCTCCTCTGCATATGTTCTACACTTAACTTTATATGCTCAAATGAAACCCAGTGCATCATGATAAACGAGTACTTATACATCCCCACTCCTAATTATAATAATATTAGAACATTTTTAGACTAGAAGCTATTTTATGCATTTAGGTCCAGTTTGCCTGATACTACTACTTAAAACTTATTCAAAATAACACGTGGAACCTGTATATAAGGTTTTGAATAAAATCATTGCAAAAAATCTGATGGGGTGATTCTTTTGAACAACACAAAGAACAACAACACTGTCTTCCATCACGAACTCTGTTTGCATTGCGTTGGCTCTCACAGAAAAGGTTTCCCAATCTAAACAAATCCGCTTACACGGTGCAAAAACCACAGCGTTGTTGCATAGGAAACACGAAACGACCGCAAGATAAGTTGCCAAAGCGAGCAACCTCGCCATGCAGAGGCAGCGGGAGGGAATGAGGCCACCACCGCCGTCTGCACAAACGCAACCTGCTGCTACAGTAATGACGCTAGCGTGAAGGAACTGCAATTCTATTTCAACAAAAAACAACGACGGAGATAAAAGCAGTTGGTTTTGAGAGAGAGACTGGCCCTACCAGTTTGGTCGGCTCGCAACGGCGTTCGAGGAACTAACTCCCAGTCCGATTGCACAAGGCCCTTTTCATGAAGGCTAAAACGAGTCCCAAGAAGCTTTTGTGCCTCTTTTTTTTCTTTCTTTTTCTCCTTAAACTGCTCTTGGCAGCATACTTTCTACGGCTGCCAGTTAGCTAGTTCTTACCAAGTGACTGCGGTAGCGGTACTTAGGCTGTTCCAACCTCGAAGTAGAAATCGGTTGGCTATGACCAGATCTGTTTTTTTCCCAACCACAAAAAGAAATTGGAAAATACATCTTAACTGAGGGCGCACCCCTTCTTAAAACGAATCCTCTCATGAAACAGAAGTGCTTATGAAAGAAAAGAAAAAAGTACCAAAGGTAGAACTTATTCCAGACAAATTGCTATTAATTAGAGCAGAGAATAAATATTTGTTCCCATAAATCAAAATAAATTTATATCTATTTTACCAGCTAAGCCCTAAACACAATTTTTTTTTCTCACCGATTCAATCGTACACAATGAAATTAATCAAATGAAAATAAGTTTGCTAAATAAGCTGTTATTATTTAAAGGCGGTTTTAACAAAAAAAAGTACAATAAAAATAAAGGTCGATGAAAAATTTTGTGTCACATTTGAAAATTTCAAATAATTTTCTAAGGCATGTGCAGTTTTAATAGTGAAAAAATATTGAAATAAAGTTGGATTAAACAAGAATTATTTTTTTGAATGGATCAATAGACAACATGTGTTATGAAAATTTTAAAATCACAAATGAATGAAACATAGTTTTTCAATATTTCTTCTTTTACACTGTTCAGAGGCGCACACAGGAATTTTTCAAAAAAAAAAAAGGAGGGGGTCCGGGGTCGAAAGTTCACCATTCTTGTATCATGCTCCTTTTGATTTTGTCGATTTTCGGTAACAAAGCACAGTAAAAAACTAGTTTTTTAATAAATAATTAGCATTAATTAATAAAATTAATCATTAATAGCAAGTAATTAATTAAATTTTACGTATTATATACTTAGAACTATAATCAATCGGAAAAAAATCAAGGGTTTTGGGGGGTATGGACCTCCAGTGTGCGCCACTGACACTGTTCATTGTGATATGAAATTATAAAAATCTTGAATGAGATTTAAATAAATGAATTCATCAAAAAACAATCTCGGAAGATTTTTCTGAAACATAAAAACCAGTAGAGCTGGCACAGAATGAAATAACAGAAAATAATCATTTTTCTTAATCTCGTTGAGTGGGGGACCTCTCCGAACAAAAGGATAAAGAAAAAAGTAGCTTAAAAGTTGTCTTTCCGTTTTCCAATTTTTTTTTTAAAAAAAGTAATATATTACTGCAAGAAAACTATTTGTGTAGAATACGTGCTCCTATTTTGACTGGGAGTAAATAAAAAGAAAAAGCTTTAAAAAACGAAGAGAACACAGTAAGGAGAAAAAGACAGCGGAGGGGGAAAAATTACGCTAAAACATACACAATTTATGGGTTTTCTCTCCCCTCTCCTTCCCCCGTACTCCACTGAACACCAGCATAAATAGACGTATTATCGTTTCGTCAACAAACGTTTTAGATGCAAAAACTAAAAAGATAAATTTAGGAAATAAAAGGAATGCAACAAGCCGATCACTTGTTTGGATCTTTTTTTGTGTCGTGCAATCCAATAAAAATAAAAAGAAATCCCAAATGAAAATATCAACATGACCGACCTTGGAGATGACAAAGGCTTCTAATTAAAAGATTTGAAGGGAATATTTTCAACTAATAAAATGATACGGGATTATCTTTGATTACTTGATTTGGGTTCAATGGACTTCAAAAAGAAATTAAACAGTTATGCAATAATATAATAAATTGCTACATTTTTTTAACCACAGAGTTTTCATTTTTTATCTTGGTACACTACTTTTCAAGGCAATTATCTAAATGATTTTTTATGAGTCACAATTAAAATTTTAAAATCATACATAATATCCAATAAATGATTAGTTAAAATATATTTTTTATTTTATTTTATTTCCCACCCATTTTTATGTATTATATACTAATGTAAAAATCACTACCAATCCATGACTTACCCATAATTTATTTTTTTTTATGTTTGTTAAAACTTAGTTCAAAATTTCTTTATGTTATAACAGAATCATTCATGTTACTTATTTTTTCATATTTTTAATGGTATAAACTCTTACATATATAATAAAATGAAGTCTGTTATACTTGAACCATAATTTATAGAAATACTAAAAATAATAATCCATTTTCTCATTTTTTATAAAGGTTCAATAATTATCCAATTGACAAATTCATTTGAAAGTTACATTTAAAAAATACAACAGATAAAAGTTTATCATGCATGATAATCAAAACTAAAAAATACAAAAGATAAACATAAATATCACAAGGCTTTTGCTCAATTAAAAAAAATCTCTTCCAACCAATGAAGCTGTACTCAACATAAATTAGACTATCAGCAATTTCATAAGTCTTAAATAACAAGTTCATTTTTTTTTTTTTTTTTTACATTATAGAATTAAAGCAATGTTGTCATCAAGTAACATCTAAACACTCTTTTTTCTAAAACTGAAATTAGATAGCTGAGGTAATTACAATGCATTTATTGCAATAAAACTTCCTATTAAAAATTTAAATTCAAGCAAAAATATTAATGAATTTAACAATGTATTATTTTGAAATTAAATTGTTCAGGTTACTCGAGGAAGGGGGAAGTATTTGTTATTGAATATTAAAGTAATCACCAACTTTAAATAAGGATTAAATGCATGCAATATAAGATAAAGAGGGAGGGGTACAAAAGAAACAAAAACATTAGTGTAGCAAAACCTTTTTTTGTTTTCATAAAAGCAAAAACCTCTTTATTTCAACTTATACTAATATTACGGGCATTTATAATACCTATTTTTGATAGTTTCTTAATATGTTTGTTCATTATTTTTAAAATTTATTTATCAGTATTCATTAAAATTTGTTAAACTACATTTTTTTAACCACAGAGTTTTCATTTTTTATCTTGGTACACTACTTTTCAAGGCAATTATCTAAATGATTTTTTTTAAAGAAATAATTTATATTTGAAAAATATATCATGATTTATTTCTCATGAGCAGTGGAAAGAAACACATAGACATTTAATATTTTTCAAGGAGTGTAACATCAAAGACAAAAATAAACACGCATTCCATGAGAAGGCGAAAGAGAAAAAATAAATATGAACAGAAAGGTAAGAAATATTCTGTTGAAAGCATCATTTTTTCTCGCTAATTACAATGAAATTACAAAGCTTATGAATGAGTCACAATTAAAATTTTAAAATCATGCATAATATCCAATAAATGATTAGTTAAAATATATTTTTTATTTTATTTTATTTCCCACCCATTTTTATGTATTATATACTAATGTAAAAATCACTACCAATCCATAACTTACCCATAATTTATTTTTTTTTATGTTTGTTAAAACTTAGTTCAAAATTTCTTAATGTTATAACAGAATCATTCATGTTACTTATTTTTTCATATTTTTAATGGTATAAACTCTTACACATATAATAAAATGAAGTCTGTTATACTTGAACCATAATTTATAGAAATACTAAAAATAATAATCCATTTTCTCATTTTTTATAAAGGTTCAATAATTATCCAATTGACAAATTCATTTGAAAGTTACATTTAAAAAATACAACAGATAAAAGTTTATCATGCATGATAATCAAAACTAAAAAATACAAAAGATAAACATAAATATCACAAGGCTTTTGCTCAATTAAAAAAAATCTCTTCCAACCAATGAAGCTGTACTCAACATAAATTAGACTATCAGCAATTTCATAAGTCTTAAATAACAAGTTCATTTTTTTTTTTTACATTATAGAATTAAAGCAATGTTGTCATCAAGTAACATCTAAACACTCTTTTTTCTAAAACTGAAATTAGATAGCTGAGGTAATTACAATGCATTTATTGCAATAAAACTTCCTATTAAAAATTTAAATTCAAGCAAAAATATTAATGAATTTAACAATGTATTATTTTGAAATTAAATTGTTCAGGTTACTCGAGGAAGGGGGAAGTATTTGTTATTGAATATTAAAGTAATCACCAACTTTAAATAAGGATTAAATGCATGCAATATAAGATAAAGAGGGAGGGGTACAAAAGAAACAAAAACATTAGTGTAGCAAAACCTTTTTTTGTTTTCATAAAAGCAAAAGCCTCTTTATTTCAACTTATACTAATATTACGGGCATTTATAATACCTATTTTTGATAGTTTCTTAATATGTTTGTTCATTATTTTTAAAATTTATTTATCAGTATTCATTAAAATTTGTTAAATTAATAAAATATTTCTAGGGATGTGTTATAAATAAAAATTGAATAAAAGAGTGGAACTAAAAAATTGAAATAACATTGGTAAACAATAAATATTAAACACAAAAAAGGACAAAAATATATTAAAAAACACAAAGAGAGAAAAAGAAAATTAAAAGTGATACTTAATTTTATAATAGTACTCATTCTAAGTAGATTTAACAGTTAAAATTCATCCTATCTATTTTTCAGGTTTATATACAAATCTTTTGATATTATATAAAAGTAGCAATTTATTTTTTGAAATAATTATTTTGATAAAAATATTTATTAATAAAAATTTATTTTATCTCTAATAAAATTTTGATCTTCATGTACACAAAAACATGCTTTCAAGAGTTTTTTGCATTATTCTTTTAGAATTAGTATTTAAAAATATATAAAGAAATACCCCTTAAAGATATTTAAATTAAAACCCATTCTATCTTTAACAATCAATACTAATTCTTGGAATTTTTTTTAAAAAAGCACAAGGTGTCATTTTACTTATTTAAACCATTAATCGATTTCCAATTCACACACCCATTTTTTTTCTAATGTGCATGTATATATAAACATCATAAATTTTTACTCAAAATAAACTACCTTTCAAACAAATGATTTCATTAATAAAAAACATTACTGATCTCTAAATGAGAACAAAATTAAAATATTTTTTGCATTTCAAATCAAAATTATATTTAAGACATTAAAAAAAATAATGATTTCACACTCACAATTAAACTTTTAAAGTTAAAAGATTTAAAAAAACTTCTGTATCCCTTTCAATGATCCCAAAATAAACTAACATATATACCTTAAGTAATGGGTATCGATCTTTATAAAACTACACCCCATAATTTTTTGGATGTTGTTTATTTGAAACTGTCTTCATAAATCTATTAGCAAATCTTTGACAACCTATACAATTCAACAGCTGATAAAAAAAAGTTCAACAAAAGTTTTGGCTTGACTTACTCTTTTACAAGAAAATCATTAGAATTTCAATACAAAAAAAAAAATTTACAACCTTATCATAAATATCTGAGACATTTCTTCCTAAAGACTCCTACCTTAAAAACACCATTGACATTTCTACCTGATACATTATTATAGCAAAATTTCCTTCAAATTCAGGAATTTATGTATTCGTTTTTAATCTTCAAGATAGATATTTATAAAGTACAAAATCATATATACATCATTGATCATTCTGCCCAGTTTTGCCTAATAGCCATTTTATTTTGCTTGTCTTATGGCATTTTTAGCTTAATTAAATGAGTATATTTTCTAATCTCTCTCTCTCTCTCTCGATTATTAATATTTAATTTACAGAGGTAATCATTCTTTAGAGAAAAGAAAAGCTAGAAAACTGCCACAAATAAACTTCAAATAGAAAATAGTATAAAATCTTCAGCAAAAACCTCATTTTAACATGTTAAGGTAATAAATAAATTGAGATAAAATTACAAAAATAATATACAGCTACATGCACTCTGCTTTACATGATTGGTATAAAACTTAACATCCAAGCATATAACATAAAATATGAAACTATAGAAGATTTAACTACTGAAATTTCATAAGTTTTCTTACACTAATTAGTCAAATTTAAAGAGCATTCTAAATTATTTTTGCTCTCTCTCTACTACATTCTAACTAATATTTCTGACTACTACAACCTAAACACACTACTTTAAAAAAGAGGAAAAAATGTCTTGCAATAAAAGATCTATATAAAGAAAAATATTGAAAATTAGGCAAGGTGAAAAGGAAAATTTGTAAAGCCATTTGTTCAATTCAAAAATATGAAGCAATATCACAATTACTTCTTACATAATTTTTTTATTTGTAAAAAAAAGAATATTAAATAATAAAGAAAGACCAAAAGATTGGATCAATAAACCCAACTTCAAGCTTTTCTACTGAAAAATTTTGAATACACCTTCAAAAGTAATTTCCTTTAAAGCAAAAGTATCCCTTTAAAATATAAAGAAATAAAAAAAAATACTAAAGCAATAAATATATTGAACATAAAATATATGTCCCTCATAAAAACCTTTTTAACCATAGAGCTATTTTTGTAATTTTACAAAGAGAAAGTAAGTTCAAAATCAGGTTATATATATATATATATATATATATATATATATATATATATATATATATATATATTCAGCTACTATTTTCATTTAAACAAAATGAGTTAATCCTTATAGCTTCCTAAATTAATTTATAATAAATAATAAATAATAATTATTACATGCTGATATAACCATAATACAAATAACCTAAATACCAAATATTTTAAAACAAAAATACTGATTTAACTAAGCAGTTAACTGTTTATGACAAATACATTCATCATGAGTAAACTATAGTCACTGTAGTTTAAATTGCCATTTAAGTGAAAACTAAAATATATTCATATACTTTTAGATGTTCGAAGTATTCTAAGGTTAAGTTAGTAAAAGTTTATAAATAATAATCATGAAAGAACTGTATATGGTATGGATTATTTTTTTGTAAATGTATTGTTGACTTTAATCAAACTGAATCAATTATGGATTCATATGTTGTTTTAGCCAATGCAATAAGTGGTACAATATTTTTGTCTGGTCAAAGAAAGTAAATTAGAATGCATGATGTTAAAATATCACCACAGATCACCAAGCATAGTATATTACAAGGCAACGAAAGGATTTGAAGTACACAAAAACTAAAAAGATGTGCAGAAAAATGTAAAAATACTACTGTACATGGTGTTTAGCTTGCCAAGTTTCACTAAACATTGCACCATACTTTGTTCAATAACTTTTCTCCAACAGCAAATCAAAATTAAGAATTCCTTTGTCATGTTTTTTTTAGTTCTTATGCAAACTATGTTTAATGAAGTAATAAAAGGAATGTGAAAAATAAAATCGAAAATAAAATCATTTCATTACAAATTAACTAAACTAATTACACATACTCGATGTTTGACAAGAAGATTCGCCATTGCTTAATCCGTGCAACACAGTTTAGAATACAAATTTTCAAAAGAAATCAAAACAGTTAACTAATACTAGAAATTTTTAAGAACACAAAAAAGTCAATCAAGAGATCCTGATGAATTTCAAACAAATTTTATGCATTATAAATATATATCAATATATATTTATAACATATCAACTAATATATATATATATATATATATATCAAAGCCATTTTATAAAAATGAATTAAGTTTTTAACTAAAAAAAATACAAGTGCAAAAATACTATTACAAATGTATATTCATTTTAAAATATTCCAACTTAAAATACTAAAGATTATTATATAAGACCTTAATACCAGAAGTAACTTCACAAATATTGACATACTTTATTAAAATGATGAGTTCATATTTAGACCTATTTTCCTTATTATAGGTCTAATATTATTCCTATAATAGTTTTTTTAGACAAAAAGTTTTAAATAATGGTACAAGATTATTTTTAAAAATAAATCATTTTTTTTCCCAAATCATATTGAACAATTTCAAACATAACTTAAAATTTTTATAAATGCTCAGTATTTCATGTAACTGAAATAATCATGCTTGTATAAGCAGAACTATAATTTATTTAACATAAAGTATATGATAAAATTAACAATAGGCTTACTATAGTCCCTCTTAAGACATGTAGCAAAAATAATAATTTAAACATTATATTCTCTATTACATTTAGAAAATAGAAAATTCATTACAATAGATTTTTGTTTTGGAATTTTTAATTTTTGAGAAAATATAAATTAGTAAAATTTCAGTAAAGATAACACAAAAAACTCATTCTGAGAAAAAGCTAATATATCCCTTTACAAAAGGTTTAAATATAAAAATGGTGACTGTTTAAATAAATTATTTTGTAAATCAAAATGAGAATAAAGTAAAAATATTCAATAGGGGCCACAAATGCAAACTTAAGACATAAGTTTCTATCAATTTGAATGAGGGGTGGAGGAATAAGTACATACCGTAAAATCCGGCATATAGCGCACACCGGCGTTTAACGCACACCTACACTTTCAAGAGAGAGCTTCATTTTTTTAAATTTTAAGGTATATTCGCCGTATAACGCGCGCTCCCTTTTTACGAAGAAACCTGAAATTTTTGTATGCAATATTCTTATGTTTTGAAGTTATTTATTTGAGGTATTATCCCAGGCTCTTGAAAAAATAGTATATTTATCTAACTACAACGGTTTAAATTCCTAAGGTATTGCATTTCTTTTAAATAAACAGATTTTAATATTTGTTGGAAGTCTAATTTTTTTTTATTTTATTCATTTTTTATTGTTAAAACTATCATTTTTATACATGGCATATAATGCGCACCCATAAATTTCCATCTTATTTTTTGTGTTAAAAGTGCATGTTATACCCCAAATTTTACGGTATATATATAATTTCGGAGAAAATTAAATGAACACATTTTCTTCTTTTACAAATATACATACTGTACATCCTATTAGTGCAATTTTCATTGGTGGCAAGAAAATCCACATCAATTAAAATAATATAACAAAGTAAGAAAAATATTAGTACAAAACAAAAATGTATATACAAGTTTTTAGCATTTTAAACATCATTAATATATTTAATGTGCAAAGAAATTAAAATTTTCTGGATATTTTTCACTGGAATCTTTTTTTCCAATATAATAAATTTTATAATCATATTATTATGATATATATATTAAAATGGAAGAGATTTCAAGAAAAAAGTACATCTGATATAGCTTGTGCCTTGTAAAGAAACACAAAAAGGTTAAAAACCCAAAAAAGCATGATTAATCATCTAACTTGTTTTTACAAAAAATTTTACACACACACACACAATTGCTCAAAATTTTAAAATAAGAAGTTCTCACAAAACAACTGCATACCAGATAACTAAAAACACATGTAGTGTCAATAAACAGAAAGTTTAGTACGAGTAAAATTAATAGTTAAAAACAGAAGCCCACAACTACTGAGCCTAAATGTGCATGAGCTCAGTGCTAAAATAGACTATTTGGCACACACAGGAAGTAAAAAAAAAAAATACTTTATAATTAATTCATTCTCATACAACATGTCACCTTATAACAAACAATATTTAATTTGTAAAATAAATCATTTTGAACTAATAATACAAAATAATCTCATTACTAATGCACCTCAATATAAAATCACTGCTGCAACTTGAAAAAAAATTACATTTGCACTAAATTCATTCAATATTGTGCCTTGTATAAAAAGATTGTATTAATAAGAATATCTCCTGCATTACAAATACAGTTCTGTGCATTTCACCGTAAGGGAGTGAAAAAATGCTGATTAACGTTGCCCTATAAAGCAACATCAGGGCTATTGGCACTGGGCCTTGTAACTGTGAACCTCAGTCAAATGATGAGAATGACACCTGAGCTGGCAAGTTCTCTAAAAACAAACATACCACATCAATGGAAGAACTGAGCTTTGACAAATATACATAAGCCATTCTACACAATAGATTTTCAGCAGCCCTATGGCTCAAATCTCATTACACACCATTCACAAGTTCATGAATAACCACTAGGCTACTGCAGCCCTCATTGAATCTTACTGCATGTAGTACAACATAATTAAAAGTGCAAATTAGGTCCAATTCCACTTCATCACAATTTTCCCTTTCAGTCTGTACGTAGAAACCAGTTTTATAAAATTGATCTCATACATGAAAATAGTTCAGAAACAGGACAGTAACTACCAGTAGGGTAAACATGACCCCAAGTTTAGAAACATGGTTGATAAGTCACGTTTAATTTCTAAATCTCAAAGATGGGAGACATTTTTAAAAACACACAAAAAAAAACAAGGAGCATAATTCATTATGTTATAAAATAATCACAGGTTCATTTCCTCAAATAAACATTGCTGTTCTAAAGCATGTTATAAATCCACACCTATTTCTTTACATAAAAAAAATTGATTAAAAACATAGAAAAAATTATTTCCTTTAAAATCTGATACTTTCCAGAAAATCAAAATACAAAAGAATGTATGTTTGGAAAATTGTCATATTACCTAAAATAAATTTCGTCTCCCCCCCATGTTATTCCTTTTTAAGAATTCAATACTTTTAAAAAAATTGTTCAACTGTATACAAAAATGTAAAATTTTGTTTTAATCCAATTTCTTTCACCCAAACTAAAATTAAATCTACCCATTTAACTTTTTCCCTTTACATTGACTAAAGGCATTCAAAGAAAACAACTCTTGAACCCTCACATATCCAAATAATGCACTTATATATTTAAATTTCAATAATTTTTTTAGCTGAATTTGTATACTTTTTTTACTTTTAAGTATTTAAAGCAGTACCTCTCTTACGTGATTTGTATTTATTTTTTGATCATTTTATATTCAGTGTGTGTGGATAAAACTTATTGAATTTGACTTATTGATTAAAAAACTTATTATATTTTTAAACATATTTTATTGAATTAAAAATGTTCATTAAAAAAATTGTTTTTCCACATTTTTTCAATTTTTATTTTTTCATAAACAGACAAGTTAATCCTCTGCACTATCTTTTTGAATCTGGAATACATTTTGGGAAGTTTTTGAATAAGAATCATTAATTTCATAGAAAAAGGATGGAAATATATTCGATAATTATGTTTAAGCTTTTGAGAGGTTTTTTACAACAGTATATATATATTTTGTCTGTTTTACAAAACTTTTATAATATGTACATTTTTATGTCTATTACTTGTTTAGTTTATTATCATTAAAATATAACTTACTGTAAAATCCAGCATATAACACACACCTATACTTTCAAGCTGCAATTTTTAATTTTTAGGTGTATTTGCTGCATAACGGGCACCCCCTTACCTACGAAGAATCTTCAAATGTACCTATGCAATGCTCTTATGTTTTGAAGCAATTTGTTAGAGGTATTATCTCAGGATTTATAGAAAAAAAAATACTTATAGAATTACAACCCTTTAGGCTCGTATGGAATGATTTCTTTTAAATAAATAGTATTTCAATATATATTAATTTTTTTAATCTCTTCTTTGACCTTAAAATCTCTCAATATTATACCCGGTATATAACGCACACCTGTAAATTTCGATCTTACTTTTTGTGTTTAAAGTACATGTTATGTGCCGGATTTTACAGTACAGTAAGACCCCCGCTGTTTCGGTTTAACGCTCTTTTATTTGAATTGTGGGATTCCCCAAAATTACACACAGTGGTAGGTTTCTCAATATTTGAAGCAATTTGTGTTTCTTCTTTCCAGAGGTGTTATACGAACGTATTTTTATCGTTTCAAACATTTGTTAACGTTATTTTAAGTATAAATTTATATAATATAATGATTGCTATAGTGACAAATATTATGATTTTTAGTTTTTATCATGGGTGATAGTAAAAAACACGAAAAGAAAGCAGCAAGAAAAAGCAGGAACAAATTTTGACAGGAGTTCAAAGGTAAGATGGGGCGTATGGATGCCTTATCCACTTACAGAGACTTCTTACAGAGAGCAAAAGGAAAACGCAAATTACATTAGATGCCTTCTTGATAAAAAGGCAGAAAATTGGAAATACAGAAGATACTGTATGATCTGAAATGTAAACATACTGACTTAGAATTTTATTTATTTTTATATGTATATTCCTTTACTATGTTTCTATATTTGTAAGAAATAAATTTGTGTTTTATTGTTATAAAACACATAATTAATAAATTTAATGGTAAAATACCTGGCCAGTTTTCTACCCATATTCTCCTAACCCCATTATTTACATCATGAGACAATTTGACGGAACGTATACCCCGCGTTAAGCAGGGTCTTACTGCACATGTTTTACAATCCAAACCAATTATCTCTCAAGTTCTTTTTACTTATACCTTTCTCAATGATATTACATATCTTTTCTTCCCTTCAATATTTGTTGCTCATATAGCAAGATAAAAACCTGCACTGAAAGCAATTTTTTTTAAAACTTTCTTTTAATGAGATCAAAAAAAAAAAAGAACAAATATATGGCAAAAATTACAATATATATATCAAAAAGATCGAAATAAAAATGATCAAATATTTTTCAATTATGAAATATTTACTCTTAATAAAATCATGAAATTTCAAAATGCTTTTTCTTCTTTTTACATAAAAGCAGAACACTGAGTATTATGAAAATAATGAGAATACCTTTTTATTTAAAGAAAACATTACTATTAGAATCTATGAATTAGGTTATTGACATGTAAATGAGATCAATTGAAAATCAGGGGTAAATTATTTCCATGCAAGTATAAAAGTAAAGTCACATTGTTCATCCTTAGAAAGTTTAAATATAAAGAACATGTTCCTTTATTTTGTTATATATATATATATATCTTACCTTCTCATTATACTGATCAGTATGCAAATCAATTAATATTAAATCATGAACATATTTTTAAATTTTATTAAACAATGTATTTGAGATTTGCAAATGAATTTGTTGACTATCATTTATTTCAGGGGTGTTAAACTTGTGGCCTGCGGGACACTTGTGGCCCACAATGAACATTTTCGCGGCCGAACTAATATATCATCATACAATAATATATAATAAAATCTTCACCTCAAAATTGAAGATACTAGCAAAGAAGAGATATCATTTAATTTTTCTTGTTCTTTTACATGCTCATTATAATGTATTATACGAAATAAACCTAAGTTTTCTGTGAAAAAAAAATAATAATAATAATAATAATTAAAAAAAAAATATATTGATTTTTTTTTGTGTAGCCCATCTTAAGTTAAACCTTGTTTGTTTGGCCCAGTCAGCCCCTGATTTATATGATTGTTACATTTTACTAATTAATTTATACATACTTCCTTCAAAATAATTTTGATATATTTTTTTAAAGAATTAATACAATAAGAATGAACTGAGAAATTTATAATAGAGCACTTTCACATTTTTTTAATCAGAAAATACTAGAAGAGTATTTTTTTAGTAATTTAATAATACAAATTATGATCCACATTTTTAATTTGTGAAAATCAATGATTTTAAATGATGACTATTTTGTTCGTGTTTAATTTCTTCTCAACTTTTCATAACATAAGAATCACAAGGGATAGGGTTTTTTTATAATAGTTACAGAAACACCAAAAATTAAATTTACACCTTAACGTTCCCTGATTAAAAGTAGTTTTCAAAACAAATACCAATAAATGAAATGACATTTTCATATTCCTGAGAAACCAGTAAATTATTTTGTAACAAAAAATGAAAGAAAAATAAAAAGTACTTGCAGCATCTTTTAACAAAACATATGTAAATTTCTATATACAAAAATGTTACGTGTGCATTGTGGCCTTTATTATAGTTTTTAGGCATTATGTGACAGATTTAAAAAATTTTAGTACTGTCCACTGGCGTAGCTAGCTTTGAGGGGGCCCTGTGTCAAAATTCTTTCGGGGCCCTTTTTTAGATATAAGAGCCATGTTAGGGGGATTTAAAGTTAAACATGTTGGGGTCCCATATCATTGATACGGCGGTAGCTACGCCTCTGGTACTGTCTGAAAATATTCTGTACCAATCTTTTTTTCATTATTTTACATTTTTGCTTTGCTTTTTTGAGCATGAACTTTATATTTACAATGTCATTGATGCCTAGAGACTTGGAAAAGATAATTTTTACTTACACTTTTAAGAACATCACATGTTATGCATGTTTCACATCATTGATTTTTTGCTGGGGTATGAAATTTTCATCCAAACCAAATGGAAATTTATTTTAAATCATACTTATGTATTAAAAAGTCATTGCAGCTAAATATGTACAATAAGAATTGTTCCATTTTCTGCCAAAATCTGACTGATTGCTTCTTTTTCAAACAAAACATGAAAGAAACTTTTTTTTTTTTTTTTTTTTTTATCATGACACGATTCGTGTGGCACAAATTTTGCTGCAGTGACGCTAATACACGAGGACTTCCCAAATTATTTTTCTAATTATCCAAAAATACCACTGGGTTTGTAATGCCTTCACAGAAAACAAGTTTTTCAACTACACTTCTAATCACACAATCCAAAAACATAACGTAACTGTGGACATGAGTATTTGAGTGAGGGAAGTATTTATCTTTTTCCAAACAATGCAATAACAATGACTATCAAAAAAATCATAACTTATTCTCAGAAAATAACATACAATAGGACTTTAACTGGTGTTTCAATCAGTTCTAGATACTTCCAATAAATTTTTAAGCAAATGAAGAAAAACTTTTTTTTCACTTTATCACTATACTCATAATTTCTTTCCTTCTTACAGTTAAATTTTCATGAATTAAAAAAAAATTCTATTTAATTATTACAAAATGACTTGTTTATCATATGCACTAAAAATATTATTTATTAGCTTTGGAGTAAAGCATATTCCTAAATATGGGATTCAATGTACCTTTTAGAACAATACAACAAAGGCATGGTTCTTCCTAGATTTAAAAAAATTGACATAGCAAATTTCCGGTTTTTAAAAAAATGCACACAAAAGATATACCAGGCACAAGTTTAAATCAAATGAATAGAAAGTATTCAGACTTCCAAGGCAGCTTAAAAAGAACACTGATATAGCATTTTACGAAGTGCAAAATACTGAAAAGAGAAAGCTGAAAAAATAGTGTGTACTTGCATATTATTGCAACAATGCTAACATTCAAGATAGCTTGCTCAGTTGGCAACCTTGATATAGCATGTGTTGTGCACACTGAATTGGCAACCATATGATTAGTTCATAAAATATCCCCAATATGGTTGGGATAATATACAAGTACCAAAGAGTGTTTTATTTCATTAGGGAGGAAAATTTTGTTCAAAGATAAAAAAAAAGTAACTTTGTGAGTGAAAAGTAATTAACTTTTCATTAAGAAAAATATAAATTTCTATGCTAGCATACAGTAGAAAACATTTACATTTAAATTAATAATTAATTCATAAATTAGAAAAAAAGTTAACACAATAAATATAAAGTGCAAGTAAGGCAAGTTGTCCAACAAATTGTTTCTTAATAGAACATGAACATTGATACATCAATATTTTGTATTGAACATCTAAAGAAGTTTGATGCTGAGCTTTATCACATTGCCTTTTTGTAATATGCATTAAAAAGTAAAAATTAAAGACCATCAGAACAGATTTTCATAATGAATTCCTGGTTTGACAAGACCTAATTCAAAACTACTTTTACAAATGAAGGGACCCTGCAGCAATTTTGAAGTTTGGTCAAGTGACTGGGGCAACACCCGAGCAAGCACCCCACTCACCAAACATCCACATTATGCCAAAGAGAGGACTTGTGATCTTTTGGGGTGTTACTTTCGTATACATATATGTAATGACAATCTAATACATAAGTATTGAGCCAAATTATATGCTAAAGAAAGTGTTCATATCTTAAATATTTAAATCATTTAGATTCATAAAAAGGAATGATTTTGTTCAACAGTGAAACTTATGGGGAAGAAGTTAATTTTATTCGCACAACAGAAATCTTTCACTTAAAAAATCTCTAAAAATTAAAAATCAAAAAAATTACTGCCAAAGTAAACAAATTTGCCCGCAAATAATCAAAAATACTTAAATCATTCTATTATAATCTCATAGGTTACCAATTAACAAAAAAACGCATTGACAGAGCTTCAACCATAATTTTTTCTGTTACAGTTCAACTAAAAATATATATATATATATTGGTACAGTTCCGGTATTTGTTCTGCCAAAAAGAACAGTTTTGTGTTAAGTTCTGAATGAATAATTTTATTATATGTATAATCTTATTTGTGTCGTTCCGACCAAAATAACAGTTTTTTCCTGTTTTCAGTTCCATTCCAGTTCAAAGCCCTCCGCATGGAACACTTTCTAGTTAAGATATTTAAAGAGAGAAAGCCTATGGTCCCTTAAAATCTCATCAAAATAAACAATGCATTAATATTATAAACAAATTTTACTATCATTTGATAAGAAAATTTGTTTATATATTTTCTCTGTTTCCTTCTGCTGACAAATAATTTCAATCGATTAATTATTTCTATATTTCAGACACTCAAATGTTTCACTAAACAAAAATGAATAATATTCATAAATTTCTCAAAGTTGAACAATTTAACAAATTATGAATATGAAAAAAAAAAAAAATTTAACCTCCTTTCATAAACAAGCAAATAAACTGAAATTAAACAAGAAAAGGATAGTTTCCTACATGCTAAATTTAATTTAAATGTTTCTCAACAAAAATTATTTTTCAATGAAAGAAAAAATACATAATTTTTCAATCTGAACAAATTAACTAATTAAATCTCATTAAATATACCCCAATATGTTAAACGTTAATTTATCAAGAACATTACCTTGCTTTTCTTAGTCTTTCAAATCTCAGTTTTTATTTCTATTGATTACTATTGAATTCCCTTTTTTTAAAGTACAAATCAATATTTTAAATTCATCACATGAAGTACTTATTTCATAAAATATTGATGTTTAAAGATACGAGGCCCTAAAATATATAATACAGTTTCCCTCTCATATATATAGAGTTTCCTATAACTTTCCTTAAACTCAACATTTGAAAAATATTTATCTTGTAATGGGTTATTTTACAAAGTTTCCCTCTCAGAATCAACTTGATGCTTTTTCTTTAAGATTTCATTGAAAGTTTAACTGCTACCTTCTTACAGAGAAAACGTGACATATGAAGAAATGTGGAAGAGAGTTCTTGAAGTTAGTGATTATACTGTCAAAATGGGATTATAATTACATTTTCAATTGGATGGAATTTCTTTTACTAGACAATAATGCTAAGTGAATTACATGAAATCATACACTGATGCAATTTAATCAGCTTTAAGTTAGAGATGGATAAGTGATAGTTATATTATCTCACAAGGCCTATTGGCAATGGACCTCGTAATTTTGAATTTCGGTCAAGTGAGGAGGGCAACACCAGAGTTTACACCCCTTTCTCCTAACTAATTAATGTGCATTGGCCCCCTCTGCACAGCAGATCTTTAGTAGCACCAGGACTTGAACCCATGATACTTTTGCCATAAGTTTGTGACTATAATCACTAGGCTACCGTGGCCACTCAGTTGGAAGTGGATATAATTTGCATGCATCTACTATAGAATCATCTTGAGAATAATCTTTGGCTAATTTGGAAACACAGTATTGAAGAGCCAGCATCTTGTGCAAAGAATTACAGCTAAGTCTCTTGATTATATGTGATTGTGCGCATTTCTACTTTTGGTTAGCAAATAAAAATAAGTTGATTATTTATGATTCTTTGGTGAATTGTTTCACATTGAATGTTTCTACTTTCACATCGTTCGGGCTACAACATTACAAAAATGGAGCTTTCAGAACTGGTTAGTCAAAACTTAAGGACCCTCACAATTTGACTCTTATACTAAAAAAGTGACTCATTCAACAAATTTCAAAAAGCCAAACTGAACCAGCAAAAAAATTAAAACGTGAACAAGATTTCTGCAAGGTTCTAAGGTTATCTTTTGTTTTCCTATTCTTAATATATTCTATTTTGATATACTTACACAAATGAATTTTGGTAAAATATATACAAAAAGTATTATCATAAGTTAATATAGTATGCAAAAGAATTTATTCCAGCATTAAAATTTATCTACCTATATCTGGTAACATTAACTATAACTGTCCTATCAAAAAAAAGTTCCCAAACCAAATTAAAAAATTTAATAAGTAAATTCAATTTTGTCTAATTACATTTAAAATTTATTTTGAAGATTTAATTTTAATGAATAAAAAATTTTCCCTTCTCTAAATAATATAAAAATTTATGATTTCCCCAATTTTAAAATAACTGTTCACAAAAAAAAATTTAAGCACAAAAAATTTAACATTTAATTTTGCAACTTAATAAAATAGTTAAAATAAATCAAACTTAGTATATTCTAGAATTTATCTTGAATTTTGTAATGTTTTTAATATATGTATGAACAGAGAATAAGTTTTATTTTTTAAAAAAAATAACGAAAAACTTATTTGTTCTAATTTCATAATTATTTTACTGACCACCCAAACCCTTTAATTTTCAAAAAATTTACTCAGATAAAATCTCAATTAAAGTTAACTTTTTAATTTGAGTTGTCATCCCCAGTACTAACAATAAAATTCTTTTAAATCCCCATGACAAATATGCGTTGATTTTTCTCAGAAAAATAATCTCTCTCCCTCTCATCCCCGAAATGAGTCGATCCCGTGGAGTGAAAGAAGGAAATGGCAACGGCAGAGTGACAGATGTGATTAATTCAGAATCTCCATGGTTCGGCCAACCAATCAGATGCCGCCATTCTCCACAACTCCCAGCTGTCAGCAGCGGCTCACTTTTTGCCTCCAAAATTTAAATTTCCTCTCCCGGAGGCCAAACCATAAGCACGTGGCTCAAAGCAACTCCACTTGCATCGGAACGTCATAACATTTTTTTCTCTCCTTCCCGACATATTATACAACCTAACTGACCTTAATGACCTCATTATGACCTTTTTACACAGGAAAGCAAAACACAGGACAAATAATTACATACACAACATCCCCCTAGACTAGCTTACGATCACAGCAAAAATCAATTCCCTCTCTAGAGATCACTCGTCGGAAACTTAAATACTTCGAACGATTTAAGACGAAACACACAAAACAATTCTTAAAAAACATTCCTGTGACATAGCATAAACTAAACGGAAGGCAGCAGTGCATAGAAAGAAACAATTTTTTCACGTACAAAAATTCTACTCATACACAGCACATATTCCTAGTTATCGAAACATTTTTTTAAGCGAAAAGACAATGACAAGTAAGATGAGCAAATAACGCAATTCACATCATAAGGAATATAATGAAAGTTTATCTTACCTGATTTCTATACATAGAAGACGACATTTGTTGGGGATACGCCGAGCTTCCTCTCATATTGCCCCAAGAATTATTCGGTCCCTGATAATGGGGCGCATTCGGGTCCCCCATGTTTTTCTGCAGTCCCTGACTCGCACTGTAGTCGTAATTGTTATGATAACGCTGCAGAGAGTTGGGGGCCTGGAGTAACTGATTGAGCGTCGGAGTGGGGCCCGTTTGTTGCGATAAACTGGGCCCCGACAGAAACCTCTGCTGCTGTGAGTTATTACTAGCTCCCGGATAGCTGCCTATACCGGGGCCCGGAGACCTTTGCTGCGGACTCATGCCTCTGGGGCCCTGCGGATAACCCGGCCTCATTTGGGGCTGATTATATTGTGGATACATTTTGTTAGGCTGCGAGTTCGCCGTCATTTCGTTCGCATTTCCCGGTCCGCCATGTTGATCACCGCTCGCATAGCTTCCTCGTCCGTATCCAGCCATGTCGCAGCCTCCATGGTTGTAGTTGTCTTGCGAATTCCTGAAATCATCGCCCTCTCGGTTCGCGGTACTTTGATTGAAAGCCTGGTACTGCGACCTCTCCATGGAGGCGGGATAGCCGCCCTCCAGGTTCGCGCTCGCAGGCCGACTGTTGGGACCACCATCTTGGAATCCGTCCATCGCCATCTCCCTGTGTTGTTGCGCGGGGGAGCGGTTCTTAACCATCACGGTGCCCGTCGAGTCGTCCGAATCTTCGAGGGATGTGCCGTTCTTGAGGGACTCGCCCTCCGGCTCAGTGTCGGGGGTTTTTTGTTCGGGGCAAGCGGCCATTCGAACGTGCGTTGCCATGCCTCTGTTGTCGTCACACCACCACCACCCAGCCGTTCAACGGCATCGTCGTTGTAATCCAAATCAGGAGAATGGCCGGAGTTCGCGGGACATCGCGACAGACGCTTAGCACACTGGAGGTACACACTTGGGAGGGAAAAAAAACCGAGAAAGACACACATACAATTGCAATCAACACACCACCATTATTCCTAAGCGTACACTGCTAAAGCGGGAACATCTGCGATACGAGATCGTGTATCCCTCCGCGGTAATAACACGTTTGCACAGCCATTCGCCAACGCTTATTCAACACTAAATTTCATTTTTAGACTCTTGTACTCTATTGAAAACGTTTTCTATATACTTTTAACATCATTTTAAATTTTTATTTTCATAAGAGTGAGAGAACTACTTCTTAATAGTTGGTTCGAGCGCATTTACATTTGGTGAGACGGCTTTACCTCATCGATGATTTCTGCTGGCGTTTTTCTATCTGAGAAATGTTGGCGTTAGTAATAGGCGCAGTTCTGAGTCAGCGCTCGCTGAACCAATCTACATTCCTTTTTCCTTACCGACAGACCTGTGCCATATCTCTACAGGAAAAATGCACACTTCTCTTTAAAAACGTATTGATCATGCTTTTCGCTTGTTTCCAAACAAATGGACTTTTTTTCTTGTTTTCAAACTTAACACGTTACCGTGTTTTTTTAAATAAAATAATATTCATGAAAAAATTATTTAGTTTAATTTTTAAAGAACATCTCATAATTAATAAAATGAGATTGCTTCATGGAAAAATAATTCAGATTTTTATCTATTAATTTAAAATGCATATTTTATTTTTTCATAATTTAACGAAAAAACAAAATTGATCAGTTTTTGATTTTATTTTGTGAGCTTAAGCCCTGGAACTAAGGCAAGTAGTTTATTTAATGAATTTGAAAAATTCAATTCGTAAACAAACTACTTTCCCAGATTAAAAATAATAAAACAAATTTTAATGAACTTTTCAAAAAACCTGAAAACATTTCTCTAAATAACAGAAAATTAGCCTTGTTTATTGTTAACCAAAACAACTTGTGTCAAATTCTTCAAGAAATTAATATTTAAAAAATTCATACACTGATATTTCCAAAACAGCGGACGTAATCAGTTGAATTTCTGAGTTTACGAAAGAACATTAAAATCTCACATTTTTGATGCAATTCAATTTAGTAGCGCCATCTATTGACTTTTTAAAGTAATACAAAATTCACAATAAATATATTTCCGCATTTTCAATTTCTTGATTTTGTATCGAACAAAAGCGAAAAGAATGAGATGTATTGTTTCTTAAAATACTCTCTTTAAAAAATAGTCGAAACATGCCTTGAATACAGTTTTCATGAGAAAAAAAATTTATCGCATTCGTTTCATTTTTTTCCCTTGAAAAAAATATTTTATTTGCATTTACATCGTAAATTTGATAAATAAAACCAAAGACATCACAATTTTTGTTGTAAGCTTATTATGATACAACAAATTTTATGCCAGCTTGTTTTTAGGCGGATAAAAAATTATAACAACTTTATTTAAAATTTTATTTATTTATTTTTGCAAAATTTTTAAATTACGTACAGTAATAAAATATTAAGATTATAAGCTTTTCAATAACTGTGCATACGTATAATATTTATCCCAAATTAATAGCATTTAAATAAGTCAAAAAAAGAAAGAACGTTAAATTTAATAGAATTTATATTTTATCAAAGGAAGTTTTAATGGAAGAAAATCTGTTTTAATGTAAGTTCCGAAACTCTCCCCCTTTTATAAGAAGTTTTCTAGTTTTCATAACATTTATTTCTTAATTCTGCGGTACGAAACGTCTTTAAAAAATAAAAAAATTTCATTATTATTTAAATGGGATAACAAATGTAGTTTGTTATAAAAGAATCGTGTATTTATTTAGCATAGCGTTTATCATTTTAATACAGCTATTCATTTTTTTTTTCATGTTACTCAACATAATTAGTGACTAGAAACTATGTGCGACAATTATCTTTTCTGTATGTAGATAAAAAAAAATACTAGCATATATGCATAAAAATTGGCTATTTTATAAAGTTGAAATTCATAAAACAATATTGAAACATTGCGATATACACTGAGATTTTACTTAATTATTTTTGAAGCATTTTAAATTATTATCATTTTTACTAGTGCACTTACATTTTTCTTTTATATAAAAATGGATTCACGCAAAAGAAAAGCATATCAAGCATTAAAAGCACCCCAAGATGCTTTCTGACTTATCAAGGAGAATTCTCCACTGATTCAAGTAAAATTACACTAAGGGGAAGAACAGAAAGCTTCCACACCCCACCAACAGATTAAACATGCTTCTCTACACGGCGGTGGCATTAGATTTCGAACATGCGATCGTCGACCACAAGTTCGTGTCCATGACCACTCGGCTATTGAGCTCTTTATTTACGTGGCGCTTCGAAGCTACGCGAGAGCTGTTGTTGATAATAATTTTGAACTATGTCAAACTATGCTATGTGCACCTGAAGTATGATCGTATATTTTACTGGCAAGAACAAAAAAACTCTATATCATTACGTTCCCTCAATAGCCATGATCTATATGAGTATCGTGGGATCATCTGTTCCTTGTGAGCGTCTTTTTTCGACTACCGGCAACATCGCAAGTAATGAGCGGAACCACTAGGATCCCAGTAAAATTGAGAGACTGTTGTTTTTAAAAAGTTTAGACATTAAGCACTGTGAAGTATAAGTTATATAATCTATTTTCTAAACTTTTCAATATAACAAATACATCTAGAAAATAAATGTCTTCTTTTATACCTGATACTTTGAAATGGTAATAAAAATCATTGTAATTGTCGAATTCCCTGAACTAAAAAATTCCCTGATTTTACTCATAAGTTTAGTGTGGTATTTTTCTTGTTTTTCATTAAATGGATTTATATTTATATTGTAAATGAAGACTTGAAAAAAAATCGATATTTTAGAAATCGATCTTTTAGATGTCGATTTTTTTGTGAATCGATTTACCAATCGATCTTTTTCGGAAAGAATTGCCATCCCTACACCCTACTCCGCAAATTTCCTCGCTGCGACCACGTGAGCCTTGACAGATTTAACATGTATCAGCCTCTCAACAGTATTGGACCTTAGCAGCATCAGCCCATGACTCTACTCAAACTGTGGTTATTCTGCATTGCGTGGCCATGGTAGCTTAATGATCGCGGTAACGGACTCGAAAATGGAGTGTCATGCCAGTACGCTCAAGACCAGCCGTGTGCAGAGGGACTGATGCACGTTAAACATGTCGAGCCCCAAACGTCTTCCCGTTTGTGTGGTGTGGAAGTTAGGAGAGGGGGATGTACTAGCTCAGGTATCATCCTCGTCACTAGACCATGGTTCAAAATTACGAAGTCCTCGTGCAGCTGAACAGTGCGGCGGAAATACTACTCTTACTTAATTGCTTTCTCTCCCACTTAATTACAATAATAAACTAAAAATTAATCGAGCCATTAGATTTTTCAGGTAAGATTCAGGAAGAAAAAATGCAATTAAATGTTCTCTTTTTTTAATTCCTACTATTAGCTCACATTCTTTATATATTTATTTCTTTATCTTGGCGGAATTTTCAATCGTTAATAAAATACATTTCAAAGCCCTCAATTGAGCTAAAATTTTATATACATGATTATTTTGGATGACAATACAGTAATTTAATTATATTTAATTAAAATTAGTTGACTGAAACTAATTATTTAAAGAAAGACAGATACAGTCACTTTGGCTTCATTTTTAGCTACTTCGGTCAAAACTTTAAAATATTTTTTTCCTCACGTTTTAAAGCATTCAGTTAAACTGAAATTTTACAGACACGATTGTTTTGGATGACAATACGATACTTTAATTATAGTCAATAAAAATTAATTACTACTTGATGTTGTGATTCTGTCCTATGTATATACATATTTATATTAATTGTAATTATTTAATAAAAAGTAGCTAAAATAAATTTTTTCTTTGTTTGTCTAAGTAGGAATTGACTTAAGCATTTTTTTTATATTACTTGTTTAATTAATGGTCTTAACTTTTGTTGTATTTAACTACTCCTTTTTTTAAAAACTTTGTATCCAAAAAACATTTTAAAATCTTTTTAACGATTTTATTGAAGTTTAATAGAATTACACAGACTCGTAATCCAAGAAATCGGCATTTGACTGTGGTCCAAATGAATAAGTTCGTCGCCAGTAGTTCTCAAGACCCATTTGAATTGATTTGTTGAGTAGGACGAAAGATATTGTTTCAAATCTATTCGGGACTATCTTATTTTTAACCCTTTATCTACCACTCACTTTAAAATTACATAGAATAACCATTTTTACGAATACTCTGGCGATACTTAGCAGGAATATTCTTTTAAATCCACTCTTCTAAGATATAGGGCAGCACGGGTTCTAGGATGAGTATTTTAGCAGGGAAGGCAAATAGTTTTATAGCAGAAATTGCGTTTTCACTGGATTATGAAGATTGTCATTTTTGTTCCGAAAAAAATTGTTAATGTCAAAAGATAAGTCTTATTTTTTTTTGTATGTTAATGAAGACCTTAGAAAACAATATAACTATTTATTCTAAGCGAACAGTGTGTATAATTAATTGAACTGTTGATATCTTTAATTAATTAATGAGCTCTAACAAATTAAATTTCTCAAAGTGGAGTATTTTGTTTACGTATATACCTTAATTTTCAATGTAGTGATTCGAAGAAAAATATTGCATGAAAAAAACTACAGTAGATCATAATGCGGTCGATAAAGGATTAAAGGGCTTTATTCCAATATAAATTTTTGGTGAAAAAAAAGAAAAGAAAAACACGAGCATTACTTTGGTATTTTTTGCTGTTTTAAAATTTCAAGCAGAGGTTTTTATAAACATTTGCTTTAAATTTAATTGTTTGCTATTTAGCTTTCGCGAAATGTTGGTTTTCAATGATTTTTTAAAGTATGATACATGAAAATAAAACATCATTAAAGAATGAAAAATTTATTTATATCCTTTATTATTTAATTTGCTGTAGTTAGAATAGTGTTCTTCACAGAAATAGGACAAATTAATGACTAACATCTCATTTTTAAGCTACACTATCTCAACGAAGCTGCGACGGATCTCGTGATTCTGAAACATGGTCAGAAAAGAAAACAACAGTTCATCATGGCCATTTTTAACCTCCCAGGCGCCCTAGTCACTTCCCAAATAGGTACGCCCCCCCACCTCAAACCCTATTTCCAGAGCATCTTTACCTTATCTTACCAGTTAGGGTTCGGGGTGGTTCTTGTGGTTCTTACTCTTTTCCCTTTCTTTGGAGTCTTTTTCCATTATCCACCCTCTATGGACCCGCCGTGTCTCAGACTGGCAACCGTCAGCCGTAAGGAAAGGAGAGAGGCATGTTTTGGCTACTCTTGTTCATTTCTTACATTATAGCATCACGAACCACCCACCCTTCTATGTAAATTAATACAGTAAATAACAGTTACAGTACAGAGCAGAGGTACTCAACCTTTTTTTTCTGCTGGGTCATATACATATGTATGCCATTTCATATAGACGCACCATAAGATTAAACGGGGGGAATACTTAAGACCAAGATAACACTGGAAATTTAAAATATGGAAAATTGATGAAAATATTATAACTCCTATTTTGCTTTTATAAATTATTAATTGTTTATATTTTTTTTATTTTTGTCACTAAGACAAAATTAAAAGAATTTAAGAAACACTCCTTCATAATTTTTGCATCAGTAAACGGTTTCATATCTTTACCAATAATACAAAAAACTTCTTAGGATGTCTTTGTTACTACTGTGACATTACCACTGACGAAACACTTTGTTGCTGTTACAAAGAATATTTTTTTTTATTGAAAACAATTATAAAATCCCCGTGCACCACAAAGTATCACACAAAGAATATTCAATACAGCTTATTCATCGCCTCTTAAAAGAGGTCATTCAATAATTCCTGTTTATTGGTATTAATACAGCACTTTCGCGACGAATCCAACAGGTACTGATCTCAATGTTTGTTTTTCGCCTGCAAAGATTGTTCAAAATTAGCTCCGCCCATAAAATAGACGCTGTCGTCACTAACGGTTACAAATAGAAAAATAATATCAATTCGCAGCCATCGACAGCAAAAAAGCACAATTGATGTTTGATTTCTTGTCAACGAATTTCCACCCAATTTTCAATTCATTGTCCAGAGCAATGGGCCACTTCAAAAGGCTCGGCGGGCCGCAGGTGGAGTATCGCTGGTACGAACATTGTTAACTATCTTTTTCATCGTATATCGCTTTACTATCTTCGCAGCGGTGATATATTCGCTGTAACTTTAAATTTTTATCTTTTTTCGCCTTTCAATTTTTGGCGCCCACAATCTTTTGCAGCCTAGTCACGTGCCTAAGACTAAAAGCGGAGCTACACAGTTCCACTGGTACCTTACTCTCCACACTTCCGCCCCACCCCACGGGAAATTCAATAATAAGACAAGACAGGCTGAAAAGTATAAACTAAGCTATTGCACACTTTCTATCGAACGCTATTCTTCCGAAAAATTAAGGTGGCCGTAGAAGCTTAGTGATCACGGTACAGACTTATAGCTGGAGGGTCATGAATTCGAGCCCAATGCCTCTGAAGATCCGCCATATAGAGGAGTGGATGCACATTAAATCTGTCAAGGATCAAAGTCCTCTCGTTGACGTGGTGTGGAAGTTAGGAGAGGGGATGGCAGCTTAAATGTTGCCCTCGTCACTTGATCGTGGTTCAGAATTGCGAGGTCCGTCGCCAAAAGCCCTCGTGTAACTAAAGAGTGCGACGTTAATATTCACTCCCTCACTGTTCTGTGTATGGTCGCGGTAGCCTAGTGGTATGGGTATTGGATCGTGGCTTGCCTTGTCACGAGTTCGAGCCCAGTACCACTAAAGACCCGCCGTGTAGGGCAGCGATGCACGTTAAATCTGTCGAGAGCTGAAATGTCCTCCCGTTGGTGTGGTGTGGTAGTTAGGAGGGGAGGTGCCAGCCCAGGTGTCGTCCACGTCACTTGACCATGGTTCAAAATGACGTGGTCCGTCGCCAAAAGCCCTCGTGTAGCTGAACAGTGCGACGTTAATATTCAATCAATCAACGCCTCGGGGCTTTCGTCTACGTATTTATTAAAATGCAAACTCCTCTCATCTGTGCATGCGCCACTGCTGCCTCCCCATTTTATAAACTGCACCAAAGGGAGAACATTAAACTTGACGTGTATCAATGAGGGATGTCAAACTCAAAGGTTAAGGTATCCGACTACGTTCGGAACCGTGATTTTCAAAAGCGCATAAATGGATAATTTTCATGATATTTAGTGTCACTTAGATTATAATATATGCATAAAATTGCTTTAAGGACATTTTGACAAAAAAAATTTATTTAAATACAATATTTTGGCAAAAAATTAACTTAGAATAATCTTTTTTCCAAATGTTCTCCTGTTGTGAAAAATGCTTCTATTAGAATAATATCAGACCTCTGTTCAGAGGCTCAACTAGAATTTTTGAAATATATAACTTAGAAGTGGGTTTATTCATGTTTTACGACAACAGAGGGGAGCAATTTTAAGAAAAAAATGCGAATAATTATTTCAGTTGGTGGTAACTCTGAAAATATTGTGAATTTTTCGAAAATTCTAGTTGAGCCTCTGTAGACATGTCTGAGCTATATACCGGCAAAATATTATTATAATAGAACCATTTTTCACAAAAAGAGAACATTTGGAAAAAAGATTATCCTAAGTTAATTTTTTGCCAAAATATTATACTTAAATAAATGTTTTTTGTCCTTAAAACAGTTTTATGCATGCATTCTAATCTGAGTGACACTAAATATCATGAAAATTATCTATTTATGCGCTTTTTTAAAATCACAGTTCCGAACGGATACCTTAACTTGGGCCACACAAACAAGGTTTAACTTTAGGCTTCAAAAAAAATCACTATTTATAGAAACGTAGGTAAAAATTGACATCTCTTTCGTGCTTCGGGAGAAATTGGGTTACTTTCAAGGGGAGCGCCATTCCTAAAGGGAGAATTATTTCCTCTGTGAAAAAACACTTTCCTACAAAGAAATTTTTTATTTTATTTACTTTTTATTAAATAATTGCAATTAATATAAATATGTATATACGTATGACAGGATCACACTATTAAGTGGCAAAATAGAAAGCGAATTTCTTTGCAATTTTCCTTTCTATATACGGTGTTAAACTATTATTTTTGCTTGTTGCACCTTATTCGCTTTCTATTTTTTTTTCTTTCGTTTCTAATTCATGAAGCTGATGGTGGTCTAAAATTTCTCATTATATCCATCTCTTATAATGCTTCATTAATGTAAGGAACCTTTCCAGTGAGTTTCGAGCAGTCCAGTTAATCAGTTTAATTTAATGAATAAATTAATATTTGAAAAAACCGTATCAACATCAAGTTTTAAAAAAATCTACTTGAACTTGAGTGGGTGAATAAAAAGTATTTTATTAGCGAAGATACATAAATGTATATAGGGAGAGTGTGAACTGAATAACGGCTCGCACCGCGATGAACACTTCCAAACATGGAAATAATTTAATATTCGAATTAGCGAGTATTTTCAAGCCTCTTTGGTAAATATTTCTAAAATTCAGGCACACCCACTTGAATGAGTTCAAATTCGAGTCCACCAGCGTAAGGTTAAATCAAGTATATATTTACTGAGAACATCAAACAAAAGTTTGAATCCAAAGAACTAAAATCTTGTTTTTCAAATTTAGTTATAAGATTGGAAATTTTTTCTGCTAATTTTTGATAAGGTGCAGTATTATCCAAACTTGATGCTGCATGGATTCGATCCTCATTTTTCAATTGCTTTTCCCAAAGGCTTACATTTGAATGCTTTAATGATGTCAAACATGTTCGTAATGATCTGATCTTTTCCTAGTAACGATAAATGTAAATTGGTTAAGTGTTGGGTTGCATCAACCATAAAAAATAAATCTTGCAACCCTATTCGATCAAAAACAAGCTTGTGTCTTGATTTTTAGTTGTTAAGAACCGACATACTTCTGTCAAAAATCCCAGAATTTCTTGAGAAACTTGGAGAAAGATATCCAGAGTATATTGGTATAGAACAAACCTGAATAAGAATTATCTAACTCACTTAAGAAGGCAGTAAATTGGCACTGATTTAAAGGCCTCGAGATATTATATAATTTATAAATTTTTTTAGTTTATATGACAAAACATTCTCCATGTTTAGCGCTTCTTGTGTGATGCAGTGCGTTGTGATGAATTTTTGCACCGTGAATTTCGCTACGAAGACGTTATTTTTTCCGGTCATTGAAGGAGCTCCATTTGCAGCTACAGAATTTAATTTTGACAGAGGTAGATTGTGTTTCTGCAGAAGTTGAAAAACATAATTAAATATTTCTTGTCTTGTAATAATACCACGCATAGGTATCAGCTCCAATCAGTGGCGCACACAAGGTCCGGACTCGCCCCCCAAGGCCCTTGATTATAATCCTATGCATGATTAACTGAGCATTTGTTATTATAACAATTGATTTTATTTATTCAATAATTAATTTTTTACTCTTTTTTTTTCCTTCCGAAAATTGACAAAATCAAAAGAATAGGTTGGTTGAGCATAAATGATCCAATAATTCCTCAAAAATGTTAAAATGTGTGCCGCGAGCACGAAGGTAATTGAGCAATGTGCGTACTCATGTCACAGGCAATGGAACTGTCGAAACTGGATGATTTTACTTTGATCTGAAAACTCAAATTGGCAGCTAAGTCAGTAACTCTTTCCACATTAGTATCTCTAGAAAAAGAAATTGAAAAGCCTTCAAATTTCCGAGAAAAATATTTTCTGCGTGCTTCAATCCGTACAGGTATTTTTACCTGAAGCAGGTCTCGAATCCACAAATAGCAATGAACAAAACTTTTTTTTTCTTTTTTTTTTTCCCTTTTTCATCAATATATTCATGGAAAGTTGACTTTTACACAAACGAGTAAAGGAGGTGTGAAGGGATTTTTACCTGAAGCAGGTCTAGAATCCACAAATAACCCTGAACAAAACTTTTTTTTTACTTCTTTTTTCCCTTTTTAATCAATATATTCTTGGAAAGTAGACTTTTACACGGACGAGTAAAGGAGGTGTGAAGGTATTTTTACCTGAAGCAGGTCTCGAATCCACAAATAGCCCTGAACAAAACTTTTTTTTTTTTTTTTTTTAATCAATATATTCTTTTTTTTAATCAATATATTCTTGAAGCAAAGTTGAAAGTTGACTTTTACACAGACGAGTAAAGGAGGTGTGAAGGGATTTTTACCTGAAGCCGGTCTCGAATCCACAAATAGCCCTGAACAAAACTTTTTTTTCCTTCTTTTTTCCCTTTTTAATCCATATATTCTTGGAAAGTTGAATTTTACACAGACGAGTAAAGGAGGTGTGAAGGGATTTTTACCTGAAGCAGGTCTAGAATCCACAAATAGCCCTGAACAAAACTTTTTTTTTCCCTTCTTTTTTTTACCCTTTTTTTTTACCTGAAGCAGGTCTCAAATCCACAAATAGCCCTGAATCAATATATTCTTGGAAAGTTGACTTTTACATAGACGAGTAAAGGAGGTGTGAAGGGATTTTTACCTGAAGCAGTCCTCGAATCCAGAAATAACCCTGAACAAAAATTTTTTTCTTCTTTTTCCCCTTTTTAATCAATATATTCTTGGAAAGTTGACTTTTACATAGACGAGTAAAGGAGGTGTGAAGGTATTTTTACCTGAAGCAGGTCTCAAATCCACAAATAGCCCTGAAAAAAACTTTTTTTTTCTTCTTTTTTCCCTTTTTTAATCAATATATTCTTGGAAAGTTGACTTTTACATAGACGAGTAAAGGAGGTGTGAAGGGATTTTTACCTGAAGCAGTCCTCGAATCCAGAAATAACCCTGAACAAAAATTTTTTTTCTTCTTTTTCCCCTTTTTAATCAATATATTCTTGGAAAGTTGACTTTTACATAGACGAGTAAAGGAGGTGTGAAGGTATTTTTACCTGAAGCAGGTCTCAAATCCACAAATAGCCCTGAAAAAACTTTTTTTTTTTTTTTTTTTTTTTCCCTTTTTTAATCAATATATTCTTGGAAAGTTGACTTTTACACAGACGAGTAAAGGAGGTGTGAAGGTATTTTTACCTGAAGCCGGTCTCGAATCCACAAATAGCCCTGAACAAAACTTTTTTTTCCTTCTTTTTTCCCTTTTTAATCAATATATTCTTGGAAAGTTGAATTTTACACAGACGAGTAAAGGAGGTGTGAAGGGATTTTTACCTTCCACAAATAGCCCTGAACAAAAAATTTTTTTTTCCCTTCTTTTTCCCCTTTTAATCAATATATTCTTGAAAGTTGACTTTTTACATAGACAGGAGGTGTGAAGGGATTTTACCTGAAGCAGGTCTCAATCCACAAATAGCCCTGAACAAAACTTTTTTTCCTTCTTTTTTCCCTTTTTAATCAATATATTCTTGGAAAGTTGACTTTTACATAGACGAGTAAAGGAGGTGTGAAGGGATTTTTACCTGAAGCAGTCCTCGAATCCAGAAATAACCCTGAACAAAAAATTTTTTTCTTCTTTTTCCCCTTTTTAATCAATATATTCTTGGAAAGTTGACTTTTACATAGACGAGTAAAGGAGGTGTGAAGGTATTTTTACCTGAAGCAGGTCTCAAATCCACAAATAGCCCTGAAAAAAACTTTTTTTTTCTTTTTTTTCCTTTTTTAATCAATATATTCTTGGAAAGTTGACTTTTACATAGACGAGTAAAGGAGGTGTGAAGGGATTTTTACCTGAAGCAGTCTCGAATCCAGAAATAACCCTGAACAAAAAATTTTTTTTTTCTTCTTTTTCCCCTTTTTAATCAATATATTCTTGGAAAGTTGACTTTTACATAGACGAGTAAAGGAGGTGTGAAGGTATTTTTACCTGAAGCAGGTCTCAAATCCACAAATAGCCCTGAACAAAACTTTTTTTTTCTTCTTTTTTCCCTTTTTTAATCAATATATTCTTGGAAAGTTGACTTTTACACAGACGAGTAAAGGAGGTGTGAAGGTATTTTTACCTGAAGCCGGTCTCGAATCCACAAATAGCCCTGAACAAAACTTTTTTTCCTTCTTTTTTCCCTTTTTAATCCATATATTCTTGGAAAGTTGAATTTTACACAGACGAGTAAAGGAGGTGTGAAGGGATTTTTACCTGAAGCAGGTCTAGAATCCACAAATAGCCCTGAACAAAACTTTTTTCCCTTCTTTTTTCCCTTTTTAATCAATATATTCTTGGAAAGTTGACTTTTACATAGACGAGTAAAGGAGGTGTGAAGGGATTTTTACCTGAAGCAGGTCTCAAATCCAATCAAATTCTTGGAAAGTTGAATTTTACCTGAAAAAAGGTTTTTTTTACCTGAAGCAGTCTCGAATCCACAAATAGCCCTGAAAAAAATTTTTTTTCCTTCTTTTTTCCCTTTTTAATCAATATATTCTTGGAAAGTTGACTTTTACACAGACGAGTAAAGGAGGTGTGAAGGGATTTTTACCTGAAGCAGGTGTCGAATCCACAAATAACCCTGAACAAAACTTTTTTTTCTTCTTTTTTCCCTTTTTAATCAATATATTCTTGGAAAGTTGACTTTTACACAGACGAGTAAAGGAGGTGTGAAGGGATTTTTACCTGAAGCAGGTCTCGAATCCACAAATAGCCCTGAACAAAACTTTTTTTTTTCCTTCTTTTTTTCCCGAGTTTTTTTTAATCCAATATATTCTTGGAAAGTTGAATTTTTTACACAGACGAGTAAAGGAGGTGTGAAGGGATTTTTACCTGAAGCAGGTCTCGAATCCACAAATAGCCCTGAACAAAACTTTTTTTTTTTCTTCTTTTTTTCCTTTTTAATCAATATATTCTTGGAAAGTTGACTTTTACATAGACGAGTAAAGGAGGTGTGAAGGGATTTTTACCTGAAGCAGGTCTCGAATCCACAAATAGCCCTGAACAAAAATTTTTTTTTCTTTTTTCCCTTTTTTAATCAATATATTCTTGGAAAGTTGACTTTTACACAGACGAGTAAAGGAGGTGTGAAGGGATTTTTACCTGAAGCAGGTCTCGAATCCACAAATAGCCCTGAACAAAACTTTTTTTTCTTCTTTTTTCCCTTTTTAATCCATATATTCTTGGAAAGTTGAATTTTACACAGACGAGTAAAGGAGGTGTGAAGGGATTTTTACCTGAAGCCGGTCTCGAATCCACAAATAGCCCTGAACAAAACTTTTTTTCTTCTTTTTTTTCCCTTTTTAATCCATATATTCTTGGAAAGTTGAATTTTACACAGACGAGTAAAGGAGGTGTGAAGGGATTTTTACCTGAAGCCGGTGCTTGCTTCAGCACCACACACCTTTCGAAATGTTTCTGTCTTCAGTTTGAAGCGGCATTCCACTGGTTAGATGTTATGGGGAAGCTTTGAAAATCCGTATCTCTAGTCATTTATTACACCATAACTTTGAAGTAAAAATTTATCCAATTGTTGCTTTTGTTCGATTAGAAACTACAACAGGGATGTCAAACTCTCTGCCCGCGGGCCGCATTTGGCGCACAAAAAACATTTTTTTGCGGCCCGGCCACATATCGGGACACAATAGTATATAATAAAAATTTTCCTAAAACAGGAAAGCTAGTCGCAGAGAAGAGATGTCAAGTGTCAGGACGTAAACATTAATTTTTTTCTTGTTCTTTTATAGGTATATGTTTATAATAATGTATTATTCGAAATAAACTTATACGTTTCTATGAATATTGATTGCGGCCCACCTCATTTGCTTGGCCCAAGTTAGTCTTTGACCTCCTTGCTCTACGACGATCACAAATGTTGTTTTTAGGTTGATTCTCCTCTGCCACGAATTTTTTATTGGCACCCTACCGGAGGCTTGAATTGATCCTCATGATCAGTATCATTATCTCGATCTCCCCGTTCGGTGTCAGTATATTTGGACCTGAAAGTCTCAAAGTAAAGTTTCTCCAGCTGCTTTCGTAATTTATGCATTCGTTTCCAAGAATAGGAAACGTTACTCAATTAAAAGAATTGGATTTTAGCACAATTATACTTGAATCTTGTAAACCATGCATCCACTCAAATTTGGACAATGCTGGCAACGACAATGAAGCATTTATATGCAATTGTATCAAAAAGAAGAGTTGATCCACTTTAAATGTCAGTATTTTCAAAGAATTAAGCTTTGTTTATATTGATATATTGTTTTGGTAGGGCAATTTCTTAATTAACAATAATTACTATGGTACTTCTTCAGCAGCTGTACTTGAAAACCGCAAGAATAGAAGTTTTTTTTTTCTAATACTTGATTTTTTTTAAGTCACAGTGTCAGCTATTTCGCAAAAATTCACATATTTGTATCTCGTGGCATTCTTAGAAATAACACATTATGACCTTTTTAAGGGAAAGAAGCTTATTTGGCAAACAGTCACTTGAATTGACAAACATAAGGGGACACAAAAAATCATTTCTTTCATTACACTAAACCACACTTTCTGAACGTTAACATCCAACATTCAAACGGGATGTCAAAATAAAAACAAAAATGTTTACCGAGAACTTAATTGCCCCGTAACCATTTATATTGAAGAAGGAGTGAAAGTCAAACGAATTTTTTGAATTTGCCAGTGATGTCACCGGATAATTACGTCAAAGAAAAAGAGTTAAGCACGTTAACTGCTGCTGTTTCTCTTGGTCTATTAGTCTCCATTACATAGGAATTTTCTCAGAAATCTTGCTTCATATTTTCAATAAAAAAAATTAATAAAATTGCGTGTTCTGTTTTGTAAGGTCTGTTTATTAGAAGTAAAAACGTAAATTAAAAAATATATATAGCAAAATGTTACTTTTTTCTTTTTTTAAAAAAAAATTAAGCTTTTTTACACGAACAATAATTTTTAAATCTACAGGTTTTGTTTTTTCTCTGAGAGAGAGAGAGAGAGAGATCCCAATATCAACACATCATTGGTCACATGACCTCGTGATTACTTGGGCTCCTACGCAAAAATAGGCCCTATCTGTATCCATTAAGAGTTGACAGTATATGTATAAACTCAAACTCAGTGGCGCAACAGTCCATGAGGGCCAGGGCCTACTGTGCCCATCCCAGTATACGTCACCATTGGGCGCTGAGGTGCATGAGCAGATGTCCCGATCAAGTGGTCAGTCTGAAGCGAGACCCCCAGTGTTTAAGTACCCAAGCAAGCTTAGTACTCATTTATCGACCCACTACAGTAGGAATGAAAGGCTGAGTGTGCGTGACTCACAAGTCGGCACGAGCAACTACTACCTTTAAACTAAATGAGTATTGATGGTGAATGCATAGGCCTAGGAATGGATGACGATCATCAAATAAGAATGCACTTTTCCAAGATGCAATATAAATCAAAATTCCGAATTTTCCTGGCCCGGGAATAGCATATTACCATTAAAATTATTGGACCATGATCTTATTGAGGCTAAGTTGAGAACGAGATGAGCTCCCTGCCAAAGCCGAGGTTCTGGGCTCAGGCTCAGTTGGCCCATGTCTAAAGACGCACCTGATGAGTCTTATTAAAAACATCATAATTAATCAGTAAATGTTATGATCGAACCACAGTGGGTTCACAGCATCTTTACTTCAAGGCTATGGCAGATTATATAATGTCAATAAATGATTTTGATACATATTTCCAATTTATCCCCCAAGCGGAGAGAAGCTGTGTCAAATTCAAGATATAACCATTTCGGAAAGTGTGAAGCGCGACTCCTTTTTAACACGCTTTTATAAGTTTCACTTGTATGTAATGAAATCTTTGGAATCGATTTTTACCCACTTTAAAAGGTCAGATTAATTCGAAATTTTGCACACTAGTCAAGGACCGATGACAATACAATAATTTCAAAATTTTGTTCCATTGTCCTGATCAGGATGTCAAAAATAACGATTTTAAGGATTTACGGGATTTGGCGATTAATTCATTATATCGTTTCCAGATTTGGCAACTAATTGCATATACCATTTCCAAATTTGGCGACTAATTCCAGATATGACGACTAAAAGACCCTACCCCTTAAAAAAGAGCAATCCTAAAAATTAAAACGCTTGCTATTTTTTCAAATAAAACAAAAAAGTGCTCTTTCTGTGATAAAGAGCAAAAAAAAAAAAAAAAAAAAAAAGACTGGTGCAAGTGAATAAAAATAATTTATGTTCTAACTGCTAAATATTTTCTTATTCTTATAAAGCAATACGTTTAGAAGTGATGATACAAATTAACTTTATAGCAATACGTTTGAAAGGTGATAAATTTATGTTCTAACTGCTAAATATTTTTTTTATTTTGATAAACTAATATGTTTAGAAGTGATGATACGAATTAACATTATAGCAATACCTTTTAAAGGGGATAATATGTGATTGACATTTAACATTTCTTCTTAATACACTTTTATTAGTTAGACCTAAACAGGCTTTTATTGTAGATCGAACTAAAAAATGAAAAATAAATTATAGTTTAAAAAATAACTAAAAAACACGCTTTTTTTGTAGTGTGTGTGTGAATTGAACTGAAAAGTAAAAAAATAATTCTTAATATAAGAACAAAATGATTAACGAGAAAATTAATATCATTGTGGTAAAAGAGTGGGGTGCTTTGTACTACATTTTTACACTAACTCAGCATTTCAGAACAGAAGTAGTAAAAAATTATAACAATTAATATAGAGCACCCCACGCTTTCACTACAATGACATTAATTTTCTCGTTAATCAATTTGTGTTTATATATTAAGAACTATTTTTTTACTGTTAAGTTCGATTCACACACACACACTATAAAAGCGTGATTTTTAGTTTTTTTTTTAAACTATGATTTATATATATATATATATATATTATATATATATATATATATATTTTAACAAGTTAAAGACCCCGAACGCACTGCTCTCAGCGCAAGCCTCTGGTGTCTCTATAACTCTCTCCAAACCCTGAAAACACCTGCCCTGATTTCAGCCTAATAAAACATATTGGGTGAAAATTTGAATTGAAAGTAAGAACATACATGAGACATGTAAAAACACAGAAGAATGGAGGAACATCGATTCAGATATTACAAAAAACTGATGAAATCTATCCGAAGACGTTTAAAAGCTGTCGTGGACGCTAAAAGATATCCTACGAATTGAGAAGGAAATACAATACTTAAAGCTATGTTGAGATTTTTTTTAAGTGTACCAAGACTTCTGTAGCTGAATTTTTTATTATTTTTTTCAATGAAGAATTTTTTAAAATAACTGTTACACTATGTTTTAAAAATTGACTATGTTATTTCAATATGAACAAGTTGCAGACATTATTAAACAATTACAATTCCGATATAATAATTTTTGTTAGTCAGAAACATTCAATTTTACAAAAAATTGCAAGTGTATGAACACTTTCGAGGGCCACTGTATACATGAAAAAGTTTAGTAGTATGTAAATGAATTCAGAAATACGTTTCCAAAAATTAACATTGGAACGGTTCTCTTACGTCATTATGGGTAAACCAAAATAATGGATAAGATCTCGGGGTAATTTAAAATAGTTTTAATGACATAAAACAATACAGTTACAATGGACAGACATTTAGACACAATACAGGTTAAACATTTAGAGGAAAAAAGGGGAAATTAACTATAGTACATAGTCCAGGATTGGACAGCGAGACGAGTAACGTTTACTCGTTCAAATCCCAACTCTCTCTGGCGGTAAGACAGATCTTCGGTCGGTAATGCTTCCGTTACAAGTACCGCCGTCTACATTTCGGTCTTAGTATTAAACCGTGTGTTACAACATCCGGCCACTCTAAATCAAACACGAACTGAAGATAAGTCGATTGATTCAATTGGTTACTTAAAAGGATGTGTAACAACTATGTTTGAACGCAATACTCCAAATGCACTCATGTCCATAAATTAAGAATAATGAAGTTCAGGTAAAGAAAGAGACAGAAGCAAAATTATTTATTTATTAAACAAAATTTATTATTTATTTTATTTTTACAAAATTTATTACAAAACAAATTATTTATTTATTAATCTATTTATTAAACAAAAGGTAAAGAGAAAAAAAGATGCTATATGTTTGACATAACTAATAAAAATTGCGATTTTTACTCCCTGGAGCAAATTTCAAAAAAGAACCTATTTACAAAAAACAGTATAACATGGTTCGTATGATGGTTAATACATAGTATGTCTCCCGGACGATGCAATACAGGCCTTACAACGCCTAGGCATGCAGAGTATCAAATTATCAATCTGATCTTGGGGAATATTACACCACTCATCAAGCAATGCCCTCCGAAGTTCCGGTAGACAGGTGGGAGGGGTTGACGGGCTGCAATTCGTCGGTCAAGCATATCCCACACATGCTCTATTGGATTCAAGTCCGGTGAGTATGTTGGCCAATCCATACAGGTGATATCCTCCGATTGAAGGCATTCGTCTACAATGTTTGCACGGTGAGGATGGGCGTTGTCATTCATAAAAGGAAATTCAGCACCCATGGCGCCCCGAAACAAACGTACATGTTGTTCCAGAATGACATCCAGATAGATGTGGCCTGTCATCGTTACACTCTGAACATGCAGGTCAGTTCTGGAACCAAGAATAATTCCTCCCCAAACGCGAGCCATCCTGCACCACCGTAACGGTGTCGTTCAATTGTGTTCTCTTGGTGGTAACGGGTACCTGGCGCTCTCCATATTAAAGTCCGACGAGAATAAGACTACAAAATAAACCTGGGCTTATCGGAAAACATCACACAAGATCGCTGTTGTGGTGTCCACAATGCATGCTCTCTACTCCAGGTTAATCGCAGGCGGCAGTGAGTTGCGGTAAGTGGAACACATCTGATCGGCCTGCGAGCCTATAGACCAATGTGCCCTAAGCATCTGTACGCGGTCTGCCTTGAAACTGTCGTACCGGTAGCTGAAGAGAGCTGACGAGACAGGTCTGATGCTGTGCTCCGTCGGTTTCTTTTGGCAGTAACTGCCAAATATACTGGTCCTCATTCGACGTTGTACCTCGGGGGCAACCTGTGCTGTAACATCTACTCACATTACCATCATCTTGGAATCGTTGCCAAAGCCTGGAGATGACACTCTGGGTGATTCCAAGTTCCTCGGATACTTCCAGCTGGGTACGTCCACATTCCAGTCGTCCAATAATTCTACCACGTAAAAAATCTTCCAAATGCTTCCTTTGTGCCATAACTATGCGGTTATTGCACTAAAAGGCTTTTAAAGCGCTTGTGAAAAATTTTACATCTTTGCCATCATTCCTTATATACCCCTCTCTTACACTCTCGTCATTGTGACGTACTATCCGTGCCATCTGGTGGTTTCCTGTAATTTGCATAAAATTCTTCAAGATGTGTGTGATAATTCTACAGGTGAAATTTTTATTTTAGAGTTCAATTTCTGTGGGATTCTGAATTATCCTTAATTTATGGACATGAGTGTAGAAAACAAATTACTTTTTGAATATAAAGTTACCCCAATAAAAGTATTATACATTTTTATATCTAAAACGATATTTATTTTAAATTATGATTTTATTTTTTGAATATTTCATACTTATTTCATACCTTTCCTTCATTTTTAGTATTTCACAAAATCGATAAATTTTTGATGTTTTAAAAATAAGCCAATTTACCGAAAGGCAGAAAGCATAAAATTTGAATCAGCGCCGGTTTAAGCTCATTTCGGGCCATAGGAGTAGAAGATCTACAGGCCCCCTTGGCACTGGAGGATCGAAATTTGTAACTAGAAAATTGGTTGCTTATATCCAGTCCCTTCTGGGCGCCTCCAGGCCCTGCCCACTCCAAACACACAATGGATAAACCGGCATTAATTTGAATCCTTTTGAATGATTAAAGCATAATTGATTAAGAAACAAATACTGATATACAAATGAGTGAACTCTTTTTCACAGTTCTAAAATTTATTTTTAAACGCACACAAAAGCTAGGAATTTTTCATGTTTTTAACAGATAATGTAATAAAATTTAAAAAAAGTTTGATTATAGGATTCAATAAGTTTTAACAATTCAAGATTTAAAAGTTTGAAGAATTTTTTGTTTTATATATATATATATATATATATATAGTTTGGAAAAAATCCCCACTTCAAATTAAAAAAAATTCCAATTTAATCATTACGTATTTTTTCTTATTTGCAAATAGACAAAAACTTTACCCCATATTCAAAATTCACTCACCTTACTTTTGAAATTAAAAATAAACCTTTCATTTTTTAAAACATTTTGAGTTACACATGTGAATAACGAAAAAACATGAAACGCAGTACGGAGAATTATCGTTTGCTCTCTAAAAACTATATACATACGTACAGTTATAGAATTTGTGACCTTGCTATCATTTTTTTAAAAAATTTTTAATAAATTTGCTTTTTAAAACTGAAGGCTTATTTTTTTTAGTAATACTTGCTTTTTTGTGACAAATGATTACATAATTCATTGTATAATTAAAATGTTTTTCTTCCCCGAGTTTTTTTTTTTTTTTTTTTTTTTTTAAAAGTGTAAATGTAGAGAAATAGAACTCTTTTTCCTATTATTATTTTACTACGCTATATTCAAATAAAATAATGTTTCCTCTCACTGTCGTAAAAACTATTAATTTTGGATTCGATTTATACAAATATCCTGAATCTATTGGAAATAAAGATAAAACCAATTCCGAAGAATTATGTTTAATATAAAGTATACACCATCCCCTTAAAATGGTTTTTAAATAGCTTTGAATATCAAAAATATATCAGTATAGATAAAAATGATGAACTATACATCTCTTCAAGTATACGTTCATTAAAGCTTTTAGTTGTTTCCTGCCTTGCGAAATAGGTTTTCCAATAAAAACTGTCTTAATACCGGAAATGAATATTTCTTAAATAGTGAATTATTTTTTGTTTTGTTTTAGTACTTTACAAGAACTTCTAAGGTGTGAATTTTTTTTTCAATATTAGGGATGATACCAAAATACTTGGACTTTAGTATTTCGTTTGGTTTTTAAATCTCATTGTTTTTAAGTTTACAGTAGCGCAGTGGTCTTCAAACTTTTCCAACTCACGGAGCCCCTAGAACTTGAAGGTATTCTCGTAGAACCCCTAGAACTAGAAAGTGTTTTCATGGAATTCCATTCCACATACATACTTAGAATAGTTGTTGGTACTTTATGTAAAGGCAATTAAAATATATAAGGCATTTATTATTATAAATTATAATCTAATATATTCATTAATAATATTAATTTGTGATCCAAGTGCTACCTACTCATGCATTATATTTAGTAACTGGGATAAAAACTTGCATTTTTTCATACAAACTGTCCAAGTCTAAATATTAGGTTCGGCAGATGGCTGCATTGTCGATATCTCGTGAAGTATTGATCAAACAATTTCAAATTTATGCTCGTTTTCAAGGTGATATTTTACACTAAAAATTATTTTGGTGTTTTTTGCTTGGTTCATTTAGTTGTAAGTTACAGGGTGTTAAAAATGGAAGTCAACAAAGAGTTAATTCGGTACATTTTACAGTTTTTCTTTGATAAAGGCAAAAATGCAAGCAAGGTGGCTGAAATTGTGAATGGTGTTTATGGTGCCGATACTGCAACAGCTAATTACGTGCAATTTTGGTTTCGTCGATTCCGTCCAGGCATTTTTGATGTTAAAGATGCACCTCGCACAGGCAGGCCCGTCGTCGTCTATAAAATCACAGAAATAATCGAAGTTGTCCGGTATGTCAGTAGTCGTAGCATCACCCAGGAGTTAAAGAACGACCATAAAACAGTTTTAAACCATTTGCGCAAAGTTGGATTCAAAACGAAGCTCGATGTTTGGGTGCCACAGCAATGGACACCAGAAAAAATGATGGGTTGAATTTCCATCTGCGTAGCCTTGGCCAAACGGAATGAAATCGACCCATTTCTTAACCGGATGGTGACTGAGGATTAGAAATGGGTTACATACGGCAATATTGTGCGACAACGATCGTGGTCAATTCGCGGTGAAGCAGCACAAACGGTGGCCAAACAAGGATTAAAGGTTCTGTGTATTTGGTGGAACTGGAAAGGAATCATTTATTATGAGCTGTGTGGGAATCCCCCTGGATTCCACCCTGGACATCTAGATTGAATTGAGGCAAAGAACGACCAGACGACATTTTTACTATAACGAATTATATTTATTCACTTGAATCAATTATCAACCATCTAACTACAAAGATTTATCAATATGTCTATGTCAATGTGATTGACCCTTACTATTAAATTAAATCACGAAATATGATACTTATCAAATATTAAACTCAATATCGAATGGGACTACCGGAATAAGAGGACCGAGAGATGCATGCAATCTGAATTACTAGCATTCATTAACTTCCCACTAACTTTATTATATATTTACTCTTATGATCAGATAATCTTGATTTAAATCTCACCTGCCTTTTACTTCCTCACTTTCCAGGCGGATCAAACTTTCCAATTGTAGATCGCTGCCTAATGATCAGCGAGACGCTAATCGCACAATCAACTTGAATCTTCTTAGAACTCCGTCAACCTATCTCTTGGCGTAATAGCCTCTGTTGATAACTTACAACACTCTCCGTAAATATTTTGACTAATTTGCATATACCGGTTTCTTCTTTTAGAATTGGTTGGAAATATACACAAATTTACAATCCCCAAAGACGCCCAAGAGTATTAGTGATAAAGTGCCGTACAGATCAGTCACAGCTGTTTCGGTATGGCCAAACACTAAATTCAGATATCTACTGTCAACAACTAGAACATTTGAAGCTAGCGATTAACCAGAAACGGTCAGAATTGACCAAAAGAAGATGTGTTGTGTTCCATCAGGACAACGTCAGGCCACACACGTCTGTAGTGACTTACCAGAAACTCTAGGAGCTTGGTTGGGAAGTTTTAATGCATCCACCATATAGTCCGGACCTGGCACCAAGCGATTACCACCTTTTGCTTGCATTGCAAAACTTCCTGAGTGATAAGAAATTGAGATCAAGAGAAGATCGTGAAGATGGATTAGTAGAGTTTTTCGCCAATAAGGACCAAGATTTCTATTAGAGAGGAATTATGAAGCTATCTTTAAAATGGCAACAAATTGTACAACAAAACGATGCATATTTGACCCAAATCGGACAATCTAAAACATGTTAAATAAACTCTTGAATTTCATGCAAAAATAATGGATTTCTTTTTCCCCAACATAATATATTGAGATTATTTGCAATTGCTTTACATATTTTGTGCTATTTATTTTTGTAGCCTCTCACATTGAGAAATATTTTGCACGAAAATACATTGTTCTGAATAGCATTAAAATGTTCATAGATGTGTGAGAAATCTTGTATATTTTGCATGAATTTGCAACCTAAGACTTAGGAGTTGCTCTTGCCTAAATTTAGATTTTAACATGGAATCTGTTGATATGTCGATAAGTTGTTCCTTCTCCTTTGTTATAAATGTTTTTTCCACAGATGCAAAAGGATTCATTTTCTGTTCGAAAACTATTTAGTTAAGTAAGAAATTGTGCTAACTAACGAGTATAAAATTATGTCGTGGAACCCGAAATAGTAAACAATAGAATATTTACAATCCATTAGGAAGTATATATATATATATATATATATATATATATATATATATATATATATATATATATATATATATATATATATATGTATATATAAAGATAAAATGCGTTTTAATATTTTTTTATTATATTATAATACAAGTTTTAAAAGTGTTGCAAAACATAGGTATTATAAAGGGGATTTTTTAGAAGTATAGAACTTTAAAACTTTAAATTGCAATAAAACAACGATGTATTATTCGATTGACATGAATTTTTTTTTATTCGAAAGATAATCTTGTGGCATTACATTTTAAGTATGATTTCTGGCATATGACTGCCACGGCTGGCTCGAATGTAGTCCAATCTGGACGTCCAATTTTCGATGACTTTTTCCAACATTTGTGGCCGTATATCGGCAATAACACGGCGAATGTTGTCTTCCAAATGGTCAAGCGTTTGTGGCTTATCCACATAGACCAATGACTTTACATAGCCCCACAGAAAATAGTCTAGCGGTGTTAAATCACAAGATCTTGGAGGCAAATTCACAGGTCCAAAACGTGAAATTAGGCGGTCACCAAACGTGTCTTTCAATAAATCGATTGTGGCATGAGCTGTGTGACATGTTGCGCCGTCTTGTTGGAACCACAGCTCCTGGACATCACGATTGTTCAATTCAGGAAATAAAAAGTTAGTAATCGTGGCTCTATACCGATCACCATTGACTGTAACGTTGTGGCCTTCATCGTTTTTGAAGAAGGATTCCACCAGCCCATAAAGCGCACCAAACAGTCAGTTTTTCTGGATGTAACGGTGTTTCGACATACACTTGTGGATTAGCTTCACTCCAAATGCAGCAGTTTTGTTTGTTGACGTAGCCATTCAACCAGAAGTGCGCTTCATCGCTAAACAAAATTCGCTTATGAAAATCGGGAACAACGGCAATCTCGTTTTGCGCCCATTCGACGAATCTACGCCTTGCTTGATGATCGTTTTGATGAATTGCCAAACCAAACTGAGAATAAATCACTTGACAGCTGTTAAATCGGTTGCCATCTTGGAAAGTAATGCCAACTTAAACTTCTATACCTGGAAAAAAACACTCTTTATATAAATAAAACTTTCAGTTTTATTGAATAGGATGAGCTTTATATTCTAGTAGCTATGCGAACTTCATAGAGAGAACCGGAATCCATTTTGCATACATATTTATTAGTTTCTTTTCGATTTCTTTATTGTGACTTATGGAACTTCTGTGTATAACTTGTGGAACCACAGGGCTCTATGGAACGCAGTTTGAAGACCACTGCTCTAGCGGTATCTTCATAAGCCAGAAACAGCCTCCATACAAAAGTGATCACTTTTGTTCTAAGGGTTATGAAACTCGGCTTCGGATCCATAGATAGCGGGTTCCGCCACTCTGGATATGCGTCTTTTCATTTTCAACCAAAAGCGAAAAAGAAATGTTTTGGTTCAATAATTTGGTTTCTCTTTAGAATTATGGAATTTTTAAATGAACTACAATACCCATTTCTTGAATGCTAATAACTGACTGACCTGAAAAATCAAAACTTTGTCTACAGGATCGACACCTGATTGTGGCGTCAGAAGAATGTAACTCATCGGGGTGGTTATATGATTAAAATTCTTAATAATTAAAAAATAAGATCTGATCACAGCATTCGTTACAAATATATTGAAAATAATGTCTCTTTAACTTTTCCAACTATCCTGGGCTATTGGACAAATAATAAAATTGCTATTGTTATAGAGTAAATAATCTTTGACAATTATGGTGTTAATTATTGCACCATGATTAAATATATTATAAATGAAATAAATTTACATCTATTTCAGAAAGTAAACATATTATATAAACATCTTTATTCCGCTCACTCCGTTATTATATTTGTATTTCCCCTAGCTGGTTCTACAGTTCCATGGCAACTCATTAGATTCATCATCTGATTTTTTCATTGCCAGATACAACAGAATAAAAGACTACTAATTTGAACTTAAAAATATAAATATAAATTATTTTTCTGGCAAACAGAACCAAATATACTATTATTCCCAACTAGGTTCTTGTTGAAAGAGGAATAAGCTCATCTGCTTTCCTTCATTCATCAAATCCTGTTATTACAGAGTATCCCCCAGTGACAAAGGATATGCTAAACATGCTGTTCAAATTCAAGTTCAATATCAAATAATGTTCAAATTCGTAATTCATTCGTTATCGTATTTCAAAAACTCAATTCGAATTCGTGCATTAAAAATGGAATAAATTAGTTCTTACCTGTCAGAAGTTGTGGCGACTACAATGATACGACCAGTCGGACGGAGGGACAAACGTTTATTTACAAACAACAAGACAGACAGGAATATTATATTCACTTGAAAACAAGCGACTGCAGCGCCACTGAACTAGACTTACAACACCCCCTCCCCGAATGATCAGGGGGTTCATTCAAAATCTGCCACAATTTCAAAATACATAGGAAAGTATTAAATAATATACATTACAAACAATTCACATACAAATTCAACAGATAAAATTCAAAACAACTACTTAACTAACAAATCATTCATTAAGTTCAAGGTTATGTAATAATTGTACAGGTCTTTTAATAATTGAATTTTGTGTTTTTATCATACAAGAACGTATTTTACCATCCCTGCCAGGAAATACATCAACAACTTTACCTAGTTTCCAAAAATGTCTAGGAAATTTTTCATCATTAATTAGTACAACATTATCAATTTTGAACTCTTTTAATTTCGCCTGTAGGTTTAACACAATGAGCAGATTTAAGCATGAAAATATATTCTTTTGACCATTTTGTCCAAAACATATTTAGTAATCTTTCGCGATAATTAAACCTTTTAATTAGAATTTTCCTGTTGGACAAGTTAGAATCATAATTAAGCCTGGCAGATGGTAGACTATTCACTCTACGTCCTAAAATCATATGAGATGGAGTAAGAGGTTCAGGTTCATTAAATTCAGAAAAAATACATGTAAGAGGGCGAAAGTTGAGCACCCCTTCAATTTCAATTAAAAGAGTCTCCAACTCATCGCAAAGTAAAGTTGTTTTTCCCACAGTATTTCGTAAGGTAAGCTTTATTGCTCGAATTAGTCTTTCGTAAAAACCACCCCACCAGGATGCTCGTTCGATGATAAACTGCCAGGGAAGTGTAGAGCTTTCAGCGTAGGATTGCTAATGACTTCCCACAAGTTTTTCAGTTCAAGTTCGGATCTTTTTAAAATTTTTGCGTTGTCAGTCAAGGTTTTTGAACACAGTCCACGATGACTAATAAAACGTCTAAGTGCTAATAGAAACAGGTGTAAGGTTGTTCACTAGCTCTAAGTGAAGAGCTCTCGTAACAGCACACGTAAATAAAACATTGTTGTGCTTATTCTCGTTTTTTGTGTAGAGTGTGCTTCCAAAATCTATTCCAACTACAGAAAATGGAGCTGACTGCTCAACACAAAGACCTGGTAACGGTGTGGTGACTTGAACACCTGAAGTCGAGCTGAATCTTTTACACGGCACACATTTTTTTAAGATGTTTTTCACAGTCTGTCTAACTTTAATGAGCCAGAATCGCTCTCTAATTTCTAGTAGAGTTTCGCTAATATCACCGTGAAAAACCTTTTCGTGAGAGTCTCGCACAGTTAAATTTACAAAGTAATGCTTGGCCGGTAAAATGATTGGGTGTTTTTGTAAATAAGAAAATTTAGATTTTTGCAGTCTTCCACCGACACGTATCAGTTCATCTGTATCAAGGAAAGGATTAAACTCTAAAATTACTGAAGTTTTGAGTAATTTTTTGCTTGCACGTAAACAATTAACTTCTTCGGCGAAAGCATCTCTCTGCACTAATTGAATCCAAATTTTTTCGGCACCATCAATTTCTTCTGTTGTTAATTCGTCGGATCTTTTATTTAATCTATTCGAATGTTATGCACAAAACGAAGCACCCAACTAGTAATTCGCAATAATTTCTGCAGGCTGCTAAATTTGCTTAAATTAATTACTGAGGCTGTGTTTAATTCACATGCGAATGTAAACACTTGTTCTTCGGATTCACATGGGTCGGTTGAAGAAAAGTGTCAGAATTCAAGTTTCTCGGCTAGTTGTTTTCCGTCGTGTGAAGCCACTGAGGACTATGCATCCAAAATTGGCTGTTAATAATTGTTTCGAGATTAGCTCCACGAGAAACATAATCTGCTGGATTTTCTCTCCCACTGCAATGATGCCAATCAGACGGATCGGAGTTTGATTGGATTTCTTTTACCCTATTCGAAACAGATTGCTCGTAATTTGAAGCTTTTCCCTTAATCCAGTGCTTCTCAAACTTTCAATACTGGCGACCCAATTTTCAATCATAATTTATATATATATATATATATATATATATATATATATATATATATATATATATATATATATATATCGCCCTTCCCCTTATATAATAATAATAATAAATTGAATGCAATAATAATGTATTTTGGCGCTAAAGCTATAGTATGATCGTAATTATGAACCGTACAAATAAATAAGATAAGTATTAAATTTTTTATCTATGTTACTCTTAAGTAATATATATTTTAAGTAAATTACTTTTAAGTAATAGGTTAATTATGTTATTTTTCTTTCTCTAATTTTTAAATTGAAACAGATTCATAAAGGATATTTAAAGATTTATTTCCTTCATCATCCATTTCTAAAAGTACAAATGTCACTAAAAAGTAGTCTAATCTATGTTGCTGTTTATCATATCCATTACATATGGCATTCTCACGAACGTTCACATGAGTTTGGGCAACCTAACGGGCGTCTGCACAAAACATGTAAAAAAATGCTGTACCTCGTACAATTCCAGTCAGTCTTGGCCGAGTCGACTAGCTACCGAATCTCTCTTGAATGTACATTTCATAATTCACGCGTTAAAATTGTAATTCACGGTATTAAGTTTTTAAGGCAGTGGATTAAAACAAAATCATAGATATATTTTTAAATCACAGCGAGCATTCGACAATAATAAAGCATCAACAAGTACACAGATGAGGGCAAATTGATAGCAAGTTACGAATGGGTTAGGGATCCCTTTCAAAATACTTCAAAATGGCTCTCAACTGCCGAAAAAGAGATCTTCATAGATTTCACATCCAGTGATGAAATTAAAGGGCAATTTTGTAATAATCACTCTTTGAATTGTGGATAGAGGTGGATGCTGAATTTTCTGCACTGAAAACAAAAGCATTTCGTATACCATTACCATTTTCAACATCATACCATTGTGAATCCGGATTTTCTGCCATGGCTTATTTGAAGATAAAATATAGATCTCAGCTAAATATCAAAAAATAACTCAGAGTGTCAATTTCTAATTTTTAGCCATCCTTTGAAAAACTTTGCTCTGCAATGGAAGCCCATGGAAGTCACTAATAATTATTAAACTTGTTCTTATACTGGCTGAAGTATGCACTCTTAACACGAGTTTATTTTTTTAAAAATGATAATACATTATTCTTGATATAATAGCTTAATTGTAAGAAGAATAAAACCAAGTGCATAACAATGTATACAAAAATGTAAAATGATTTTTTTGAAATGAATGCTCATATTATAAATGGTTTTGAACTGTAATTTTAAGCCTCACAGAATTAGCATTTAGAATTAATGTTAAGTAATAAAAAAATGTAAAATTCCAATGAATAACAATTGTGTTATTTTTAATATTTAAAGCCAGAAAACTTCAAAATGTTGTAGCCCGTGATCAGGTGTGCACTCGATACTAACGTTAATGGTCGCGCCGATTGACTCACCCCAATTCTTTTTTTTTATAATTATTTTTAATATACACGGTAAAAATCACAATTTCAGTGAATAATTTAACTAAGAGAAAATATACTTACCTATTTCAAGGATTTTTCAATTATAATTTGAGAAAAAATCCAACAAAACTGAACTAAATTGTTCCAAATGTGCGTGACCTTAATAAAGGACACAAATCACAGACACTTTTCACTATTACAGGAAAGTTATTTGCAAGCAAAACTGTCACATTTTGTTCACGTTATGGTAGTTTTAATATCCTTTGATGATCGACAAATATCCTGTTGAACTTTTTCTTGCTTGTGTCTTTTTGACAGGGTGAAGTGCATCTTGCGGTACACTTATGGCTTCATATTTTTCTTGATGGAGTTCTTAATGTAGCTATTGAAAATTTTCCTTTTCGTGTTTATTGCTTTTCTCAAATTTACTTTCGCTATCATGATTGATATGCATTATTTCAGCAAGTGTTTCCCTTGTTTGATCAGTTTCAATTTCCTTTCAGAGAGATCACAGATGCCCATTTCTTTTTTTATATTCTGCTCATTTACATTTATAAACCATAATCAGTCGTACAACATCACAATTAAAACCGCTAATTCATTCATAAGGGAAAATGCAGCAGGTTCAAGAAAATATTTTTGAACAAAAGTGGTCGTGCCGGAAACTCGGTCAAAACAAGTAGCTTAAGATTCTAAAAAAATGTTTGCCACTCGCAAAAAAGATGTGTGATCAATTCATTTTAGTTCCCTGTTAAAGGATTCTCTGTCAAGACCATTGGTAACAAATAAAAAGTTTTCCCAGAATTAACGATTTCGTGATTCTGAGATGACTATGCGCATCACTTCCGTGTTTATGGTGTATTCAATATAAAAAATGGAAAGAAGTTTTAAATAAAGAATTGTGTAAAACGTTTTACATTATTTATTATATGTTTCAGAATACTCATAAAAAATAAATCTTGGCTAAATAAACCTTCGAAGTGCTCAATATGCTTATCCAGATATCATAAAACTCTTCCACATTGAAAAAAGCGCAACAGAATTATACAATTTATAACTTCACTAAAAAAAGGGACGCAGATAACCATACCAGTAAGTTCGAAGGTCAGCAAAAGTAATATTTTAGGATAAAAGAAACGTAATAAAAAAATCTCTCATCGTAGGATTACAGCAAAGCAAACAAAATATTTTTTTTATTTAGTTATAGGATCAAAGATAGCTAATTAGCGTTCAAAGTAGAATCTTTTATTTATGATGACGTTTTTTCACCAGATGATATATAAATCATATCAATGTAAATCTGTATTTTCTTATTATGTCAGAAATTATTTTATTTTACTTCATTCCAGTAAATTAATTTTTTTTAACATTTTATTTTCGATATGCTCGCGCCCCCCTCGAAGGGTTATTGCGCCCCTCAGTTTGAAAAACACTGCCTTAATCCAATGGAGAGCAATAGAAGAATCACTCCAAAGGAAAAATTTCGATACAGGGAATTTAAAATTGGATGTTAAATATCTCAAAATTCTTGAGGCTATAATACTGCTCCCAAAAGTTCCAATCGTGGGAGGGTTAACTTTTTGAAAGGAGAAACTCGGCTTTTAGCGGTTATAAATCTCGTATAAGTGTCGTCATTCGCAGTGACATAACGAAAATATGCCACTACTCCAAATGCTCTGGGACTTGCATCACAAAATATGTGTAATTGTAAATCCTTACCCTTATCTAAAGGGTATGGAAAATATTTTCTTTCCAATGTTAAGTCGTATAGGATACAAACTTGAGAGCACCAAGTCTCTCATTTTTTCTTCAACTTGGTGGGCAATTCTTCATCCCAGCTGAGACCGTATTCCCAAATTTCTTGCATTAAGCATTTTATTATTAACACAAATGGAGAAATAAAACCTATCGGATCAAAGATTTTTGCTGCTGTTTTTAGAACACAGAGCGTTTCGAATTCTTTAAATTTTTAATTAACTCAAGCAATGGTTGTGCATCCAAGTTAAATGTATCATTATTTAAACTCCAAATAATTCCTAAAACCTTTAAAGAACGCTCACCCGATTCACCTACATCACCTATACCGTTTTCATTCCATACTTTTCTTAATTCCTTCGAATTAGTTTTAAATTTTCTTAAATTCATATTAGCATCTTTAAGAATTTCCATCGTGTTTTTTGAGAGATCGAAAGCTTTATTAACGGATTCGGATGAACCTGCGAACAGGTCTTCAACATATAAGGAAGTATTCAGCATTTCAAAAGTTTTTCTATAATCTTCTTCCTTATATTTTCGTATATTGAATTTAATCGTCGCAGCAAGTACAAAAAGACTCAAGGTCACCCCAAACGGTACACAATTCATTCTCATTATTTTGTAACTGGCATCTCCATCATTCGGAAACCAAAAAAAATCTTAAATAGTCGCGATCTTCCTCACCTTTTCCAATCATTAAAAATGCCCCTTGTATATCACTACAAAGCGCATGATCATATTCGCGAAATCGCAAAATTACATCTATTATTCGGAGATTCAAAGGTGGACCCGTATAAAGGCACTCATTCAAAGATTTACAGTCTCTACCTTTCGAAGATGCATCAAAAACCATTCGAACTTTCGTCGTTTCTTTGTCTTTTCGAACCACAGCCGAATGAGGCATATAATAAGAATTAGTTTCGAAATGTGATGAACATTCCTCAACAATATTTTCTTTAATTTGATCTTTAACTATATTTATGTATTCATTATAAAGCTAATTATTGTCTTCCATTTTTAGATTTAAAATATCGAATCTGCGCTTCGCTATTGGCCAATTATTTTTCAAATCACTTGGTTTAACTTCCCAAAATAATTTTGTCTCATACATTCCGTTATTAAATTTTAAATTATTCTCAAAACTCGAGATATAGTTGTTATCGTTATTTAACATACTCTTTTCTGTATCACTAATTCTCATCGATTCTAATTTCAAAATTTGGGATACATTTTCATTTAATTGGGAACAACATTCTATTTTAAATACCGAAACGTTTTCTTTATAATGTACATCCATGGGAGATATTATACCCTGGATTATTGTCCCGAAAATTGTATCTATCGCAAACAAAGTTTTTGTTAATTTTTCCTTTTTACCCGAATGAATCTGCCAAAAATATTGCGCGCCTATTAACAATGAAATATCGTCTCCATTCGATTCGTTTATGTTAGACATGTGGATATTTTTACAGCTATCCGATTTCTTTAATTTATTCGCCGACATCCTGACGGAGTTCCCTAAATGACATACATCAGGAGAGCTTCAATAGTGATCTTGTTTACAGGGTCACTAAGGTTACAGAGGGTGATTTCAACAATTTCATACTTTTTAGAATGGGTGTTCTCGAACCGAAAGTGTAAACCAATAAATTTTCTTCGCGTTTCACGGGGAGTTTCATTTCAGAAGTTACTGTTTTTTTTAAAAAAACATCTATACGAAGCCTTATCTAACAAGAGATTTATTTCTTTTTTCTCCGATTCGTTTACCAACAAAGCTCTACACGTCTCGAGGAGTACGTCGTTATGAGTTGTATTTACATTACAGCATGAAATAGTTTTCATGGGGGTGTCACATTGCAGAGAGGGACTACAAACACCTGCGTTCTAAGAGGAGGACCTGGGTTAGCGGAGTTGAAAGAAGCATCGCATATAAGATCGGAGTGATGACTCTTGCTTCTGCTGCAAACCCTAGCCTTCATACATGCCCGAAATATATTGCCTCGAATGAGACACCAATAACAGATGCCGTTTTTTCTAAGAGATAATTTCCTTTCCTCGATTGATTTCGGACAAGAATCGGAACTATGGAAATTTGTATTATCATTCCCTAAACAAAATACACACTTGTAACGTCGTGTGTAGCTATCCATCAATAAAAAGTTCTTTACAGCTTCATTTAGAAATAAAAAATATTGTTTATTTGATAAACAATTCTTAATGAAGTAATTTTGCCAAGCCGGTGTAGTCAGTTCATATTCCATTCTCAACGCCACCGGCGTTCATCGTCTTTTTCACTTCAATTCCGGACTCAGCCCTTTTCTTTCTCCGTCTCTCCTGTCTTCTCCTCTCCCTTCTCCTTCCGACCGTTCTCTCCCGACTCTTTTCGTCCTCCTCTTCCGACCTTTCGTCCGTTCTCTCTCCCGGGTCTCCTTCCTCTCTCCTGAAAAAGAACCCTTTTAAACACCAGGGGTGTGTTCACAACACGCCCCTCGTTCCTTCTTATTGGCAGGTCACAAAAGTCTCTCTTGACCTCCCTCGTCCTATTTGCGCATAACACGCCAAAACACACCCGAGCCGTCTGGCCCAAGGCGCCATAGTTCCTTGTTCCACATCTGGTCACACTTGTCCATCACGCCACCTATTCCGAGTATCCCCTTCACACAACACTAGAAAAGACGACATGATTATTTTAAGATAGGCTTCGCCTATTGTCCATGGGGCACCGGCTCTACTTTACTATTATGGCGACCCGTCTGTCTGCCCTCACCCCCTAAATTCAGACAATAAACAATGGCCCCATGGCCACGTGCACTGGTCATTCGACAGCTGGTTGATCGTAAAAATTCAGGGACAATCGATGGGTGTGGTACTTGTCCTTGAACAGCTGGTGAAACCATAAAACCTATTAGGAATCGGAAGATGGGAATTCACAACCATCGACGATCTCACAACTCCTTCCCCCTGAAAAAGGTCCATTTCACTGGACTGCTCTGGCCTCAGTTTGGTTCAGTTCGTAACATTTCACACCAAAGGGTCGTCTTATCAATGAGACCGATCAGGACAGCAATCCAAGATACATATACAATCGCCAGTAAAATAAACAAATAAACCCAAAATTCTTTGAAACCTACACTTTACAAAAAAAAAACTTAAATTCAGAATCTTGGACCATTTTTTCCATTTCAAACAGTTACATCACACTTCAAAATTTAGGGTTTTAAAGAAATTAACTCAAATTATAATATTTCTATAATTTTAATACATCAATCGCTCATTCAATTGTGTTAAACATCTGTGAGCGTACACAGTCCTAAGAATTACTCATTCCCATCTACTTATTCCAATGGTGTTTCCAACGATATTAAATAAACAAAATAAACATTTATAAATTCCAAGCTTTGCAAAAAAAATATTAAAAACCAAATTTTTAAATTAAGAAGTTTAAACTAAGACTTTTTAAATTTAATTAAATTATGGCTATCAGCAAGCATTATCACAACCATCATAACAGGTTATTCACAATTCATGGTATTGTTTTCCATTACGTTAGTTATTGAGGAAACACTTTAATTGGGAATATAATTAACAAGTCTCAGTAGCTCATGCAATGAATTTTCTACACGGAATTATGTCTACACGGAACAAACTTGCCCATGTCTCTAATTTACCTTTGGTCGGTCCGACTTCCGACCCAACCCTACTCAACCATTTCAACACAAAGCCTATTTTCTTTACACGGTTTTTCCAAATTTGCATCAGAATGTCTGTGTCGACCATTCGCGATACATCAATCTGCTCTAACAACCTCAAAATCAGAGTCGTTAAATTACATCCATCATAAGCACAAAGAAACTTAAACCTCGATTTTTTAATAATGTACATACCACCTGTCATAACGCATGTGGTGTGCTTCGGATAATTCATCAATAGGGAACGACGAAAATACCACTTCCACAAATCCAGTACAGTGACGCACGTTGCCGCGTTGATCTTTTCTACCAAACTTTCCCTTTTTAACAAAAGATAAATCTCGGCTCGCGTCACCTGGTTCACATTCCTATACTTTATACATTTGATACGCGGGTACGGGTATCGGTTCACTCTTCCTAACCAAACAACGGGCAAAGTACGGTTTGACTGCCCCATCCCGTTTACACTAAATCTAAAAGATACTCTGTATCCTTTCGTAGTGCATTAATTAACATCTGGGATGAACAACAAGTTTTGATCCTAAATCGCTTTCCCGTAACCAAATTAATATCCTTCTGCCTTAAAACAATCGTCCCAGACTCTGGTAGAAACCTTTCTTTCTTTTTAGCGTTAATCATCCTTAAGTAGCTACTTCGATCAGGCGGTAATTTAAAATACAATTGACTTTTCTTTAAATTACCCTGAAAACCAAAATCCATAAATAGCTTTACCGAATAGAGAGTTTCGGAATCTATTCCTTTTGAGCTATTCTTCATAACCAAATTTGCCAATTCCGGCTTTCTACGGTACAATTTTATTAAATTAAGACGATAAATGGTACTGCGATCTCTTTTTCCGGGTAAATCTATCTCGAAAGTAAATTCTGAACCGATGTTAGACCTATTGTCCGTCTCTAACTTATCCTTATAAATCTCCCTTGGTTCTGAGAGAGGCAATCGCATTGCTAACCCGTCTTCCAAGCCTTTGCGTACATCTGCTTTACACATGTTTTCTTTCCCCCCTTGCCCTGCTATCTTAGCTATTGTATGATTTCGAAAACTTTCCCGATCCACTGTTAACTGCTTTTCACAACCCATTAACGTCCCAAGGGTATATTTTTCCTCGCAGCTATTCTCACAAATCAATCCTTCAGGGTTCGCCACTCCTTTATCTCTTTTCAATTCAAAAGAGCCCCTCCAATATTATCTGGATTTATTACCCGTTGTGCACCCATCGCCACAGCTTTGACCCTTCCTTCACATAACCCAGCCTTCATTTTCACTTCACAATTACTATTTCTATACACGTTGAATTATTTCCCTTCCGCAATCTTGAATAGATTATTCTTTTCTGTACCTCTCCCTTTTACTTCAGACGGGTGGGAAACGTTCGTACATCTCACTGGGGGTCACAATTCTCCTTTTCAAAATCACAAGACGTAGCGTTCTCCACGCTTTTATTAACTACCGGGTTAATTAAAGGCCTACACTTATTAACCGGTTCACTAACTTCTGCGGTACGTTTTCCTGACAAAATACAAACATTTGCGAGATCGTTAATCCTATTCCCTGCCTTCAATTTATTTTCATTTAACTTATTTCTGAGTTGAATTCTCATTCTTTCTAACTCAAGTTCTCTAGCTAATCTGCGTTCCTCGAATTCCCTAATTTCCTGTTTTTCACGTTCTTCCCGTTTTTCCTCCAAAAAACCCTCCAACAAACATTTAACTGACTCTTCGTCATAGTATTTACTTTGACAGATTCTTTTCTTGAATTCTATCTTGGGTAAAGTAATATCAATTTCTACCCTTAATTCCTTCGCAACCTCTAACAATACGTCTTTTCTTTCCCTTAACAGAAACGCCATGATGCACTAATACACACAAAATCAAATCTAAACTTTAATCCTTACAAAAATTATACAAAGACTCAAGGTAACCTAACAATACACTAGACCTAGACTTAACTATATTTTACCCATATGCGCAAATCTAAACACAAATAAGCTACACATCAGTGTTCTCCAATTCAACAAGTATAACTACCGTATACTAAATTTCACAAATCTATAACCACAACAATACCCTTCTCAATACTGTGTCAACAAAACAAGTATAACTACTGTATACTAAGTTTCACAAATCTATAACCACTACAATACTCTACACAATACTGTGCCAACAAAACAAGTATAACTACTGTATACTAAATTTTACAAATCTAAAACCACAACAATACTCTACACAATACTGTGCCAACAAAACAAGTATAACTACTGTATACTAAATTTCACGAATCTAAAACCACTACAATACTCTACACAATACTGTGCCAACAAAACAAGTATAACTACTGTATACTAAATTTCACATCTAAAATCACAACACTAATATTGCACATTTATACTAATGCGACGCTCGTTTGACACATTTTATTTAATTTATTCCCATTAAATCCATTTTATAAAAACCCAGGTTCTACTCCCTTTGCATCGCATTATAGCTTAAGTTTAAACATTAAATCTTTTAAAGACAATAAACAGTACTCTAAATCAAAAGACGTTCTTTAAATAACATTTAATTTATTTTTTCTATTTAACAATAAGATTAAAATTAAGTTAATGTATAAAGTGACACTTAGCTTTGAAAGAGGGGCGAGGAAGAGGAGTCATGTCACCGCTTGGAGTCCCGCAGAGTCCTGGATCTCAAGAGAGGTTCTTTCAGCCCTAAGTTTGTGTGAGAGAGTGCTTCAGAGAGTGTCTAATCGGGGTGCATCTCGTTTTTATTCAGCGGCAACTTGCACCTGTGTGCTGGAGCGGATTCTTTACAGTGTCTGCATAATTTTCTCGGTCTAGAGTCAGCGGATGAATACCGTCTCACGGTCAATGACATCCCCAAGCGCGGGAAATCCTAATGACACTCCCGATACCATGATATATTTATGGGTACAATGCCCCTTTCTAGGCGTGGGAACGTGTCACCCTTTTTGGTAGGGTAAGAGAGACGCATTCACCCAATTCCGTTTCTTGTAAACAGCAAGAGCAGGGCAGATGTAAAAATTGCAGTTGTAACTTTAGGGACCGGCGACCTCCCATCAATACACTTCATACAAAACTTAAAATCCTCCTAGTCTCTTATTGTTTACTAAAACTTTACCTAGTCTTTATATTCCTTATTTAAAACATTTTACATACAAAATCAATACTCAGTTGCTGCCCCGAAAATAATCTCAATGAAAAGACTCACCTTCAAATCTATAGAAGACACACAGGAACACTCAGGAATTCTGGCACTTGTAACATACAGGTGGGCACACTTCATCACTAGCAGGAACGGGAGACACTTGTATCCAGCACTTCTCACAGCTGGGGATACCACCAAAACATCTCATAGCAAGCAATTCCCAAAAATCAGGCGGGCACACTTCATCACTAGCAGGAACGGGAGACACTTGCATCCAGCACTTCTCACAGCTGGGGATTCCAGGAATTAGGCGTCATTAAACTCGCTTCATCACATTCGCACACGGCTGGCATTTTTTTCTCTTCGCTTAAAACTAAGGATTCGGGCATCTATTTACTTAAATGCCGGATCAACACCGCTGCCACCAATTTCATATATATATATATTAGCTGTAACGTCGTGAGTAGCTATCCTTCAATAAATAAGGTTACAGCTTCATATAGAAATAAAAAAATATTGTTTATTTGATAAACAATTCTTAATGAAGTAATATTGCCAAGCCGGTGTAGTCAGTTCATATTCCCATTCTCAACGCCACCGGCGTTCATCGTCTTTTTTTCTCCAATTTCCGGACTCAGCCCTTTTCTCCGTCTCTCCTGTCTTCTCCTCTCGTCTCTCCTCCGTTCTCCTTCCATCCGTTCTCTCCCCCGGACTCTTTTCGTCCTCCTCTTCCGACCTATCGTCCGTTCTCTCTCCTGGGTCTCATCGTCCTCCTCTCCCGACCTTCCTTCCTTTTTCCCTGAAAAAGAACCCTTTTAAACACCAGGGGTGTGTTCACAACACGCCCCTCGTTCCTTCTCATTGGCAGGTCACAAAAGTCTCTCTTGACCTCCCTCGTCTGATTTGCGCATAACACGCCAAAACACACCCGAGCCGTCTGGCCCAAGGCGCCATAGTTCCTTGTCCACATCTGGACACACTTGTCCATTACGCCACCTGTTCCGAGTATCCCCTTCACACAACACTAGAAAAGACGACATGATTATTTTAAGATAGGCTTCGCCTATTGTCAATGGGGCGCCGGCTCTACTTTACTATTATGGCGACCCGTCTGTCTGACTTCACTCCTTGAGTTCAGACAATAAACAATGGCCCCATGGCCACGTGCACTGGTCATTCTACAGCTGGTTCATCGTAAAAATTCAGGTACAATCGATGGGTGTGGTACTTGTCCTTGAACAGCTGGTGAAACCATAAAACCTATTGTGAATTGGAAGATGGGAATTCACAACCATCGACGACTCACACACGACAACTCACTCACGACTAGATTAAAGGAGTGTATAAACAATGTACTGAATGCCTTATAAAAAGAATAGAAAAACTAAATTTAAGAGTGAAAAATGTAATAAACATAATGTGTTTCCTACTTTTCTTTCTTTTTTATGCAAATTTTATGGTATAATCAGAACGTAAACATCCTTGGGGGTGTGAGATACCCTGCGCAAGAACTTTAGGCCATTTTTTTCGGATGAGTGTGATGCAGGGTTATAAGATAAATTAGTACTTACATACATGGCAATAATTGTTGGCAATACCAATTTCGCATGTGTCATATGCGCTGAATTGCCAATCATATGCTTCACTTCATATAATGTCGCCAAAAGGTTGTGATAATATGTAAGTACTGATAAATCCAATTTAAACAATGTCGATCAATTATTAATAAAACAAAATATTTGTTAAATATTAGTAATCAAGAACATTTAATATTTATATGTAATGTCTTAAAATAAAAAGCATTCTTGAAATATAGATTACATTCAATTTTACTAACTAATTTTGCTCATTCTGTAATTTCTGTTCAGTAAATTTTGATTCTTTCAGTATTCGAAAATGAGAGTGAAAGAAATCATAAAGTATATTGAAATTGTTGAAGCTCTTTAAATAATTTTTTATGAGAACTTGGAAAATGTGTTAAACATTTTCCATAAATTTACTATAAAGCTAAAAAGGTTCTTTAAAACTTACAAGAAATTAGACTCCTAAAAATTATAGTTTAAAAAAAATAAAAAACACTTTTATACTTAATCGAACTAAAAAGGAAAAAATAATTCTTAATATAAGAATAAAATGATTAGCGAGACAATGTCATTGTGATAAAAATGTGGGGTGCTCAATATCAATTGTTATAATTTCTTACTAGTTCTATTCCGAAATGCCCAGTTAGTGCAAAAATGTAGAACAAAAGCACCCCACGCTTTTACCACAATGACATTAATATATATTTTCTCGTTAATCATTTTATTCTTACATTATGAATTATTTTTTACTTTTTAGTTTAACTATAAAAGCGTGTTTTTTTTGGTTTTTTTAAACTATAATTTATTTTTCATTTTTTAGTTCGATCTACAATAAAAGCATGCTTTTTTAATTTTTTAAACTATCATTTATTTATTTCCATTTTCAAAGAAAGTGGCAATTGTTTATATTATAATAAGAAATTACTAACATGAGTGTTTTCGCTTTAGAGTTGTAACTTAATCTTTTAGTTACCAAATCTGGAAATGGGAAAATTTTAATCGTCATGATCCTTATCAGGACAATGGAACAAAATTATTGTATTGTCATCAGTCCTTGAAAAGTGTGCAAAATTTCGAATTAATCAGACCTTTTAGAGTGGGTAAAAATATAGTTCGAAGATTCCGTTACATACAGGTGAAGCTTATAAAAGAGTCTAAAAAGATTACTAATTGAAAACGAAAATTTATTTTGTAAACTTGCCTTTTTCAAACCATGCAGGGCATTTTATTGTTCAATATGAAAAAGCGAAGCTAAAATTATTAAGATGATCAACCATTCTCCTTTTATAGATCCTGTCCTTCCTCGAAAAGTGTCCTCCTTTTTTTCAATATGTTAAAACAGATATGTTAATCTCTGTATTCAGAGATGAACCAAACATGTTTCCAATATGTCGAAACAAATATCACAGGAAATAACAGTTTTCAATGGTGTTTTTTGACTTTATCGCAAGTAAATTGGACAGATATAGAAAACTGTGTTGATTTTTTTATCAAAAGAAATGCCTGATATTAAAGTCCTTGACAATGGTCAGTTTGCAGACTGAAATAAAATTGAAACAATTGGAAAATCAACATGCTGAAATTGATAAGATGGGTTGAAATACTTAACCATTTCAAAAATAAATACATCCCATAAGAAAATTTAGTTATTCTTTTTTAATTTACATTGTGCTGCCCTGGAACTAATGCAGCAGTTGAGTCTTTTCAGTACGTAATTTATGGACAAGTCAGAAATCAAGATTGAATGTTGATATTTTTTAGCTGCAGTACTTATGGTAAAGATGAAAGGTAATTTTTGCTCCGAATTTTCCGATAAATTATAAAATATATTGAGAAACGAAACAATGCATTTTTGTTTGAATTAATAAAATGTTTCATATATTTACGTTGTAACTTTTTCTTAAATTTTTCGTTCTCCTTTTCATTTTAAAAATCTGGTCACCTTAAAATTATTCCAAAGTAATACAATTATTTGCCTGAATAATTTAAACAAAATGACTTATTATGAATCAAGTAAATTATATTACATTTATAACACTAATCCGCCAAAATAAGGTGAATATTTATCCCATTAAATTTTTCGTTCAAAGGCAGTTACTTAAGAAATACAAATGAGAACATTTAACTCAAAAATCAAAACAATCTTGCACTCATGTGTTCTTCCGCGGGTAGCGTGGTAGATACAAAAAATAGTTCGGAAGATTTATGAGAATTAAATTTGTTGTTAAGCCCCAATTATCAAAATATGTAGCCGATATATTAAAAGAGTTTCTGCAATCCTGAATATCTTTTTTAATTTTTCCGAAAGCATTAATTAGCATTTTTGGGGATTTTGAGTATATGTAAGGAATCAAATTCAATCAAGGCATGCGGTCAAATCTGATGCAAACATAGTCATTTCAAATTGAGTGTATCTACGTACTCATTTTTGAGTAAATCTTTTTTCTCCGTGTATGTAATTAAAGTGGAAGCAAAATGTGCATTACAAAAATAAAAATATGATGAGCACAATTTATAAAGTAGATAAGTGATTTCATACAAAATCGTTGGGAAAGCGGAATAGATGCATTAATACCACAGAGGTATATCAAGTAGGAGGGATATACGATGCTTTACTTGCTGTTTGTAATAATTCGGAGTTTGACAAATTGGAGATTATCAGAATTAAAAATGAGAAAAAAAAAACACTTTTAAGTTTAACTCTCGGTTTAAATGTATTTTTAACATGTAATTAAGTTTTAAAATTTAGTGGTTCTATAATTTGTTTTAGTATTTGTTTAATATTTGTATTTTATAGCTATACACTAGAAATGACTTTTCTTTTTTTTCTGTGCAACCCTAATTTTAATTTAGTACCAAAAAACATAAATTAATAAATTAGAGTATTTTTTGCTTATCAAAACTTCAACATTATTGATAGCAATTTTTTTGCTCACGTTTTATTTTACCATTAAGCATAGGAAGGGTTTAGGTCAGGGGTGGGCAGACTTTTCCAGGGTACGGGCTACTTCTAATTTTTTCAAAGTGTTGTGGTCCATCCAGTAACGTTGGTGTAATGAGGTAAAAGAAAGTCTACAATGCAGTTGGACCTCCATTTTACGAACCTCTATCTTGCGAATTTCTTTATTTAGAGAACTTTTTCCTGTAGCCAAAAACATTTTACGATTTTCATCGTAAAATAACCTCCAAATAGCGAATTGTAATTTCCATTTAACGAAATTAATTCTCGTGATTCAATTTTTCCCCCTCCATGTATTTAAAATATTTCTGGATAATCATATGATGAAATGGTTATTAAGTCTTAGGGAAGGGGGCACCCCAAAATGTCTTGGCGGTCTACCTGTCGATCGCGGTCGACTTAATGCCCCCTTGGATTTAGGTTATTTCTTTTAATTTTTGTTAGAAACGGGCGACGTTTTACCTCTTTGCCCGGAGTGGCAAAACTGCTAGCGTCGGCCCTGGTTCAGACACTTGTTGTCTTACAAACGATCTCAATTCTTGACTCGGGGCTCATGACATGGCTGCACGATCCCTTAAGATCATGAGGGTAACATGCCTGACTTCTCGTCTGCTGGTGATAGAGGGCCGTTGAGATCCAGCGCGGCATCTCGTATTACCGTCCTGAAACCATCGGTTTCATATTCTACTAACAGTCATTGGATCTCGACCTCCACGAGCAGCATTGCTGCGATACGACATACCGCAATCCCAGTACGCTACAATTCGACCCTTACCAAAGTTAGAAACGTGCTGGTACGCCTTTATGCTTCTTACACGAGACATCACAATAACTTTTCACCAGGGCACAACAGTGAAATGCAATTTGTGTAAGATAAACCGGTTGAACAGTTTCTTTATTTAAACACATTGTAGGTGCCTGCTTCTTCTGAATGCGCCGAAAAGTTAATTATTTTCATATCATAGCACCTTCTTCTTGTTATTTAAATTTCACGACTATAGCATGTCGCCTTCTCGGTGTAGCGATTTTAAGAGCCAGTAGTGAATATACTTTGCAAGTTTGGCTGGAAAGTGAACTCGTCTGCTTATCTAGTTGCCCCTGTTTTGTGCGGAGCAGACTAATAGTTTGCAGATTGTACAGATTTAGGATAAAAAATTTTTTTTTTCTGCTGGTAGTGTCGGAGTTTTGTCTTTATGACTTGGAATTAAGTATGCAAGCTTAACACGGTCTATGGACACAGATGATTTTAGGCTATTCAAATCGATAGATAAGATGTTCACAGTTCGTTTAAAAACTTTATGAGGACCTGTGTATGGTTCATACAAAGGAGGTTTCCCACTGTCTACTCTTAAAAACACATGTGAACAAGTCTTCAAGGAAAGATTTACATAAAATTTTGCTTGTTCGTGATTGGATGTAGTAACTGGATTCATATTACGCATTGTGTTTCGTAGATGGTCAACAAAAATATCAGCGTATCGTGAAATGATAGATGTTTCGATCATATCACTGGGAAGTTGGACTGTTGCACCATACACCAGCTCTGCGCAGGATGCTTCGATGTCTTTTTAGACAGCTGTTCGGATTCCCAAGAGAACTATCGGAAGCATTTCCGACCACTTAGTGTTCTTATGGGCTTTTATTGATTATTTCAAATGGCGACAGAATCTCTCCAGGATCCCATTGGCAATTGGATGATATACCATAGGGTGAATTCGGTTTGTACCAAGCATTTTAGAAAATTCGTAATATGAAGATGAGAACCTTGACCCATAGTTATTGTCGCTGGGCGTCCGAATCATGATACCCAGGTGTGAAAAACTGTTTGACAAATGGTTTCGGCTTTCATATCTGCTACAGTGGCGTAGCTATTAATGGGCTTGGCAGTGCTGTGCACTGGCGCCTTCAAGCTTAAGGGGCCTTCGGACCTTGACCATCAAGAAAGCCGAACTTGTGATAATTTCTTCCACATTTAAGATATAAGTATAAAAGGTTGCAACACAACCATGACCATGGCAATTAATTGAGTTGAAAGTAATATCCATTCCCTAAATTCTTTCCGTTGTTTGTATAGTGTTGCGAACTTTACTATTGAAAAGTTTATATTATTTTCAATTTTTTGATTTTCCCATGAAGCTTGAAAATAAACTTCAAGTTCCATGATAAATCTTTCATTTCATCTTAAAAAACCGAAGAAATTCCGTCTTAGTTCTGTTTTTAATTACAATAGGATTCATGATAAGCTAGTTTTCTTCTTTGATACTTCAATATCTACTCATATCTACAGTTAACTGATTTAATTTTGCCCTGCTCTTTTGCAGAGGTGTTTTTTTTTAAAAAATAATTATGAAATATTATTGTACGAGTATTGTTCATGTATTTTTTGTATTATTTCCTGTCTACCTCGATAAACCATTTTGTAGCTCTAAACCAGTGGTGACCAACCCGCTGCACGGCGGAGATGAAGCAGTGACACGCAAAAACTTGTTGAAATATTTTTAAAAATTAGTAAAGAGGAAAAAAAAATTACTATTTTCTGTTACCAATTTTGTTAAAATGCGGTTATCTCTAACAAAAAAAAAGATTGAAATTTATTTTAAATATATTTAATTGAATTACACAGAAAATTATCATGTAGAAAATCATCCTCCATTGTGGCGTGAGCAGACTTTCCAAAGCATTTTTCACTCGCGATATTTTAGAATTTTAGTGAACACGTTTTAAATGATATAGAGGAAAACAGTGTGAATACTTCTTACCCAGGAATGAAGAGTAACCATAGGACCGATATTATGGGGTATTTTTATCATAATTTAAATTTAAGACTACAGGGAAAAGATCGTATTTTTCCTATCCTAGTTGACCATATAACTTCGTTTTTGTCTCGATTAAAGAGAAAAAAATTATTAACATATTTCCCACTCAGCAGCAACTATCTGCCAAAGTTAATAGTGCTCCGAGCAATGATATATTTTAAAATTTAATATCCTTTTTTGCAGGATTCATTCACTTCTAGGTTTCATGATAAAAAATGCTGATCTTTACATAAATCCTTTTTCATTTTCTCTGCAAGACGTCAATTACTACCCACCTGAAATCAAAATGGAAATTATTGAGCTTTAACACCATAGTACACTGAAAGGTATTTATAAAGAACTTATTTCAACTACAAGTGAACCTAGGTGTGGATCAACATATGTTTGCGAACAAGTTTTTTCTATTATGAACATAATATATAAAATCAAAATATCGCTCAAAATTAACTGATATGCACCTAAAACCATCTAATTTTGTAAGCATCTTCAAGAACTAATCCTAATATAGATGATTTGGTAAAAAAATGCAAATTTAACATCCGTATTAAGCAAGTACTGATTGATTAATAATTATGTTGATTTAAATGTGTATCGAGTTACTCATTTTTACTTTATGCCTAAACCAAACTGATTGAACCTGTACAAAGTTTTTTAACAATAAAACCCAAGTTTGTTACTTAGTCTTATTTATTATGTTATTTTAAATTTCTACCATTTAGACTTACATAGAATAAATGAAAGTTTAAAAAAAACTAAAAAACACGCTTTTATAGTGAATCGAGCTAAAAAGTAAAAAAATAATTCTTAATATTAGAATAAAATGATGAACGAGAAAATTAATGTCATTGGGATAAAAGCGTGGGGTGCTCTTATATTAATTGTTATAATTTCTTACTAGTTCTATTCCGAAATGCTGAGTTAGTGTAAAAATGTAGTACAAAGCACCCCACACTTTTACCACAATGACATTAATTTTCTCGTTTTAATAATTTTATCCTTATATTAAGAATTATTTTTTTACTTTTCAGTTCAATTCACACACACACACACTATAAAAGCATGTTTTTTAGTTTTTTTTAAAAAGCTTTTATTTATTTTTCATTTTTTAGTTCAATCTACAATAAAAGCCTGTTGTTTTAGTTTTTAAAACTATCATTTATCCTTTGTTGAATTTATCCTTGAGTTTGATATTTGAGGCCAGAACTATGTGGCTGCTGGAATTAGTCTTGCTCTTTAATGGGGTATTTATTATCTCCTTTAACGGGGCCTTTGGATTCCTATAAAGTTTATTCGTATCTTCACTTCTAAACCTATTGCTTTATAAAAATAAAAAATATTTAGCAGTTAGATCGTAAATTATTTTTATTCACATGCTGAGTCTTTTTTTTTTATTCCCACCCTACCTTTTTTCACATAAAGAGCACTTTTTTTGTTTTATTTTTTATCAACCAGAAGCATATTTTGCGATTTTAGAGTTGCACCTTAATGTTTTAATTGCTAAATCTGGAATTTGTCGCCAAATCTAGAAATGGCCTATGGAATTAGTCGCCAAATCTGAAAATGGCTTATGCAATTAGTCGCCAAATCTAGTAACGATATAATGAATTAGTCGCCAAATTTCGTAAATCCTTAATTATTAAAATCCTGATCAGGACAATGAAACAAAATTATGAAATTATTGTATTGTCATGGATCCTTGACAAGTGTGCGAAATTTCGAATTAGTCTAACCTTTTAAAGTAGGTAAAAATCGAGTTCAAAGATTCCATTACATACAAGTGAAGCTTATAAAAACGTGTTAAAAAATGAGCTATTGGCGTAAAAACACCATAAGCCTATGAGTAACATTTTTCTTCCTTTTCATTCTTTTTTGTTTATTTGAAAAGTTGGAAGTGGCACGCATAATTATTTTTTATTAGATAGCGGCACTCTTTCCAAAAAGGTCGCGTGCGTGCGCGGCCACCCCTTTTCTAAACCCTCTGGTGGGTGAATTCGATCCTCCCGAATAAATAAATAAAGAGTCAAGAGTTCCCAAATGACATTTGTAGGCTGGAATTAGGTTTTTTCTTCCTTTTAACGTCAGTAAGTACTCAAACACATACGAATTGTAATGCCTAAACTTAAAAAAACTAAAATTATGGATTAAAGAAAAATGAAACCCAGTGTTTAAGAGCAAATAGTGCCAAGAAAGAGGACAGTAAATAAAAATTACCAAAATTTGACTAAGTCAACCTCCTAGCTGTAATTCTGACCCCAGTATTTCTGTTAACAGTGACTTAGATAATGTGTCAGTGAAAGATACCATCCTTAACGATGCTAATTTATGGAAACGATTCCGAATCATTCAAGTGAAACTACACGAAAATATGGCATAGATTACTTTTTTCACGAAAAAGGCAAAGGAAAGTTAAACTTGTTAATGAATTAGCTTCTGATCATCGATTTCGAAACCGTAAAGAAATCGTTTCTATTTTTAATTCGGTACTAGATACAATATTAGCTGAATTAAATACACGTTTTATTGAAAGGCTGCCAAATATTCAACTTTCTAAAGCCAACATTTTTACTAGATGTAGATGAAACAACTTTGTTAAAAAGTGCGACGAATTCCAAAATAATTATTCTGATATAAAAGACCCAAACATTTCTCCTTCCATTTAATAATGTTTAACACCTAGTTTTGCCTAAATTAACCCAAACATGGACTGTTCACCATTATGTTAGGAAATAATGAGCGAATATGGACTGCTAGAATGCGACCTAACAGAAGTATTTACAGCGACTTTTTTATTCTATACAATTCCTGTCACTTCTGCAGCAGCATAAAGATCATTTAGCAAATTAAAAGAATTAAAAATTATTTTAGAAACGGTGTGGGCCGAAGTTGACTCCGCATTAATCACCAATAGCAATTGAAAATAAAGATGCATCAAGCTTGGATTTGTGGGGTAAAGCGAATCCACATACTTAGTCACAATACACAACCAAGTCAGACAAGCATAGTTAGGTTTATTAACACATACATATAAGCAAAACAGTAGGATTAATATAGTAGTAATTATTAAATTTGACATTCAGCACGAGCAATATATATTAAAACAATTGAGATATAATAACGGAGTCTATAATGTGGCGGCGCTACTTGCAAGTAATAAATAAATAATAGCGATGGCGCCACAGATTTATCCGAAGTCCTCCATACTTCTGCGAAAACTAAAACCAGGAAAAAATTGTAACCGAATTTGTTAATTTTTAGTCAATACTCACAAGTCCAACCTTCATATAATAAACCTTTTATTCTTTATAAACAACATTATATTTCCTAATACCTATGTTATTATTTCAATTATTAATTTATTGTTTAATTTTTTTATTAACTATTACGTTACTTCTCGTCTTTCGGTTCCGGCAGTTCCTAAACTCTTCATAGCTGTTCTATAAGAGGTCTGCCGTACTGTCAAATAGAAACCTGCTAACCTCACTAAAGCTCAGTCATGAGTATTCATACACATGCATATAGGTAGTATGTAGGTTTGCTTTCCTATGTTCTGCACAGCACAATATAGGACTGATGTAAAGTAAGTTTTGTATATCTAAAATATTTATATATTTTTTACTTCATAAAACCCATCCAAGACGGGGCCCTCAATTGTTTTTGCACCAGGGCCTTTGCATACCTAGCTAAGCCACCAATCTGCTTTGGTAATAGATTCTGGCCATTTTGAGAATCTGTCGATCATTGTTAGTCGATAAATATTGTTACATCTAAGATCGCTTCAGAAATGTTTCAATATATCGGGACCTTTAAATCTACCCGATTTCTTCTTTAATACGGTGAATTACTCAAAAGATGACAGAATCTAGCAACAATACAGTCACTAGTATTTTAAATTGTTTTATTCAATTTGGACACGACTTATTTTAATCAATTCACACTCTCAAAAACACACAGCTACGTTCAATGTTCATTATAATACAACCAATTACAAAACTTATTTTTATATTGATGGAACAAGAGCTCGTAGGCTCGTGAAAAGTCCGCTCACTTCAATTCATTTTTAAACGTGGACGGCTTTCCTCACAAATATGGCCATCAGATGGAGGTAATGGATCTAAAATATTGATGTGTATTTCTCGAAATTGAATATCGGATAAACCCAAAGGAGCTTTTGTATGGCGCTCAACTTTAGACCTTTGACAAGGCTCAGAGCACTCTACGCATTCTCGTATCTCTCGTTTCATATTCGGCCAAGCATATCTTGCACATATTAGTTTCGTTGTAGTTGCTGTTTGAGGATGCGAAATGTTGCACAACTGATCGAAAATCAGTTTGCGAAATGATTTAGGAACAAATTGGTCGTGAGGTCTGAGTGTCAGTTGAAGTGTCACATACTATCTCAGAATCACTACTTTGACAAGATTTGAGTGCAAGTTGAAGTGAAGAACTTTTGAGTTTCGGGATCATTCATTTGACACTCGACTACATCACTAAAATTCAGATAGGAAGATTTGGTAAATAAATTTAGCTCTATTCGTGAAAGTAAGTCTGCAATTAAATTTTTATATCCTTACATATGTCTGATGTCAGTGGAGTATTGAGATACAACATCAAGATGCCGTAATTGTCTAGGAGAACATTTATCTGGATTTTGCTTGAATGCATTTATTAATGGTGATTTCTCGGACCTTTTAATTGAAATGATGCTCATTTGGACTGGTATTTTTAAAAAATGATTCTACCTTTTCTTGGAATGATGTGATTGTCTTATGCCAAAAGTTTCAGCTTTGAAATAATTTTCAAGATTTGGAATCCTCCGTACAAGTACCGGAAACCAACAGATTACTTGCACAATGTCTGAGGAGAGTGCAGTTCAAATACCTATCTATAATAGAACAAATCCGGCTATGTGTGAAAGTACATTTGCTTTATCATGCCCAAAACCAATAACAGAATCTGTAGCTAAATTTAACTTTATTTCCCATTTACCAAATGAATAATCATGATCTAACAGGTAGTGATTAATAAATTTTTAAAAAAAGTGGTGCGTGAAACGCCACGCGATAGAAGTGAAACTTCTTTGGCGACGTTAGAACATTGATTATTTGCTCTAATATTCCAAACTGACAGTGTACATGTCTCAATCACCTAATTTGCATGAAAAGTATTCGTGGCGAATTAAGTCTTTCTGATACCAAATCCAAAGTAGGCAGATATGCTGGAATTTGTGGGTATACAAAACTATTATATTTTGATAAATTTGGTATACTTTGCCTACTTAAACTTTGTCGGCAATTGTAACATTTTTTAATGTCTTCTAAATTAATTTCCAGTAAACTAACTTTTTGCTCAGTAACAGGCGTTCTCAAATCATCTCTAATCCATAATCTATCACAAATCGAACACCCATGACCGAAAGGATTCTCAACGAATAGCTTTTGAAAATCTTTGTGAGCATTTTTATGAGTGGGTGAATATTAACGGCGCACTGTTCAGCTACAAGAGAGCTTTTGGTGACGGACTTCGTAATTTTGAACCATGGTCAAGTGACGAGGATGTCACCTGAGCTGGCACTTCCCCCTCACTTTACTACCACACCACACCAACGGGAGGGCGTTTGAGCTCTCAACAGATTTAACGTGCATCGCTCCCCTACATGGTGGGTCTTAAGTGGTACTCGGCTCGAACTCATGACACGCCAGCCACGATCTGATACTTTGACCTCTAGGCTACCGTGGCCACGCATTTTTAGGGAAATCATAGTCTTTGTTTGTATTGAAATCATAGTCTAACGTAAGATAGAATTTATTATCAATTTACATGTATCAGTTCCAACACGCACTAGACTTGTTGAGGGTTCTGTAGTTGACGGCACAGGGTGGTTCACAAAGTACGTATTAATCTGTGCTGTCATAAGAAGAGTATCAATAGCATTCCCATCCCTTGAACTCGGCATTAAGAGAGTATTTTGCAATGTTTTTTCCCATGCTGAATATTCTCTCATGTGTACTCTGATGGAGATTTGGCAGTAGCACTTGATGAATTTACACTATTTTTCTCTTTGTCATTTAACTTGGTATTAAGAGAGTATTTTGCATTGTTTTTTTGTGCTTGATGTTTTCTCATGTACTCTGATCAAGATTTGGAAGTAGCACCTGATGAATTTGCATTATTTTTCTGTTTTTTTGTCACTTTTTCGACTGGATTTGCTGCTAGTTTTTCTTTTTTTTTTCTTTCACGAAACTCTTTTCCTCTTTGTGCCTTTGATTTAGGCATTCTGACTAGAATTAATAATAATTCAACGCAAATGAAAATTAGAGAAATAAATTAGCCATCGAACACATCGCCATCTAGCCAACAATCTAAAGAAAATTTCATAAATGCACGCTTTTCCTGCGAGAGCAATTTTGTCCACACCGTGATGCTTACACTACAACTGATACGACCGCTGATAATGTTCCTAGGTCTGGTGAAAGGGACCCCTAATCGGAAGGTGAGCAAGTTGAACCAGTCGGAGAGGTGGGCAACTATCCAACTTTTTCACGGATATGACACAAGTCACGTGGTGTCCACGCTCCCCCCCCCCTTTTCCTCCTCAGGCTCTCTCCTTACCATGGCGACAATTCGAGGGGGATGGGGAAATACTTCCGTTCACTTTTTCACTGTTACGCAAAACAGCCCAAAAAAGTTTCACTTAAAAAAAAAAACTGAATTAAGCATATTTTATTTATTGACAATTTTAAAATTTTCCACAACCTTCCGCAAACAACAACTGAACTGAATTAAATAGCCTTCTCTCCTCTTCTAAAAAAGTGCTCTTTATTTAACGACTTCCGTACACAAAGAGTTTGAATTGTAATGTTTGGCAGGAGTGCTCTACATTAGTGTGTTATTGTTGTAAAATTTACGTACTTCAACGTACTTCAGGTATTCTTTTTGAAGCTTTTTTTTTTTTTTCATTTCTCAGATTTTTTTTATTTGTTTGTTTCAGTATTTGCCATTCTGATAGATGTTATAAATGTCGTTGAAAATCATTACGAAACCATTTTTGAAAACCCATACAATAATTAATAGTTAATTTAATTAAGAAAAATGTATCTTTTTAAAATGATTTATACATTTCTTAAAATAATAAGACAGAATTTTCTTCCCCCCGACTTTTATAAAAGATATGTCTGGAAGTTCACAATCAGATGTTCCCTCAACATCGAAAAGAATTGATGCCCGAACTTCAAGATACAAAGTTGAAAGTGGATGGTCTCACAGGTATATAATTCTTGTAAAATTATTATGATTAAAAAAATAGTGGATTGAAAAGAAGAATGATATAAAAATGTTGTAGAACATAAGTATAAAATAATTTTTGGGAAAATTAAAGGATTCTAGTTCAAAGTATATGTAAAATGTTGTGTGCCATTTGTGAAGTTGGCGATTTCTGTTAGCAGTTGTCAAATAACATTTTGTTCGAAATTTGTAAAATAGAAAATTCCGAGCAATATAATATAAAATGCAAATTTTTCGATGTTTTTGAAAGAGAATTATTGGAATGCTATGAAATAATAATTTTATTAGTATTCAATTATAGTATAATTATTTTATTTCTAAAAAAAATTCCTTGTTAGAATTCGAATTCTCCTAGAAAAAAGAAACTTTATTAAGGTTGTCCAAGGAAGATGTAATAACATTCTTTAAATTGCTGGTATTGTGCATCTTTTCCTATATTAATTTGGAAATTTAGAATTGAACTTAACCCTCAGACCAGAACATAAATCTTTATGAGGCTCTGAGGAACATCTGTCTCATGGACGGGTACGCAAATTTTTTTGAATTTTAATTACCTTAAGGACTGTTTTAAATGTCCTTATCGTTCATGAAATTGAGTATGGCTCAAATAAGATGTGTGGGGTTAAACCAAGCACAACTTTTTTTCTAGATGTAAACATTAGACAATTTAATTAAAAGCATGAAACATATAAATGAAAATACAATTTTTAATGTTAGTCTTTATGAGGCACACTATATTAATATATTTTTATCACTAGTATTGTGACTAGTATTTGTATAAAAACTGATAAGCAATTATTTATATTCATGTAAAAGTAATTAAAAATAATACCAAAAACAAAAAACTGTAGGAACAAAAGTAATGCAAAAGTAAGACAAACAATGCATAAAATTATAGGAACAACAGTAAGCATAACATTTTTATGGAATACAAATATCGCATGTTTTTTATGGTGTTTTCCAAGCAAATAAGAGTTCCACATTTGATGCATTTTATGACATCATTCTTTTTTTTTTGTTGGGACAAATATGGCAATTCCTTCTTTTTCATGGCTGCCATCTATAATAATCATAAATAATTAAAAAAAATACAAATTAAAATATAAAATAAATTTTGTCGATAAATCTGTCTGTGAGGTGCGACACTAAAGCATATTTATGGATGAATATCCATCTGATAGACAGTGATAGATAAGAAAAATCACATATACCGTGAGTTGAAAAAAATCGCCCTCTCACTGGGTAGAGTCCAACTGAAGATGTCAAGGCAGCCCACCCCAAAAATCACACCACAGCATTAAATACAGGCATCAAAACAAATCATCCCCGTCTAAGAGACAGATGTTCTGGTCAGCGGGTTAATCTTGCATTAGCTAATTAAATTTTAGTTGTAATCAAGGAGTTGTTTTTCATGATACTTCTCTTTGAGAGATAGAAAATGAAATCTCTGTGGGCTCTTTGAATCCACATATCCATTCTCATTAAAATCTGGATCATACCTATGATCCATATCGTGTTTTCTCAAAATTCTTTTTCTCTCCCAAGGAAAACACCAAACAAAATTTATAAATGTACATTTTTATTTGGAAAAATATTGATTTTCAACTATTTCTGATTATTTCTGTTAGCAACAATTTATTCTCAACATAAAGTTTTTCATAATATTGAATGCACTTACTAATTTTATACATTCTTGTCAAGGTTTAACTAAAGAATTTTTTTAGATAGAATTTTATTGTTTTAGGGCTTATAACACTGGCATACACCTAGTCATGAGTAGGTCCTGTATCAAAGATTCCTTGGGAGCCCCTCTTTTGGGCCTCTTAATATTTTCCAATTTTTTACGAACACATGTTGAGGCCCTGTAGCTGGGGGGCCCTGTATCATTGATATGGCTGATGTGGTGGTAGCTATGACCCTGACTTGAAATAGGTCTCTTGCTGAACAAGCAGGAATCTTCATTTATTAGGAATCTGTAAATTTGAAATTATAAATATATATATATATATGGGTGAGGAAAAAAATATTTTTATGTGTTATGAATTGGTGCTCTAAATGTATATTAAAGAGAAAAAAAAATTACTTTGTTTTTTTATATAGTTTCCTAGTTGTGTTACTATTAAAAAGTATGAGTGCTTTTATTTTTATTTTTTTACTGTAGAGAATTATATAATTTAGCCGCTGCTTTGCAGAAATATGGATTTGGGGATATGAAAAAGCTGTCAAAGGTAATACAGACAAAGAATGAAGATTCTATTAAGTAAGCACTTTTTAAATATTGAAATTTCTATTTGATTTCAGGGCACATACCATAAAATTTAATGTTATTTTTATCTTTATTAATGTACACACGCACAATTATTAAAATTCTCTTTTGGTACTCCACCAATAAATTATGTATTTTGGAAAATTATGTACCATTTTAAGCAAATTTGCTAAATGGCCATTTCATGTATACATGCATTATATCACTTCTTCATTTTTTTACATGCATTAAATGTGTTTTTATGTGTAAAATAAGACTAAAAATGTTACTGTGAAAAAAAGGGTAGGCATTGGTCATTTTCTGCGAATTTCCACAAATTTTTGTTTGTCATGGAAAAAATGCATAGAAATTTTTTTTATCATGGTATCAAACACATCTTTTTCCCCATTTGCAACCTGCCCTTTCTTCTGTATAAAATAGGTTACCATAAATCACATAAAGTTTTAGGTTATTAATTTCTGCAGGGGGTTAATATGAAATTTAAAAAAAAAGAAGTTTTGTTCTGTTTTCAAATTAACAAAACATTATAAATAATTTCATTTGTGTGATTTTTAACTATAAAAATTTCCTTTTTTTTAAAATCTTAATATTAAAATGACATTCTGATGGTTGAATCCTAGGAGGACCCACTTTTGGTCGCCAGATTTTGAGCGATAAAGGTTACAATATGGTAACCCTTCCATTTCACCAAAAAATTTGGATTTTCAAATCACCGAAAAAAATGGCAACCCTAAAAAAAGTGCAACATTTTTCGCCTTTTCCGAAAAAACGTCATTTTGACATTTGACTTCGCTGGAGAAGGTTTGCTCTCCACTGGTTGTTATTAAGAATGGCGTGTGAAAGGAAATTACTTGAAAGTGAGGCTACAATAGGTTTCTTTGTGCTCCTGGGCACATAGGGGAAGAAAGAGACGTTAGAATGGTGTATGAAAGCTAATTTAATTGCTTCTCGTTATGAATGTCCGAGGTGTAAAAAAAATATGCGTTTGCAAAAGCGAAAGGGAACGGTTGACGGCTACGAATGGCGTTGCCGCAACCAGTCGAAAGATAATCGCCACGACTTTGTTCGGAGTGTGAGAAAGGGCACTTGGTTTAGCGAAAGCAAACTTGCTATAACTATTATCTTGCGTTTGACGAGATATTGGTTTGGCAAGAGCATGAATGCGTTAATGGTGAATGACTTGAAAGTTAATAAGAATATGACAAAGTTAATAAGACATGTGGCGGCGATCTAACGATCACAAGTTGGTTAATGAGAATTTTCATAAATTCCTTGCATCCATCGCAAGGGTGTATCCACCAACAGATCATGACGAAATGCAAGCGTAAGGTAAGTGCTTTTTAACATTTTTTAAAATGATTGATTTCATGTATTTCTTCGATTTTATCTTTGCGAAACGCCCCTTTCGTCCTTTTTTAAAAATGTAAATCATGTTGTACACACTGGTTTTAGAATGCTTTTTTAAAATGAATTTCATTACTTTCTCCGTTTTTTTGCTTTATATAATGATTAATTTAATGTATTTATTCGATTTCATTGCGAAACGCCCATTTCATCTCCCCTTCTCCCCTCCGCTGACGCATGCGCTTCCCAAGAGTTTTTCGTCATTGACGCCTTTTTGAAAACCTTCAATTTGGCGCTTTTTGGCGAAAAATTTTTGCCGCCAAAAACAGCAGTGGGTCCTCCTAGAATTTTACCATATTAATTAAATCTATACAATTAAAAATAGGTTTATGCTTTCATAAGAAATATTAATGCAAATACTAGTTTACTGTATTCTGGATAAAAATTTCTTTACACTATATACTGTAAAAATAATAGTTCTATTAGAATTAAGAATATTTTGGTATAAATAATAATTGATATAGTTGATACATATCTGATTTATTATTGATCACACATTCAAATGTAGTTTAAAGACTTATATACATAAGTCTTTATATGTATATTTATTTGTTTCTTTTATCATTCTTGTAAAATGTTACCTTAGAAATTAATTTAAAATATATTTTGCCTTAAACTTTATATATTTTTTATTCATTTTATTAATCTTGATTACTAGAAATGAATTTAAAATTCTAAAATTATGTTTAATTATTTACCATAATTTATTTAACAGAATTTAAATGTATTGAAATTATAAGTTTGAATTATACTTATATATGAATAATTACTTTTAACTTATTAAAAACATTATGTTTTAATAAGTTATGTTAAATTAGACCTTATGTTTAACTAGATACATTGTTAGAAATTTTTAAAGTTAGTTATAACTTTGAAACTCAATTTAACTTAACCATAGCACCTCTTACATAGATTTGTAAAATAGAAGCTAAAAGTTTTATAGACTTTTTCCTTAATTTTATCACATTTTTTTAAAAAATAATAAGAATGATGTTAATATATATTTATTCAGATAAGACATAGTTAGATTGTAAAAAAAAGGCCTCTAAAATCTTGGTTTTACAAGATAGAAAAAAAAAAAAGAAGTTAGATTTAAATTTAAATAAATTAAAACCATCATAAAATAAAGTGCCACTTGTTGATTCTTTGAATTGTTTTCAGATTTCATATTTCCTTTTCATTGGTTGCATGATAAGGTTCACGCTTTATATATTTTGAACTAATTACAATTATAGTACAAATAGTTTGAACACAAGATGTAACCTATGACAAAACTTGGTAAAGTTACATGTAAATTCCTAATTCAACATTTGCTTTTGTAGGCAGGGCTGCCAGATGCAAGAAAATAAAATTTGTTCCAGATGATGATTGCTGATCTAAGCTAAATTCATATGCCATTGATAGTTTTAGGGTCAACGTGTAGGACACAGATAAATGCTTAAACTATTTCGATGAAAATTTATTCCTCATTTTATCCGAAGGTTTTCTTTTTTGTAAAAATTTGGGGCAAATGCATATGAAATCATTTATTGATGTATATTTAAAAAAAATTTATGGGTAAAATCACTGGAAAGCCCACACCTTTGGCGACAAAACGAAAAAAGCATCAAGCCAGAACGAGATGGCACCAAGCTAAACCGACAATGGCGGCAAGTGAATACAGAGAGATAAGGTGGATGTGTAATGAAAATATATGTAAACAATACAGAAATTAAACAATGAATGATCATGTGAGCGCCGCCATTTTTGTTCTGGGAGGTAATGGTCGAACATACCTTCGGCATGGCTGGTGCAATTTCGAAGAAATCGTTTTATTGTCGACCATATTACATCGTGCTGATCATTACATTTAGGACATTCATAACTCTAAGCAATCAATCTTTCCTTCATACACTATTCAATCAATTCTTTCTAACCTTTCGCATTCAACAAAGTAAAAAATTCCAAGATATATTCCTTCACACACGCAACCATTCCAGCCCAGTTCCCCCAAACAAAATGAAATTCGAAATGCCCACCGTCAAAATACGAAAATTCCAGAAATAGTTAGGTTTACCATATCTAGTTTATTAAAGTAGGGTTACCAAGATTGCACAATTATTGCCAACCAAAATAATTCGTGCCAAGGGTGTAGGCTCTCCTAGGACTGAACCAATTTATGTACATTAATTATTTTGTCAAAACAAAATATATTCCCAGTTTGTTAAATAATTTTTTTTACAGTATTAGAAATGCACATTTAAGAATAATAAGTATCAATTTGTATTGATCAGTATTACTTTTATAATCTAAAAAATATATTGTAGATCTTAAATAGCTATTTCATTCTGTTAAGGATAAATTCTAATTTCAACTAATTTGGAACAATTAATTATATTTTTTATAACTTTTCATAAAATTCCTTACTTTAGTTTACTTATTTAATGTTGATTGTTAATGAATTTTAAGTAAATAATATTTCTTATACAGTGCTTGTATTCAGTACTATATAAATAAAATCAGAAGAAAGAAAAGAGAAGATTATAAGAAAGAAAAAGGAATTACTGCAAAGGGGCTTAGACATTCTTGGGCGGTAACCAAAAAGGAACAAATATCAAGTTGGCCATCTGCACGCAAATGGAAGAAGGTTGCGGAACACCAGATGCCATTCCGTGTTCGGAAACAGGACTATAGTAGAATCGTTATTAGAAATGTAATAAAATAATTATATATTTTTAATAATTTTATTTTTCTCCATAATGGGGAAATAATACAGTAACTTGGCCTAATAGAGTTAACATATAGACTCTTAACTAAAATTTCATTCTTGTTCTATAGTAGAAACAAAAGGTTGCTTATTGTAAAATACTTGGAAAGTGGATGAAAATTTTTTATGTATATTTTTGTAAAAGCCACATTATATAGCAGCTATATTTTTAATGATTCAAGTTATTTGATATTTTTTTTATTATTTAAGTTTTAAATTTTTTTTTGTTCTTTAGAAGTTAATTTGAATTTTCCTTCATTCTTAAAAATATCTAATTGATTACTTGCTTGTTTTAAAAGAAGTAGCTTGTTTAATGAATTGCATATGCATAGGTTTGATACTTTTCATCTAAAATCTATTGCTTTTATTATAACTCTTAATTCTTTATTTTCAAACTTCATTAAAAATAATTCAGTTTTCAAAGGTAAAATATAATATTTAACTTTCTTTGCAATGTCTCCGAATTTTTACTTGAAGGTAAATGCTTTTCTTTTGATGTATTATTTAATATCAAAAGATAAATTTATTGTAATCTCAATTATCAACTCCTTTTTAAATTCAAGAGGAATAGAGATAATGAATTTTTGGGATACAGTAGTAATTAGGATTTTAATGATGTTATTATTATTTATTTTTTTGAACATTCTATGCCCTACAGGTATGTAGTCTAGTTTGAAATTTATATATATGGAATTAAGTTTCATTATAACAGGTTAAATTTGTTTTTAATATAAATACGAAAACAAAATGTTGTGTATTTATTGAAAACTCAAACATATACTCAAATCTTTTCATTCTCTTTTGGATTTCCTATTTAGCAGTTTGAATTACAGAGGATTGAATTCTACAAATGTTTCATTAGTGCTATTCATTTGAAAAATGAAGTAATATTTGAGATCAAATTTTGTAATTGTAAACTTGGGATATTAGTTTTAATCAATTTTAAAAGTACATTTTTTTTCTGGCATTTCAGCCTATTTTAAGATATATAATTTAAATTAGGTATTTATAATTAGTAGTTATACTCTTCATAAAATATCTCATTGGCTTTTAAAGACTTCCAGAAACTTCTTTCTTTAATTAATGATCAAATGTTAAAAGTGAAAAAGAAGTTATTTTGTAATTAATTTTAAAATAATATATAAAAAAGAAAAAGCTTTCCTTTTTTTAAAAAAAGTCATTTTCAAAATAGTTTGGTGCTAAATGACAGATCATTCTAAAAAAATGCACAAAAAAGCGATAGTACATAATTGTTGAAATGACACCTTATTGTTACTAATAAATCTAGAAAGGAAAGGCTGGTAGAATGATGGATGATAAAAATGCATAACAATTAGATGATTTCTTTTGATAAAAAATTATTTAAATGAAAAAATATACAGTTTTGTGATTTAAAGTCAAGAACAATATATTCATTCACTGAATCTTATAAAAAAAACCCATCAAAGTTTAAATAACAAAGTTAAAAAAAAACATTTTAAGCCCTTGATATATATTTTGCTTAAATATGTTTATGATTTTGTGTAGTGAACAATAAGCAGTTTTGTAATCTAGTTTTTAAAATTTTCTGAAATTACATTTGATTTTAATCTTTTTTTAAATATAACTTTGTTTTTTGATGACTAATGTCTTAAGCAAAAAAAATCTAGCTACATTTTTTACATTTTTTGCCAGGACTGCTAATAAATTGCTGTAAATGACCATTTTTTAAATACTTGTTTTCAGCAATAATAAGCTTAATTTTGAAAAATGTGTTTTTAACCCTGTAAATTTCTTTTATAATTTATATCAGATTAAAGTAAAACATACAAATGTTAAGCAATATTTTATCTGCTAAGTTATGTTTTATTTTAGTTAATTTTTGTATTAAGAATTTTATGATAGTTGTGAGATTGCCATGTTTTTCTCTAGAACTATTGCTATGTATTTTGTTTTTCATCTTGCCATATTTTTAGTTCAAACAATTTCTCCAATGAAAGTTTTTGCGTAAGATAGCAGACTTGGCAAAAATTATTTATTGAAGTCACCAATATAGTTACCTTATAACAAAAACATAATCATAGTGACATATGTGACTATAACGAAAAGAAGTAATAAAAAAATTCGATCATTTGATGTATGAAATGTTAATTTACACCTCATCAAAATTTGAAAAGTGAATTTAAATTTCTCTCTTAAATTTACTTTTCAAAATTTTTTTCTAAAAATTTGATTCTTAGTCATCAAAAAAACCAGATTGACTTGCTTAGTGGTTAAAACTGTTTGCAAAATTTTTGACATTGCATAAAAAATTTAAATCTATTACTGGTTAAAGCAGCAGGGGCGTAGCTACCGCCGTATCTGCTTTATCAATTTTACAGAGCCCCAACATGTGTAACTACAGTCCCACTAACAGGGTTCTCATATCTAAAAAAAAGCCCCAATGGAATTTTGATACAGGGCTCACTCAGAACAAGCTACAACAGTGAAAAGTGGGCATACAGTGTGATTTTTAAGAATTATTTTCTAATGGAGATTTTGAAGTTAAATTTTTAAAAATTTATGAGTTATATTGATTTGTACATCTTTTAAAAAATGTAAAGAAATATCTTGATAAATTAAAAAATTTTTTGTTAAACAAAGTAATTTTCTGAAATGCAATCATATTTGTGTACAAAATTCATTCTTCATTCTTAAATTCCGGTTTTTTGCTTTATCTTCAAGTATTATACAAGCATATTTTTTTAATGAAAATTATATTGTTATAATTGCTAAACTTATTATTATTGTTGAAAAACAGGGGTGACCAACCTTTTTGGAAAGAGATAATAAGCCACTATTTGATAAAAAATAATTAAACGTGTCACTTCCAACAAACAAATGTAGAAAAGTGAAAAAATGTTACTTATAAGCTTATGGAATTTTTATGCACATATCACATTTTTAATGGGTGTATGTAGTCGAAATTAAAAACTAATTAATAAATAAGACGAAAGTACAAACTTAGGTTCTTATTTTGATAAATTTTTTATAAGTTCAATCAATCAGGTTAGTTATAAAATAAAATTGAGTAACTTGAATAACTTAATTCAAAATAATTATTAAATGCTTAGTATTTACTTAATGTGGCTTTTGAATTACTACTTTTTTTACCGAGTCATCTATATTAGGATTAGCTCTTACAGATGCCTATAAAATTAAGTTATTGTAGGTGCACATCAGCTAGTTTTGAGTGACATTTATTTTACTATGTTCATAGCGGAAAATATTTATTTACAAACATATTTTGATCCAAATTTTGAGTTTTTTTGCTTGAGACTATCCCACTTCAATAAAATTGTAAAAAATGGTTATATTTATTATCTTTTCAAACTTAAAAATTTTTCAGTAAGTCTTCGTGTGCCACTGTTACAACTCCACCATGCCACACTGGGGCATGGGTGGCACAGGTTGGTCAACCCTGTTTTAAACCATCAATAAATTTGAAGAAACACATTGCAAATGCACTGAAACAACCACTTTTAAAAAATTTCGTGATAAGGGTTTCATGTTTATAAAGCTTCATAAAATGTTTGTTTTCCAATGTTAAATTCTGTGTTAATTTAGGTATCACAAAATGTTAACATTGCAACATGAAGAGAAGGGTTAATTTACTGGACGTACATATGATTTGAAAGAAATGAGGCTGTTTAAGTTCTAAAATTTTATTTTTCTGTATTGAAATAAATATATTTCAGTTCAAAATTATTTTACAAGAAGAAAGATAAACAACTGTCTAATATTAAAATTGTTTGCTTTCTAAGACGTATATTTGCAATAATTAATATTTTTCTGTGTATCTTTTGTGTGCAGCTATGTGAAAAGTTTTATGAAGAAGCTGAAGAGACGGAGAATCCCCAACTGCTAAATGTAAAATCTGTGTACAAGTTCATGTTGGACTGTGTTTCTGGTAATCTACCAAGCCAGTTAGGTCCTATTGAGAGTGCCTATGTCCTAGTCATGATCAATTTAATGAAAGAAATGGTCAGAAACAATAATTTTCAAGAAGAATTTAAATTTGTCCGAAGTAAGGAATTTTTCTCCTCCTTTCTGTAGTAACACATAATTTGAAAATATAAAATTACTAAACAATTCTTTTTCTATGTATACCATGAGTAAAGGATGTGATTTGAGTTTTTCCTTTCCTTTCAATTTCGGGTTGTGATATGTATTATGTGGACAACATTTCTGATATACTCTTGGCCCTTTAGTTTCATCTAGTTCCATCAGAAATATCCATCTTACGTCCACGTTGTTGGTGACTATGTGCACCCATTTATGCCCAACATGTTTCCTGATAATCACAGCTGTTTCTAGCAAAACAAGCAGCTCATGTCACAAGTTTAGATTGATCTCAGATTGGTTTGAGGCATATGATTCAGAGTTTCAATTGCTTCAGTGGTCCCCTTTAATCATCAGATCTTAACCCAGTTGAGCATTTGTGGGACAAGGTTAAAGATTTATTATAAGCTTTAGAGAATCACCTTTTACATGTTATGTTTTTATTGATATGGGAAACTGAGACAGAGTGTGATTCAGACTCAAACCCTTAACTGGAACTGTGATGGTACTTGATGTTGTCTCCTTGGGTTTGAGGACAGAGGTGGGACTTCAAGAGGCAAGGACCATTTAGATGATTTCAGTGGTAAAGCTGAGGCGATCTTGAGAGTACTTTGATTGGATGATGGGAGTGTGCAATTGGTTTCGACTGCCTTATTCAGAAAATTTTTTTCAGTCTATTGAATCTTGCAATATTAAAACTTCGCCTTCTAATCTGACAAAATTAGAAAGGTTGCCATTTCATTGCAATGGGCCAATGGTCCTCATTGGTTTTAGCAACTTGTAGAATCTGCTGTTGATGACATGCTTAGTTCCACATGACATTAGTGGTAAGTAAGTGTTCTTTATTTTTTTGGCAACTGAGTGCATATCTTCAAAACCAGGATATTTATTTCCAAGGAATTTCATCTCTTGTTAATACAAACATAATTGAGGTTGAAATGTTTTCATCAAAAATGTCATTTTTAAAAAATTTAATTGATTCAGAATAATAAATTAAAATAAAATTGAAACTACAGATATCTCTCAGAAAAGTATCAAACGAAACATTTACCTCATTTCATTGGTACTTCTACAAAATAATGAAAGATGAAGATTACTTATACAGTATTTATGTGCAATTTTTTTTTAAATATTTGATTTTTAACAATGAAATAATTTATTTTGGGGATTTTTTTGAGTTATTAATTGTACTTAATGTATATACTTTCTCATCCTCTTTTTGTCTTTTATAGAATATTTTCCTATTCTGCAGAAATTAGACATTTTGAAATTGTATAGTTTGCAACTTACTAAGTATTTAATGCAAGATGAAATTTAAGTACTTTTTTAACTGTGTATAAAACTATATTTTAATAGTTCTATATAAAAATATTCAAAGAGCTAATTTAACTTAATTGTCTTTTAAATTTAAGGAGCCACAAGATAAAATTGGAATGACTAAAATTGTTTCTTGTTTAATAAGGCTTTTATTTTTTTAAAATAACTCCCCCCTTTTTTTTTCTATTTAAGGCTAAATTTTTAATAATACCACTGAAAATAAAAACATATATTCAAATGAGAAATATTAATGTCTGGAAAATTCATTTCATCATTTTACATTGCTTTAATATAGAACATAGTATAAATGTTTGCATAATTAAGAAGTGGCTGCAGTAGCCTAATGGTCTAGCATATCATGAGTTTGAGCCTAATGCCACTGAAGGCCCGCTATGTAGTGGGGTAGCTGCATGTTAAATCTGTCAAGGCTCAATGTCCTTCCATTAGTGTGGTGTGGAAGTTAGAAAAGAGGGGTACCTGCTCAGATGCCATCCTCATCACTTGACCATTGTTCAAAATTACGAGGTCTGTCGCCAATAGCTGTCGTGCAGCTTTATAGTGTGATGCTAATATAACTCTCTCGATAATTAAGACATGTATAATTTACAAATCTTATTGTGTGACACATTAGAGAAGAAATATAAATTTTTAAGGAGAGTAAATTGTTTTTCTATTTGACATTGTAAGTTTATGTGTGCTAAGTCAATGATAAAAAACTGATTTTTATGTTATTTTATTAAAGTAATTATAATTAATACATGTTTATATCTATGCCAGTTTTGTACTCTGTCAAAAATAGTTTTCTTTTAATTTGATAAATGTTTTTTGAGATCCATTGTCAAGAAAACAATTTTAATTGATTTATTACAAATCAATTAAAATTGTTTTCTTGGTTTCTCAGTTTTTATTTTAATAGGTATTTAAAATAAAAACTTGTATATAATTGCCAACATATTTTTAAGTCAGTTGATTGTCATGAAATATTTTCAAATTGGAACAAAACAAAATATATAGCACTGATTACTAATTTTTCTTCAAATATGTGTGATAATTATTGCAAACTGATTGTTTAATAACTTAAAGGCTTTTTTTGGTATTTACATATTATTGTAACCTAGTGGTGACATTATATGAAACGAAGCACATGGTTGGCGCATACAACGCATAGGAACTCAGGGTAGCCAACTTGGCAAATTATTGATAGAGTCGGCGATTGTTGCGATAATACATAAGTACCATATTTTAAAAAATTATATTTTTTTTATGAATTTTTTAGGTGCAATTTTTAATTTGTCTTTGAATGATATTTAGAAGGCCTTTTTTAACACTAATTTGGAACTTAAATTTAGTGTGAAAATATTGCATCAGGGCTGGCTCTAGCAGTTTTGCTGCCCCTTCTCCAAAGCAAAAAATTATAATTAAAAAAGATAAGTTGCTCACATAGATACACACCTATAAAATTTGAATAATTCTTGCATATTATTTTAAGTCTTACAAAATAATTCGCAATTAAGGACATAATTAGCTGTTATTATTTCAAATGAGTAAACTGTAAGAGAAGAAATCGTCCATTTTAGCAGGCCAATTTCTTCAAAAAAGAGTTTACTGATGGTGGTGATCACAGACGTTTATTTTAAGTTATAATAACTGCACTCACACAAGACTAAAGTAAAACATCTCTTGTGGCTATCTATCACTCAGAAACTTTTATTACACTTGTCCCCTTTCAGACAGCTGACACCGGACATTGTCTAGTGAAAGGAATGTCAGTTGAGACCCTACTCCCAGATGGGAAGAAAGTTAAAGCTGAGTAAACATATCAAATTTCATGATTTAACATATACTTTCACTTCGAACCTCTGAAGTTCCAACATAAAAGAATACTGATATTAAGCATACAGAGTGCAAAATAAGGAAATAAGATATGTTAAATAAAGTCCCAAATTCATACCCTAAAACATTTCAGAAAATATATCAATTTTTTTGTGACAAAAAAAATATTTTTCAAATTCGATCCAAATGCCACCCGGGCAGGGGTCCAATTTCTCCGGCCGTAGAGCTCACCCTGATTGCATCTTAATGAATAATCTATGTCCATTGCATTAAGTTGCATAGATAGTGCTAAATTATAGCTCTGTAGCATTAATTTTCATTGAATTAAGATAATTTTAAAGATTTCAATATAGATTTTCTCTGATTTTTTTAAGTAGTGTTTAATTAATAAAAAATTTAATAACAATTTTAAAATTTTGTCATGTTTTTAGATTTTGAAAAAGCAACTGAATTTGTTCCCATTGAAGTGAAAGATGAATTCCAGAAAAACCCACCAAAAGGTTGAATCATACTTTTTTAAAATTTAGTTTCTATTTTTGGTATTCTAATTTTCTATAAGAATCCAGATTGATGTTTTTGTAATTTTCTTGTACTAGATGATATTGAAAATTAAAATGATACTATTGTAAATTACAGCAAATAAACATTGCAGTTGCCATGTAAATCAATCAAATGAACTACAAGTTCTCCAGATGAATGTAAATAACATATAAACATAACAATTTATCCCATTGAAAACATCTTAAAATTTAGCATTGCTAATATCTTACAAATGTAAAAACAAAATATATACCTTAAACTTATTTAAACAACGTTGCCATACACCGAAAAGTAAAAGTGAAACATAAGTAGAAATTATAGGTGAAGTAGTAGTTACTTTGAAATATTGATATTAGTTATTTTACAATCTGTAACAATTATGTTATATATCAAGCTTTGGAAATTCCATTAGAAAATGGCAAATTTTTTCTTGCATGAAGATTAACGAGGGTATATGTTGATACAACTTGGCTGACATCAACTTGTACAGGTTGTGATGAAAATTTCGACAAGCAATCTCTCCTGATTTCTTAAATACTGTAGAAAAGTATGATATACTTTTGTCCTATTAAACTGATTCTAAAATTAAATATACTTGCAGCTATAGATGGTATGAAATCGGTAAAATAAATAAATTGAAAAAAACTGCCACTATTTTATTTAACTTCAATCATTTTAAAAAGGTTAGCCCACCAATATCCTCCTCTTCCACAATGTGACCCTCATGCTAAAGCAATTGCCCATCCCTGCTTTAGAAAACAGTACTAAAGGAAGTACTCTTGCATAGATATGGCAAAAAATGAAATTTTCTAAAAGCTTTAATTGTGTATTGGTTAAAATTTAGGAGCTTTTTTTGTTCAAAAAGTTATAAATTCATTTTTTAAAAGAAGTGTTTAACATGATTTATTTAATTTCATAAGGAAAAATAGTGCATGAAAATAAATAATGGTAAATTGGTTTCTATATTACAATAAATATTTGGAAAATATCCATTATAGTCATTGTAATTTCTTTTTCTTCTGGTGCATAAAATGACATCATTTGCAAATATATTATTTGGCACTCAAATCTTAATTCCGTTTTTTGTTTTGAAAATAATTAGTAGTTGATTTAATAACTATTGAAGGAAGGTTTGTTCTTGGTACCTTCCGTTCCGAACGGGAGTACTTAGCCGATCACGCCAAAACGATCCTCTTCGTGTGATGTTGGTACTAGTTCATATAGATATCACACCGCCGCATACTCCCCTGCCAGTGTTTCGACGAATAGGCGAACGCACGATACCATATTCATGGCGAGCATGTAAGCAGTTGCGTTACTTGTGTGAGACGGCTTATTTGCGTCAATGTTTGACGGTTTAATTGCATCAATGTTTGACAGTTTGGTTGCTTTTGTGGTGGATAGATGGCGCCACGACTGCGGTGCGCGAAGGGTGCGGTTCATATCACGGCCAAGGTCACCAATGAAGGAAGGAAGGTCCGTTCTGGGTACCTTCCGAACAAGGTGCGAGTACGTTACCGATCACACCAAGACGACCGTCTTCGCGTGATGTTGGTACTAGTTCATACAGATATCATACCGCCACACTATCAATATTTATTCAACATATTTTTGTTAAATGAATCATTTGAATAGATTTTCCAGTATAAATTGTGCATTTTCTGATTAATATTTTTTTAGTACAGTATACTTAAGAAAATATTTTGTGTTCAAAAAACAAATCATTTGTGTAATTTGTTAGAAGTTCTTATCATAAAAAAATAAGTTTATGTTTAACTGGCTAATAAACTACATTAATTCATATTTATAGCAGCTATTGTTAAGAAAGTCTAAATTATATTCTGAAAAGCATTTTTCTTTATTCCAAGATATGTAATAATAAATTACATTCTTTTTTTTTTAAAAAAAAGAACCTAGATTGTAAATTATCTTGGTAATTTGCAATGTTCACTCATATTCAATTACTAGTGTATCATGTTTGCAGGTCTTTATTACAATACACTGAAGTGCCATTGAATTAGGGATAGCAAGGGCTATGTTAATTGTATTGCGCTGCACATCATTTATGTGCAAGTGAGGGCGCTATGGTAAGTGCATATATAATATGTGCCGTGGTTGTTCTGAATGAGTTGTTGGAATTGCCAGTATGGGTAAACTGTTTTATTTGCCTTCAGTCACAGACAAATCGTAGGTGCATGATGCATGGGCCGTTCAATTTCCTAAATTGTCAGACAGCTAGTATTTTCAAGGTCAACAGTATACCAAGAATACTTGAATGGTAGACAAAAAACTAGTGATCTGGCAAACTGTAAAGGACAATTAGCCTTGACATTTTGTGGTGAGAAACAGCTCATGCATATTGTATGTAGCCAGAGAAGCCAAACACATTAGTTCAAATTACCACCCAGTTGAATGCCAGTGCCAGTTGTAAAATCAGTAAGCTGACTGTGCAAGACTCCCTTCACCGTATGGCTTTCAGGAGCAGTTGAGCTACAAGAGTACCCTTGCTCAATGCTCGTCATCAGGCTGCATGTTTTACCTGGCAAGAGAGCACAGAGATTGGAGTGTAGAGATTTAGAAACAAGTAACATGGAGTGATGAGTCTTGATTCCGACTACTTAATGCCGACTTGAGACTGAGAATATGGCATTAGGCTAATAAAGCCATGGATCCTGCATGCCAGGTTGGAACTGTACAAGGGCAGGGTGGCTCAATCATGCTCTGAGGTGTTTTTCGTGGCACTGTTTGGGATCTTTGGTGTGTGTACCAACCTCCCTCAATGCAGGTCGTATGTAGAATTGCTGCATGATCACCTCCATCTGTTTATACTGTTCTGTTATCTGCATGGTAATGGAATTTTCCAGCAAGACAACTGTACCTCTCACAAGTCCCGGTTGGCTACTGGCTGGTTGGATGAACATTCCTCTGACTTTTCTGTCATAAATTGGTCACCCAGAAGCCCAGACTTAAATCCTGTTGGGCATCTTTGTGATGTTTTGGAAGAAGGCGTGAAAGGCCATCACAGAGTACCAACAAACCTTACTGAATTATGGGCAGCTTTAGCCAATGTTTGGCAAGTTATTCTCGTGGAACATTACCAGAAACTTGTTGAATCTATGCCTCGTCATGTGACAACCGTTATCAAGGCCAGAGGGGGCCCAACTCGTTTCTAGATAGATATCCCTAATTTAGTGGCACTTCAGTGTATTAACAAATTTCTCTGAATATTTATTTTGAATATTGACTAATCTAGCTTAATAGATCTAATAAATTTATTCAAGTTTAATATTCTCCTTAGATCCAAATACTGTGCCCATTCCAGTTGATTTGTACGAGAATCTAATGCGTCATCACCAAGTTGTTCACAGTTTCAATCCCTTGGGGGTGCCTTTGTGGTTGTTGGAGAAAGAGCAAAAATATCTTGGAAATTTGATGAAAAAGATCACCAATTCAACTCAATCATCTACAGAATAAACTCTGTAAATGTTGCATTTATATTTTTATTATTAGATTTGTGCTGTGTGTCTGTTTCTTATTTGTGAACAAAAAATCTGAATAAATGTTTCCCTTCCTATTTGTATTTTGAATCATTAGTGTAAAGGGAATATATGCTTCCTGGGATTGATTTTCTAAGATGTCTGGAGAGGTTGTCATTATACTCTAGTTATCTGGGACATCAAATTCTCTGAGGTCAACTTAAGATGGACATTTAATCTGAAAAAAAAAAGTTTTTCGCATTCATTTGATCGAAAATCAAATATTTAACCCACTGGCCAGAACATCATTTTTTTTTACCTTAAGGACTGTTTTAAATGTCCTTATCACTCATAAAATTTAGAATTTTTTTATGAGGCACACTACATTAATTTATTTTTATCATAAGAATTGTGACTAGTATTTTTATAAAAATAGATTAGAAATTATTTATATTCATGTGAAAATAATTAAAAATACCAAACACGAGAAAACTAGGAATATCTGTATGATGATGGATAAAAAAACCCGCGCATATCGTGAAAAAAATCGCCAAGTACCACCATGTGATCCTCTCGATGGGTAGAATCCAACTGAAAATGTCAAGGCAGCCCACCCCGAAAATCGCACCACAGCGTTATCTACAAGCATCAAAGCAAATCATCCTCGTCTGAGAAACGGATGTTCCAGTCAGAGGGTTAAGAAGGAAAAACAAACTTTCCTTTAATTTCTGTGTAAAATTAATTATATCTTAATGGTCAAATATATTCATTTGGAAGGCCTGTAATGAATCGTGACTACATACATCAGTAATAAAATTGTCTGATGCAATATTTCCATATGTGATGAATACCTTTGAACATTCAGGCAAAATATCTTGTAAAATTCTTACATTTATTTTGATGGACATTTTTTCTCTTGTGTAGACTGCATTTCATATGTATCACACTAGAATCATTGCACAGAAACTGGTTTGAATGTACGAAAAAAATTAAAAATGCTTTCAAAATTCCTGATTGCAGCTTCTTAATTAAATTTGATCAACTGATTTATATATATAAAAAAAAAACCCAAGCATTTCTTGTTTTTCTGATCTGGTATTCAGTTTAAATGAAATTATTCTTCCCTGAGAATTCCAAAAATATATGATCTAGATTTGAATAAAACTCAAAAAGTGGAAATGTTTATTATTTGACATGAAAGACTGAATTTATCTTTCTAAATAGCCAGTACCACATGGCTGATAAATTTGGTTGAAAATTCATGTGAAACATAATTTTGGAAAGTTCTCTGGATGACAGTTCTAACAAGAAATACATGTTTTATTTTCCAGTTCCAAAATCCTGGATTTTTTCTTGAAACATTCAAAGACACACTGAGTGGTTTGTCACTTTACTATGGCCATATTGATATCTCCTTGTGCTATAATGCAGCTTTGATTCTTCTTGATGTGGACTTTAGGATTTGAACAAATAATTAGCACACTGGATGAATTTGGTCAGCAATGATGTTTAGGTACAATTTCTTAGACATTCATGCACATGAAGTAAAGGTCCCACACACAAAACATGCCAGGAAAATATTTCTTTGACTTTACCAGCTTTAAGTGTTGTAGCAATGGATTTAGGATCCATGCTTTTGTATTTCCACCAAACTGTTTTGCCCATCTGCATGATCTAACTTAAAAAGGAATTCATCAATTTTCATTACTTTCCAGTTGTCCTCCCAATTAGCCTGATATAATTTGAAACAATCCCCCCCTTTTTTTTTGCTGAATGGTGTTTACACTAGTCTGACTTCTATAGCCCGTAAGATGCATATTACAATGAACACGGCATTTGAAGATACCTTGAGACAATTCTCAATTAATATCTGTTTCAATTTGCTGCTTTCAAGAGATTCTCCATTTCATTTGATCATTCGCCGCTTGATAACAATTTGTTCACCCAATCTTTTGCCAAGCATTTCATTTTTATGTGACTTTCAATGTTCCAGCTGCTCATGATCATTTCCCAAATACAGCAGTTTTTCTAATACTTTCTCCATGCATCTGATCTCATTGATCCATCAAATCATGTTTATTTTCCACTTATTCACGAACAATTCATTTCTACTATTGTTTCAGGGCTTTTGTATAAACCTAGCGATGACACAGCTCATTTGTGTAAAACTCATGTGGCCTACCAGTGTTAGTTCTTTATTTTTTCATTCATATTATTGGAGACACTGAAAGCAAGTTTTGAAGTGACTAGTGTAATAATTATTTGTAATAAAATGACTTTAAATACAGTACAATAGACATAATGGTATGTATATTACATACTTACAAGCAAATATCTATGAATTATATCAAAATTATACGACAGATGTTTTAAACATTTTAAAATCTAATCTTTTTAATTTTTGTGAATAAAGTTTTACATGACCATCAACAAAAAAATTTGCAATTATGTACCCTTATGTTATCTGCATTTCTATCGAAACCTATGGAGAGAACAATTTGAATGAACAGAATAAATTGATTCATTTATAATCAACTGTCACATTTTATGGATTTTAAAAACTCTAAATATCAATTATATTTAATTAGAGATCTTTGATAACACAACCTTGTTAGGTTTTCAACCAACAAAATATCTTCCAACTTAAAAGTTATTTACTTTCTGCCTTAAGTAATTTGAAGTTAAATTAAATGTAAAGTTTTGATATTATACATGTGCAATATCTTTTAACAACTTATCAGATGAACATTGGAAACTTTTTTGTTAATTTAAGTAGTTATTTCTAAGATAAAGTCTTCAAATCCAATTTCATTTATCTTGCAATTCTAATTATATATATATAGTTCAAATGTTATTGTTAAAGTTTTGGAAACTTGATATTGTACGGAACTGAATAAATATTGGAAAAGATTTAAGTTAAGACATGAAAAGGATGTCTGATCTGAATAAATGTGTGTTTCAGAGCTGCACATCAAGAAATCCTCATAATTTTGAACCTAAAGTCAAGACATAAATGAAGTTTCTTCAATGGCTCAACAACCCTGGCCTTTTCTAGGCATCTCCACTTTTGGCAACTGCTTTCCAGTTTTTAACTTTTAAAATATTAAGATCTTTTCCGTTAAGGGGGTCTGCCCCGAGGAATATTTTTGCCTGAAAGATTCTCTTACAGCAACGATCTTTCATTCTAGCCAAATGACCAGCCCATTGAAATGTTGGAACCCCTTCATTTTTTGACATTAAGTGAAGATTTTGAAATTCTGCACCACTTCCCTTTACATTGGGTCGTTTCAAGATTTATTGAATGATTACTAGGTTAACACGATTTCTTAACAGAAAGATGTTTTGTTAGTAATTATATAGTTTGATTTGAATTAATTCACACTGGAATAACAAAAGTATACTATTAATGACTAAGCCCTGTTTGAACCATTTAAAATACTGAATATGACACTCGAGACTGAATGTTTTTATATCATGTTAAAACTTGAAAGGGTCACAGTTGATTCAATGTCCGGAAATTTATCAGGAAACATTAGTCATCTACTTAAAGCAAAGATGAGCTGCTATACTTATTCACAATGCATTTCAGAATAAAATGATTTGCATATCTTTTGAAAAATATTACTTTTTATTTGTATTCTTTAGTTTCTGTTATACACTGCTTGCAAGAATATTTATAGCCTAAAGTTTTTAAATACAGATACTACAGAATTTAACTCTAGTTTCTGTTGTACATTCATAGCTAAAATTTTTCATAACCTAAAATTTCTTTTTTAGTACAAATTATGTCTAATTTAATCTGTACTTAACAATATTAGGACACAATACAAACCTACTGACCTGATAAAAAAGAAAAACTTTTAAACAACAAATCATTTTTCTGGAAGCCTTGGGTTCTTGCCCTTAAAGAAATATCAAATTTTGTCATTGGCTTCAACTTGTTTTACATCTTGTTGAGCCTTTTGTCATAGTTCATCCCTATCAATTAGCTTTTACCAAACAATGCAGATATCATTATGCATAAGTTTTCAATCATATTCATGTCGGGTCTGCAAGGTAGAGCCTAAATAAAATGTAAACATTCTCAAAAGATGGTTTTAATGCAACTGATAGTGTGGACAGAGTAATTATCTAGTTGAAGAATGAACCAACATATCTCCAAGACAAGACCTTATGAAATAAGAAATTACCATGCACCACAGCAGGGATGGCATTTGGACCAAATTTAAAAATATTTTTTGTTGCAAACAAAAATTTGTATGAAAATATTATTTGGAAACTCGAGCATAATTTTATATTAGATTGAATTGAAATGCCCCCCCTCCCAGTGCTAGAGTAAAATCTTTAACTAGTATAGTCACTCTCTCCGAATGTTTAATGTCATATTTTTTTAATGTTGAACCTTGAAGAGTTTGAAGCAGGGGTAAATTAAAACCTCTGACAAAGTTCGGTGAATGAAGTCAGAACCGTCGATTTGGTAACATTGGCGAGACTAAACTCAGCATGTGCATAGCGGCAGGTGTTGACCATTTGCCCCCCTCCATTGTTAAGTTGAGCATCGTTTGTGTTCCGTGTTAGACTTGTTTTACAAAGTGCTTGTTTAGTGCGTTGGTTCTTAACAGAGAGCTGGAAAATGAACGAACAAAAGGTCAATTTAAAGTTTTGTTTTAAGCTTGGCAAGACACTGACAGAAACTTATTTGATGCTGGTATGTGTATATGAAGATCAAGCACTGTCCATGAAGTGTTTGTACGAGTGGTACGCCCGTTTTTGAGAATGCTGGGAAAGTATTTCTGACAATTCCTGTAGCGAAAGACTGGAGACCTGTGTCAGAGACGAAAACATTGAGAAAGTGAGTAAATTAATGATGAAAAATCGTTGATTAACTGTGCACATGATAGCTAGATGATGAATGCTGCAAGGTACATTGAAGTTTTGACCCATTTCATGAAACATCTACGCAGGGTATGACCTCAGTATGAACAACAAGGTTCATGGTTTTTCATTCACGACAATGCACGCCCTTACACAGCCAATATCGTCAAACATTTCCTGGCAAAAAAGGGGGTGGTGTAAATTGAGAATTCACCATTCACACCAGATCTCAATCCTCCAGACTTCTTCCTACTCCCACGACCAAACTCACTTTGAAAGGAAAAAGATTTGACGATATTTCTGACATCCAACAAAACGTAAAGAGGGGGGGCTTTTGAATTCTTAATTTAAGCAGTAATAAATTTTTATGTCATTGATGTCCAGACATGAATATCTCTACAACCATTTTGACCTTTTTTAAAATGAAGAACACTTGTCTTTTTTTCCTCTATGCATGGCATCTAATCATTCAGGCTATTCTTAGAAAATAGTTTTTCATTGGTAAATACCATATCATTCAAATGCTGATTTTTAGTCCAATTACTTGAAAGGTCCAAACTCTATTCTCCATGAGAATTTTATCAACAGCAAATATCTTTTCACCAGTTTTTTAATAAAATCCTGAGCCTTTCAATTCCTTCTGAATGGAATGAAGCAAAGAATCAAAATCATCTTGACCTTTTCGAATTTTACAAACAATAATGAACACATTTGTTGCTTTGCTTTTCATAAGAGCTTGTTTTCTTTTTCTGTCAGTTCATTCTCATCTGTATATTGTCCAACAGATTTAGAAAAAGACAGGTCATTTGCTATTTCTTTAAGAAATTTTCCATCCGCTCATTTCTTTTTCACTAAGTTGGCAATATACTATGGTTTCATGCAGAGTTTGTATGTTGATAATGAGTAGTAATTTCTTTAATATGTCGGTAATGCTACAAAACTTAGTATAGATTATGCACATTCAAAATCTGCATAACTCAGTTAAAATGATTAGTATTTTATTTGTGATTGTTTAAACAGAACCTTTTTACCTATATATTTTAATTATTACAAAACACACATGTCATTTAAATATGTCTTACTATATGAAAGGATTTGTATGTATAAATACGGCAAAATCTTTTCAGATAACCTTTATAAAACCTATGTAGTTTTTGAAAACATTTTCCAGTAAAGTAATACTTTGCTAATGCAATTATTTATGACAAACACATATTTTTAGAAATACACTTTTTTTTTGCTTCAAAAACATTTTATTTTCCTTGGAATGCTTTTTAAAAGGAGTAAAACAGATATAAATTTTGCTCTAATGTTAATCATTAATTTTAGTGTATTAATACAATAATTAACTTATTCATATATATTTTATAATAAAGGAATAGACTGTAAGAAGAATATATTTTTATTGTATTTCTATAAATTTTTATTTCTGTAGATTTTATAAAATATATTTCAGAAAACAATTCAAGCATCAGTTCTCTGATTCTGATGTGGAGATTTTTTTGTATGTAACAGCAATTTCTTTTATCTTTGGCATGGTCTCAATCAGAATGGACTCATTTGCATGTTTCTCTTCTTCATTTTCACTTGGTGTCAGTTTTTTAATCACAGATTCTGTAAAGCACACAAAAGGAAGATAAAATTTCCACATTAATATTTACACTTCTATATTTATTAACTGTTTTCATACTAATTTTATAGAAATGACGGAATGCATTTTGGAAATATGCATTTTGTACACAAATAACAATAGTACATTCAAATTCTTGTACAAAATTGAAATAACTATTCAGTTAAACCAAGAAAAGCATTTAAGTATGTATAGTTTTAAAATATTTTTTAAACCATTCAATTTTTAAATGATTAAAAAATGTAAATTTTATGAATTTTTAAAAGATGTATAAAAATTTTTTTAATGTGGGAGAAAAAAATGTTTCTTTAGTAATTAAATAAGAAATATTAGTTTCAGTTTCTAAATAAATCATTTTTCACTTAGTCAAAGTTTGAAATTGAAATCATACAAATTTATGCATACATGTTGAAAATTAAAATTACATAAGTATTACAGATAAATACTTAAATTATATACAAGAATTAATTTCTAACCTTGATAAGTAGCCAGGAGTAGATAGATTTCAGCAGACAGTTGCTTCTGAAGAAAACCAATTATGTGAGGAACAAACTTTCCTGAAGCGTGCAACATGGTGTGAGTATGGGATTGAAAGATAAGAAGTGATGCCAAGTGTAAACATAGTGCTGGATCAGTAGCTTCTGTTAGTTGAGACAGGAGAGACTGACGGTGATTGGCAAAAATTTGTCTAAAAGGTCAATTTAATAAAAAGGAAAAGTAAAAAATAATTAAAATATTAATTTCAAGTACTGGATAGAATAATAAGTTAAAGAAATATTAAATTATGTATTACTGATACAGTGATTGAAGAGAGTTCAACTAATGAAATGTATATATCAATACTATTTCTATCATTTCATTTACATACTATTATTAAAAATATTGGTAAACACTTTTGCTGAATTTAATATAATCAAGCATCCTAAAATAATTAATATTATATTGAAAAAATGTGACATTCGCACAATTTATTAATCTCTATTATTTAGTCATTTCAATAATATTTGAACAAATTCATGATTTCATATAATAAAATTCAATACCTTTCTTTTTTCTTATCGGGTTTTCTAATGATCATATCGCAGATTCCAGCTCCTAAGGCAACATCAATAGAGGAATGAAAATCCTCTAATGTCTAAAACAAAGTGCAATTAGGCCAAAGAAAAGAAAGTACCATAAAATCTGACGTATAAGATGCATTTTTAACACAAAAAATCAGATCCAAATTTGCGGATGTGTGTTATACACCAGATATAGAAAAGATAGCTTTAAAATAAAATACAAAAAATAAAAGAAGAGATTAACATTGAGTAAATTAGACTTCTACATATATTGAAGTACGGTTTATTTTAAAGAAATGACATATTTCATGAACTTTAAGAGTTGTAATTCTAGAAGCTTATTATTTTTTTGAAAGCCTGGCATAATACCTCGAATAAATGACTGAAAAACATAAGAGCACTACATACGTACTTTCAGGTTTCATCATTAAAAATAGGGTGTTTGTTATACAGTGAATATACTTCAAAATTAAAAAATGCAACTTGAAAGTATGGGTGCACGTTATATGCAAGATTTTATGGTATATGAAATAAAAACCAACAAAAAATATAAGCAGCTTTAAAAGAATTTTCAGCTAAAAATCTTACTTTTACATTGAGAGAGCTATGTAGTTTGGAAAGAGGTTTTTGAATTTCTTCCGGAAATTTATTTATTATCTTTTGTCTTTGCTAAAAAAATAAAATAAAATATATATACGCATACCCATCAATTATTTTAAAATATTGTATCAGAAGATACATAAAAAAAATAATACTAATTGCAATTATAATTTTATGGTCATCATGCTTAGTTTTCCAAATGAATAATTTAAAAATGAATGCGTTCAAAATAAACAGTTTCAACTTACACACTGTTTTAAAATAAGTAAAGGATTTAATTTTTTATTGTGAATTTCAACTAAAAAAAATGAATATTGCAAAAAGAAACAAGATAGTCAATTCTTTGCATCTCATAGCTTCCAGTATATTTTTATTAAAACGACTTGATATAACTTTTTTTGTTACCTCTGGAGTTAAACATGCTTCTGAATTTGAGCTACTTGATAATCCATGCTCTTGTGCAAGATATTGCACAATTTCATTTGTGATATCGGAACACAAAGTCCTTTGCAAATGCTTACATAAATGAGAACCAACATCATCTGAAAAGATTGAGTCTATATTCAGTAAATACATTTTAAAATGTTCTGTAGAATTTATTTTTTAAATCTATGTAAGATACACTTATATACTTATAATTGTAAATATGTGTACATGCATGATCATTTTTATGCATAGTACAAACATTCAAAATTGCATTTCTTTAAGAAATAATTAAAAAATTAAATGTAAAATAAATAAATATCAACTCTTCAACACATTTTTAATAACATACTAGATGCATGGCCCGGTGTTGGACATACTTTCTCTACTTTTATAAATTTCCCATTTTCTTCACAAAATCAGCACTTCTAATACTTTTTTTCAAAATGACTTCCACCCCCCTCCACCACTAGGATTGGCATTGCTCGGGTTTTCTCTTTTCCTCATGACACCAGCATTTCTGTGTGTGTGTTTGTAGGTGCACAATGTGAGTGATTTCTAAAATTATGTCAAAAAATTTCTCTTTTTCGAAATTTGTTCCATTCTACTTATTTTTGATTTAAGACAGGTTTCTTTCCCCTCCTTTTCACAGATAAGATATAGCTTCAAATTTCGATGTATGACTTATAAAAAAAATATTGCGTTAGAATTAAAAAATTATTAATGTGAAGCAATAAATAGAAAACAATTCTGATGCTATGAGTAAAACAAAAACGTTCATCATTTTTTAATAATAGTTAGTTTCTAAGAATCTAAAATAATAAAACAGATTTCAGATTTTCATGAATCAATCAATCATTACAAATAGTTAGCTTAAAAATGTCTCTAAATTGTATTTCGATCCAAAATAATAGACGATGTACTTTTTAATTAACAAAGAATTCATTTAGTAATAAAATAATAGAAATAATCCTTTAAAAAAATATACACATATTTATTAAAATCAAATTTCTATAAGTAATAAATAAAAGAAAAATTTACAGATAGCTATTGAAGCGATTGCTTTTTTCTGAACATTTGAATGTTTGATTAAACATATAAATACATATAAGTTTATTTTACTTTAATCTTTTTCATTCCACTGAGTTTAGTAGTAAATTATTCAAACATGTATCTGACTAAAAAAAAAAGTATGTTATACAAAACTAACATATTCATTATTTTAACAATAATTTTATGTATTACTATAATAATTTATATAATATCTTATTTATAACGTATCGTATATAATTTTATAAAACTTTTTGTAACTAATTTTTATATAAAATATTACTTAATGTTTTTTTTCTTACAGAATTTACAAAAAGTATTATTTATTAATAATTATATTTATGAAGTATAATATAAATATTTATATAATTACAGTAAGTATTTTATTTTTTAAAATGCAAAGTCATTTTCTGAAATATGATTTAATAATCAATAAACCATTTTTAAATTCATCAGGATATATATTATAAACATGAAAGTTTCTGAGGATGTTCGGTAGTCTTTCACGCAAAAACAACAAAATGGATTTTAATGAAACTTTACAATAGTATAGCTTACACATCAGAATAACACATAGGCTATAATTTATAAGGATAGTGTGTGAAGTAACCAAAATATAACAATAATTGTCAAGTAGGAAAAAATTCTGCCATCTACAAAAAAGCCCGGAACTGCAAATATCTTATCTTTTATGTGTGAAGCAAACTTTTTCATTTTGTTTTGTTTACACCAGGAACAGCAAAAGCTTGAACAGGTGGAGTGTGAGGCTGATTACAATTTAAAAAATATATACAGCAAAAAGTAATATTAACGTATTACACTTCCAAATATAAATTATTTATACTATTTTAATCGAAAAATGAACATTGTTTATTTGCTTATGATTTTAGAAAAGTTTGAGTATGTTACGTTCGCCAAATTTTTAATCTTAATATTTACGGACAGCGTAATATTAATTAAAATAAAAATTTGCTGAAATTCTATGGACAAAACATAGACGATTATTCTATAAAAATCCTTGCAAAAGCGAATACGTCTCAAATCAGTTGACCTGAAAAAGAATGCATTTTGAACCAAGATAGATTTACGCCGTTTTTCAGAAAAAGCTTTTCACTTGTTTTTTAAATTGTGCTATATAGTTTTTAATTATGGTAATTTAAGGTCGCTTACACGGAATTCGAAGATTCACTGTACTTTTCGATTTACACAACGTGAGAAAAACTATATTTGAATGACGTTAGTGAAATTATTTTGTAAGTTAAATATTAACAGGTCCTCACACTCAATAAATGTCTTTTAAATTCAACGTAAGATTGATTCTCCCATTTGAATGCAAAGTTGTAATCATAGTTTCCATTAAGCAAGGCGATAATTTAAAATTTAGATACTATTTATAGTGGCTCAAAAAAAAATTGAAACAAATTTAGTTGAAAAAGGCCACGTGTAGGACACCCATTTCACTAAACTTGAAGAATGGTGTAGTTAGGAATATTATAAACCTATAACAAAACTACAGCAAAATCGATACTGGATGTATATCGAAGGTTTTACAAGTCTGTCTCAATGCATAATTCTAAACCTTTCAAGAAAGTGTAATAAAAAGTATTATAATAATTAGTAAAAGAGGTAGTTTTAATATTTTTAAAAAACAGAAGACAAAGTTACATTTTTATTCAACTGGGAATTACTTAAATAAATTTTAATTCTTTATAGTATTTTATTTTTTAAATATGTTACATCACACACAGTGAAAATATACTCAAATTTTAAATATTTAATAACTACTTATCATATTCAAAGTTTTTATAACTTCTTCATTTATAAAAATAATTGCATGAAACTTTTTTCCCGTGTATTGAACATTTCAAAAAATGCTCACAATTTTAATTTGTGACTAAAAAGTTGCAGAGTGAGTGAATATTAAAGTACCACTGTTCACTTACTCGAGAGATATCATAGCGAGAGGGGAAGGGGAATTTCCATGACAATGTGTTATGCATTTAAAAGTGTTCGTGCACCGCCGGGAGGGGGGGGGAATAAACCTGTCTAACAGAAAAGCGAAGAAATTCCAAAACAGGGAATTTTTAAGTTATACACTCGGTAAAAGCCTGAGCAACACCGAGCTAAGCGGAGGAAGAGAGGGGGTGGGGAAGTCATTTTGAAAAAGAGTATTAGAAATGCTGATTTTGTGAAGGAAAGGGAAAATTTATAAAAGTAGAGAAAGCCCGAGCAATGCCGGGGTATGCAACTAGTTTATTTATGTGCAAAGTTTCGTCGTTTTGTAAAAAAAACATCATACAGAATTGTGACAAATTAAAAATGAAAAGTTTTTCTTTCTGGCTTTATTTTTAAGTTAATGCCTTCGAACTTCATATATCTATTGCAAACAACTGTAATTTAAAAAAAAATGTAACAAAAATAATTTTTAAATATTTCTAGCAAAAAAGAAAAAAACTAAAAACACAATTTTTTTAAAAAAACCCCATAATTTTTTCAATCTTTTTACAGATTAAAAATTACGGTTTATTTTAAAAAAAATTGTGTTTTTCATTTTCTTCCCTTTTTGCGAGAAATATTTAAGCATTATTTTTGTTACATTTTTTGTTTAAAAATGACTGTTGTTGGCAATCAAAATATGAAGTTTCAAGGTATTAACTTAAAAATGAAGCCCGAAAAAAAATTTAAACTTTAACAAATAACGCAATCCGAAATTGAATAACCTTTTCAGTTTCGAACCTAGAAATTACCATTTATTTGATATCCATGCTGTAGGTTCCTGCGGGGAAAAGCATTGAAATGATTTTTAAAATAAGAGGAAGATATGTTCAATTTCGCATTGCGTTATTTGCTACAGTTAAAAAATTTTTTCGGGCTTCATTTTTAAGTTAATGCTTTCAAACTTCATATATTGATTGCAAACAACGGAAATTTTTAAACAAAAGACTTTAAAAAAAGTAATGCTTACATATTTCTCGCAAAAGGGAAAAAAACAAAAAAACCCCACATTTTTTAAGATACTTTATCAATCTTTGTACAAATTGGGTATAATATTGTTCCACACATGGAAAAACAGTTTCGTGAGATTATTTTTATAAATAAAATTATTAAGTGTTTAAATAAAATTTTGAGTATTTTTTAAAAAATCATAAAAAAAAGTTTTTGACATTAATTTTTTTATATGACTGATTCTAAAAGAGAAAAGCATGAACTTTTTAGTGTAAAATATTTTTTTCATTAGCGCGAAAGAAAATGCAAGCGGAACGATTTAGAAATCATATTCATAAAAATGTATTGATTTCGACTCATTTTAAAAAAATTGTAATCTATACATTTGTAAAAATTTGTTTACCTTCGGATTTTAATAGTGTAGATGAAAGATTAATAACATATGAAAAAAAAATAAATCATATGGATACATGAAATTTAAAATTCTTGAAATGATATAAGAAATTCAATAGTTTTAAAGCTATAAAAATTATGCTCATGTTTAAAAATTTCTTACTTCCTTTTTTGACAGTCCTATAATGTGTATCAATGAAGTATACTTTTTCAAATTATATGCCTAATAACTTCCTCACAGCTAATGTAAAAGGAGGAAAATAAATTAAGGAAAAAAATTTTCCCATATTATCTGCAGTAAAAATATATGGTATTTGTTCATTATCACACTCACAATTATAAAGATTGGCAACTTTTTCATAGAAAAAAAAAGTCAATTTACAAGGTGAAAGTGATTTATTATATGTATGCATGTTAGTACAGCTATATTTTAAATCTTTTCGATTTATTTTTAAAAAATTGTACACTTTTAAGTGGGATTCTGTGATTCTTTTTAGGGTAGAAGTGTAAATGTAATATAATTAAGGGTATCTTAGATAACATATATAAATTATGCAGCTGTAACAAAAGTCACACACATTGTCTCTAAGCAATTGTCCATTTTTAATTTAAAATTGATTGATCCTATTTTCCAAAATGCTTGTTTCTAGATGACATGCAAAAGTTGTGCTTCTAAAAGGTTAACTGTTAAATTAACTTATTTAAATTAAGGTTAACTAAAGAATTCTTTTCTGTTGTTGGTTTATTCCTATATAGTTTCCTTTCTAAAAATTTTGAATATGATAAAAATAGATGGAGGGGGGCATCAAAACATATACAAAAACAAAAATAGTAAATCTGGAAATTATGTAAATGGTTGCCATAAAGTGATGCCATTGATTTGTCAGAATTTGATCTGTTTCTACAATTTTTTTATCACCATTATTGCAGTGAAACACAAGTATCACATATATTTTAAGTCAAATCAATAAAATATATCAAATAAAAGATGCTTTTTCCAATCTAATAATTAAAATAATACCAGAAAACAATTTAATAGCCCTTTCAAACATCACAATGTGTCCCAAAAGTGAAGAGAGTTTTTCTTGATAATCAGAGTACTGTTTACGACGTGATGATCCAGCTGAAGCTACAGTAGAATCGTATAAAGCTTTTGCCACTTCTTGATATCGTTTGGTCACAGGTCTAAAAAGACAAAAACATGACATTAACTACTTGACTAATACAAATATTCAAATAGCAATTTAATTTATGAGTTTCATATTGTATTTACTGAGTACATAATTTCAACAAAGAATTTATTTAAAAGTAAATCATTTTTACAAAATAAGTTAAATAAAAATAAATATGAGATTAAAAGGAAGTTGAAAATTTTTAATAGTTAAAAATACATTGAAAAGAACATGAAAAATAATTACAGAAAAATTTCAAAAAACTTTACAAAATTAAATACTAATAAGTCTGTTTTCAAATTAATTCAAAATTTCAAAAAACTTTACAAAATTAAATACTAATAAGTCTGTTTTCAAATTAATTCAAAATTAAATACTAATAAGTCTAATAAGTCTGTTAACGTCACAAAGTCAAAACCAAACACATTTTCGGGGGGACTGTCCCTATTTTCATATATATGAATTTGTGATGTTTTATAAAACAAACATACATTAATGAAAAAAACTTAGAAAATAACATTCCACCACTATGTAACGAAGTTGCTAAATCCCGGGAAAAAAGTTTGTTATATGGAAAATTTGTTATACAGAGGTTCATCGTTTGATACACTTTATATACCACATAAAACAAGTTTTAAGTTCATAAGCACTATATATTAAAAAATAATTATTAACACCTTTTTAAAAATTAATATATGTTTATTTTGTATATCTTACCAGTAAGACTCCTCTGAATCATCATGCCAGATTGACTGTGTAATAATCGCTTGGGCATTATTTCAAGGGGGAATCCGTCATCCGCGCAAAGCAGGCTGCGCGGTGGATCAGAACTCGTTTAGACATGTAAAGTGTGTGCTGTTTTTGTGATGTAACGTGTATATGTTTAAATAATTGTTAAAGCTAATAAATTTGTTTGGCAAAAATCAAGGCCTGCTTACTCAAATGATGCAAACTTTACTGGCACGGTCGGCAAAATTCTGCAAACATATTAAATTAACGTAAATTAAAAAAAAAAGTAAAGCGCTCGTCTTCACAAAAACGGAAGTCACTTTTGGAATAAAAATAAGGTAATAGCCTCATTCTTATAATATGACTCCTCAATTTGTAATCAGAGAGAAATAAAATATTAATTTATGTGGATGAGTTCTCGAAATGAAAGTGCAAAATGTTTTTTTTTTGCACATCAGTGCTTATTTTCATTTTGCCATATCAGTAATATAAATAGTAAACTTGTTTGGATACGGTAGTATTCGACAAATTTCATAAATAGCACAATATGTTTTAAGTATTTCAATAAGTAATTTTGTTTGTTCGTTGAAATACATCAGTATTTTAAATTGTAAACTTGTTTGGATATGCCTGTATTCGATTTAAAGAATAAGAACCATTTGTTGTTTATATTATACAGTATTCTTGTGTTTAAGTCTTGCATACGCCAGTGTTGAAAAATTTTTGAGGGTAATAAGATTCGGATTAATTTTGAAGTTAGTTTTGTTTCCAGATTATTCATATTTAGAGTTAATTTTTTTCTTTTCCGCTAGAAGTGTTAATTGAAATATTTGGTTGAAATATAATGTACTCCAAAGACTATTTTTACGAGTAATCTGAATGTAGTAACAATACTGTGAAATTATATGATACATGCAAACCATTTTAGCGATGAATAAATAATAACCTCAACACCCAAAATCATTTTTTTTATGTTGTTGTGAAACAGTTTCTTTTTTATTTATTGAAGTATATTACAAAACATTTTTTTTAATAAAAATTTTTGTGGAATTGTTTCGGAAAAGTAATATTTTCTAACTTTGTGAGACTTTGATTGGTTTTGATGTCATAAAATGTCATTCTAAAAATTTTTTTTTCCCCCTTTACTTGAGATTGAGATAGTGTATAAATTGTGATTTTTTTTTATTGTCATATTTTCCTCTATTTTATTTGTGATTTAATTAATTACGATATAATACTTGCTTATGTTTATACTAAACAATATTTGATTTGTATTTGGGTACTTAAGATTGCATTAATATCATGACCTAAATAAAATGTGAAATTTTAGTTTAGTTACATATTGAGAGTAGTTGTAACAAAAGTTTTTTTTTCTTTCTTCTTTCTCATTTTCGTGATTTTATTATTGAGTAGATAGGTAAACAAGTAGTAAAAATGGCTTATTTAGGTAAGGCACGAAAGGAGGATCTTAGGCTATTGGCAGAGGAGCTGAATCTTAATGTAGGGGATAATATGAAAATTGCAGATTTGAGTAAACTAATTACCACACACCCAGATTATGATGAGGAGTTCAGCAAAAATCTACTCACAATTATAGTAGAGGATAGAAAACTTCGAGAACAGGAATTGGTTTGAGAACAACAGGAATTTGAGAAAGAGAGGGAAAAGCTCGATCGTGAATTTCAGTTGGAAAAATTACGATTAGAGAATGAAAGGCTTAGGGGGTTAACTAGTACACCTGAGGCTAAAGTTAGCATCTATGAGTTAACGAAAGTTGTACCCAAACTTGAAATGAAAGATGGGGACATAGTTTTGTTTTTGACCTTATTCGAGCGACAGGCAAAGAGAGTTGGCATCGAAAAAACACACTGGGTATTGGCTCTTATGCCAAGTGAAATTAACCAATTAATGGCTCATGAAGCTGAAGAAAAGTTTGATGACTATGATTATATTAAAGATCTATTGCTGAAATGTTTCAAACTTAGTGCAGAGATTTTTCGGCAGAAGTTTGTAAAACACCAGCGGAATTCAGCTCAATCTTGGGAGTGATTTTGTTTTCAAAATAACCAGCTATTTTGAAGAGTGGCTTAGAGGTCTTGGAGTAAATGATTTTGAGGGGTTGAAGAACCTCATTACAGATAAGTTGAAATGACGTGTCCCTGGTGACGTAAGAGAACAGTTTGTCAACAACTGGGTTAAATCAATTGTTCCAGGCGACCTAGCTGACAAGCTAGATGAATACGAAAGCGTAAGGGCTAATGTAAAGGAGCCCACTCGAACCATACCAGGTACGGGCCGACAAATAATAAGTTTGTCTCGGATAATAAGGGCGCTAGTCTGCAACCAAAGGATACATCATTTTTTAGGAAAGCTAAATTACCGATAGAGTCAAACACGGGAACAAGTAGAGTGTTTAAGCCTAAATGTTTTATTTGTGAAAATGTAGGACATTTGGCTCAAGAATGCCCGAAAAATACAAGAAAGACACCACCTTGCAATGCCAGAAGTAACATAATTACTGCTAAGGGAACTGAACTAGAATTTACAAAAGAAGTGGTAACTGCTAGGGTCTCAATACCAGTCTCCGTTCCCATCAACACAAGGAATGGAGAGAGAATTGATGATCTTCAGTTAGTTGATATCAAATGTGGACAAACGTCCATAAAAGCGGTAATCGATACAGGAGCACAAATATCAGTCTTACGCGAAGACCTGATTGGTAAAGGCTGTGGAGAAGGTGAGGGAACTATCCAAATCATTCTAGCATTTGGTGAAAAGGAAATAGCTGCTCTTAAACTATTTAACTTAAAAAAATAAATGATGGAAAGCATGGATCAGTTTTAATCATGTGTGCTGTGTGTCCAAGAAACTTGTCAACGACATTTGATTAACGCCACCGCTTATGAGATTCTGTTAGAAAATGTTCAGTTATTTGATTTTGGAAATCAGAGAGATTTTGAAAGCACCAAAGATAAAGATATAGAATTTAGAAAGGAAATGGAAGAGCTCAGAAAGGAAACAGAGGACGAGACTAGAATAAGAGAAGCAAGGCATAAAGAAGAGCAGGCCAGACTCAAGGCTGAGGAGGAAACCAAAGCAGCGAAGGAAAGGCAGATGATGGAAGAAGAAAGAACGAAAGAATAGCTTTGGAAGAAGAGAAGAGATTGAAGAAATATGGCGTGTGGAAGAGCAGATACGACATGTTCAAGAGGAACATAAAATGAGAATGAAAGAACAGAAGTGCTTATCAGAAGGTGTAAAAAAGCAGACAAGGAGGGGGGTTCTTGGTTTTAAAAGTAAACAAGCCCAAATACTTAGGGTGGACCCAGATGCTGTAGCACAACCTGTCACTGTTGAGGAAGAAAAGGGTTTATTAAGAGACTCATCAAATGTACCGCCAATTTCTGCCGAGGATGAGACGTATCAGATTAAAGAAAAGCCAAAATCACCTAAGAGAAAACTCAAGGAGTTAAGTAGAATGTCAGTTATCAAATTACAGCAAAAAGTGAATTTAAAAGCCTCAAACAACATTGTACTTGTACCCCAGCACTGGAGTTTCAAGCATGAATATTCACAGAATAAAAGGGAAATAGGAAAACTTGCTTGGAAACAGCTAGGTTTTATCAAACGAATTGGTATTGGGAAGGTGCGGCAATCATTACAAGAGAGAGATCAAGAGACAACGAAAGTCAAGATGAGGAAACGAGTTCGACTTAAATTGAGAACACACGACAACATCTCCCAGCACTTTTTGAGTGATGTGTTATTTCTTTCTGGGAAAAGGGAGCGGAACTGGACAGTTGCTTTCTCCCCTTTAAGTGAGCGCTGAGGTCGGACATTGTATGGAGGTGGAATTAATCCTCGTTTGGGTTAAACATTGAAAATTCATGGTGTAGTTTTATTATTTTTTTTTGTTAATGTTGTATATATGTTTAAAAATGGAATTTTCATAGTTGCTAGGAAACCATCAATTATTGATTGATTTATGAATTTAGTATGCTGTTACATGTATAATCTTAATATATAGAGAGTGAGAAAAACAAAATTGAGAGAGCATTGTTTGTGTATCACGGATCTTAATTATTTTCTAATCTATAAGTATTTAGGTTTAGTGAATTTTCAGATGTGTATTTCCATGTATGCAAACTTTATTTTCTTTATTGTTTAACATTTTTTTTTAGGATAATTCTTGGTAATACTTTTTATGTGCATGTGCTCTGATTTTTGGTTTTGTTTACTTATATGGGTTATACTATACCAAAACATATGTGATTTACCAATAATTGAATCTCTATGTGTATTCACTACAAGTGTTTTTAGAAGAATAATTAAAGAACTAGTAATAATAATTAACATACATGTGTAGAGTATTCAATATATATATTCTCTCGGGTTTTCTTTTCCTTGTGAAATTCCTAATTCTATTATGTAGTCTTTTGTAATATATGTATATTTATGTCTCTCCGAGGAGTTATATTATCTGGGGCTCTGCATGCTAACCAATTTTCAATTATTTCTCTCTGAATTGTATCCATGTATTTTTGTTTTGTTTTTTTTAGTCTATTTCTAGGCGCATCGTCTTCAGACAGATGCTTTTCCAATGGGGGAAGGAGTAAGACTCCTCTGAATCATCATGCCAGATCAGCCGTGTAATAATCCCTTAGGGATTATTTCAAGGGGGAATCCGTCACCCCGCAAAGCAGGCTGCACGGTGGATCAGAACTCGTTTAGACTTATGTAAAGTGTGTGCTGTTTTTGTGATGTAACATGTATGTATATGTTTAACTAATTATAAAAATTAATAAATTTGTTTGGCCCAAATCAAGGCTTGCTTACTCAAATGATGTAAACTTTACTTTACCCATAAAAAAAGAAAGAAAAACTACAAGGAAAACAAGAAAAAAGACTGCCGAAGAACACACAGTATTTTTAATATTAAGAAAATAATTTTATATTAAAACTAATGGATTTTAAGGACATTTTCTGATTTAAAGCACACAAATAATACAAAATACACATCTAATACATATTATAAATGTGAAAGTTTGTGAAAATCTTTGTGGGTCTTTCACGCAAAAACAACTGAATGGATTTTAATGAAACTTTACAGTAATATAGCTAATACATCAGAATAACACATAGGCTATAACTTATAAAAATTTGTAAAAAGTGTCCAAAATATAACACTATTTGTCAAGTAAGAAGGAAAAAATACTGCCATCTGCAAGCAAAAAAGCCCACGTCAGCATATATCTATCTTTTGTTTGTTTTAAACTCTTTTTGTTTTGGCTACGCAAGGGAATCGCTTCTAATTAATTCCTGTGATCAGAATAATGCTTATTTTTTTATTTCAGAATAAAACTAAGTTTTGAAGGGAGAAGTTGTTATAAATCTCTCTTTAATTTAATGGGTTTTTTTTATGATTTTATTATGCACATTTGGTAGTAAGAAGTTGATCTATTTTCAAAATAACTACTTTTATCGCTTCTGGTACTTAAAGTAAATAAACTTTCTCTTTCACACTACATTATTTGGACAAACTTTCATAATTTTTTTGTGGTTAGTAGTTAATTATAACGCTGTAATTTTAATTGAAAATGCAGATATTGCATTTTTAAGTATAAAACTAATTATAACTACTGCATTGTATTTTTTGCAGTGAGTGAGTGAGTGAGTGAATATTAACGTCGCACTGTTCAGCTACACGAGGGCTTTTGGAGATGGACCATGTAATTTTGAACAATGGTCAAGTGACGGGAACGACACTTGAACTGGCACCACCTTCTCCTAACTACCACACCACACCAACTTAGCAAGAATATTCTACCAATACTTAGCTTTAATATTCTTTGAAATCCACTCTTCCAAGATATATGGCAACACGGGTTCTATGATGAGTATTTTAGTGGGAAAGGCGAAGAGTTTTGTAGCAGATATTGCGTTTTCAGCGGATTGCAAAGATTATTATTTTTGTCGCAAAAAATAGTTAATGTCAAAATTTAAGTGTCTTATGGTTTTGTCTGTTAATGAAGACCTTGGAAAATGATTTGATTTCTTATTTTAAGTGAACAGTGTACATAATTTTACAGTGGACTATCTTTAATTAATTTATTAGCTCTAACGGATTAAATTCTCCGAAGTGGAGTATTTTGTTTATGTATATCCCTTAATTTGTACATGTAGTGATCCAAAAAAAAATTGTATGAAAAAAACTGCAGTAAATCATAATGCGGTTGGATAAAGTATTAACGTGCATCGCTCCCCTACACGGCAGGTCTTACAAGCTCTAATAAAGCTAGAGCTACGAAAGTAGCTAGGCATTTGCCAACTTGACTCTATCATTAACATTTCGCTGTTTTTTATTGAATCGCCATTATAATTTAAGAAACGGCGTTGCTTGCGAATATTACAATTTTAAAATAAAATAAATACAACAGAAAGTAATAATAATGTATTACACTTTCAGATATAAATTATTTAACTACTTTAAGCGTTCAGTATGCAAAACTTTTAAGAATGTGTTACTTTTGCTGAGAAGAGATCAACTTAGAGAGGTATTTTGAAAAATCGACCCTCAAGAGTGTTACGAGGAATTATAAATTTAAAAAATCCTTTTTATCAGCTATTAGATCTACAGACTTAAAATTTAACAAAGGTGGGTTTTTTTTCTTTCTTTTTTTGTTTAGCTGAGATATGCAAAAAGCTTTTTTTGTTTAATTTTCAATTCACATAAAATTAACTCATTAAAAACTTCTTTTTCCTTCAATCTGTGTTGTTTAATTTTTCAGTTCACCCGTGTGAAGAACGGGTATACCAGCTAGTTAGTTTATAATTAGAACACAGGACAACTCCACTGAGTGTGAAAGGGGATATCGAAGATGTTTCTAGTGAAATGGACAATGGGGGTTAAAGGTTTCACATCTTAGATGAAACATCTAGAAATCTATTGAACTCAGCCAGTTAGGATCTAATAAAACCAGTTCATGATTTATGACCACAATAAAATGTGTTAAAGAGAATAACTTGAAATGTTCAGAAATACTTTAAAAATGGAGAGAAAAAATTGAATCACAAAAGAAAAGCTTCATTATATAGAAAATGCACTTCGCTATAGAGAGGTTATTTTACGAATAAAATCGTGAAATGTTCAAGGCTCCAGGAAAAAGTTCGCTAAATAGAAAAATTTGCAATAGAGTGGTTCAACTGTATTCATAAATATTTTCTTTTATACTTTAGCATGTAAATTTTAAAACTCATTTAGCATTAAAATATAGAAGACAAAAAATACATTTTACTAAAAAAAACTGATCCATTCAGCTAGAAATGAGACTATGCTGCTCTTTATACAATAGAAAAGACAGGATGTAATATTAATGACAAATTTTCAATCTCGAAAAATTATGATTTTGAGTCCTAAGCTTTACCATTATGTTCAGACAGACTTAAGGGATGCAGAAACAATAAAGAGAAATATTTCCGTTTAAGGGACTGTAATTTTTTGCAAAATTTTAGTAAACTAAAAGCTGTTTTCCCATACATTTTTTAGACGCTTGTACTAATTTATGAATGAACTAGCTGGTATACCCGTTCTTGGCACGGGTGAACTGAAAAGTTAAACAACAGAGATTGAAGGATAGATAAAGAAGTTTTTAATGAGTTAATTTTAAGTGAATTGCAAATTAAACAAAAAAAGCTTTTCACATATCTCAGCTGAAGAAAAAAAAAAAGAAAGAAAAAAATACCTTTGTTAAATTTTAAGTCTGTAGATCTAATAGCTGATAAAAAGGATTTTTTTTATATTTATAACTCCCTGTAACACTCTTGAGGGTCGATTTTTGAAAATACCTCCCTAAGCTGATCTCTGCTCAGCAAAAGTAACACATTGTTAAAAGTTTTGTGATGCTTAAAATATTGTAAATAATTTATATCTGAAAGTGTCATACATTAATATAACTTTCTGTTGAATTTATTTTATGTTAAAATTGTAATATTCGCAAGCAACGCCGTTTCCTAAATAACAATGGTGATTCAATGAAAAACGTAGCGAAATGTTGACGATAGAGTCAAGTTGCCAAATGTCTAGCTACTTTCATAGCTCAAACTTTATTACAGCTTTGTAAGACCCGCCCAGTGTAGGAGAGAGATGCATGTTAATGCTTTATCTACCGCATTATGATTTACTGCAATTTTTTTCATGCAATATTTTTTTTAGGTCACTACATTGAAAATTAAGGGACATACATAAACAAAATACTCCACTTAGGGAAATTTAATCGGTTAAAGCTAATAAATTAATTAAATATATATTCCACTGTAAAATTAATTATATACACCATTCACTTAAAATAAATAGTCAAATCGTTTTCTAAGATCTCCATAAACATACAAAAACATAAGACACTTAAATTTTGACATTAACTATTTTTGGGGGACAAAAATGATAATCTTTGCAATCCGCTGAAAATGCTGTCAGCTGAAAATGTAATATCTGCCACAAAACTATTTGCCTTCCCCGCTAAAATACACATCATAGAAAGCGTGCTGTCATATCTTGGAAGAGTGGATTTCAAAGAATATTCCAGCTAAGTATTGGTAGAATATTCCCGCTAAATTGGTGTGGCGTGGTAGTTAGGAGAAGGGGATGCCAGCTCAGGTGTCGTCCACGTCACTTGACCATGGTTCAAAATTATGTGGTCTGTCGCGAAAAGCCCTCATGTAGCTAAACAGTGTGACATTAATATTCACTCACTCCAAAAAATACAGTATAGTAGTTATAACTATTTTTATACTTAAAAATGCAATATCTGCCTATTCAATTAAAATTATAGCATTATAATTAATTACTAACCACACAAACAAATTTTGAAAATTTGTCCAAATGATGTAGTGTGAAAGAGAAAGTTTATTCAGACAGACAACAAATACGTCTTATACGTATATAGATTTGTTTGATTTCATGTGTATTATTACTTTTGTAAGCCTGATGACATACCTTATGGTGTACCAGTCTTTTAAAGCTGACTGAGCCACAGCAACATTTAGCTGGGTATAGCTAGTTATAACATAAAATTAAATCTTAAAAAGATATAAAAAATAAAAGACGGCTCAATATTTTGAATAAATCAGTATAAACATTTTCGTACAAACACAATAGATATATTGTAAAATATTTATTTTGCTATTTGCATTTCAGACAAACATCAAACAAAATTTTAAAAATTGTCAAAAACAGATAAAAAAAACATATTTAAGGAAAATACCACTGATTAATTTTGCCAAAGACATTGCAATGTGAAAAAAAATATTTGCAGTACATAACCAAAAAAAAAAAAAAAAAAAAAATGTAAGAACTCAAAATATATAAAAAACAAACAAAAATTATATATTGAATTAATTAAGGATTACTGGAGGGAAAGATAAAACAGGCTAAGATAATACTCATAATATTAATTTCATATTGGTTGACTACTCACTTTTGGCATGATTTTGAAATCACGCCAAATTGGTATGTTGTGGCCAGTCTAATGTTATAGTAATGCACAGAATTAAAAGTACTTACGTATTATTGCAACCTATTGGTGACATTATTCAAAATGAAGCACATGACTGCCAATTCAACGCATACAAAGTTGGGATTGCCAAAGTGGCGAGTTGTCTTGAACATTGGCGATTGTGCAAAAATATGAAAGTACTAAAAAAATTATCCAAAGTATATATATCCCGAGCATACAAATAAATTGAAAAATGAAGTACAATACTAACATTAACTGACATAAAAAGAACTGAACTAACTTTATTAATGCAAAAGCATAATTTGAAAAAATAAGGTATTTACATATAACCCCAACCTATTGGCGACATTATATGAAACAAAGCACATGACTCACAATTCAGCATATATATGACATGCGAAATCAGGGTTGCCAACTTGGCAAGTTATTTTGAATGTTGGTGATTGTTAGGATAGTATATAGGTGCCAAAAATAATTTATCTTATCACTACCTGCTTCCTCAACATACTCATTTTTGGCATGATTCTGAAATCACGCCAAATTGGTATGTTGCGGCCAGTCTGATGTTATAGTAATGTACAGAATTAGAGGTACTTATGTATTATCGCAAACTATTGGTGACATTATACAAAATGAAGCACATGATTGCTAATTCAACTCACACAAAGTTGGAATTGACAAAGTGGCGAGTTGTCTTGAACGTTGGCGATTGTGCAATAATACGCAAGTACTAAAAAAAATTATCCAAAGTATATGTATCCCGAGCATAAAAATAAATTGAAAAATGAAGTACAATACTAACATTAACCCACATAAAAAGAACTGAACTAACTTTATCAATGCAGAAGCATAATTATGAAAAAATAAGGTACTTACATATAACCGCAACCTATTGGCGATATATGAAACGAAGCACGACTCAAAATTGAACATATATATATGACATGTAAAATCGGGGTTGCCAACTTGGCAAGTTATTTTGAACGTTGGCGATTGTCAGGATAGTACATAAGTTCAAAAAATAATTTATCTTACGACCACCTGCTTCCTCAACAGGTATTTAAGCCATTTGTCTGTTTTGCTCATTTTCTGATGCCTATTCCAGTTTGATATGTAATTACTACCAACACTGCTTTTGCTGGGGCAGTATGATTACCCAAGTTTGATTTAAAATAAAGACACATGAAATTGCAAAGAACCATATTATTGGATCAAGTGTAGTATAGGAGGGGGGCAACTTGACGCAGTCCTTTATTTTGGTTAGTAAAAGTGGTCTCCAAGGTATTTTTTCGGTATTACTTATCTTAGAATGAATTCGATATTTCACCATGACATTTAGATAAAAATCGAAAAATCCGAAGAAAAATCGCAAAAATCCAAAGTGGCCCCCCTATACTACATTTGAACCGAACTGAAATATAACCCTTATCAATGAGAAGTTTTAGTTTGTCAAAATTATAATCTTCGCATTCTAAATATAAATAAATAAGTTGTAATTTGCAAGCAAAATCACACAGATAAACATCCCGCGATAATACCTAAATGTTGCCAAAACAACAAAACAAAATTTTAGTTGTTGAAAGAATAATCCTTAAAAAAAATTATTTACTTGAAAAATAATCTTAATTAAATATCAAAGAATACAAAAATTGAATAAATATCCCAACCGATAAACATAGCTACAGTAAAAATATGTAATAATCTTGAAAAACTGCATGTAAAGTATAAATTGTCCACTTAGTGAGAAACGTGACATCATATGACGTCATAACACTGGAAAATCACTTAAAAATTAAATTAAAAAAAATTTGGAAAGAATTATGAATGCCAAACCTATTTAAGAACCTTTCTCGTGCAATTTTATGCACGTGTACCAAGTTTCACGTTATTTGGTTGTCTGGATCTCGAGTTATAAGGGAACAGGCAACAAATGCGTCATATATATATATAGATGAATAAGAGAAAAACTACATATCTACAATACCACATTACACACTACATAACTGATAGTATTTAAGCGTCATTTAATAAATTATTAGTTGAAATAAAATTGTAAAATTTGAACCTTTAACAATCTAAACTTGATGTAATCCATAGATTCATCAAAAGGCTTAAAATTTTAAATACAATATTTATTCGAGCCTAGGCCACACTTTTTTTCAATGTTAAAGCTACTCAAAATTAGGTGTGGCTTAGAATTAAAGGAGAAAGAATTTGTTGAATGGAAAAATTGAGCATGATATTGATGATTTGATCAATAACAAGTTAATTTGATCAATAGTAAGTTCTCATTTTAAATTTTTAAATTTCACAGCTATTGATAAACCCTTTTAAACTATTATTTTATCACAAAAATTTGTAAAGAATATTTTGTAGAAAATTTGGGGTGCGGCTTAAAATCGAGGGCAAATTAGATTCAAATAAATACAGTAATATACAATAGTGGTCTTCAAATTGAGTTCCATGAGGCATACACAGGGATTCCATAAATAATAAAAAATCAAAAAGAAAATTATGAAGTTTGTATAACCGCACACTTCTAAAGCTCATCCCAGCCACTAAAACTGAAAACTTTTATGTATAACTATTTTGAATTACTTTTTTTAACTGCTATTATATAATAAAAGAGAATATTAAAGTGTTTTTTTCTATATTTGTACTACCTATTATATTGTGAATAATCAATTGTTTGACAAAATAATTTCATACTTGTTAGTAAAATTTTTGCAAAAAAAAAAAAAAAAAAAAAAAAAAAAAATATGTTTTCTAATGGAAAATGCATCATTTTTCATTTGTGAAAAAAACACTTTAATGAGGGAGAGGGAACAACTTATGAACATAATTTGTGTGGAATGGGGTTTCCCAAAACACCTCATGGTTCTAAGGGATCTGCGAGTTGAAACAGTTTGAAGACCACTGATATATAGGAATATCTTATTTAATACTGTTAATTAGTTACTATTAAGTGTTGCATAGAATGAATTTGCACTGGGGGAAACATTTCCATAGGAAAATAAGCAATTAATTCCTATCAAATTTTGTGAAAATGTAACATTGATATGTTTACCTAAAATTAAGGGAAAATAATGGAAAACTTGTATTGCTTAATGTTTACAAAACAAAAGAATAACAAAATTTTGAAACAAGAAAAATCGCCCAAAGTTTCTTGCACCAGTTTATTATGAATTTCTGAATGTTTTTTTTTTAAAGCAAAAGAGCCACCCACAGTTTTCTAGGAAATTTTCATCCAGGGCCGATTCTAGCAGGCACCACATGCGGGCGGCCAAACCAAGGGGCGGCCACAGGCTGGACATGGTTCTATCAACAAGCAAAATTTTTTACAAATTTCTCAGAATAAAACTTATAATAGATTGAATAAACATGCTGAATTTTGAATAGTTATAAGCCCCAATAAGACAGCATAGTTTAAGAAAAATAGAATGTTAGAGCATAGTGTTGGGCGATTGTCCATAAATGTCTACTCTTTGCAAACATTCTCCATCTGATAGCAAAATTCATGGTGGAGCCGATAATACTGTATTACAAGAGGTTTTTTTTTGTTTAATAGCAGCACTGACAATGCACTGTGGATCGATGCTTAATAAAAGCGTCTCAAAAAGGAATTTTGTGAAAGTTGCTTTATGAAAATATCTAATACAGTTAACATAATAATGTTTATATTCAATATGAATTTGGGGAAATTCAAAGTTTTCAATTTAATAACAACTTTACAATTTAGAAAAACAAAATAGGGGCCAAAAATGTTTTTGCCTACATTATTTTAATAAGATGCAAGTCTATAAAGAATGCTCGTTTTCCTTTTTAGTGAGTTATACCTCTATCAAAAGATAGTTTATTGAAGTTTTATTTGGTATTAAGTTATAAAAGAAAAAAATCTTGCAGCTTCTTTCAACTTTTGAGTAAATGATTTTCATTACAAAGCCTGTTTAAAAAACACTTTTATATTTACATTGTATTAATAATGTTAGCGAAGTTATTTAAATTTAATTTTATGTTGTAGGAAAATGGTACTTTAATACTACGTTTAAAAAAATGCTAGTTCTATGCTTTTTTTTTTTTAAAGTCCTAATTGTAATCAGATGCCATTCATTTTGTTAAATGTTACTTGAAAATAAACTTCAAGTTTCATGAAAAATCTTACCATACATCTTAAGAATCCTAAGCTATTTTTAAGCTTTATTATATATATATATTGTCACGGAGTTCGAAAGAAGTACACAGTTCAATTAAACAAACAATTAGATTTATTCTAACGCTTGGAGCTCGATACAACACTGGACTGAGAACATGCCCAACTGGCGATGAACTCTGCTTTTATACACTTCGGAATATTCGAGAAATAACTAGTATGCACTCTAAAGAATGATCTGGATTCATCTAGAACCTAGAGAAACAATACATTAAAAACGGAAACAAAATTCCAGTCTTTGGATAAATCTGCCGGGGCCGGGATTCGAACCCGAGACCTGAGGAAGTTCAGTCCAACGCTCTGCCAACTCGGCTATCGGGACTTGTAGCAAATTATGCGTGTGGCATTGCTCCCTTCGAAAAAGAAGACAGCGCCCCGCTGTCATTTTGTTCAAGGGTCTTTATTCTGGAACGAGTGATGGGTCCTTTGTATGATTCTTTGGGAGGAATATCCTCGGTTTCGATTTGCTCGGCGGGATCATGGTACGGTTTCATACGCAGTACATGGACAACTTCTCTTAGTTTTCTTTTTCGTGAAGCAGGATCAAAATCTTGTACTTCGTAAGTCACGGCTGATAAACGGCGTAGCACCTGATACGGTCCGAAATACCTTCTTAAGAGTTTTCGGAGAGACCGACTTTTCTCACTGGAGTATAAACCCATACGAGATCTCCGGGAGCGTAAGATACCATTTGGTGTTTGGAATCGTAACGTCGACGATCTTTGTCTTGAGCTCTCAGAGTGTGCACTCGGGCTAGCTGTCGTGATTCTTCGGCTCTGGCTGCTATCTTGGTGATGTTATTGTCATCAAAATCGTTAGGACAGAATGGTAGCATTGTATCTAGTGTCGTTTCCGCTTCACGACCATGAAGTAAATAGAACGGCGTAAAACCTGTGGTCTCTTGTTTAGCGGTATTATAAGCGAAGGTTACAAATGGTAGAATTTCATCCCAATTTTTCTGCTCTACATCCACATACATTGACAACATGTCGGCCAAGGTCTTATTGAAGCGCTCCGTCAGTCCATTTGTTTGGGGATGATACGCCGTTGTGAAACGATGATCAATGTTACACAAGTCGACGAGAGAGGAAACAAGTCTGGATCGAAAGACGGCTCCACGATCTGTGATAATTACTCGAGGAGCTCCATGCCTGAGGACAATTTCTTCAAGTAAGAACTTCGCTATTTCGTCGACTTCGGCTGTCGGCAAGGCTTTTGTTATTGCATATCGTGTTGAGTAATCCGTGCAGACTATTATCCATTTGTTTCCATGAGCAGACTTTGAAATCTCCCAAGGAGATCAATTCCAATGCGATGGAAAGGAGCTATAGCTGGAGGGATGGGAACTAAACGTCCAGGTGGTCGTTGAGGAACGGACTTTCTCCTTTGGCACTCCCGACAATGCATGACATACCGAACGACATTTCGGTACATTCCCGGCCAGTAAAATCTCTTGCGTATCCTGTCATAAGTTTTCGCGAAACCAAGGTGTCCTGCGGTGGGGGCGTCATGAAAGTGCCTTAGTATGTCTGCTCGTAGATGTTTAGGAATGACTGGCAACCACAACTTTCCATCTGGATCAAAATTCTTCCTGCAAAGGATACCGTCGATAAATCTGAATTCTTCGTTTTTGGATGAGTTGCTCAAAAGTTTTAATTTCGCAAGGTCTTGATCCTTTTCTGTTCCATCGCAAGGTTCATACTCGTCGTGACTGCTAAAAATTTGTCTGATGTTTCCGTTTCCTCTTCCACTGGATTTCTCGAAAGAGCGTCGGCGTCACTATGCTTCTTACCGGTTTTATATTTTACGTCAAAATCATGCTCTTGAAGTCGGAGGGCCCATCTGGCAAGCCTTCCTGAAGGATCCTTTAAATTCATGAGCCAGCACAAGGAATGATGGTCAGTTACAACAGTAAAGTGTTTCCCGAATATGTACGGCCGAAATTTGTTGGTAGCCCATACGATGGCAAGACATTCCCTTTCTGTGGTGGAATAATTCTTTTCGGCTTTTGTCAGAGTTCTAGAAGCGTATGCTATAACTTTCTCGACATTATTCTGAATTTGTACTAGGACAGCTCCGATACCGTACCCGCTTGCATCAGTATGGATTTCTGTAGAAGCTCTTTCGTCGTACATCCCCAATACTGGATCCGAAGTAAGTGCTTTCTTAAGACTGTTAAATGCTTCCACCTCTTCAGGACCCCAATGAAACTCCACGCCACTTTTCAGCAACGACTGCAAAGGTTCGGCGAGATAACAGAAACCTTTAATAAATCTTCTAAAGTATGAACAAAGGCCAAGAAAACTTCGTATGTCATGTATATTCTTTGGAGTGGGAAAATTTCTTACGGCTTTTATTTTGTCGGGATCGGGACGAACGCCATTACTAGATACAAGATGGCCCAGAATCTTTACTTCTTGGGCAGCAAAAGACACTTCTTTGAATTTAATTTAAGACCAGCTTCCTGAAGACATTTTAGAACAAGTCTTAATCGTATAAGATGGTCTTCAAAAGTTTCTGAGAACACTATTATGTCATCTAGGTAACAAAGACACATAGTCCATTTAAAATGGCGTAGCAAATTGTCCATCATTCTCTCGAAGGTCGCAGGTGCATTACAGAGACCAAACGGCATGACTTTAAACTCGTATAAGCCTTCGGGGGTAATAAATGCCGTCTTTTCACGATCCGCTTCGTCTATTTCTATTTGCCAATAACCAGATCGGAGATCCATGGAAGAAAAGAACATGGCACCTTTCAGACAGTCGAGCGTATCGTCAATACGAGGCAGAGGATAAACGTCTTTTTCGTGACGCTATTCAGCTTGCGATAATCGACGCAAAAACGCCAACTACCGTCTTTTTTTCTTACGAGCACAATGGGTGATGACCAAGGACTTTCAGAGGGTTGGACGATACCTTCATCAAGCATTTTCTGAACCTCTTCATGAATGATGCGTCTTTCAGTCGGCGAGACTCTGTAGGCTCGTTGGTTGATTGGAGCATGATCACCAGTAAAAATCCTGTGTTTCACATTCGTCTTCGCGGCTGTCGACTTGTCGGTCTTCGTGAAAAGCCCAGAAAATTTCCGGAGTAGTTCGGATAGCTTGTTTCTCTGTTCGTCACTTAACTCGGGTGACATCATTAACGAACAATTCATCTGTGACTCCGAAGTTTCTTGCTGGTCATCCAAGCAACCCGATGTGTCGGAAATAACACATAGATGCCCTTCATTTAGTGGTTCAGCTTGGCCTATGCACATTCCTCTAGGGATGATTTGGTTTCGAACTGCAGGTTGGTAACCCAGACATCACTTTTTCCGTTACGATATGTGGATACCATGGACGGTGTAGCAATATTTTTCTCGAATAGCAAATGTTTGCTACCGTCTAGAACTACATTTATGTCTCCTCGGGTTTGATATCCTGATACTGTTATTCTAGTTAAAGAATGCGGCTTAAGTGTATAGTCCCTGGTGGCAACAAATTCCAGGCGTCAGGCGCTGTGGAGTCTCGACAGATGTCTTCTAGAACAAGTTCATTTTGTCCACAGTCTATAACGGCTTGAGACGCCTCTAAAAAGTCCCATCCTAGGATGACGTCATGGCTACAATGTGATAAAACAATAAATTCAAAAGGCAGTTCTCGATTGTTTATACGGACACGTAAAACACATTTCCCTATCGGCCGAACAAAATTTCCATCCGCAACTTTCAGCATAACGCTCTTGGCATCAGCAAACAGAACTTTCTTTAAAAATCGGCGATACTTATCGGATATGACAGAAAACGATGCCCCAGAATCTACAAGAGCACGTATCGGCTTCTTATCTATTATTACGTCTAGTTGGTTACCAGTCATCTTGGCGGTCGACGGAGGATTTCAGTACACGCGGCCTCACCTCCTTGGAAGGTCGCTCTCCTTAGTTTTCCTCGCTCCTACGGCCTGGCGACTGACTGGATCGGCGATATGGCGACGGGGATCTGTAACGACGTATTGGGGATCGGCCTCTCGTGGGACTTGGCGTAAAACGGCGAGAAGAGTTTGGTCGGCGTATTTCTTCTTCAGTGCCAACGTCGTCGAAGTTCCGTCGGCGGTTTCGAGAGTTGTCAAAGACAGCCTTTCTCTCTCGGCAGTAGCGCATTACATGTCCAGGACGTCCGCAGTGGAAACAAACAGGTCTGTTGTCAGCCGTTCTCCACACATCTGTTTTTCTTGGTTCAGGTGGGAATTTCTGAACAGGAGCTCTGTATTTCCTGGTTACAGCGGCGTATGTTGGTCGTGGTCTATTTTCTGTAGGTTTTGTTGACACTGGGGCCAAAACCCTTTCAACTTCGTCTTGAACGATCTCTTCTAAGGATTGGGGATCGGAGTCCAAAGATTCTTGCGTCTGGTTAACTAGTCGATGAACTTCTTCTCGTACGATTGTGCGAATAAGAGAGACCAAATCAGTCTCATCCGTCAGGGATGCAACCGGTACGACGTTTGGAAGCCTTTCAAATCTCGGTCGACCAACTCTCTTCTGCTTCATATCTTCGATATAGTTGCACCATTTGATAAAACTTGCTGTGTCGTTGATTTCTCTCGTCAACAGGGCCTGATAAATATCCTCAGCAACACCTTTCATTAGGTGTGACACTTTTTCGTCTTCTTTCATCAGAGGATTTACCTCTTGGCAAAGTCCTAATACACTTTGTATGTAGGACTGTGTACTCTCGCCTGAACGCTGGGCTCGGCATTTTAGTTGTTCTTCTGCCCTTCTGGTATATTTTTGACGGTCACCGAAAAGTCCACTTAGTCCATTTTTAAACGCTTCCCAGGAATCTAAGGCGTCTTCGTTGTTGACATACCACTGTCTCGCAGTTCCGTCAAGAAAGAAATAAACGTTAGCCAGGCACATCATGTCATCCCACTTGTTAAAGTTGGCTACTCGATCGTACTCTTTAAGCCATTTGAGAGGGTCTTCCCCAGGCGCTCCTCGGAAGGTCGATGGGCTCCTCCATTGCTGTAACGAAGGTGTTACTACAGCGGGCTTGGCTTCTTGCTCGGTCGGCATTTTTGTCCTCTTCCTACTATTTTCTTTTAACAGTCCGAATTCGGGGGATAATCCTCTTAACCAGAGGCTCCTGCGAAGGTTGTCACTATTATCCACGTTTGACGTAATTGTACCCCGCGCCTCCACCAAACTTGTCACGGAGTTCGAAAGAAGTACACAGTTCAATTAAACAAACAATTAGATTTATTCTAACGCTTGGAGCTCGATACAACACTGGACTGAGAACATGCCCAACTGGCGATGAACTCTGCTTTTATACACTTCGGAATATTCGAGAAATAACTAGTATGCACTCTAAAGAATGATCTGGATTCATCTAGAACCTAGAGAAACAATACATTAAAAACGGAAACAAAATTCCAGTCTTTGGATAAATCTGCCGGGGCCGGGATTCGAACCCGAGACCTGAGGAAGTTCAGTCCAACGCTCTGCCAACTCGGCTATCGGGACTTGTAGCAAATTATGCGTGTGGCAATATATTGGTCCTTTTATTTTTAACAATATGATTCATAATAAGCTATTTTCCTGTTTCAGTATTTCACAATCCACTCCTATCTGCAATAGAATAATGTAATTTTGACCAGTTTTTTTTTTAAAAAATAATAATTATGATAATACTTTATTATATTTTCTTGTGTCATGAATATTTTTTGTATCATTTCCTGTCTGTCACATGTCAAATCAAACCTGGGTAATCACTTAAGTTCACACAAGGAAATTCATACACCTACATGTAAGTAGTATGTAGCTTTGCATTCCTATGTTATGAAGAGCAGGATAAAGGGCTGATGTTAAAATAGTTTAGTATATTTAAAATACCAATATACTTTTAATTGATAAAGCCCAACCAAGGTACGTCATTCGTTTTTTTTGTTTGCACAATAAAGGTTAGTATTTCAATGTTTACTTTCTTTTTTAATTTAAAGAGAGATAAATTTAGTAGAACTATTATAAACTTATTTTTAAATAAGATTGCATGTGCTAATATTTAAATGTTATTCAAAAGATCCCAAAATGACATTTTTTGTGTATTTTTTTTATTTTATAATAACCGTGAAAGTACTCTAAAACACGTAAACTGAATAAGATCAGGGTGCAAATTATAGATAAAACTGGAAAAATATTGTACTATCGACATGGAACAACAAAATATATACAATCAAGAGAAAAAAGCAATGGCATGCCATCATTGAAAGAATGATTCTTGAGGTACAATTTGACATTCAAAGGAACTAGTACAAAATTGAGATAATGGTAATTTCTTAAAGGTAGTTTAGATATTGGCCAAATTTGATCCAGTTATTTCAGAACTTAATAATATCAGTAAATGCAAAAATAACACATATTCCACACTACTTAGGGTAGAATTTTTAAAATAAAATACAGTAAAATTCGGTGTATAACGTGCACCTATACTTTGAAGCTGCAATTTTTAATTTTTATGTATATTCGCTGTATAAAACACCCCCCCCACTTTTAATAAAGAAACCTGAAATATACATGCACAATGCTTTCATATGTGTTTTGAATAGTATATACTTTTAGAACTACACCATTTAAGTACATAAAAGCCGCTCATTCAGTATAGTGGTCAGTGATGCTGATTGCTATGCCGTAGGGTCTGGGTTCGAATCCCGAAGATGGCAGGGATGTTTGTGAATGTACAATGACTTTGCAGCATGGGGTTATTCTAAATAGCCAGCAAGCAGCAAGTCCTCTTGTGAGGTTGGTGGAAGGCTCTTGACCACCCTCAGAGTGTTCGCCCTAAAAATTGGAGTGGAACCGAGCAAAATCGTACTGTCACCTGTGTGGTGCTTAAAGCTACGGCTAACGATAAATGTAAAAATCTAGCCCCTTGCCACAATGAATTTTGTGGGCCTTGATCTTATGTTACTGTCCATCAGGTGGCATAAGTAACAATAAGTACATAAGAGATGTTGCATTTCTTTTAAATAAACAATATTTCAATATACTCAGAAGGCTAATTTTTTCTATGCTCATCTTTATTTTTTTATTATTTTAAAAGCTCTCATTTTTATACGCAGCGTATAACACACATGCATAAATTTCGATCTCATTTTTTGTTTAAAAGTGCGTGTTATACGCATGTGTGTGATTTTACGGTAATTACTACTTTAGCTGAATCTATTCGTAATGAGATAACATGAATTGTCAAAAAAGCAAAATATTACACTATAATTCTTGACTCTACACCAGATATTAGTTACACAGAACAGATAAAGTTTGTTATTAGATGTGTGAGCACTACTGATGGGTAAGGTATACATTTTAGAATTTTTTTCAGGAGTTTTTAGGAATACTATGCAAGAAAGGCTTTCAGATATGGACACAGTTTCTATTGAATCCGAAAAAGTTGATTTCATCAAAATTATAGACAAATTTGCTTCTCAGAAAGCCAGAAAAATTATTTTATAATTAACTATTAAGTAGTCTCTGTAGAAGGACTGATTTATTTACTCTTCGTTTCATGAGATTTATGCTTTAGTACTTTTTTATTAGATTATATTTTCTGAGTAAACACTGTTGTTTTGCTTTTCTAATTATAAAATGTCTATTTCAAATTTTTCTTTCAAAGGTAATATTTTTACTTGCTTATTATTTTGTTAAAGTATTTTGTCGTGATTATAACCCATTAGCTGACCAACAAATAAAGTTTTGAACTTCAAATTTTATTTACATTTTTATTAATGTTTTACTTTTTACTCTTACACAGGTAGATGAGTTTATAACCTCAATATATAAGTATTGCAATAAGTAGTTAAATATAGAAGTATTGTACTAAGTAATTAAATAAGTATTCAAATAAGTAAGTAAATACATAAGTATTATAATAAGTAATTAAATTTATAAATATTAGTCAAAATATGAAAAATTCTCTAGAGGGACGGCACATTAGGTCTTTGCATGCGGGCGGCCGATACCCTAAGATCAGTCCTATTTTCATCAGTTTTCTTTTCAGGCTGCAGAAAAAAAGATTTTATGATTTTATCTTGAATTTTTTTTCATTTTCTTGAATCTTGAAGAAATTCTTTTTTGGATACAGTCCAATATCAACGCCAATATTTAAAATCAAAACGTGATTTACAATTTGCATTGCAACAAAATTAATTGTAGTTATTCTATATCTCTTATATTTCTCTTATCTTTGACAATTTTTGAGTTAAAGATTCATTCCTTTGTTTATCTCTTGCTATCTTGGCAAATGATGGGACATTATCAAGCATTTTAATAGTTTTCTTGTAAATTTAATAACTATTGTTGGTTTGTTTGGTTTATCATAACTAGTATCAGATTTCCATTCCTTGTTCATTATAAATGGATTACTGAATGATATAATTTTTAAAGGAAAGAGTACCATGTGACGTACTGTATTCATTTAAATCCAAGCCACACCTCAAATTCTCAACAAATTTTTGTGAGAAATGAAAAATAGTGTAAAATGGTTTATGAACATCCAGTTTTACGACATTAAAATAAATTTAAAAGGAGAACTAATAAGAAGTGAATAATTAGCTATTTTACCAGAATTATAAACTTTCAAATACATACATTAACCCATAATTGCTCTAATTGTCCCATACAACAAATTTTTTTCCCTTTGATTCCAAGCCACACTCAATTTTCAGCAGCATTAACATAGGAAAAAAAAAAGTACAGCATAGATTCGAGTAAATATGGTAATATGGAGAGCAATAATAAACAATCACACTGAAGCTACCATAAAGACTTAAGGTATCTTCATGGACTGTACTTCGGCACAAGCACATGCACTAATTTTGCTACCCTTAATTATCAGATTTAGCAGTACTATTTTAGTGGGAACACTTTGAAGCAAAATCTTAGCAAATCACATAATAGTGAATATCAATCTGTACTAAACAAGGCATTTCTATACTGTACTTTTCAGCCAAAATTCAAGACAAAAGTTTATCACTCCATTTTTAACATTTATAAAACATACATCACTGTAGTTATTATTTGGATTATTTGCAAATACATACTTCATTACTAAAACACATGTATTTAACAAAGGAATTTCTCACAAACATTCAATCAAAAATTGCAAATAACTAGATGTTTTCAAGAATTTTAATAAACAAAACTTGAAATTAAGCAATATTTTCACTTCATATTTCCATATTAATATTCCAATTATGAATATTGGAAAATTTTCTACCCCTGTTTAATGAAACACAAAAAATAACTTAAAAAATAAATGCAAAGAAGCAGAATATAAGGCAGGGTAAAAGAAGGAATACCATGTTAGCCTTTTTAAGTGCCAGGAGATTTAGAATACACATACATATAAGCAACACTTTAAAAACACACACACAAAAAACAAGAATCATACTTATATAGTTCATCTAGAAGTACACCCACTAAATCATCAGGAGCATCTTTAAGTGACTTTATTTTTCTCAGATGGTTTTCAAATTCATCCATGCTCAAAAATTCTAATTCTAGGTCAGATGTTTTTCCTACCAATTCTTCTATGTCCGCATCATCAGTTTCTTTGCAAGTGAAGTATTTTTTCTTCACATTCTTAGTCTTTGTTTCTCGTCCCTGAGTTCCACCACCAGATTTTCCACCTACAATGATATTTAAGAAATCCTAACTTACTATTGTTAACAGCTGTAGACAATAAAGTGTTACATATATATAAAACACTTTGTCATAAATTTTGAAAATGACAAAGCGTAAAATAACGTAGATGGACATTTCAAGCAATATCTTAAATTGTATAAAAAAGCATGATACACAAATATTTTAAAAATAATGGGATGATAAGTTTACAATAAAAATGTTTCGATGAGAAAAGTATGCATAGGAAACTCTTTCATATCAACTTGATTTTTAAAAACTCATGCATATTAAGGTAAATAAGACACTAAATGCACATTAATTTATAGTAACATACAAGAAAGTAATGACTGTAGCATAAAGATGCTTTTATAAAAAAATACAATGAAATTCTAAAATAAATTTTAGATTATTTTTACATAAAAAAAAATTTACACAACAGAAGTTTGGAATCAAGTTATAAGAAGTTAACATTCAAATTAAAACTACTTGATAAACAATCGTGTACATGAATGCTTTAAAATTTTTAAGCATTATGTATAAGTTTCATTATGCAAACTTTAAAAGCTCTATAGATCATCAAATATATCCATGAGAATCTCATTAACTTTTAAAAATAAAGAAGCACAGCACCTTTTTCAAATGCAAATATATTAAGCAGAAGCAACCTATACTTATTCAGTTCTTTTTTCTTTTAAATAGGTAACTCTCATATTTCCTCCTTGTATTACTGTAAAATTATCTATCATAAATAAAAATAAATATTCAAAAGACTTTCCATGTCTTTTTAATTCATCCAATGGAATCCACAATGGGATATAATTTTTAGATGCTAGAAAAAGGACTTTATTTCATGCAGTATGCTCTTTCTGGCCAGAAGCCAGTTCACTAATCACAGCAGATGTTTCAGTTCTTTCACATCTGTATTGCTTGAAAACAGATGTGAAAGAACTGAAGACTTTGGAAACATTTTCCAAAAAAGAGGACTGGCGCGATCGGCTGCAATAAGATGAACATTATGTTCTACAAGAAAAGATATAAACTGTTATTCAGCCTTGATTACATCTGACTGGGCATCAGCCTTGGAAAAAATGATCCAATTTTAGGCAATTGCCAATTATAAGTTGAACTTGATATAACATAAAATAAAAATATGACCAGGTCATAAAATATGACCATTTTATGACCAGCGACTGCCATTTTATTTAATCAAAATTATTTAAAAAGACACCAGTTACCCATCCAAATAATGTTAGATAAAAATAACTTTTTAAAACCCAAAATAACTTTTTCAGGTTTTACTAGTTCTGTATAATTAAATAGAATAAAAAATGTTAAACATTGTTTTTGCTGCAATGAACTTTTTGATTGCAAAAGCTTTCATCCCACCAACTATGTTTGCATAATGGTTTTATGGTATATTTCTTCTACATCATTAACTAAACTAATAAGTAGATCAAGCTCTTTCAGCAGTCTAACTATCTGCATGAACAATTTTTAGGTGACATTTTTATAATATTATTTGTTAAGGCAGGCACAAAAAAGAGAAATTTTCAAGTACTTAGATCATTGTTTCATTTACTAATCTAGAATCATTTTGTGTTAAAAAATTTTCTCTTTCATTATTCACCAGGGAAAGAAGAGATTTTTAAATAAAATTATTCTCATTTCATTTGATTGTATCACGATAGTACCCCCCCTCCATGAGATTGGCATATATCGTTAATTGATGATTGGTTCCATAACATTACTTTCTTTTCTATTGCCAAGATCTCTTACGCATGATTTCAAAATAATGGATATCTTCTAGACTGTATAGGGAAACATGCCACAGAATAGTAATATTAGTCAAAAAAGTTTTACCATTTACCACTCTAGTATTATGTATTAAAACTTATTGTTGACATTACTTCTTTTTTTCTTCTGCAACAATTTCTATGATTAACTTAAAAAAATCACAGATTTTAAATAAGAAAAGAATGATGACTGCATTTATACTAGAAATGTCAAATGCTCAATTCTTGAAATATAAGCTTTAGATATATTTAACATACTCTCTAGATAAGAGATACATATAAATAACTACTATAAACATAACAGGTTGAGAATTGCTTTGGAGGGTTAGAACTAATTTTGCGACAACACAACCTTACCTCCCCTGAGTGTTAATCCTAAAGATTACACTGTGAGCATGTATACACACAGTTATTTATAGATATGGATTTTTTTAAAAACTTCATATTACATACACTATTAAATAAATTGGACAATAACCCAAAATGCTTGCACTATATTATTAAAATCAAGGTTCATTCAGTAAATCATATAACATAAGACTTTACCAGAAGATTTCTTTTTCTTGTCCTCTTTATCTTGCTTTCCCTTAAGAGTTTCTTTTTTTAAGTCAGTATTCTGAGCATGTTTCTGAACTGTAAACAGATGGGGAGTTTTTGTAACAACCTAAAATAAAGAGATAAATTTAAAAAGTAAAATAAACAATAATATATGAATTATTTCAAAAATAGTATCAATATGTCCCTTACACACACTTATAGAAATTATAACTTAAAAAAAATTAGAACATCTTAAGTGAAGAAACAAATTTTTAAAGTTGTTTCTCTTTCAAGTTAAATCACTTGTTGCACTAATCTGTATAGGATTATTTTGCTCCATATATTTCATTAAATTATAAATATCTTGCTACCTAAACAAACACAAATTATAAGAAGAATGTTAAAAAAATTAGATAGTTAAAATGAAAGTATTTTCTCATTCAAATATTAAATATGAAGAAATGAAAACTCTTTCATCAACTAACTTATTTGACAAGGAGCAGAATAATCCTTATTCTGCTCATCGTCAATCTTTATCACATCCTTATTACATATGCTAAAGCTATAGGCAATAGAGCAAATTTACAAAGTGATTTTAAACTTGTCATGTTTCTTTAGCAGCAATGGTATTAAATTTCCTATAATTGAGGTTAAGTGTACATACATAAATAAACTGACACTGTACTCATATTATGCAAACTGATGATTTTTTAAAGGGATAAAAGCATATATTTTTTTACGGCTCTTGTAAAATTGCATTTAACCAGCATGAACTTGAGCCTGCAGAATATAAATAAACAGCAATCTGATTGTTACCTCTTTAGGGTAGCTCAATTCAAATTGTCTGCTGACTTGTAATTTTTTAATGAGATTTGAATATGAAAGTGTAAACAAAGTTATTGGAAATATTTTATTCTTGATTATTCTTACACAGTGGAGTTCCAATAAGTTACTTCTACATAAAAGAAAAATAATCTAGGATGTCTTCGAATATTCAATCTATTACATCTCAGTGAAATGAGAAACCTTTTAACAAAAGGTGAAAATGTTTTTTTGGCAGGTTAGTATAATTTTTATTATAAAATGGAATAAACACTAAAAATAGTAAGAATTCAAAATTCTTCAATACTAATGGAATAAATTGGTCCTCAATTTTTAAAATTTAATTATAAAAGCATATTTTAACATTTTTTTATGACTATATACTAAAGCATTTTTTTTTGAGCAAGGAGAATTTTTTAAAATTTCAAATTTTTCCCATATGAAAAAAAAAAAAAAAAAAAAAAATGAAACACATCCTCAAATAACTTTTATCAGTACTGAAATAGAAAACTTCTATATAATTGTTTTAAAATCTACAGTGGGCCAAATAGAACTTTTAAGAGAGCCATAATTCATAGAATTTCTAAGTGGGCTGTTTCTCAGATCCTTGGACCATAATATAACCATTATTCTGATATAGTTCTCTTTCCCAATTATTTTTCTATTTTGAACATAGTAAAATAGTCTTTTTTTTTGTTTCTGAGGTTCTAATCTTGCAATAATTCAAATACAACACAATATTACAAATAATTCAAAGTTATGAATCTTTTGGCATGCATCTATATATAATGTGGATGAATTCAAAATAATACTTGATTATAGTAGAATCTTAATTTTTACAAGATGTGTGTAATTTAGATATTTTCACACAGAGGGGAAGGGACACTCTATAAGTTAAAATAATTGAAAATACCTAAAAACATCAAACTTACTTCTTTGGCTTTAGCTTCCATGAGTGGTTCAAAACTTTTTTCACAAGTCTCTACTAAATCATTACTAACAAGAATAGTATCACAGTATACATGAATAACAGCACCTTGTTTAACAATGGACTTAGTGACCACACCAATAATCTCATGGCAGTCCTCAGGAGTAAAAATAGAAGGCAAAACAGGCTGTGAAAACAATTAGTACAATTTGATGGAATAAAAGTAATTTAATTTGTCCCATAAATAAACATGAATAAAAACAACAAAATTTTGAGATAAAAAAAATACTGGTCTATTGATTTCTAACTGGGAGGCATGCAAGTTTAACAAAAATGAAATTTTCATAACACACATATGATTTAAAAGTATAGGCATACAAATACATTTTAATAATGTAACACTTAATTTTATCCCCCTCTAATTTTAATATTAGTACTTTTTTAAATTATGAAACTATTGTTTATGAAATTAGGTGATGCCAAAGGTGAGAAGTTTAAAGATTATTTTTTTAATAATTTATTTTTAGGAAATAATTGCATGAAGAGCTATTCTTAATGCTGCATTTTAAATTAAACTTCATAATCTGCTTTCATAATGCTGTTTAGTATGCTTGCATTAATTTTAAAAGAATCCATTATAGCCTTTATTCTAACTATCAAACCAAACTAACTGTATTGTTAAAACTGAAAATGCAAAATGTCTTTTAGTAATCTTTTAAACAAGATATATAAGGTTTATTAAGTACGTTATCACTTATTCTAATAGTTTAATAGTTTTTGAGGAATTTACAAATGAATTACAAAGTAAAAAACTACATAAATATAATTAAACAGTTAAGTTTTATAAATACTTATATATGCCTTATTCAAAGAACTTTTATGTCAATACAAAGATGTTTAAGTTGTATGTGATAAAATTTCACTTCTGCAAACTTAATTTTGTGGTAAACCAGATGACATATTCAACATTTTTAGTTTATACATTTCCAAATTGTATACTCACATTAGTTAGATTACTGAGGTTATAACTACATGAAAAGATTGAGTTAAAATTAATATTTCCTTTCTGAAAAAATTGAGATGCAATTGAAACATTAATAATTTATACATATATACAGGAGAAAAACGACTCGCTCATCTTGAGATCCCAGCTGCAATTGCTAATCCTAAGTTTGACCTAAATATTTTCTGAATTATGTTACTGAACTGTGTTACATTATGGATCTAGAAGTTTTATGAAAAGAATCTGTGTATATTTAAAAATTTTGAATATTACAACAGTTTTTTTTTATAACAGTCCTTCCATTTTTAATACTATGATGTTTTAAAAAAGCTTTTTTGAACTGGATTCTGTTTTAATTCTTTGGCACAAATAAACTTTTTAAAGTGTTGAGTAGAAAATGCTTAATCAATCATTTAATATCCATTCTTTAGACCTTTATAACATAGAAAATTTCTAGCAGAAATTAACCACGTTTGAAACTTATACTAATTTGAAATGAAAAATCAGATAAATGGCAGAAAAAAACTGACATCAGAAATGAAAATTTTTAAGAAATTAATTCAATAAACAAGTTATTTAATAACCATTTAATTTCCTTATAAGTAATCAACATTTTCTGAGTTTAGTACAGCTATGGAAAAAATAGCAAAAATTATCAAAGTGATCTTTTATTTTTGATAATTATACAATTAGTTTAAATATTTTTAAAATTTAAATCATAAAAAAATGTTAGTCAAATAACATCTGATATGAGATCACGTATCGAAAAAAAATTGTAGAAGCTAATAATAACCATACAATCAACTACAATAAAATATCACATAAAATAGTTACAAATAAACACAGTACAAAAATACAAACTTCAAATAGATTAGTACAATTTAAAATGCGGAAAATAATTTTTGAAAAATAATCCAGATAAATCTGAATTTTTAATAAAAATCTTCAAATTTTTTATACTGCTCGAATAATAATTTTTCAAAAATTAAACATTAGTTACACATCCCCAAAGATTTTATGCATTATTTTTTCAGTGTTTTCTCACATTTGACCCCTTTAATTTTTAAGATCCACATAAGAACTTTAAACTTTCCAAAATACGAGGCGTGTCCGTAAAAAAGTTCCCTACAATTTTTTTTTCATATCAAAAAAAAAACTGGTTTAATTGCAAAGAATAGTACATTTTTTTGGAAAGTTCAGTCTTTCTTTTATTTTTCTACATAATCGCCGTTGCGTTGTATGCATTTCTGCATTCTAGGCACCCACTTTTTCAAACCAGAGTGATAGAACTCTGCCGCCTGTCCGTGTAGAAAATTAACAACCGCGTTTTGCACCTCTTCATCTGTCTGGAATTGGGTTCCGCCAAGGTTTTCTTCAACTCGGGGAAGAGATGGAAGTCACTTGGTGCTAAGTCTGGGCTGTAGGGTGGGTGAGACATCATTTCCCATCCAAATCTTTCGACGAGGGGCTGTGGTTCGATTGGCGGTGTGCGGTGGGCGTTGTCATGGTGAAAACGCACTCCTTTTGTCAGCATTCCTCTTCTCTTGTTCTGGAATTGCACGCCTAAGCTTATTCAAGGTCTCAATAGTACCGGTCAGCATTGATTGTTGTCCCGCGAGGCATAAACTCGCACAACAATACGCCCTTTTCGATCCCAAAAAAATGCTAGCCATGATTTTCCCGGCAGACAGGATTTGTTTGAACTTCTTTTTGCTCTTGGCGACTGAAGGGTGTTTCCACTGCTACGATTGCTCCTTTGTTTCCGGTGTGGTGTAGTGTACCCAGGTCTCGTCTCACCAGTAACAATAGAGTCCAGAAATTCCTCTTCGGTTGTTCCGTGAAAAAGCGAGAATTTCTTGGGCCGCTTCAACTCGCTGCCGCTTGTGGTCTGCAGTGAGCATTTTTGGTACCCATCTTTGCGCAGACCTTTGAATAGCCTAAATGTTCAGTCAAAATCTTGTCAATTGTGGTTTTGCTGACCTCCGGAATCTTTTCGCACAGTTCCCGAACTGTAGTCCGTCGATCTTCAAGCATTGCCGCTTCGACTTTGGCAATTGTTTCGTCGGAAGCCGATGGCCGCCCTGCACGGGCTTCGTCGTGGACGTCTGTTCGGCCATTTTTAAAGTCCCTGACCCATCTGCGCACCATCCCAGAGCTCATACACTCTTCTCCATACACTTGACAAAGTTCTTCGTGAATTTCCTTTGCCGATTTCTTCTTAGCGGCCAGAAAACGAATAACAGACCGCAACTCGCAGCTGGCGGGAGACGCAAGAGGAAGCTCCATCGCTAACGGCTGCTGAGCCAAGAATAAACGTCGCAGCGACGCTAGCTTGGTGAGGGATTGGAGTGGGGGAACCAAACCACCTGCCTCTGTTGCCTGGTCGCACATACAAACGATCCTAGCGCCAGTGGTAGCCCGTGGAACTTATTTTACGGACACGCCTCGTATTAAACAAATTAAAAACTTTAATTTTTCTGTTAAAAGTTAATATAAAACATTAATATATAGTATTGTTTGACAGATCCTAGCTAGGCATGATATTGAACTAAAAAAGAAATTCATAAAATGAAATAAAAATTTAGAAGTAAATTATTGCTAAAATTCAGAGCTATTGATATAAGATAGCCCTCTCAAATCTATACAGTAATCGAATTCAAGTATTACTAATAATAATTAGCTGGTTCATACACATTTTGTAATACATAAATTTATACATATAGTTATGTGTGTATAGTACAATATCTTTTCACAATTCCATAAATTAGGATATCTTTTATTGATTTTTACAAATGGGTCAGCTAAAATTTTATGCTAAATTTAATTATAAATTGGGAGTTGTATATAAATCGAATGCATATATATAAGTAGGAAAACTGTAATTCAAAAGGTAAAACATGACAATTTAAAAGTATAAAGTTATCTTGAATAAAAGTATAAAGTTATCTTGAATAAAAGTATAAAGTTATCTTGAATAAAAATATAAAGTTATCTTGTTCCATCTTATGAGCCTACATTAAATATGCAGTAAAATTTTGGAAAATATAAGATAAAGTAAAAGATAAGAGAATAAAGATAATTTCAACCAAAAACTAATAAAATGAAAACTACTTCTGTTTAAAAGAATCATGTTTTCAGATATTTTTTAATTATATGTAAAGCTTATCAGTTTAACATCTAAAAAATTAATAATGAAACTACTTTACAGAAGCCCTTAAAAAGGAAGGAATTAAATACATACGAAAACATCCACCCATGAAGAACACCTGAGAGCTTCTTCAATAGTAGCTTCAATCTGACTGAGGATATATTTGCCCACACAACAAGAAGAAAAGAACGTCAGTCCCTCATCTTTAAACTTTTTTTTGAGGAAAGTCTTAGGATCACGAATACCAAGCCTAGCAACAGCATCATATTCTTTAAGGATAAAATATTCAATTAAAAATTATAAAAACCTTTCTACTTTAATTAAAAAATAGTTTTCTCAAACATTTAAAACAAGATACATTAAATGTTTATAAAGTAGCATTAATTCAATTATCCATATGCGTACAAAACTGATTACTTCTTAAGTATAGGTGAGATGGAATATATATCGATTTCAAAACTGTACTCAAATACTACTCATATTACCTACTTGGATGCTATTGATGAGTGATTTGATATATGAGAATATTAATGTTAAATTTATTCTGGAGATATGCCTAAATTCAACCAGGTCATCAACTGCATTGAAAGGGGATTTCATTTTGAACTTAGGTATTAATATGTACTTTTATGATCTTGAAGTTGTGGGGTAAAAGAAAGCATATTTTCTTGTTTAACAAATACAAAAACTTCATAAAACAAATTTCAACTTTTCTTAAAATTGAATTTTGTATCTGAGAATAACATTGACTAAAAAAATATAAATAAAATGAATTGGAATGCACCATTGGAATGAATAATATGCATCCACACATACTACTTTCCTTTTTTTTTCATATCAAAGGCATTTGTAAAAAGTTAATTTCAATAAATAGCAAATGAAACAATTAAAATAAAAAGGAAAACAATGTACAATACATTTAAACCATTGAATTACAAATTAATGGTCTACTGAAAAAAAAAATAACATCTTTAAAATTACAGTACATATATTTTTAAGCTTAAAATCACACATTAATATATACATATGTACACAGAATTTGAATAGTTTCCAAATATGCATTGGTTTAGTTATTTATGTAATTAAAATGTATTGCTCCATTACCCAAATAATTATTTTGCTTAAAAAATGAATTGATCCATTCATTTTGAGAAGCGGCGTAAATGTCAGGGATGATGACAGCTTGCTCCGAGTGTCCATCTACAATGCTGGCAGCCAATCGACCTTGTTTAATCAAATCTTCAGCAACTCCTGAAAATGAGACAAATAACAAAAAGTCTAAAGAATTTAACTGAACCAATAAAACAAACTTTTTATTTGGTATGAAACATAACTTACGGTAGACAAGCTTCTCTGGGAATTTGAAGTGACTGATTAAACTCAAGAATGGAACAGGTCTAAGAATTTAAAAAAAAAAATAAATAAATAAAACAAACATTTCTATGAAAATGAACATAAAGAAAAAAAATGTAAATACATTGAAACTATTGATTTATTTTTATATTTAAGTATGAAATACTGTTTAGTTCAATTAAAATTTTTTATATATGATTTAATTATACAATTTATATAATATGAAAAATAAATTGTTTGATATACCTATAAATGTGCTTGAATGAAAATAAGTGCTCATAACATTATTAACACACTAAAAAAAACAGTCAAAAGAGTTTAAAAAACTACTTTGCAATAAAATACATAAATACTGAATAGCTGCCCTATATTTTTTCAGAAATATTGACAATTATGAAATAATTTGAAAAAATTCTCACTTAGCATTTCTATTATTCCTTTTTTAGAAAAAGTTATAACATAAAAAGAACAATAAAATATGAAATAAAATAAATTCATTCTGAGTTTAAAGTAGATATCAAATTGTTTTATACAATTGAAAAAAACATTTTCAAATAAAATGAATCCTTCAAAGTTTTAAAAAAGTAATTTTTTTAAATCATAAAATCAACTTTGTTTCTAAAACAAATAAGATCTAAATTGAGAATTAAAAAAAATGCATTACCCACATATTGTTTTATATTATTAACCATATCACTCATTTTTTAAATACACATATACAGGAAGGGCAATAACATTTTATGATAGCATTATTAGCTTTTTCCTTCATCACACTCATTTTCTTTATGAAAAGAAAGTGAAGTAATTTGAAAATTTAATTATACAAAACAAATGTAAACCTTGTTAGGGCTGATAATGCTCCTCTAATTCTGGCAGTGTGTTGAGCAACATAGGAATCAGTGAAGAAAGATCTGGAATCACTGCTATCTACTTTGCCTTGTATAATTGTACCAAGTCTCTCATGTAAAACCTTTAAACAAAAAGAATAAAAAGTAAACTAAGAATAAAAGAGGCACAGTACTTCTTTACAACACTGTAAAAGTTATTAACCCCGTCAGTGCTATCAACGTGAATACACGTCCGTCTCAGCAGAAGCGTTCAGTGCCCCAGACGTGTATACTTGTCCTTACAAAGGACGACTTTCTGCATTGAGCTCCTCTGTTTAAAATTAGTCCCATGGCTCTAGAATGCAATAAAGTGACATAGACAGTGCTTCTAAAGAATTGTGTGATGCGAAATGTCTTGTTTGTGCAAGGAAAAATATTCGCTGTGAATCTCGCAATCAGTATACTGAATGTGAAGCTGGTTTATGTGTTCAACTATGTTTTAGAATGTATCACAACAGATAAGTTTTATATATTTTTTTTAATTATATTGTAACTCTAAACATTAAATTTTGTATTTTCATTTTATTATTTTAACCCCCCCCTCCCCTTTTCTTTTTTAAAATGAAAGTAAACAAATTGGGGGAGTAAATTTCGAATAACCTTCAATCAAATACATGAAATCAATTAACATGATGCATTAAAAGTTAGGGAACAATTATTCATGGGAAGAAAATATTAGTTTGATTAAAAGAGGATAAAGGTATGGCAATAAGAAAAGAAAAATATGTGTGTGTTTCATTGGACTAGAAACAGACGAGAAAAAATCATTAAAAGATTGTCAACAAAATAAATTATTTCTTAATGTTCATGTAGCACATCATTTTAATAATCATTTTCTGAGGAATATTAATTACAATAGCATATTCTATGTACTAAAACTTCACAAATCTAAGTAAAAATTCCAAGAGAAAAGGATCAAAGACTATTTTTTTTCAAATAAATATTAATAAATACTGATTCAAAAAACAAAAAATTGGATAACAAAATATATACCAAGAATTAATGAAATTGAAGAATATGACAAATATTTAGTTGAATATACACATGTATTTGAATCTTTAGCTACAAGAATTCTTTAAAAACTGTAAGCTATCCTAAAAGGTGAAGGAATAAACTTGAAGGTATCCAAGAAGTTAGGGGTATGAGGAAATATCATTATACAGGGTGTTTCAAAATGAATATCAGAGTTTTAATGCTTTAATGTATTTAATACATCTAACTTATAAGTATAATTCATACATCAAATGAAATAGTTTTGTTTGCTGGTTTGTGTGTGCATGCGCGAGAAACGTCTTAATTTTCCCCCCTTCCCCACCAATCAGCAAGGTAGAAGAAAATAACGACTAGTGAACAGAAAGCATTTTGTGTTCTCCAGTTTGAAAAGACAAAATTTGCTTTTTCTGTGCAGCGAGCATTTCCTATTAAGTTCAGTTGTCAACGAGACTCACCTAAATTGAATGTTTGTGCTATATCTTGGCATTTTTGGAAAACCAACCAATTTCAGAGCTTACCTTGATGCTATACAACTACGACTATTTCCTCAATTGGAAGGAAGTGAACCAAATAACTTTTTTTGGTAGCAAAATGGCTTTTTTGGCAGCTGCCTAATTGCCATCTCTCAGTACACAATTGGTTAAACATCACTGTACCTGACAAATGGGTTGGCCACAAGATAAAGCTTGTTTTGCATGGCTTGCACATTCACCTGATCTTACACCAAGTGATTTTTATCTGGTGTGAGTTCATTAAGGATTGTGTGTTCATACCTCCGTTACCAGCTGATCTTCCAGACTTAATACACAGGACTGAAGCAGCTGTTGCAAGAATCATTGTTCTTTATTTTGTGTTGACAAGTAAGCAGCCCACAGGGGTAAAACAATTATGCGTTTTAAGGTTTTCAATTAATATCTTTTCAACTAATTGGAATATAATTAGTCAAAATGGCTTCCTTGAATCATTTCCTGTGTTTTGGTACCTTCGGCAAGTTTCTGCATGGTGTGGATCTTAAGATAGACACATTAACCATAGATAGATAAATAGATACATTTGTTTACCTTTGAACTTTGATAGCTTTAAAAATAAGAGATGAGCATAGTAAAAATTAGAATGTATTGAAATACTGTTTATTTAAAAGAAATGATATATCTTATATACTTTAAGTGTTGTAGTTCCAGAAGTTACTATTTTTTCAAAAGACTGGGGGGTAATATCTCAAATAAAAGACTTCAAGACATAAGAGCATTGCACATGTACACATTTCAAGTTTCTTTGTAAAGAGGGGTGTGCATGTAATATACCAAATCCAACTAAAAATTAAAAAATACAGCTTGAAAGTAGAGGTGCATGTTATATGCCAAATTTTACAGTACTCTATTATGTAACGGTCTTACATCATTACTGGGTAAACCAAAGTAATATTGACAAGATCTTGGGGTAATTAAAATATTTTAATGACATAAAATAACAGTTACAATAGATAGATACTTAGACACAATACAGGGTAAACATTTAGAGGAAATAAGTGAAAATTAGGTATATTACATAGTCCAGGATTGGACAGCGATACGAGTAACACTCATTCAGTTCCAAACTCTCTCTGACGGTAATACAGTGTTTTGTTCGGTAACACTTCTGTAACGAGAACCACCATCTACATTTCGGTCTTAGAATTAAACCGTGTGTTACAGACTCCCCCTCTGGTTCTGTTGACGTCTCGGAACCAGGAGGTAATTTCTTTTTTGGGCATCCTCTTTTCCTTAGAGGAGCAACAGTTCCAGTGTTTCTTTCTGTTTCAGATTCCTGATAGTCCTTTAAGGCAGAAATAAGGTACGTTCCAAGGGCTTGGTCTGGGTTGGCCAGGTCGTCAATCTCATAAGTTACTGGTGATCTCAAGGTGAGTATGAGGTAAGGACCTTCTCTCTTGGGCATGAATTTCCTGCTCCTGTTATGACTTATGGGATGAATGGTCACCCAAACTTTGTCACCAGGTTTGTAATATTTTCTTCTTCTTTGTCAATCGAAGTTTTCTTTCCGACAATCTTGTTTCTGCTCAATTCTATCTTTGAAAATTTTTTGAGGTATGGGGTGATTTCAGGGACAAAGTTATCATTATCAATAACTTGTCGAATATCATGCGTGATCTGTAGCAAGTCCCAAGTTAGCTGCATGACAGCACTTATGAACTGTAGCCCGTTGTCACTTATTAGTCTTCGTGGAAGTCCATATCATATTAGTACTTCTTTGATTAGTGTTTTGGCACAATTTTCAGCAATGGCTTCAGCAAGAGCAAAGAGTTCTACCTATTTGGTGCTTGTCATCTAGGTAAGAAAGTGCGAAAACATCTTTCAAGCTATTGAGTTGTGCGAGTTCAAACAATAATTAGATGCACATTTTACTTCTTTATATTAGTTTAATATCTATAGAAGATACCTTCTACAATAAAGATCCATTTCTTGCCAGTGGAAGTTTCCAGAACAGGACCAAAGAGATTAATGGCGAGTGTCTCGAATCTTTGTGCATAGGCGGGTGTTCTCAAAAGTCCTGCTGGTTTTTGGTTTGTCGGTTTATAATGATTGCATTCAGGACAAGTCTTGATGTACTCTGAGATGAACTTTTTCATACCTCAAAAATAGTATCTGGATGATATCTTCTTGTAAGTGTTCTCAACACCATAATGATCAGCTGTCGGGATCATCAGACGACTTGCATACTTGATGACATGCTCATCAGGGCCACTTCCTTAGAGAAGGACTGCTCCCAAGGCATAATTACTTGTGTCAATACGAATGGTGAAAGGTTTTGATCCGTCAGCTTGCTTCAGTATAGGGGAAGTCATCAAGCGCATCTTCAACGTCTCAAAGGATTGTTTCTCAGGACCCCAGTGCCACTGCACTTTTTTCTTAGTGAGGCTACTAAGCGGGCGTGCTACGTCAGCAAAGTTAGGGACATATCGACGAAACCAAGAGCATGTTTGTAGTTAAGATTGGACTTCTTTCACATTGGTAGGGACTGGAATTTTTTGAATAGCAGAGATATTCTCTTGGTCAGCTTCAATTCCATCCTTCTTTATCCAGAATCCCAGGTATTTCACACAGTCACAGGCAAAGTGACATTTATCTCGGTTTGCATGAAGTTTAAAGATAGAAGACAGTCTTTCAAAAACTTTTTTGAGATCTTCCAGATGTTTCTCAAATGTTTGAGAGGACGATGTCATCTAAGTAAGAAAGTGTGAAAACATTTTTCAAGCTATTGAGTTGTGCAAGTTCAAACTATAATTAGATGCACATTTTACTTCTTTATATTAGTTTAATATCTATCTTACTTCACAGTACAACACATTACTAATTACAGATCATTTCTCATAGCTGCGTGGTATTTATATACAATCCTCCACTCAGTTACAGTTAACAGTCTTTAACTGGTTGCAGTTAAATATACCACATCTCCTTAAAGAACAAGTCTCTCCGGAGGTTGCCTGATTCTCCCGGAACGCCTAGGAAATGGCCTGTCTAGAACTGGTGGACTCCTCGATTCGGAGTCAGTCTCTTTAGCTAAAGACTGTGATAGATCTGGAACCGCAACTTCCGTTGATGGCACTCCTTGTACGGAAGATGAACCCAATTCCTTGTTCAGATCCTTAGAAATATCTTAAGCCGTTTCTGCATGCTGAATATTAGAGTTGTTTTCTCGAACCTCTGCTGATGGAAATCTCTGGTGAATAAGTGGAATGATGTTTTCTTGCCCTTTATCCCCCACAGATGGATCTGATCAACATGTTGTCTCACCAGGGTTCCTTGAACATCAATGATGTAGTGGAGTACGCCATCCTGGTTTACAATGGTATCAAACTTCCATCTAGTATTAGCCACTTGATCTCCAACATCAAATTTCCTATCTTGGAATTCGAAATTATCTCTTCGTAATTTATCCTGAATTTTTGTTTTCAATTCAGGTAAAAGTAAATCTATCCTGGTTCTAATGTCCCTTTTTAGGAATAACAAGGCTGGACTAAGTGTTGTAGTTACATTAGGAGCTTTTCGGTATTGCATTAAAAATGTACTTAATTTCTGTTGTATAGTACCTTTGTATTTATGCATAGCTCTTAATGACTGCTTTAAAGAGGCAACATAGCATTCTGCTTGTCCATTACTAGAAGGCTTGAAAGGTGCACTAGTTTTGTGCTTAACTCCATTTTTATGCATAAATCGCTGAAATTCATAGGATGTAAACTGAGATCCATTATTGCTGACAAGTACCCTAGGTAATCTGAATCTTGAAAAGCTATCTCGAAGAGATTCAATGGTTTTCTTGGTTGTGGTTACCTTCATAGGATATGCTTCTAATCATTTAGAATAAGCGTCAACAATCAGAAAAACCTGTGTTCAAAAATTAGTCCAGCAAAATCTACATAAATACGTTCCCAGGGCATACTGGAATATTTCCAGTAATGAACTTTAGATTTTGGGGGATCGGCCTTATATCTAGCACAATCGACACAGTTTTTTTGTGGCTTTTTCAATATCTTTATCTATATTTTTTCAATAGACAAACGATCTAGCTATAGCCTTCATTTTTACTATTCCAAAGTGTCCAGCATGTAATTCTTCCAGAACATCCTTCTGAAATTTCCTTGGAATACAAACTTTTTGTCCATACATAATACAACCATCCTCAATGGTATACTGGGCTTCCCCCCCTTGCAAATCTTTACCTTCCCTTAAGGTTTTTAAGAGTGGATCCAGCTCTATATCTTTACCTGTCTCCTGTCGTAACTCCTTAGAAGTAGCAGGTAATGCTTCAATCTTTGACATGAAATATTGTGATGTCATCTTTAACTTCAAGCTCTTCCGATGTTTTTGGTAACCGAGAAAGAAAGTCCGCATTTCTGTGTTCAATTGTTTTACAGAATATTATATCAAACTCAAATGACTGCAAATTTAGTGCATAATGTAAAAGTCTGGTAGCTGCCAACACTGGTAAACCTCTTTTTGAATCAAAAATAGCTATCAAAGGTTTGTGATCCGGTATCTAAGTGAATCCTTTACCTTTCAAATATAGATAAAACTTTTTTTACTGCCCGAACTATTGAAAGAGCTTCTTTATCAATTTGGGAGTATTTTTTCTCAGATCCAGATAAAGTTCTTGATGCGAATGCGATCGGACATTCAGAGCCATCTGGATATACGTGTGACAGAACACAACCACAATACCAACTGGAGATGCATCACTTGCTAAAGTTAAAGAGAGGTTGGCTATGATCATAATGCACCAAAACTTTAGGTGAACAAATTTCTTTATTTGCTCAAAGGCAACCTGGCAATCCTTTGGCCATAAAAATCTAACATTTTTCTTTGTCAAATTATTAAGAGGAATAGCAAAAGTAGTTTAATTTTCACAAAATTTCCCGTAAAAATTAACTAACCCTAAGAAACTTTTTACTTCATGAACATTCCTGGGTACAGGAGCATTTACAATGGCTGAGATTTTTTCGTCAGTTTTATATGTAACTCTTTTGAATTGATTCTATGCCCAAGAAAATTTATTTCATTTTGGAAAAACTTACTTTTATTTAAATTAAGCTTTAGCCTGTGTTCTCTACATTTCTTAAAAAATTCCTCTAAAGCTGTAAAATGCGAAATTTCATCTCACTCCCTGTTATTCTAGCATCATCCATAAATATCTTGACTCCATCCATACCCTGAAATAGTCCATCAGCATAGCGCTGCCAAATAGCAGGTGCCCCATTTAATCCATACATAAGTCTTTTACAAACATATAATCCCTTGTGGGTATTTATAGTCATTAATTTCTGACTGTCGGGATGGACTTTCATTTGCAAATATGCATGCTTAAAATCTAATTTTGAAAATTGTTTTCCCCCATTTAAACTGCCAAAAATTTCTTCCAATCTTGGTAAAGGATGCTGAGGGACAATTAAATTTGGATTCAGGGTTACTGAATAATCAGCACATAGTCTTATACTACCATCGGTTTTAACAGGAACAACTGGGGTTGCCCATTCAGAGCTGTCGATTTTTTCTATGATAACCTCTCTTTCAAGTTTGACAATTTTGTTTTCAACTCTACCTTTTAGAGCAAAGGGTACTGTTCGAACCCTACAAAATATAGGTTTTACTCCAGGTCCGAGTTTTAATTTGGCCTCATAATTGCTTATTTCTCCTAATTCATCGTCGAAAATATCCTTATACTCTCTTAGAAGGTTATTTAAATTTTGTTCGGTTTTTGCTTTAAAAGCTTTAATAGTCGGCCAATCTAAATGAATTTTATAGAGCCATTCCCGACCTAGAATGGTACCTAAGTTTTCTTTCACAATGTATAAGTTCAAGTTTACTTTTTGATTTTTATATTGTACCCTTACAGTAACATATCCTAATGGTATTAATGAATCTCCTTTATATGTTTTTAAAACTATATAGGTTTAATTTGTTTATTTGAAATTTTCCTGAAATTTCCAATACTCATTACACTCTAACTGCTCCCCCCGTATCCAATTCCATAGAACAACTTTTGTTTTCAATTTTTAAATTTATCATAATTGGAGGTCATTTCGGTTCTTCCTCATGTAATATACAATCCTGAATTTTTAATTTGTATAGTGGAATTCTATTTTTATCCTCAACTTCATCTAATAGAGTTACCTGTTTTTGTTAAAACAATTTCACATTTGCTTTTTTAGATGCGAAGCATGCCTGCTTAATGTGTCCAATTTCCCCACAGAAATTACATTTACTTGAAATAAACCTGCAATTCTCTTTTGTATGGTTGGTACCTGTGCATTGTGAACAATATAATGTTTTCTTTCGGTTTTTTGTAAAATTGGATTTTTTTATCTGTGTGTTTTTTAAAAGTTTGAATTGAATTTATTCCTCGTCCCATAATATCATTTATCCCTTTAAAAGCTTATAAAAGTGCTATATTTAGCGTTTTCTCGAGATTAATATTATCTTCCTCAAATAATCGATCTAAAATCATTTTATCCCGCAACCCGCTTACAAATACATCACATAACATAATATTCAACATATCTTTATCATAATCACAATTCATTGCTAGAGCCCTAAGCTCGGCAATGTATGTACCATTACCTTCCCCTTCAGTCTGTTTTCTGTTTCAAAGGTTTGGGGGTCAAATGTTTTTTAAGTGCATCTTTTAACTTATCTAACGTTTGATCAGAAGGAATGTCAGGTGCAAGCAAATATTTTAGTAACTGGAACAATTTTGCACTAAGAGACGAAACAAAAACCTTAGCTCGATTTGCTATTGGTACACTCTGTACATCCAAGTTTCGAATCTTTCAATAAAACTATCGAAATTTTCATTTTCTTCATCAAATTTTTCAAATTGTACAGTTACTTTATGACTATGAGAATCATCTCTAATTTGTAGTGCTCGAATCAGGTCTTGATTCTGCCTGTGCAAGTCTGCAATTTGCTGTTCCATGGTTCCTCCCGATTAAAGAGAATTTTTTTAACCTTGAGCCGTCTTTAGGCAATGCCTTATCCAAAAGAAAAAGATTGTTTCTTCTTACTTCATCTCTATCTGAGAATTTAAGAATTCTTCACAAAAAAAAAAAAAAAAAAAAAAAAAAAAAAAAAAAAGATTCTTCAAAGCGTGCGGAATTAAACAAAAATTTCATCCCATTCACGTCGCCAACTATTGTGTTGTGTGAGTTCAAACTATAATTAGATGCACATTTTACTTCTTTATATTAGTTTAATATCTATCTTACTTCACAGTACAACACATTACTAATTACAAATAATTTCTCATAGTTGCGTGGTATTTATATACAATCCTCCACTCAGTCACAGTTAACAGTCTTTAACTGGTTGCAGTTAAATATACCACACAAGCCACTTTGAAACTTGTCAATTAATCTTTGAAAGGTGGCCGGAGCATTCTATAGGCCGAAGGGTATACGTAAATATCGATAAGTCCCAAAAGGACAAATGAGGGCAGTTTTGTCCTGATCAACGCCAGCAACCTTTACTTGATGGTAGCCCGATTGTAAATCAATTGTTGACATAAAGGATGTTGGTGTCACTTTATTCAGTAGATCATCCATTTGTGGTAAGGGGTAGGCATCCACTTTCGTAACCGAGTTCAACTTTCTGTAGTCAACACAGAGACGTACTTTCCCATTTGGTTTAGAAACAAGTACCACAGGTGCGGCTTAGGGAGACTCGCACTCTTCGATTACATTCTGCCTCAGCAGTTCTTCAACCTGTTCCCTCAAAACCTCTTTCTTTATGGGATTCATCCTGTAGGGAGACGTTGCTATTGGAGGGGGGGGGTGATCACCCATGTCAATATGGTGTTCAATAAAAGGCGTGGGCTCTCCCCCTGGTTGGAAACATGCCTCATTTCTGTCCAGGAGTATATTGAGTTTTCTTGCCTGTTCTGGAGATAGATTTTTACGCTCATCCTCTCGAAGTTTAAATGTGCGGAGTGTTATATCTTTTAATGTCTTTTTGAAGAACTTGTACTGTTTCCGAGGATTTCCGGAAAAATGCCATTTTCCACCCTGGATGTCAAGGACGATACCAGCTGCATTGATGAAATCCAGTCCTAACAGTCTTATTTCCTTTGGCTTCAGGCAATAACTTTGCCTTCAATGTACAGGTCGACGACAGTAATCAGAGCCATAATGAACTGTCGAATTCCATCAGCCATCACATAAATGAAATCCTTTTGTTCGTAAAGGTGACATCATGTTCTTGTAGGAATTTAAATAGCTTTTCACCTGCAATGGTATGGGAAGCACTGGTATCAGCACATACAGCAATCTTTTCTCCAAAAATTTTAAGAACAATCACACTTGTGGGATACAAGTTTGAATTCAAGTTGAATAATGTCATACAGTTCACTGCTGTTTCCATTTCATTAGCTCTCGACACCAGGAGTCCCACATCCGTAACACTGTATGGGGTTTCTTCCTTTAGTTTTGTAACTTTGGAATTTAGGTACTGTTCTAGAGGGTCCAGGTGAGTGGTTATCATGGGATCCTCCAACAAGTTGATTTTTCTTTATTGGAAAAGGTTTCCTGAATTCTTCTTTCTTGAAAGTTTGATTTGGATTCCTTTTCATTCTAGGCCTTAGGCTGTCATATGCGTCCAACTTCTTAGCGAATTCTACAGGATCGTTCAAATCCGCCCAAATATCCAGAAAATGTTCTTTGATACTTGCTGGAGGTTTTTCTTTTTATCAGATCAGCAATTATTAGACTTTTAAGTTGATCAAACGTGGTTATCTTCAACTCTTTGATCCAACCTTCAAAATAAGAGCTTAATTCTAAATAAAAGTCTCGCCACGTTGAATCTGGGTTTTTCTTCTGTTGGGAAAAGTACTGCCTAAACCTATCCCCTGTAACTTGAAATCTTTTAAGAAGCATTTCTTTTACCATTTCATAATTTTGAGCATCATCTTCATCCTCTCTTGGGATGAGCTGAGCTATATCAGGTCGCAAAGAGCCAATCAGGTATGTTGTCAAGTTTTTTCAGGGATGCTCCAGAACTTCGCTTGATGTTTGAAAATGGTCAAGTATAGAGCCATTTCATCTTCCTTTGAGTTGAATCTCGGAATAACTCTATTTAACTCAAGCTTTGGGTTTTCTAGCTGTTGGCTTGTAACAGGTGTTTGTGACAGCTTCTGAATTTCAAGTTGAATTTTTATTTTTTCAAGTTCAAATTCTCTTTCTTGTTGCTGAGCCACAACCACAGCTTTCTTTTCTCTTCCAGTTCCGCAGCTTTTTGTTTTTCTGTTGCTGAATGTTCTTCCACAATGACGCTGAGCACATCTTTGACGAATTCCTCATCATACCTATCACTATTCGTTATGAAATCTTTTAGTTCAATAATTTTGAGATTGTCCGACGGAGCAAGACCCAGTTCTGTGGCCAACATCCTTAAATCATCTTTTCTGGACCTTCCCAAAAGAGCCATTTTTGTCATTTTTAGTCTATTTTAAAGTTAATTTATTAACGTTCAGTTAATGAATTATAGTTCACTCAAAACTGTTAATTCTGTGATCTGAAAATATTGTAGTCAAACAATATCAAGACACTTAAAGTTACCGATACATACAAAAATACTCTATACTATAATGCATTTTTGCTGAATGATAACTAAAATTCTCTAATTTCAAACTGTGCTAATTAATTTTCAAATCAATACTAATGAGATTAAAATGAAACAAATTCTTCAATATCAACTATCTTCTAATTTAGTACATCAAAATCAAAATAATAATATTTAAATAATACTCATAAAGATAAAAAGAGTATCAGCATTTAACATGAAATCGTTTAAATTAAATCAAAGACAAATTTCGTTTTCGTTAAATTAAATCAATTAAAATGTTTTTAATCAAAAGTAATTCATATACCTTTAAATAGAAATACCATTCATAAATTATTTCATTCACTCTGAAGTTATCAATATTACAAACAAGTTTACACTTAGTAGAAGTACTTGAAGTTATTTTCCAAAAATTTTTAAATAAAAAGCAGAAATGTTAATTCTTAATCAATAACATACAAGGTTTCAAATGTTATAGTAATACTTCGCAATCAATCATATATATACTTCACAAAAGAATTATTTTAAAGTTAGACATAAAAAGAAGAAATAATTCTTATGATAAGAATTGTATTCAACTTAAAACTTATTTAAAAGTTTAGTAATCAAACAAGAATCAAAGTGAAACTATTCGCATAAATATCAATCACAATAATTTCTTGATAACAAAAGTATATATATGTTAATGACATAAAACCTTCAATTAGCTTTAAACAGAACAAACAATAGAATACAAGTTTCGTTTTCAAAAAGTATTAAGATTAAGAATACTGACAAATGAATAAGTGAAAGTACCAAAAAGTGAAAATATCACTTAAAATTCAACTATGTTGCTATACTGTAACATACAATAGATACTAAGAGCAATAATAATCACTGTTCTTATACAGAATAACAGAGCAAGATTATTTAGAATAAACAACACTTATCTATTAACAGGTTTTCTGGATGAAAATATTATTTATTCTCAGGGCGCAAATCTTGTTTTTGTTGTCGAGTGACAACACTTCAACACATAAGCCTAAGTGGAAAAAGCAAGAGAGAGCTGGGAGCTGGAGGTCGGGCTGACGTTTTTGGGCGCCAGGATTGTAATGGTCTTTTATGTCATTACTGGGTAAACCAAAGTAATTGACAAGATCTCAGGGTAATTAAAATATTTTAATGACAAAATAACACAGTTACAATGGATAGATACTTAGACACAATACAAGGTAAACATTTAGAGGAAATAAGTGAAAATTGGGTATATTACATAGTCCAGGATTGGACGGTGAGACGAGTAACACTCATTCAATTCCAAACTCTCTCTAATGGTAATACAGTGTTTCGTTCGGTAACACTTCCGTTACAAGTACCGCTATCTACATTTCGGTCTTAGAATTAAAAACCGTGTGTTACAATTAAACTTTTAAAACGAAAATAAACAGTATAGTACATTTCAATTTTTAATATGGAACACATAATTTCTGTGAGAACTGCAATATAATTATTTCATTATGCAAATGATTTATCCTACAGGTTATTTTAAATTAAAAAAACAGAAAATTGATTGCAAAAATTAAGACTATAAATTCAAAATATAAACATAATTTTTCTTAAAGAAATTTTTACATAAAGTATACATAAAAATTCATACTCGTTCCAAAAAATCTACAGGCAAGTCGTAAATTTTTATAATTTCAGCCACTGTGATTTCACCTGACTGTTGCAGTTTTTCGTTGACTTCTTCAGCAAAATGGTCCATATAATCTCTGAAACATCAATTTTTTTTGGATTAAAATTCACAATGTACAATATTATGAAAAAGAAATTAAGCAAGTAAAATTTACATGAAATAAACGTATTCCATAAAGGAAAACAGACATTAATACAAATAATTTAATTGTGAAAATATAATCAATGTGCTAGGCTAAACATATACAGGGATACTTCATCATTCATTAGTCAATTTGTATACAGTAAAAAATATTAGCATATTTAAAAACAAGAGATAGTAGATATTTATATAAGTTTGCTATCCTTTCAGTTATTATAAATTATAGGATTCATGCCAAAGTTGATTGTTTGGTTCCATATCAATTTTGTTCTGGTAAATTATTTTCATTTAAAAATATTTTAATTAGTATGGCTACTTATTTCAAAAGTTGCCAAGATCACCAACCCTATACTTCCTTTTCAGACTGCATCTCAAATGTGAACATATGCCATCAATTTAATTACTTAGGCTCATTGTAGAACGATTATACATAGCAGAGTTTCTCTAAAATAGTTTTACATAAAGACCTATTAACTTTGCTTTTGAAAATAAAAATGTGCTCTACTAGTGTCTGAATTTATAAGAATAAACCAGCCAATCAGCAGAAAGTGAGGTTAAAATATTTTTGGTATTTATAGGTAACAGAGACCACGAATGAATGATTGATTAATTGAATATTAACGTCGCACTGTTCAGCTACACAAGGGCTTTTGGCGACGGACCACGTAATTTTGAACCATGGTCAAGTGACGTGGACGACACCTGAGCTGGCACCTCCCTCTCCTAACTACCACACCACACCAACGGGAGGACATTTCAGCTCTCGACAGATTTAACGTGCATCACTGCCCTACACGGCGGGTCTTTAGTGGTACTGGGCTCGAACGACCATGAATGAAACACAACATGTAGAAAACACACCAAACTTTGTTTATACCAGTTGCTATTATAAATAAGGAGTACTATTTTACTGTCATTTTTTTCCTGTTATATTGTTAGCCTGAATTTTTTATTTTGTTACAATGATGAGCATCTGGAAATTACCAAAGGGGGAAGACAATAACATATTTTCATCAAAAAGAAATTTTATTGCAGCAACTTTTTTGAGCAAAAGATCAAGTTGGTGAGAATAAAAGTGCCACTGGATATATGGAATGTTATTGGTTACCAGAGCAGAATGTTCTTGGAGCGATAAACTGATTCCTGAAATCTAAAATTTTGCTTCAGAAAACTTGTTTCAGTTAGAGTAGGACTGATGAAATTATTTTGCAGTGTCAATAGATGATGGATTTTGGAACAGAAACAAATGTAGATTGAATAATTTCAACTATGTTTGTATTAGTAATAACTCGGAAAATAAATCACCAATCCATGGTCCCTGCAACTGATCTACTCTATTGAAATTTGTAGGTAAACAAATGTAGGGATGTAGCCCAATTTTCTCGCGAACCACAAGACGCAGAAACTTGCCGAAAGTACCAAGATTTCAGGAATGATCCGAGGAATTCGTTTTTACCATTTATATTCCGATACTCCAAATAGTTAAAAATATATTAATTAAAAACCTTAAAATGCATAGTTATACATGTGGCGCCATCTGCAGAGAATCGGAAAGATCATTTTAAAATTTTTTTAGTGGAATGAAAAAGGTTAAAATTAAAATGAAATAAATTAATTCTTTGTTAATTAAAATAGACAATCAAAATACATTTTGAAAATCTGAAATCTATTTTATTATTTTACTCTTAGAAACTAACTATTATTAAAAAATGATCAACGTTTTTTTTCTTTTTATTGCTTCACATTAAGAATTTTTTAATTGCAACGCAATATTTTTTTTTGATTTTAATAAACGCATGCTCCAAAACGACTGTTAAGACCATAAAACGCATAGTTGCAGAGAATCGGAAAGATCATTTTAAAATTTTTTTAGTGGAATGAAATAGGTTAAAATTAAAATGAAACAACGATTCATTGATTCATGCAAATCTGAAATCTATTTCATTATTTCCTCACGAAACTTTTTTTCCATGAGTAGAACAATATTATACTTAAACTGTACAAAGATAAAATATCTTAAAAATTACGGTTAAAAAAAAAATGTGTTTTTCAACTTTTTTTCCCTTTTGCGATAAAAAAGATCCTTTTGTTTAAAAATTACTGTTGTTTGCAATCGATATTTGAAGTTTGAAAGCATTAACTTAAAAATGAAGCCCGAAAAAAATCTTTTACTTTAACCAATAGCGAAATGGGATATTGAAAAAAATCTACCTTTATTTTAAAGCTCAATTCAATGCTCTTCCTCGATGTAACTCATAGCTTGGTTGGTTAACCCACTGCTTTATAAAACGGTAGTTCCCAGGTTGGAAACTGAAGAGGAAGAGACTTTCCATTTCGCATCACGCTACTTTTTAAAGTTTTAAATTTTTTTAGTGGAATGAAAAAGGTTAAAAAATTAAAATGAAATATCAAAATGTTTTGATCAGATCGGTTTTATTTTTGAATGTTTTTTCAGTACACATGTGTATATATATATATATCAGTGGCACACACATGGGGGAGTCCTGCGGGTTCAGAACCCCCCAAAGCCCTCGAAATTTCTTTCCGATTGATTATAATCCTAAGTACAGTCAGGTCTCTTTTTATGCAGATTGTTTTTATGTGATTTTGAAGTTGTGCGGTTTGTATTTCAAACATTTGCAGTTTGTATTCCAAACATTTCTAGATTTTTGTTATTATTTTTTATACTGAGACGTAGATTGTAGTATTCCGAGAATTTCCGTATCTTTTTGGTGCTTACGTCTGCGGCTCGGCTGCAACAGCCTTAGATTCGCATTCGTTATTTCAGTAGTATACCGATACAATATCATTATTTCGAAATTATATTTTCTCTTACCGGTGCCTCGTTCATTTTTATAAAAGTTTCACTTTAATAAGTGGCAAATTTAAGTTGCAATATAATAAGCAGCAAATTTTGATTTCTGAATTTAAAGTGAGTGTCGTAAAGTTTTATTTTTCATTAGAAAATCGTAAGTGTAATTTTTTAAAATTTCTTTTCTAATATTTTATTTGGCCCAATGGAGAAAAAAAAACATCAAAGACAGTCAATTTCGTTAGAAACGAAAATTGCAATTTTAGATCGCTTAGGAAAAGGATCTACGGCTACTGGAAAACATTTTAATTTAAGCGAATCTACTGTCAGAGCAATTAAAAAGAATGAAGCTGCAATAAGAAAATCGGTCATTTCTGGTACAAAATTAAGCACCAAATTTGCATCGTACACAAGGGATGTATTATTAGAAAGAACGGAAAGAGCCATCGCAATTTGGATTGAGGAACAAGTGAAAGAAGGATTCCTGTAAGTGGTTATTTAATCCAAGAAAAAGCTCTTCAGTTTTATAAGTCAATGAAACAGTCAGAACCATCAACTTCCACTTCCCAAACTGGAAAAAATTTTCCAGCTAGCAAAGGATGGCTAACCGGGTTCTTAAAAAGAAATGCACTTCATAATATTAAGATAACAGGGGAGAGTGCGACAGCAGATGAAGGAGCAGCAAAAATATTTCCAGAGGAGCTAGCGAAAAATATTGAAGATGGGGACTATTCTGCCGATCAAGTATTTAATGCTGATGAAACAGGACTTTATTGGAAAAAATTGCCCAACCGTACTTACATCGCAAAGGATGAAAAAACTGCAAGTGGACATAAAGCAAGTAAAGATCGAGTCACCTTATTACTTTGTAGCAATGCATCAGGAGATCGGATGTTGAAACCTTTCTTAACCCTCTAAGTGGTTACCTTCCTCCTGAAAAGTTATTCCGAAAGAGTTTACTCTTATTTTGAAGTTCGCTTTAAAAATGCAACAGACTTCTTTCCTTTCAACCTTTTAAAACTTGGGAGGTCGAACGGGGACAATTTTATGACCTAGTTCGGTTCCTTTGTCAAGTAAGAACCAAGAGATCAATTGTTTACAGCTAGCTGTTAAGTTGCCTTGGGCAATCTTGTATGAAAGCTGTAGTGGAATTCGGTGTTTCTTTCTCCCATATGTTCAGTCACAGTAAAATTAAAACAAAATGAAGGGTAAAAAAAAAAGGAAAAAATGAAATAAATAGTATGTTAGAAGTTGAAAAATAATTATATTTCTTCAAACAAAATTTATTTTTTTGTCATTTTTTTTAAAAATTAAAAAAAAAAATATTTTTTTGGTATTGCGATTTGAACCAGAAAAAAGCATCCTGTATTCATTTTTGAATATAGAGTAAGAAATCGCGCTCACTTTCCTGATTTTTAAAAAAGTAATGAGGTAAAAAGAGCATAGGCCCTATCTCATTTCTTAAACAAAAGGACAATAAATGGTGCATATGGTGATATACATACTATGATTATATTTATGAAATAAAACCGATCTTTCTCTATTCAATTATATTTTTAATTTAAAATAGCATAAAAAAGGATTTCAATACTTTTAATTTATTTTAATTAAAATCATATAAATGATATTTTTATGTTAACTGAATATTTTTTGGAAAAAATCTAAATTTTCCTTCCTAGTGTTCTTTTCGAACTTCTTGTATTAAATAAAAATTCCTTTTCTACATCGGCATTTGTGATGGACATAACACACATTCAGTCAATAATTTTTAATTTTAATGGGGGATATACTTCTTCAAATGCGCATGACAGTACTTCTAACCATTTTCTACTCAAGTTAAATTTCTTATCTTTCAGTTTCTTTTATTACAAGGAAAAATGTAACACATCGATAACTACATTTTCACACAATTCAGTCATTACAAATTCTATTGTGAGAAAAGTTCTCCCTAATTAATTTTGTCTTTCAAAACAGTACACTTAAAACAATTTTGTTCAGTGAAGTTTTAACCAACAGTTCCACAATGTATTTATACCAAATTTTAAAAACAATTTTAACACTTGGAAATGTATCCTGTATTAAATTTTTTGAATATACACAAATATTTCCTCCTGTAGGGAAGACATAGTATGAGATGTGGTGTGCGGTTGTGAAAGAATGTTTTCGTACGTGTAGACTATTTTTGAAAATTTAAGTATCACTGAAGCTGATCATATAACTGCAAATGAGCCTTATTTTAATGTGTGCTGGTATCAAAATAAAACACTTTACAATATTAAACAGCCTATGGGTTTATACTCAATATTAAACTATTCGCAAAATGTGTGTGTGTGTGGCTTACAACTTCTATTCAAATTGTAAAGAAACTGAAATATAAATATATCTTACTGCAGTCAAAAATATTCATAATATGTATATATATATATATATATAAGTATCCTATTCCTCCACTTATTTCAGTACATTTTAAAAACTGCAGCTGAATGCAATTTTTTATATTTATAAACGAGGCATAAAAGCTCACAGTCGTAAAAATGTCTATCATTTTTAAATATACTACTATAAAACGTATATATGGATTGTAAGATCAGTTGTAAAATCCTAAAAGCTTTTAGAGGAGCAAAAAACATGTAATTTTGGATTGATCAAATTTTTAATATAATACACAAATATACATGTTATTAAGCAAATACATTTGAAAAATCAAACTTCCTTCTGAAATAAACGTAATTGAAAGAAAAATGTTTAATTGCAAATGAGTGGAAATACATGTTTATCTAAGGGTATCCCCAAAGTGAGGCAATCCTCAAACTTAAGACTCAAACTTAGTGGCACAACAATCCATGAGGGCCGAACTACTGCGCCCATCCTAATACACATGACCATTGGGCGTTGAGGTGCATGAACAGATGTCCCGATTTGGTGGTCTGTCTGAAGAGAGACCTTCAGTGTTTAAGACTCCAAGCAAGCTTGGTACTCATTTATCGACCCAATGTAGCGGGGATGAAAGGCAGAGTCGACCTTGCCCAGCCCGTTAATACAACCCCAGACCTGTGGTGTGGAAGCACGATACACTACCACTCGATCCTATTCGGTGAAAAATAAAACTTAATGTTAGAATCTTATATAATTCCCTAATGAATGAGGGAGTCCAAACTTTTTTTTTCATGTAAACTGTTTAGACGGAAATGGTTAATTATGAACATTTCACAAGTTGCATAAATTAAAATTAACCGTTATAGTTTACATAAATTTTTAAGGGTGCAAAAGGTGTATTTTGGCTGCACGAATTAATTTTAAAAGGAATACGGTTACGAAAAAGTAGTACAAATATATCTAAAGTAGGGTTGGTTACCTTAGATATTGTCAAACACAACAATGTATTGGAAGCCAATTCCACAATTCGTTGTTATAAAAATGTATGGAAAATTACAAGACTTATTTTTGCATTTGTAATTTATATATATATTTTTTTCCTGAGAACTTTAAAAGCTGGAGCGGCATCCATCAAAACCGCGGTTCCCTCTGTTTTTCCAGATCGCCCCTGACTAAGCCGGCTCTGCCATAGTAAGTGAAAATGCTGTATTTTGTTTGTCAAGATCATTTTATAGCAGACTGCATTTTTCATGTATTTTAGATGGTCGTTTTATATTTTCTACATCAATATCTTAATGTCTGAATTTAAAATTACATAAAATTCTTGACATTCGCATCAATGACCATGATAATTTTTATTAGTATATGAATGAGTCCTCAAACGATTACATGACTATTATTAACATATTATTTTAACCTTTTAATTAATATTAAGTATAACACATAACGCACACAAATTTTCTGAACTTTAAAATAAATATTCCGAAAACTACTTCAGATATACTCAAAATTTTTCATTCCTACGCTTTAGCGCTTCTCAGTTTTGCTTCTATGTAAGAATTTATTGTAATTGTATATTCATCAATTTTTTTAGTATATTTTTTGCCCTTAACATGCAGTTTTCAACTGAATAGTATGAAATTTTCGAAATATATTAAAAAATACTAAAGAAGCTATATAATAAAAAATTTGAAATTTATATTATACTCAAATAATTGTTAGAACCTATGATAAATAATTTTTAACTGCGTGATATATTTTTTTTTCGTAATTTCAAATGGAATTTCTAACATAAAATTTTTAGCTTTATACGGTCGAGATTTCAAAAAAATATCCAGATTTTAATTACTTATTCAGTTAGCCTTTAAAATAAGATAAATGTTGAGGTATTGTGCATAAATAGATATTTTTGAATAATAATTCTAATGTTTTTGAATAGCTCGAATTTAAAATTGATTTTTATGTTTATTTATATGCATAAATGTCTACTGTAAATGTTTCCGTATATTTTTGATTACCATTTATGCAAACATTCAAGTTATAAAAAAAATGTGAGAAAATCTTCATTCATGTTGTCTTTGATGTAAACTGAAGTTCAAGCACTTAAAATTCAAATATAATTCGGTGTATTTTAACAATATATAACTAGGCACTGTACTTAAACTTCCTTGAACACTTGGGCTTTGACATCTAAAAAAAAACTAATAAATCTTAATTAGTTTTTTTTTCATTATTATTTTTATCAAAGTGTAAGAAAATGTTTCAAATTATTTGATGAAGTTTAAATTTATTCATTTTTAATGATTGGAAATTTGAAAAGGTTTCAAATTTTAAAGAGTTCGGTGTTTTATTAATTTTTTTTGGCATCTTATAATAAAATAATCATGTTTCAAAAACTGAAAGCTTTGATTAAAATAAGAAAAATGAAGCGAAAGAATATACTTAAAAAAAGATAATTTGTCTAACTATATAAAATAGCAGATTGCACTGACACGCCCCAACTTGTTACAGTTTCAAATTAATATGAAACCAAAAGGGAATTGTAACATATTTTACTTATGCGTTGGGACTTTTCAAAACTTTTAAAATACCAGCTAACAAACAAACACTTCCTGGGGTGTAAAGAAATTTCCCCCCGATTTTTTACGATTGCTCCAGGGTCAAAACACGGGGTTCCCTGCGAGCCATAAAACTTCCTATCAGTGTCCTGCTGTGTTGCTTCCACCGTCCCTAATTATCTTTCAAGATGTTAAACCTTTAAAAGGGGGAAAGGATTTCAGAAAAGTGCGGTTAATCCGCTTTTGAAAACGTTACTTGAAGGTAGAAAAACCCGTGCAGTGCATTTTTGAAGCATCTTTACAATGACGGAATTTTCCGTGCTATCCGCTTGGAGGGTTAATAAATAAATCTTTTAGACCATGCACCCTTCAAGGTAAAGATTTAAAACAACTGCCCATGCATTGGATGGCTAACCCGAAAGCCTGGATGACAACAGCTATTTTTACAGAATGGTTCAATAATTGTTTCCTACCAGAAGTGGAGTGAGTGAGTGAAGATTAACGTCACACTGTTCAGCTGCACGAGGGCTTTTGGCGACGGACCACGTAATTTTGAACCATGGTAAAGTGACGTGGACGACACCTGAGCTGGCACCCCCCTCTCCTAACTACCACACTACCAGAAGTGGAAGCCTATATGAAGGAAAAATCTCTCGACTTTAAAGTTTTATTAATTGTTGACAATGCAGCAAGTCATCCACAATTAGAACGTCCAAATGTTCAACTAGTATTTCTTCCACCCAATACAACAAGCCTTATTCAGCTATTAGATCAAGGCATAATTGAAACTTTTAAAAATATTATATTAAGACAACGTACAAATTCATCTTGAATAAACTAGAAAATGAGTCCTTAACAGTAAAAGATGTGTGGAAACAATTTTCTATTTTTGATTGTTTAATTCATTTTGCATCTGCTTCTGCTCAAATAAGACCTAGAAGTTTAAATGCCTGTAGGAAAAAGATTTGGCCAGCATGTGTGACAGACAATACAACTACTCAAACATCGACACTATCAGATGAAATAATTAATTTGGCACATGAAATTGGAGGAGATGATTTTAATACCTTCAGCCACGATGATATAGATGAATTGCTTGTGGATGATGCATTAAGTGACAATGATATTATTGATTTAACTTTAGATCTAACTGTAGATGGCGTCGTAGGTCTAGAAGGTGATAATGACGAGGAAGAAAAATCAACTCCACTCACTGGAAAATTAATTCAAGAAGGTCTTCAACTTTGCAGTAAATTAGAAAATCATTTTCTTATTAATGACCCCAATTCTGAACGAGCCTCTAAATTACAACGTGAGCTGCAGAACTGCATGTCTGGATATCGTGAACTATATAAAAAAAATAAAAGAATCCTCATCACAAAGTTTAATTACTGATTACATTGTCAGAAAAGGAAGAACTACACAGAAAGAGAATGAAGTTTGTGAAAATCCGTGGCCTTTACCGCAAATATCTATTGCAGAGACAGTCTCTTCTGATGATGGTGATTTGGAACCACTTCGCAAACAGTGCAAACCGTTATCAGATAGCGATAATGATTAAAACTGTGTAAAACTATGTGCATTAATTTTCCATAAAATAAAATGAATTAACGTTTGAATACAAGTTCTTTTTTTAGCTTTTGTATGAATTTCTTCCAGACATTTGAAGTAATTTATCATGCAGCCTATTTCTTTTCATTTTGCAATTTTTTTATGCGGTTTTAAGTTAATATTAATTAGTTGTTTTTTGGTTTTATGTGATTTTAGAAAACTAAGGAACGTATCCCTACTTTTTTCCATTCAAGTAATGTCTTTTTTAATGCGATTTTTTTATATGCGTTTTTCGGTAGAACATATCTACCGCATAAAACGAGACCTGACTGTATATAGAACATAAAATTTAATTAATAACTTGTTATTAATGATTAATTTTATTAATTAATGCTAATTATTTATTCAGAAATTAGTTTTTTTACTGTGCTTTGTTCCCGAAAATCGACAAAATCAAAAGAAGCCTGATACAAGGATGGTGAACTTTCGACCCCGGATCCCCCCTTGAAAAATTCCTGTGTGCGCTACTGATATATATATATATATATATATATATATATATATATATATAGGCTTTCCCCCATATTGTTTTTTTCTAACTTATATTTTTATATGTTTAATCAAACATTCAGAAAAAAGCAATTGTTTCAATAGCTATCTGTTAATTTTTTTCTTTCATTTATTACTTATAGAAATTTGGGTTCACTCCTAGGAGAGCCCACACCCTTGGCGCGAATTAGTTTGGTTGGCGATAATTGTGCCATCTTGGTAACCCTACTTTTTTTAAACACTGCATGTTTCAACCCTAACTATTTCTAGCATTTTCGTATATTGTGGGCGCGCATTTCGAATTTCATTTTGTTGTTGGGCTCCGGGCTGGCTGCGTGTGTGTGGGGGAATATACTTAAGAATTTTTTACTTTGTTGAATGCGAAAGGTAAGAAAGAATTGATTGAATGGTGTATGAAGGAAGGATTAATTGCTTCAAGTTATGAATGTCCTAAATGTAATGATCGGCATGATGTAACATGGCTGGCAATAAAACGCTTTCTTCGAAATTGTACCAGCCACGCCGAATGTATGTTTGACCATTACCTCGCAGAATAAATATGGCGGCGCTCACACAATCATTCGCTTAGCGATGAGACCTTTAAAGCTTTTTAAAATCTGTTGTTACACTGTACCCTCCACTTGGAAAAGATCAGCAGTAAGAAAGTAAGTGCTGTTTTTATATAATTTCTGTATTGTTTACATATATTTTCATTACGCATCCACCTTTTCCTGCTATATTCCTTAGCTGCCATTGTCGGCTTCGCTTGGCGCCATCTTGTTCTGGCTTGGCGCTTTTTTCGGTTTGTCGCCAAGGGTGTGGGTTCTCCTAGGATTTTACTGAAATTTGATTTTAATAAATATATATATGTTTTTTTAAAAGGATTATTTCTATTATTTCATTACGAAATGAATTCTTTGTTAATTAAAAAGTACATCGTCTATTATTTTGGATCAAAATACATTTTAAAGACATTTTTAAACATTTTAACCTTTTTAAGATATGTAACGATTGATTTTGATTCATGAAAACCTGAAATCTATTTTATTATTTTAGATTCTTAGAAATTATTAAAAAATGATGAACATTTTTTGTTTTACTCTTAGCATCAGAATTGTTTTCTTTTTATTGCTTCACAATATTTCCTTTTATAAGTCATACATCGAAATTTGAAGCTATATCTTATCTGTGAGAAGGAGGGGAAGATAGAACAATAATTTTGCACTAAAAAAAACCATGTTTGGGCTATAGAGAGGGGGAAAAACATGTCTTATAAATCAAAAATACGTGGAATGGAACAAATTTCGAAAAAGGGAAATTTTTTGACACAATTTTAGAAATCACTCACATTGTGCGCATACAAAAAACACAGAAATGCTGGTGTCATGAGGAAAAGAGAAAGCCTGAGCAACGCCGGGTAAGCGGTGGAAGTCATTTTGAAAATGAGTATTAGACATTTGATTTTGTGTAAGAAAGGGAAAATTTATAAAAGTAGAGATAGCCAGTGCAACGCCAGGCCATGCAGCTAGTAAGTACTATATTTTCAGCATTTTGAGAATTAAAGAAATATTTCCTTGTATTCATCACTCTCTTGAATAAAGTCCAACTTTCTTAAAAAAATAATTATCAAACAGAATCTTTTTTTATTTCTCTCTTTGATCCTTTTTTTACATCATAACCTTTTAGATTTTATTATAAGCCAGGTTTATTATAATTTTTAAACAGGGAGTATGAAAATAAAACTATAAACCATGATAATGGCTGTAAGGTTTTTTTCTCTTTTACTTCACGACACAACAAGTCATGCCAAAAGAACAGAATTCTATTTTTCTTAAAACAGCAAAAAACACCACCAAGCACTATCCACCACGCTAAGCACAAAAACCAATAAACTATCTTTTTTTGGTACCAATTTCAGTCCAGTGTCCAAACAAAGGAACTCCTTTTTTCCATTTTGTTCCATTGCAAAGCCAATACTCTTCTCTAAAATAGCCCCTCGCACATGCGGGAATGTCGCCAACTCTCAAAGAATCTACCGCCAACAGCACACCATGGTAGCCAGACACTACATTAGCAGTACTCTTGTTTTTAGTTTTACACAATTATGTCACATCATGTTAAAAAATTGCAACCTCTAGAATGCAAATACTCACTTTGTGATAAGTTGTCCCAACACCATACAGGTATCTTGTTCACTTTGAAGAAATTCATTTGCTTTTTCTTCCACATGATTGTAATCAACTCCAATGATTTGCGCAAGATCTGTTAAACTGATACGACCTACAAGAATAAACTCAAAATATTAAAAGACTGAAATGAACTCACAAATATTTGTTATTAGCATATAATTTAAAATGAGAATATAATATGAAATAATTTAGATTCACCTCCATGGACATAAAGTTCATCCCTGATTTCCTTAAGAAGACGTGCATGTGTTAAATATTCTTTTCCATCAGTTGTAAAAATAACTTCAATAAATTTGGACTCTATTAACTTTTTCACAATTTCAATACAATTCCTCTCAGATAATCTGAAAAAAAAAAAAAATAAAAGTTTTAAAATTTTCTACTCTGCTAAATATTTTTTTTTGACTCTATCACCACATTTAAATTGCACTCCGGAAATTCAATGTAATGACCAGCAATCCTTATTATGCTGCATAGTGATTTTTAGGTGAACAGAACTCATCATTTTGAGCCTTCAAATCACATCAATAAGTCATTCTCTGATGAACTTTGAATCAATAAAACTATACTAAACTAAACTCAATGCAGCAACAGCCCACGTGGACCACAAGGCCTATGGTACCCAACTCAGTTTTCATGACCTTGGTTTCTGGAGTGCATGTGCAGATCCGGTGGTTGGTCTGACCTGAAACCCCGAGTGTTTAGTTTCCAAGCAAGCTTGGTACTCAATTATCGACCCACTGAAAAGATGAAAGGTTGTGTCAACCTTGCCAAGCTAGGGATTTGAACCCTGAACCAGTTGGCATGGAAATGCAATACATTACCACTCAGCCTGAAAACAGTACTTACAATAATTATATCAGGTGTTACGTTAATCTAATACAAAATGTCTTCAGTTTTGAATTTAATACATCAAGGTTTTTCTTTCACAGATATTTTTCCGAATAGCATTCAGAAAACAAACATACTAACACTTCTGAAATCATCAGATGATTTCTAAAGGTAACACTTTTCCTTACAGAGGCTTAAAAGCAAAATATTTCTCTTATAAATAAAAACTTGAATATGATCCAGTACATTTAAATAATTAAAAAGTTGTTTCTAACCTAACAATGTACAATTAATTAAAAAAGTCTACTTTCTTAATTTTACCTACAAGTACTTAAAAGGCTGAGCAAAGATTGATATTCATCAACATCGCACTAGCGAGTGAGTGGATATTAACGTTGCACTGTTCAGTTACGCGAGTACTTTTGGTGACGAACCTCATAATTTTGAACCATGGTCAAGTGACAAGGACGACACCTGAGCTGGCACCCCCTCTCCTAACTACCATACCACACCAACCGGAGGACGTTTGAGGTCTCGACAGATTTAAAGTTCATCGCTCCCCTACACGGCGAGTCTTTAGTGGTACAAGGCTCAAACTCATGACATGCCTGCCATGATCTGATACCTTGACCACTGGGCTACCACAGCCCTAACATCACACTATACAAACCACACATCACAGCAATACAAGGATTGTTAGCAACAGATTTTATAAATCTGAACTATAGTCAATTATTGAAGCTGATATCTGAACAAGTACCCCACTCTTCTAACTTCTATACCATCTGAATCTGAGCTCCAACATATCTTATGAACATCACATAAGCTACCCTGTCTTTAATTACGTCTCTCTTTAGAAAGATACAATTCAAACCTGCTAGTGGTTTCAAGTTCTTAACTCTAACAGGGCCATCACAGCCCACAAAAGATACAAAAGAATAGCAGCAGTTTCTAGGCAGAAACAAGAACTTTCTTACATTTTTATAGATTTATGAAAAAAAAAAATCCTCATAGTAAATACCTGTAATCAATTAGATTCAATACCTATAACTTTTCTGTTTATTATTTATACCAAACCTCTAAATTTGTTTTTGAAAGTAAAATATATAGAGAGATAAATATGAAAAATATTTCAAAATTGAATGATGACCAAGAATAAAGCAGTCAGACCTTACTGTAAGAATTTGGGATTTAGTGAATACTAATATCTCACTGTTCAGCTACATGTGGGCTTTTGGCGATGGTCAAGTGACAAGGACAACACCTGTGTGTGAGCTGACACCTCCTCTACTAACTTCCACACCCCACCAATGGGAGAACATTTGAGCCTCGACATATTTAACATGTATCGGCCCCTCTGCATGGTGGGTCTTCAGCAGTACTAGGCTAAAACTCATGACATGCCAGCCACAAGTCCATTACCTTGACCTCTAGGCTATTATGGCCACTCTAAAAATTTTGGGTATATTTTGCTTGACAGAGTACATTCAAAACATGAATGTAATAGCAGAGTGAACTTGGCATCAAACTTATGTTTAGTGATTGTTTAGTCAAGATATGATGGAGTCCTGTGTTTCATTTAAAGATTCACTACGTAGAGGAGCTGATGTGTGTTTAACCCTTTATCTCTACCAACAGTATTTATAAGTACCACTCACTTTAAAATTACATAGAATAACCATTTTTACGAATGGTCTGACAATACTTAGTAGGAATATTCTTTGAAATCCCTTCTTTCAAGATACATGGCCACACAGGTTCTATGATGAATATTTTAGTGGGAAAGGCAAATAGTTTCATAGCAGAAGTTGCATTATCACCTGACATTTTGATCGGATTGGGGAGATTGTCATTTTTGTTCTGAAAAAGTAGTTAAAGTAAAAAGGTAAGTGTCTTATTTTTTTTTATACATTAACGGAGACCTTAGAAAATGATTTGAATATTTATTTTAAGTGAACAGTGTGTATAATTAATTTTACAGTTGAATAACTTCGTGGTACTTATAAGCTCCCTGGGTGTTGGAGCAAGAACTTAGATTTTTTTGGTCCATTTGGTTTATTGTTGTTTTTTGTGTTGTAGAGTGCAGTAGACTTATGCTTTTTTTTTTGGCATTTCTTTAAGCTTAAGTTATTTATTTCACTTTTTTCTTGTTTTATTTTAACGTTTTAAAAAGTTTGAACTTTGAATCTGAGCTTGTTTTTTTGCCACACAATTAAATGAAATATCTATTCCAATTTAAAAAATTAACAACATTTTAATTTCTTTAAGTGTAACTGAGATTTAACAACAATATATAGGAGATTTTCAAGGTGCTATTATTGTTATTATAGTATTAGTATTATTTCCTTTTCTTAGGATGTCTGGAAAAAAGAAACTCAGTTTTCAAGAGGCTTTGGATTTATTATCGAATCTTCTATCTGAAATCAATGATGTACTGACGGTACTCTAAAGTACCAATTTATTTAATTAGCTCTGACAAATTAAATTTCCCAAAGTTGAGTATTTCATTTATGCATATCCCTTAATTTTCAATGCAGTGATTGAAAAAAAAAAATTGCATGAAAAAATTTGCAGTAAATCATAGTGTGGTAGATGAAGGGTTAAATTGTTCAGCCTAAAAGCCCTCTAATAAAAATGCCTGCCAAGAAAAATTAAGAGGCGCCAGTTGACATGTAAAACTTTCCTACTAACTGTTCAATCTGTAAAACCATGGTTAAAACTACAAGAGATGTTGGTAGTGGTTAAAGGGTCATGTGTCAGGAGCTGAAATAAGCAGCCAGAAAATGTTCAACAAACAAATTAGGTAATATTCTGTGACAAATATACTTACCCATGACCCAAGTACTTATAAAAAAACAATTTTTTTATTAAATGCAATACTACATGCAACAAAGAAAAAAATTAATATTATTGATCAAAATTTTCAGCTCTATATTTCCAATGTTGTCTGAAGTAAACGAGATGCAGCTCCTACTTTAAATTTTTTTTTGCGAGTTTATAATTTGTATTAGTAAAATAATAATTATTTTTAAAGAAATTGTTTCTGATGGCAATTCTTATTTATAGCAACATTTTATGCCAACAATTATGTTTGAACCTAAGTAACACAAAATTTAATGAAATAGGTCTATCACTTACAGCACTTTTTTGATACTTATGTATTAGCCCAGGGGTCGGTAAACTTTGAGCTGTGGTGTGCCAAACCTATCTAACAATATCGTTCAGTGTGTCGCACAGTAGGACATTTTTCTAAAAATTAAATTCCAAAGATAGTGCATGCAGAGTTAGAGAATAGAGATCAATAACACAGGTTTTATTATGTATTAATTTTGTGTCATTTAAAGATATTTCTAAGCAAAAAAATAAACAGCATAAAATGTAGCTATTTCTTCAACAAAAGTAAAAAAATTAAAATTTCACATATATTATGTATATTTTAAAACATTTATTTAAATAAGAAATGAACAACATAAAATAAAAGTATTCCCCTTAATTACAGTTACATAAAAATTTTAAAGCAAACCTAGTACTTGCACCGTCTACTTTCATATCGTAAAATCGGGGATACAATTTGATGGGATTTTGAGCATTCAGTTGTTGAACAATTTTTTTTTGCAGAGTCAAAATACTTTTCATATAAGGAAAGAATTCTTACTTAAAAGTGGAAAGCAGAGTGCATGAAATTTTCTCTTTTCAAACAATTAAATCTCTCCAGCAATGACATTCAATAATTTACAAAACATAGTTGTAAATTTATCTTCCGCATTATTTCGTATATGTCCATGATTCTGAAGATGTTTGTCAGATAAGGTCCATTACTAATTCATCAACTTCCAGCCACTCAAAAATTAACAAATTTGTAGAGCGGAGCAGAGTGCCACCAAGAATTTTACTGCGTGCCATAGGTTGCCGACCCCTGCATTGGCTCATTGACCATTTTCACCAAATAAAAAAACTATTACAAAATGCCACTAAATATGAAAAAGAAAAAAACATTTTTGAAAATGCTCTAATGCAATAACTTTGCTTTTAAGATGTCGTTTTTAAGCTGAAAATTTATTATAATACGCCTTGATTTCTAAGGAAGAGAATGTAGAAGTATTTCCAAAGTTATTGTTATCATTCCCTTAACAGCAACAAAAAAGGACGTTAATGGACACAATATGTCAAAAAGTTAAAAAACAGAAAAATGCAGAATTAGAAGTTTTACAAGCCATTTATTTAATTTTCGTGCAGTGTGAGCATGTATTTGATGAGGTGTAACAAAAGGCATGTACTATTTGTCCTGTAGATTTTCAATATTATACGACTGGACAATATAAATATATTCTGATTCATTTCAGTTTGTATCAGAAGAATAAGCACTTGTACCAGAACTTTCTATTAAAAAATTAAATACAGTTGTCATTAAAAGTAAAGCAACATAAAAAAATACAAGACAATATGTCATGGGCATATTTGTCAACATGTGCTGTTTTGATATGCACGTCTAAAGGCCCTTAGTAAATAATTTTAATAAATTCTAAGAAATTTGCAGCAATTTATTGTTTAATTAAAAATTATTTACCTTTGTATAGTAGAGCTTAATTGAGCACGCTGAAAATCAGCTGCCAGGCGTTTGACTTCATCCCAATCAGATGACATGCTTTTCCTTTCGATTTCAAAAGTAAACGTCATCAAGAGTTTAGTTGTTTCATGCTCCTTCAAAACAAATCCCTATATTGGATGACGACCGTGGTATCCGTGTGGTTTACATCGCAGTCAGCGACGTTCGAGCCACATCGTTCTTACTCTTAGGGTCATGGTAGCCTTGTGGTTATGGTCACGCACTCGTGGCTGGTGTGTCATCAGTTGAAACCTGACTGAAGACCTACCGTGTAAAGACGCTGATGCACGTTGAATCTGTCGATTCTCAAATTTCTCCCGTTTGCGTAGTGTCGAAGTTTGGATAGGAGATGCCAGCTCAGGTCTCGACGTCACCTGACCAAATTTGCGAGATCCGTCACCAATAGCCTCAAATCACCCTCGCACCATCGAGGAGAGAGTGATCATGTTTTTCCTTCCTCCCGTTAATGGTAATTTTTGAACCAAAGCCCGCGCTGCCCTCTTCGGCAATAAAAATGTAATGTGTGTTTTTTCAAAGCCGGTAATCTCCAAAACTACTGGACCATTTCCTCTGAAATTTTGACATAACGTTGTATTTGTGTGTGAATACGGACGGGTTCTTAGATACTCATTATTTCGTAATTCTTTCTAAATTTTTTAAAACTTAATTTTCAAATGATTTTCCAGTGTTATGACGTTTGTCGGAGGGAAGATTCGATCTGAGTACCTTCCGTTCCGAACGTACGAATGAAGCAAGTACGCTAACCATCACGCCAAAACGATCGTCCTCGCGGGATGTTGGTACAAGTTCATATAGATATCATATAGATTTTATAGATTTTTTTTTCATATAGATTTTAGTTTCCCCTGTTAAACTTTCAAAATCAATTTTACACTTAAGAGTTTCCTTATCAAGATCCCAAATCATCCCTAATAATTTCGTTGTACCTGTACTTTTGGATATGTGCTTACTTTCTACATTACTTTCCCAATAGCGCAAATTAAAACACCCACGTGACAAAATTTCCTTAGACCTTAAAATAAATTCTTTTTGTTGTGCAATATCATTCACCCCTGTAACGCAATCATTGTTGAATCGCATCCTGTTTGAAACGTATAAAAGCGAGGGGTGCTTTAAACACTTTTCATTCGTCATGGACCCGATTGATGCCTTCCCCGAGCACCTTTCTACCACTGTGGTGCCCGTGACGCTGCCCGATAAACCCGATGCGTTGGAATATGCTGCTCGGCAGGGCCAAGTCCGAGCTGGCACCATCTACCAAGAGCCCACCGCCAAACGGGTGTTTGTTCTGTTTTGTAAAGACCATTGGCATAAAAAAGACGTGGTTGGACAATTTCAAACGGGCCGTCATGGAGGCAAAGCATGCCAATGAATTTAGACCCAACGACGTGATGTGGGAAAAAACATCGAAAGGCATGTTGAGAAATCCAGATAGACTGCTCAAAAATACCGACAAGAGGATGGTTTACATTTACAACAACATATTTTTTGCCAAAAAAGACTTTACCTTTGGCTTGCGAACGGTGAAATCCGGAGAGATTCATTTGATTCAAACGACGCATGTACCCATGTTGATCTATGAATTGCCAGCCTCCAGTCTCAAGTGCCGAGCCCAACCCAATGTGATTCGGAGAAGTTTTGAGCCCCATGACCAAATGCTCTACCATCGAACCATCTTGGAGCCCCACACGGCGTATCCGATCCCGGCTGGAACAAACTACATTGTGTTGACAGTTCAAAAAACCACCTTTGGTTTGGACATTTTATCCCGAATCCCTTCTCTCCCAGCTCATTCAGAAGGGATTCCATGTGGGAGATTTCCGGAAAATGAAAAAGTTTGATCAAACTCCTTACAAGCTACCTCCACCTACCCCGATTCATGTACCGGCCGAAAAGCGACCTTTGGAAGAAAAATCTCTACCTTTCTCCAAGAAACGATCCAAAATGCGCATCACTCCCGTCATGAGACGTGTGTCCAGACGATATGAGCTACCGATGGCACCTGTGCAGATTCCACAACCACCTGCGCAGATTCCACAATCACCTGTGCAGATTCCAGATGTCCTAGAACCTGTGCAGATTCCACTTGTCCCACAATCATCTGTGCAGATTCCAGTGTCTCATGTCCTAGAGCCACCTGTGCAGATTCCACATGTCCCACAATCACCTGTGCAGATTCCAGTGTCACAAGTCCCACAGTCACCTGTGCAGATTCCACCTATGCAGATTCCACTTGTGCATATTCCAGATGTTCCAGAACATGTGCAGATTCCAGTGTCACAAGTCCCATATAGCCACCTATGCAGATTCTCCCAGAAACTATGCAGATTCTACATGTATCAGAACCTGTGCAGATTCCAGTGTCACAAGTCCCACAGTCACCTGTGCAGATTCCAGTGTCACAAGTCCCACAACCACCTATGCAGCTTCTAACAGAGCTCGACACTTTGGACCCTTTGGAGTCGACAGATGCATTCGACCAGCTCATGTCGTTCGTATTTGGACCCCAAGAACTCCAGCTGCTTCACACGGTACCCTCTATTTTTGATGGGAATCTCTTCTCCTTCCTGGATGAATTTGAAAGGGCACCTATGGACTTGACAATGCCCAGACTAAACTCTTGTGTCAAAAAATCTATCGGATTTAAACCCATCCAACCCATGGATCTGTCTGTCAATAGTTGCCTGTAGCTCATTGTATATATTTTTTGTATGCCCAGACTTGTGTCAAAAAATCTATCGGAGCCATCCAACCCATGGATCTGTCTGTCAATAGTTGCCTGTAGCTCATTGTATATATTTTTCAATAAATAATGAATCAAGTCTCATTTTTTTTGTCAGAATGGTTTCGGTACAACACTTGTTGGACCACCACTATCGTATTTGGAAATCTGGGTCGGTGGCCGGATCGCGTCAGAGTATCCTTACACCCTTTTTTTTAACCCAACTTTGGCGTTTCAATTTTGTAAAAAAAAATTGGACCCGGAAAAAGGGGGATCGAGTCGAGTTGACTCGGTCTCCCTTTTTTCGGGGTATACCAAGTTTGGATCGCTCAGCTAATGTGCGCTCATTTATGCTGAATAATCTTTCTGGGCCAATCGAGTCGACTCGGTTTTTCAAGACAACGTTGGAAGGACCAGCCAATAGAAATTGTTTCACGTGACCTCATTAGAGTATAAAAGTCCAGTAGTCATACCTCGGAATGCTTTTGAATGGCTAAATGATTTTTTTTAAGATTGTCAGGATTTGGAGTCTTGTTTCCATCTCAAATTCTGGCAGTCTTAACAGTAAATGTTTTTTAGCAAAAATCTTCAAGACCGAAAATAGGGGGGGGGAGTTCCCCCCTCTTTTTTCGGGTCCATTCATACACCAAGATTGGACCCTCATCACCAAGATGGGAGGGCTTGTCACCTAGATGCATCACTGTGAATAATCCCCAAGATTGGAATGAGGTGGTAATCGTCACCAAGATTGGAATGAGGTGGCCCCCTAGATGCATCAAATTACCTGTGAATCATCACCTAGATTGGAATGAGGTGGCCCTCTCACCAAATATTTCATTGGACCTGTCCAGCATGTCATTTGACCTGTCCAGCATGTCATTTGATCTGTCCAGCATGTTATTGGACCTATCCAGCATGTCATTGGACCTATCCAGCATTTCATTGGACCCGTCCAGCATTTCATTTGACCCCCGTGTTGAAATTTTTTTTGAAAGACATCTGTTTCATTTGACCTGTCAAGAATTTCATTTGACCCCTCGTCGCTCTGGGGTGGAATGAAAAATTTTCTCTCGGCCCTGAAAAATCTTTTTCTGTGAAATTTGAAAAAAATTATGCTGTTCATACATGATTGCTCTCAGGAGAACTTTGAGGATACTTTGATTGAGACCCTAAAAACAACGTTGGGGTATAAAAACGGGTGAACATAGACACGATTCATACAAAAAGAACCGTTTGAACTTTTCTTTGGGATGGAAACGTTAAATGCATGGTTTGGATAAAAAGTAGGTGCAAAATGGACATGTGAGTCATATAAAAAGAGTCGTTGGGAACGAAAGGGGGGAAACAAAAAATACGGTGTGGAGATTGATTCAAATGAGAGGGTTTCAAAGGAGAGGGTTTTCGTTTCAAATGAGAGGGTTTTAAATGAGATGATTTAAAATGAGATGATTTTCAATTCAAATGAGATGGTTTCAAATGAGACAGTTTTCATGATTAATTTCAAATGAGATGGTTTCAAATGAGACAGTTTTCGTTTCAAATGAGACAGTTTTCATGATTAATTTCAAATGAGATGGTTTCAAATGAGACAGTTTTCGTTTCAAATGAGATGATTTTCGTTTCAAATGAGACAGTTTTCGTTTCAAATGCGATGGTTTCAAATGAGACAGTTTTCATGATTAATTTAAAGTGAGATGGTTTCGAATGAGATGGTTTTCATGATTAATTTCAAATGAGATGGTTTTCATGATTAATTTCAAATGAGATGGTTTCAAATGAGACAGTTTTCATGATTAATTTCAAGTGAAATGCTTTTCATGATTAATTTCAACAAAGGTCGTTTCAACAAAGGTCATTTCAAAAAAGGTCGTTTTCCATTTCCAATCATTTTTTGAAAGGGTCACGGTGCTCAGCTATTTTTTCGACCGACTGTATCATGTGTGCTTACCAACATAGCTGCAGAGGAGAACTTATCCGGTTTGTTGACCTCTTTTTTCTTTTGATTGAATGGAGCTGAAAATTTATTCCTAGCGAGTTCGACCATTTCGTCGTTTTTAACTTCTTGTTTAAGGAAGTTCATTAATAATTTCAGAGACCGGCCTTCACACACACCAGGAGTATCCTCCTTGAAATTTTTGCTTCTTTCAAACGCTAATAATATATCTTCTGGGAGGCAAGATTCAACCAAAGGACTCAAAAACTCGCCTTACTTGTCCTGTGTCCGCCCTAGTCTCTCCAGAGCTCGAATCTTTGCTTCCAGTTCCTCATATAACGCTGGGAGATCTATTTTAGAGCGTCCGGTGTGGCTGCGTTTCTCATTACCATCGACAGTAAATCTCTTACATAGATGGTAGTTCGGATAACGGTAGTTTGCGTGATGAATCAAGTGGTTTTGACAGAGTACAACGGAGATCAAATGACTCGCGAGATGGTAAAAAGAAAGGGTCAGAAGTAAAGCGTGAGTTGGAGGAAAAAGGGTTAAGTTTTACAAATAATCAGGGAGAGAAACACACAAATAAGACCAATAAGCGCGGACCACTTATCAGATCAATACCTAGTTCTTGGTCTGAGAAAGGTAGAATGATAAAAAAAAGTAAAAATCAAAAGCTAGGATATAAAAGAGCAAATGAATCTAGGTCAGGAGGACCAGAAAGGAAAGTTCAAAAGGGTTCAGAACATAGAGTTCCTAAAAGAAATTTGTCAAATTATACTAATAGTGTGTTGCCAAAATACAGAAAGAAAAGCCAAAGGGAAGAGACGATAACACCCACCACAAGCGGCTACAATCTGAGAACAAGAAAGGGGAAAAGAGAAGAGTCCCGACCGACCATAGAGAGGAAGACACTACAAGGAGGACCAGTTCGATCCAGAAAAGGCAGAGAAAGGAACGATAGTCCATACATCGAGGAGCGAAAAAGATCAGGCAACAAGAATGCCAGATGAGGAGGTGATCAACAACGGCAAGACCAGGAAAGGAGAGGAACGTGTACAAAGAAATCCTTGTCACTGGAGGTCTTGGTAGGAAACGCCAACTACAAGTCATAAGTACCAGGCTGTGTATCGTTTCTTTTTATATTCTTTCGAACAAGTGGTCGGAAGAATTTTTGCAATAAAGCCAAGTCACGGTCGGATAATTAAAATTTTAGAAGCCAAGCAAAAGTGGACACTAAAATGAGAGTTTTTCTAGAAAAGAAAAAAAGCTTTTGTCTTATAAATTTTTTGTATAATTCTGTAGAAAACAACTGTAAAAATGCATTTGTTTACTTCTGTTATGACTTCGCTAAGATGCGACAATTCCTTTGGTTGTTTGTTTTGTTTATTGAAAATGTTTGTAATTGTATAGTGTATATATATGTGTTGTTATATTGTTTCATATTAAGAAACATCTGGTTTTGGGAAACGCGGCGTAGATAGCATACTAACATAACGTTTAACCAGCGCTGCGCGATTTGAGGGGAAGTTTTTGAAAGAACTAGATGAAAAATATGTATAGAAATTAGTTGCAATTTAAAAGTGATATGTACTGTATAAAAATTGTGAAATGTAATCATAATGTGTAAATTTTTTTTTTCAAATCACTTAAGAGATTTTTGTTTCAGGGTAACAGACCCTGAAGTCTATAAGAAATTAACCTATACAAAGAACGGAGCTAAAGAGAAGATGTAGAGAAGAAAAATTGTTAGAATTTAAGTAAACATTTAGGTAGAATTAAGTTAGTTAAGAGACGTGTGGGCCTCGTTTTTTCTACCATTTAAGTCATATAGGGTTTTTTCCCAGCTCTGTTACCCAGATGGGACACGTCTATTTATTCTGTACATGTGAGAATCTACCGTGATTAAAATGCATGACTTTGAATGCTAGTCTATTTATTTAAGTAAAATTTATTGAAGCTGTGGAAATTCAAATTAAGGAGAAATATTAAAAATTAAACTTAAGATGAATAGTAAAAATTAAAATTTAAATGAAGCATTAGAAATTAACGGTTAGAATAAAATTTAGGCACGAAATTTCTTAAGGGCCATTAAGACCTCGAATAAATCACGTTTTGTTTCTTGGAGGGGGATTGTGACGTCTTACGCGTCTTTTCTTTAACAAGTCCTTTGGGTTCTTTGGGCCAGAATTAATGGCAATTCTTTTCCAACCAAATCCAAGAAACGAGAAGTGAAGAGATGCAAATAATATAGGATAAATATAGGATCTTAGAGTAAGTGGTATGGCAATGTAAAGGAATGTTAGACAATTGAGGTGCGTTGTGGCAGTTGATGATTATTGCAGTTCGTGGTTCAAGATTTAAGTTCTACGTGTCGTGGATAAACACATATTGGTGTTCGACTAGAAGTTAAACGTCAAGCTACATACCATTGTAGATAAAGACAAGTTTATTATACAGAATAATATAAGGTAGGATTGTTTACTTATTAGTATATTTGAAGATTAGGCGGTTCGATTATTGAGATTGGTCTGAATTATATTGTGTGTTGCGTATTGCGTCATCGTAGATTCTCTCATATTAATTATAATTATATTTGTTAAAAGTTTATGTTGAATATCTTAAAATCATATTAAGATAATGTTTGTTCCTAGTTCTTTCGCTGACCCTACACCTCTAGCCCACGCTGATACTTCGAAGGATGTACTTCCAAGGGGAGGTACATCACAAGTATCCAAATAAGAATTTTCAACAAAAACATATAAATCAGAAAATTAGATAGTAAAGAACCATAAACAAAAATAAATGCGAATCATTAATATTTATAAGAAATAATGGTACTTGCGTATTATCTCAACAATTGACGATTTGTGTTGTATGCACTGAATTGGCAACCAGGTGCTTCGTTCGATATAATGTCACCAATAGGCTGCAGTAATATGTAAGCAAAAAAATATTTTCAAAAATACACACAAAAACATCATTTAGTTCATAAAGTAGTCAAAAACATATAAATGAGGGTAGTCTTAAACAAAGGGAAAAATAATATATTAATTTGAATCAAAAAGCTATCTTATACAAATTAAATGTACCCGAATTTGATGAAATGGTTCTGCTCTGGAGTCTGTGAGGGCGAAGGGTTAGTTTTACAATGCTTCTGGGTAGACAATTTTTTTGTTTTGTTTCATTGTTTGTACAGATACAAAAATGATTGTTTGGTCTGCCTATTCTAGAACACATCAAATAATTGTCCATGTAAGAAGAAATCCATGTCTAGATCTAAGCCACTCAATTTTGAAGATATGCCCTGAACTTTTTTGATAACAATTGGAAATTGTAAAAATCTTCAATTATTATTGATGATTTGTCGAAGATTTATGATGTGAAATCCATGTTCATATTTAAATTTTCCTTGCGAATTTAATACAAAATATCTTTAACCCTGTGTGATTTATATTTCTTCCTTAACTCTGTGTTGGAGAGCACGTACAATCAATATATGATTGCAAACAATGCACAAATTTTATTTGGTACTATTATGTTACTCACGTCATTAATGATACATCCAGATGTCTGTTACATTTTGAATGTAAGCAGTCACCTTAATTATTTTGTGGTACATTGCATTGCTATTGAGCTGTGTCTTTTACGATAGTCTTGGTTTTGTGTGAGTGTAGTTTATTTTTTCATTGTTCTTCATTTAATTTTTTAATTGTTTTTCTTATTTCTCAGTACAATTGGTGAGAATTATGTTCTGTTAATTAATTTTTATTTGCGTTCAAACTATATAGTGAAATTGACCTCTTTGGAGTGATTTATCCAAGTGGAAGGAAATATTCTGTTTCTTAACAATTCTTAACAATTGAGATTTTCAACTTGCTTGCTCGGTGTTTGTTGTTGTCTTGTCCTTCCCGAAGGGAATGAAGGAAAATTGCCAGATCCTGAGACAGGTTGGACTTCTAGATGTACGCCTGTCGTGGGCCGTAGCCTTAAGCACCATACAAGTGACAGTACTATTTAGCTCGGTTCCTTCCCGATTTAGAGGGAGAACACCTTGGGAGGGTCAGGGGCCCTCCACCAACCTCACGAGAGGACTTGTGGCTCGATGGCAATTTAGAGTACCTCCTTGCTGCAAGGGCACTGCACATTTACATAAATTCATGTGTTCTCTGGGATTCGAACCCACGCTCTACAGCACAGCATTCAGTGTCTCTAACCACTATACCGGATGGGCGACTGCTTTCTCCGTGCGTGACAAATATCTTCCTAAAAAGCTTTACAGAATGTATTCGGTTCCAAGTAAATGAGTTATATCTCCATTTGTTTTGCCAGTTTTAACAGAATCTATCACCCCTCCCTCAAAATTGTGGTGGAAATTAGCCAAAGCCTACTGTCGCTGAAAGATTTGGCTAATGACAGGTGTTGGAATTTGTGTGCATATTGTTATTTATCTTATAATTTTTAAATGTCTAATTTGTGTGGCAACGGTAAAACCAGATTGCTCCCACTATTTATACTGGTGCTTCTGGCACCATAGTTTGTAATGAATGAAGTGCGTAATATTAAAGATGTGAACTGCCGAGTGAGTGAATATTAAGGTTGCACTGTTCAGCTACAAGAGGGCTTTTGGCGATGGACCACGTAATTTTGAACCATGGTCAGGTGACGTCGACGACTCTTGAGCTGGCATCCCCCCTCCTAACTACCACACCCACGGGAGGACGTTTCAGCTCTCGACATATTTAGCGTGCATCGCTGCCCTACACGGCTGGTCTTTAGTGGTACTGGGCTCGAATTCGTGACATAGCCAACCACGATCCGATATCTATACCACTCGGCTACCGCGGCCGGTTGTAAACTGCCGAAGACTTGTTGTTATTTTATTCCTGGTCCATTATCTAGTCCGTACAAGAGGAAACAACAGGTGTACATCTCGCCCTTTGCCACGATGAATTTTGTGGGCCTCGATCTGACATCTTTAGACAGGTGGAATTAGTAACAACAACAACACAACAGAACTTGAGAGGATTAATTTACTCTTTCAAAGTGATCATGCTAACCATTGTAAATTGCTGAAAGAATTAGAAGATTTCAGCCTTATTCTTCTTAGAAAAATAATTTAGCCTAAAAGTGTGAATCTCGAAGTCGACATGAATTTAACAAGCATTTACTTGCCTATTGAGGAAGCTGATTATGGATAGATCTTTTTGAATTAAGTTGACAAGCAAAAGTGAAATAATTTTTCAGAGAATCCAAAACACAAATACAAAAGAGATCCATCAAATAATTTCCTCAAGACTTCACACTTGAACAACTTTTAAACCGAATTCCTTCAAATTATGTAACTTAAAAAAAAGACAAATAATTTCCCCCCTTTATAACTTTTAAAATTCAAATCTTTCTTCTCATCTGCTTTTAGATTAAGCGGACCTATCTAAATGTGTGTGTGGGTTGTTCTTGAGAATCAATGGAGACAAGTTGACTGTGGGAATCAAAATGAATATGTTTATGTTGCATCTTATGATTCATCAATCATTTTAATAAAAATTGATTAAAGAATACAATTTTTTGCTATCGCGCGATATTTCATTGGGTATTTTGAAATAGTGAATTCTTTTTTTACCAACCACACACATACATATATTCAAGCATTTCATTATATTACCAAAACTGGTTTTTTACATAACACTTATGAGTTTTTACTAGTACTTGTGTGATTAATTCGAGTTCTAATTAATATATATATATAATTTATTATTCCAAATCCAACATTGAGTAAGTATCACAGCTTAAGGTTAGTTTTGAGTAACTTTTATTCTTTCTCAATATTATTTAGTTCACCAAAAATAGTCTTGAAATAAAAACACACAAAAATCAATATTAAAAAAAAAACATTTATTTACATGAGTGGAGCGAAAAAGGAATATATTCTTTTTATAAAAGTATTAACAAATACATCCTCTCTCTGATTGAGCTGCCTTGCATGGCGTTGCCAGATTATAAATTAGTCTTCATGCTTGCAGATTCCTTCGATTTTCCTTGGGGAAGTAAGTTCTTTGGAGAAAATCTGTAAAACGCGCTCGATTTCGTTACCTCTGTTTGGTTTAAAGTCAAATTCCCTGGTAGTTAAGGTTACCAACTATTGGGCTTTTCGAAATCGGTAGGAATTTACATTTCCATCAAAGTGTCCATTTTTGTTCCCATAATTTAAGTAAGAACTAAAATATTTAAGAGCTTGCATTCAATTTGTCTAATTCAATCTAGGTTGATTTTCAGTGAATAGAGTTACAGTTCTATATTTTAAGAATTTCTTATTGTTATCTTAAAGTTTTCTTCGCATAATGTCGAAGAATTCGACACAAAATCGGAACAAATTTTCAATCAGAAATGTGTTCCAATTTTCACGAACATAGATCTGTCACTCATACACACTCATTTATAATGGAACATTCTAAAAATTTAGAATTTTTTCAAAAAGGTACAATTTTTCATTTGAATACATAAAATTTAAAACCCTTGTGGTACAGAAGACTAAATATGTGACATATTTTATGTCAGAAAAAACGAATTTATTCAAATAGAGTATTCAAAATATACGTTGCTTTTTTAAAGGACGGTGAAGACAAAATATATTAAGGTTCGAGCATTTTTTTTCTTTCGAAAAAGTATTCGATTTTGGGTCTTATTCTCACATTACATGATGTCAGCCATAATGATTGCAGCAACTTTTATAAAAAGTCCAACGGTTTCTTCAGGCATACTTGGAATGTACTATTAAAAGGCTAGAGGAAGTAAGCCCGCGCGCTTTACACTATATAAATATAGTAACAATGGTTTTACAAATAGACTTTTCCTGGCAGAACATTTGAACTGCCCATTTTTCTTGAATGGAAGGAAAAAATGAGGCTTCTTAATAAAGAAGTGTCCCGCACTCGTAATTTTTCAGGTGGTAACCCTAATGGTAGCCTATATACAAGGAAAGCAAGCAAGCGTCTCGAAGTATGAAACAAGCATCTAGTACCAAATCCGTAGTCGTTTTCCACACATCAATCGACCTTTTTATGCCTTGTTCACTTTGCGTCTTCTAACGATACGATATCTTCTGGCAGCAGGCGTGGCCTTAGGTTCTCTGTAAGTTGGGATGTCATCCTCCTCGGGACGGATCTTAGGGTGCTTCTTCAGTTTTCGTCTTACAATCCTCTTCTTCAGAGGTGCGCTGTACTCATCGTCAATTAGTTTCAGCTTCAGTTTCTCCAATGGGGCAGATAATGAATGGGCGTTGCTGGAATCATAATCAATGGCATCGGGTCGGACGAAGGGGACAGGAGCCATGTGTTCGGGATACCGGGGAACAGGTCGGGCGGTCTCATGTCGGAGTCCTGCTTCAAAGTCTCGGACGTGTCCCAGGAAGCTGTTAGGAGCGGAAATTGTGGTCTCGGGTTGGGAAGATAAGTGGTGGTAGGGTACATCCAGGGATTGAGAGACGACAACCTTCTTAGGCTCACGGTAGAGGTCGAAATTGATGTCGTAATGATTAAGGGCGTCATCACAGAAGACGTTGAACCACCAGTTGCAGACTCTGGTCATCTGGTCGAAGACTGTACCATTAGGACAAAGGAAGCGATCGTGGCGACCATCCGGTTGGCAGTAATGCCACATCTGGAACGGAAAAAAGGGGAGTGAAAGCGCATGAATGAAAAATTGTTTTCTTTCCTTTTGGTTGCTAAAGCTTTAAATAAAATTACATAAAGTTATAGGAGCCGTGGGTAGCCTAGCGGTTACAGCATCAGACTCCAGACCGGAAGGCCTGGGTTCGATGCCCGCACCATCAAATATCCTCCTTCAGTGGGTCCGAAAGTGTTGTGGTCTGAATCACGAGTGCAGTGGACTGGATAATATTTCCCTCCTCTTCAGCTCCATGCCTAAATTGGGGAGGTGGAGATAGGTGGTGTCGCCATTTATCGTTCATTCGAGGAATTTCACCGAGCTAATTCGTACTGTCACCTGCATGGTGCTCAAGGCCAACAACAGGCGTACTTCTAGCCCCTTGCCACGATAAAATTTCGTGGGCCTCGATCTGACTACGTCAGACAGGTGGCATTAGAAACAACAACACATAAAGTTATTAAGAGCTTTTTAAAAGCTCGTTTAGAATTGAAGTTATCATTTTATATTCTCAAGTTTCCTAAACATGCCACTAATCCACTGATGTGATAAATTCAGGAAGGAATGAGAAAATTTTCTATTACAGCGAGCGTTAGTTAATGTGCCCTCGCTTAGTGGCGTTGTGTTGAATATCCTGGCGTTCTTACTAGGGATGGGGATTCTTTCCGAAAAAGATCGATTTTTAAATCGATTCTAATCGTAACCTGATGAATTGATTCACAAAGAAATCGATGTCTAAAAGATCGATTTTTTTTTCAAGTCTGCATTTACAATGTAAATATAAATCCATTTTATGAAAAACAAGAAAAATACCATAATAAACGATCTCTTATCAGTAAAATCAGGGGATTTTTTTAATTCAGGGAATTCGATTACAATTATTTTTATTAACATATCAAAGCATCAGGTATAAAAGAAGACACATTTATTTTCTAAATGTATTTGTTAGATAAAAAATTTCAGAAAATAGATTATATATAGCTTATAGTTCCCAATGCTTAATATCTAAGCTTTTTAAAAACAACAGTGTCTACTGGGATCCAAGCGGTTCTGCTCATCCCTTGCGATGTTGCCGGCAATTGAAAAAAGGCGCTCACAAGGAATAGATGATACTCTTATAGATCACGGCTATTGTGAGAAGGAGATAAGAAGCGTTTTTTGTTTTTGCTAGTAAAGTATAGGATAATACTTCAGGTGCACAGTTGCCTGCGATAAATAGTGTTTAAATTCTTCGTTTTTTATGGTTTTGACCAAAACGGAAAAAAAAAAATCGAATGTCAATTTTCTAGGATGAAATATCGATTCAGTGCTACATATCGATATAAAAAAATCGATTTTTTGGCCCGGGAAATCAATTTTTCGATTAATCGATCTCAGATCGCCATCCCTAGTTCTTACAGAGCTTGATTTTCGCTTTTTGAGAGGAAGGACATGACGGTGGTAAGAGGCGAGGCATTGAATAACTTGCAATTTATGTTTTATTTAGATTTGTGTAGTAGTAGTTAGTGTTCCTCTTTTAATGTAATGTCTTTAGAATCGTTGATAAAATAATTTTAATCAGCAAAATGATTCTGCTTTCATGGAACTGTGGATCAGTTTAAGCCATGGACAAAATTTATTGTAACCCAATTAGACTACAAAAAGGCTTCGTGTCGTGTCCATTATCATTTTTGTTCTGTCAGATAAAACATAGAAAAGTGAATTATTTTTAGCAACTGTCAGTTTTGTTGAACTAACTTTAAAAGAACTTTTTGATAATAAGGTTTCCTCAGTGTTTCACTAGAAGTTCGTTCAAGGTGTCAGTATAGGTTATCATAATCTACTTTTAGCAATGTTCTTTATAACAGGCTTATATTTGGAAAAAAGTTCCATTCTCTTAAGAAAATTCTTTCAATTGATATTGGCGAGTCCATGTTACGGAGGAATTTATTTTGTGAAAGAAAGAAAATTTATCGCAACATTTTTATCTTGTATTTTAATCATGAAAGGGGAAAAGCAATTTTTATAGCTCTACTTGTTAATTACTTTAAATCTAAATTATTAATTTTAAATGATGATTAGGAACAAAAAAAATTCTTTGTTAATGTATTCGTTTCTAAATATATTCTAATATGGGTACAAGGCTGAAAAAACCGGTGATATTAAAAAAATAAAAATATTTTAATCAGAACTATCTTTTCTACCATTGAAAAGGCAAGAAAGAAGTAGAAGCTTAGAAAGTGAATTACGAGTAGTTTGCTGAAATCTGTAAATAACGGAATTAAAAATAAAATGAGTGAATGGTTTGAGAATTTTATACAATTTTCGTTGGAAAAGTTGAAAATTGCTTAAAGATTTTAAAGTAATCTGCTCTCTCCCCAATATTTTCACATTTGAAAATTTCCACATACACGCATAGTACAAATTCTTTATTCATTGGGATTTTAGTGTATGATTCTACCTTAGTATTTTCTAAAGAATAAACGTTACATTTGTTTCGCGTGTATGTGTAAGTGAAAAAATATAAATCATCCATTATATACACGAATTCAACTCCTTAAGGTGGAGTTGTTTTTCTTAAAATCAAACACACAATTCTTCCTTTGATATTTTCACTTGCATCTGACATACACACAAGGAACTAGAGCACATTAATTTACCTACTGACATATCTAATTGAATTAAAATCAGTTTTCAATAAATTTACGTCTACAGAGAAGTTTTGTTTGTTTTCGAAATAATCAAAAGTAATATATGATCTACACATTTACGAGTAGAATTTGCACATATATTCTGAATAAAATATAATTTTCATGGTAGTTTATGGACTCAGGAAGTTTTTGAGGTAGACAAATGGATGATAATTAGAGGGGCTGGGGAAAATAGGAGACGACAAAATTTCCCAGTCTAGTTTTGCGATTTTCTTGCTTTTTGCCAAATAAGTATGTGGCCAGGCAAGTGACGCACATAGGAGTTTTACAAGGTGGATCCAGGGTCGAATGCCCACCCTCCTCATATCATGCTTCAATACACCGCCCAACATATTCTTTTGATTTTATCGATTTTCTAGAACTAAAAACTATAACAAATTAATTATTGAATAAATAATTACCATTAATTAACATAGTTAGTTATTAATGACAAATATTTCATTAAATTTAACGTACTATAAATAGGATTATAGTCAACCGAAAAAAAAATCAAGGGCTTTAGGGAGGGGTACAGACCCGGGGAACCCCCCTCCCTGTTGTGTGCGCCACTGAACCAAGCATCCTTATGGAACAATATGCTGAATCGGGCTTTTCATTAGCTCATAGTGTATTGGTTCTTCAATGTTCTGAGGTCATCACGCTTTTATATGTATGTTGTTGTTTCTGCCATCTGATCGAGACCCACGCAGTTCAAAGTGGCAAGGGGCTAATTTTTACGCCTGTCGATAGCCACAGCTTTGAGTACCCTGCAGGACACAGTTCGAATGGGCTCGGTTCCATTTCAATTTTGAGGAAGAACACCCTGGGGGTGGTCTGGGGCCTCCTTCCTCTCTTCTCCTTCCACCAACTTCACGAGAAGTGGTTCGACGAATATTTAGAATGTCTCTCTATATTTATATTTAGGGTAATTAGTTCACTGTGGCGTCACTTGACCATGGTTCAAAATTACGTGGTCCGTCGCCAAAAGCCCTCGTGTAGCTGAACAGTGCGACGTTAATATTCAATCAATCAATCACTGTGGCAACTTCCTATCCCACGTACTCCAACTAGAAATGACAGGAATAAAAGAGCCTAATAACTGTCACGAGGGGTAACTACTACAGTCTAACATAGCGATACTCAACCTGCAGCCCACCGGACCTTTTTAAATGTCCCACTAATGGCCCATTGCTCTGAGAAATTCATTTATTTATGAAAATTCTTTGTTAAAAAAACAAATAGATCAATTTTGCTTTTTGCTGCCGATGTCGTATGGATGCGAATTGATATATATATATATATTCTTATTAGTGGTAATAGACAACAGTGGAGTAGCGACCATTTTATGAGTGCAACTAATTTTTAAATATCTTTAATATCTTGCAAGCGAAAAATATTCGAAGAAAATAGATTGTTTCAAGACGAAGCATGGTTTCGTAATTGTTTGATTTGTCACAAAAGTTTTGCATTTAAAATATACCAATAAACAGGAATCATTTAAGTTAATTCATTAAACTTTTCCTCGAATATCTCTTTTAAAGGGTAATAAATGGGCTTTTTTGAATAATCTTTACAACAGCAAAATGTGTTTTGACAATGGTAATGTCACAGCATTAACAAAGGTAAACTATGAGCTTTGTTATACCCTCAGAAACATTGAGAATAGTGACCGAAGAAGAAAGCATCGGATTGAAATGAAATTTAATGCACATAATGACACAGATGAGAGATTCACTTGATTTCAAAAACAAGACAATTAAACGAATACAGGGTGTACAACGACACAAATACTGGGCAACTTCAATAGCGCGTTGGACCATCTCCAGCTGCAATACATGCCGCCACACGGTCCGGCATTGAGTTGATTAGACATCTTATGTTGTCCTGAGGCAGATGGGCCCTCAAATCTTGAAAAGCCAACACTAAACCATGTACAGAGTGACACGATGGCATCTGCCGTTTTAGCTGATCCCACAGTGCTCTACAGGGTACAAATCGAGGGAGCGGGCCGGCCATGAAAGAGTCTAAAAATGACGTAGGAAGTCTTGAGAAACTCTTGCTGTATGCGGACGAGCATTATCTTGCTGAAAATTGCCCCTGGGAGACCATTTAGGAAAGGTTCTACATGGGGTCGAAGAATATCATCAACGTAACGTTGGCCCGTTAAGGTTCTACGCATCACAATTAAAGTGGACCGGCTATCATAGGCTATGACCCCCCAGACCATTACACCAGCTGTGCGGGCAGTGTGACGCAGAACAGTGTGAGGGGAATTGTACCGCTCACCAGGGCGCCTCCACACCCGCACACGGTTATCATCTGTCCCCAAAACAAACCGGGAGTCATCACTAAACACAACCTTTTGCCAATCTGTGACATTCCACATTGATCTGGCTTGGCACCACTGTAGACGCAGTTGCCGATGTTCCGGTGTTAAAGGGAGTTCACGGAAAGGGCGTTTGGATTTAATATTTGCTTCTGCAAGGTGTCTGGAAATTGTTTGTGGAACAATTGCTACACCTACGTCTGCTCGTATCGTTGAACGAGTCACTGTGGGGTCCACAAGTGCTTGCCGCACGATCCTTCGATCCTCTCTCCTCGTGGTCTTCCTGGTCGCTCCAGACCCGGTTTTCCGCGCGGGGGTACCTTCTCGTGTCCACTGCTCCCAACAATTTCTAACGGCACACTCCGAACGATCCAACTGGCCAGCAACACGGCGCGTCGACCAACCTGTAGTTTTCATCCCGATGATCAGGCCTCTCTCAAACTCGCTTAACTGTGAAAAATGTATTCTAGCACGTTTACCTGGCATGTTTCTCTTACCAAAGTCTTCCTACAATCGGCGGGTAATCGTCACGTTTATGAATCTTCGAATTTGCGCTGGCTTATATAGCACCCTCTTCCTGATTGTAGCGCCACCTCGGCGTGCATGAGCATGCGTATTGGCACAAAACTTGGATCATTTGCATAGCACATTACGCTGTTTCGTGATTGTACTTTGCTTCCTTCTTGGGTCACTATTTTCAATGTTCCAGAGTGTATCATTGGTAATCATATGAAACCGCTTACTGATGCAGAAATTGCAAAAGACTGATTCTTAAATGCTTCCAATTTAGAAAAATTTAGTGACAAAAATAAAATAAATAAATAAATAATAATTAAAAAAGGAAAAATAGGAGTTTTAATATTTTGATCAATTTCCACATTTTAAATTTTATATATTATCTTCGTCTTAAAGCCTTTCTCCCCCCACCTCCATTTATTTTCGTGTTGTGGCCCGAGTGAAATAGCTGACATATGTATGCAACCCGGCAAAAAAAAAAAAAAAAAAAAGGTTGAGTACCCCTGGTCTAACACCTATCTTGGCATTTGCCTGGGGATTGGTTGGTAGGTGGTTCATATAACGCATTTAAGGCAAAATCAATAGCTTCTGCCAATGAGCTGACTCTATTGTACCATGTCGAATAAGAATTTCAATAATGTTTGGGGGGAACTTGCATCAGAGTAATTTCTACAGTGCAGTGGTGACACTAAGAGTGTTTCGAAGTTTAAAAAAAATTCTCGAACTTCATATATACAGAGTGTTTTTTTTCCAGGTATAGAAGTTTAAGTTGGTATTACTTTCCAAGATGGCGACCGATTTAACAGCTGTCAAGTGATTTATTCCCAGTTTGGTTTGGCAATTCATCATGAATAGACTTACGCCTGAACAACGCTTTCAAATTGTGCAATTTTATTTCGAAAATAATGGTCGATTTTCATAAGCGAATTTTGTTTAGCGATGAAGCGCACTTCTGGTTGAATGGCTACGTCAACAAACAAAACTGCCGCATTTGGAGTGAAGCTAATCCACAAGTGTATGTCGAAACACCGTTACATCCAGAAACACTGACTGTTTGGTGCGCTTTATGGGCTGGTGGAATCCTTCTTCAAAAACGATGAAGGCCACAACGTTACAGTCAATGTTGATGGGTATAGAGCCATGATTACTAACTTTTTCATTCCTGAATTGAACAATCATGATGTCCAGGAGCTGTGGTTCCAACAAGACGGCGCAACATGTCACACAGCTCGTGCTACAATCTATTTATTGAAAGACACGTTTGGTGACCGCCTAATTTCACGTTTTGGACCTGTGAATTGGCCTCCAAGATCTTGTGATTTAACACCGCTAGACTATTTTATGTGAGGCTATGTAAAGTCATTGGTCTATGCGGATAAGCCACAAACGCTTGATCATTTGGAAGACAACATTCGCCGTGTTATTGCCGATATACGGCCACAAATGTTGGAAAAGTCATCGAAAATTGGACGTCCAGATTGGACTACATCCGAGCCAGCCGTGGCAGTCATATGCCAGAAATCATATTTAAAATGTAATGCCACAACATTATCTTTCGAATAAAAAAAAATCATGTCAATCGAATAATACATCGTTGTTTTATTGCAATTTAAAGTTCTATACCTCTAAAAAAACACCCTATAGTTCTAGTTTCTGATCACGAAGTTTTCTGAGATTGTAGTCTAATGGAGAAATTGTTTTCGTTTTTAACACCCTTTTATAAGCTTCACTTGAAGGAAACGGAGAATCTTTGAACTTTGTAACTCAACTTTGTTTGCTTATATAAAGTAAAAACTTCTCCAGAGAGTTTTAACTAGGTTTTTGAAAAAATTCACATTATTTTCAGAGTTACTACCAAATGAAACGCCTTTTTTTTTCTTAAAATTTCTCCCCTCTGTTGTAGTAAAATATGGATGAATCCACTTCTAAGTTATGTATTTCAAAAATTCTAGTTCAGCCTCTGTACAGAGGTCTGAGCTATTTACAGGCAAACTATTATAATAGAAGCATCTTTCATAAGAGGAGAATGTTTTGAAAATGGGTCATTCTATATTCATTTTTTATCAAAATATTGTACTTAAATATTTTTTTACTGTAATAATGTTCTTAAAATAATTTTATGTACATTTCCTAATCTAAGTGACACCAAATTTCATAAATATTATCCATTTATACGCTGTTGCAAAATCACGGTTCCGAACGTAGTCAGATACCTTAAGCAGCGAAAAACAAAATAGATCGAACCAATAGCTTTTCTACGAAATATCTGAACATCTTTTCTTCGGGATATTTTCGAAAATGTTGACTGTTTTATCCTTCTACTCACCTGGCACTTGGTTTCTACGTCAGCGTAGAATCCAGGGGTGGACGTGTGAGCGAGGCACTTGAATCCTGTTTCTGACAGGTGAGAGTAAACCGGATAATCTACTCCAGGGTTGCCGGGGATGGCGGACAAATCTCCTGGAGGGTAGTATTCTTCGGAGGAGAGGTTGTTCCCGCTCAACTGCAAGCAATAAAAAAGATCACACACAATAGAAATATTTGTTATTTTTTGTTAATATTTCTGAACTTTCGATCTATATCACTCGGTTGAGCCTGAGAGTTAGGGAGAGTTATTCACTGGTGTGAAATACTTAAGCAAAAATATAAATTTTAAGCAGATAGCCACGAAATTGCCGAAAAGATGGGGGTATAGAGATCAGTACAATGAGAACGCAATTAAGAAGAAAAGTGATGTGTATGTCAATGTCAGGAGCAAACGTCATAGGCAACGTGAGTGCACGCAAAACACGTGTGATCAGCTCGAGCAACTCAAGACTACAATAAAAAGAAGAACGGAGACTGAATTAAAGGCATTCGTTGCAAGAGGAAGTGAGCTCTTTCGTGAAATATAGCAAGAAGAAATCCCATGGATCCCATGGACATGTGGAAGGATGAGCTGGAGGAGGAGCGTACTTTGAACAGTGTGATTGAATAGTAACGTCGCACTGTTCAGCTACACGAGGGCTTTTGGCGACGTCATTTTGAACCGTGGTCAAGTGACGTGGACGACACCTGAGCTGGCACCCCCCTCTTCTAACTACAGTGTAACCGAGGAGTTTGGAATCAACGAAAGTGTCGTTTCGCGCGCTTCGAAAGCCTTCCGAACCATAGGTACAGTTGTTGGTTGATGGTGGCCACCCTAAGAAAATAACTGCAGTGGAGGATCGATATGCATGAATGTCCTGTTGGCGAAAAGAGCCCCATACGAGTCAGCAAGTACTATTGCTGAACAACTGTGTTTAGTAACAGGGCGATAAGTATCTTGATTTATTGTGACCAGACGCCCTCACAAAGATGGCCTATTTACCCGCAGTCCTGAAGGCCTTGAAAGCCCCCTTTGAAAGTTGGCTATCGGGGGCACCACTTAGAGTGGAGGACAAAAACTAAATATCTCATCAAGGGAGCCTTTTCCTCCTTACGGATGAGAGTCGTTTCAGTGTCACAAGCGATTTTCAACGCTTGTTGATTTGGAGAGAGGTCGGAACACGGTTTCATCACGGAAAGATACCGTTCATTTGGGGAGTTGCTATACTGAACACAGATGGACGACTCCACGTTATCTACAGAAGTTATGTAATCGGATATCGCTATTGAAAGGAGGTGATCCTTCCCCATGTACGTCTGCTCCGAGGTGCTATTGGACCAGACTTCGCTAATATGGATGACAATGCACGGCTTCACCAGACTGCCGATGTTCAGCAGTTGTTGGAAAGTGAAGATTTCACTTGAATGGATTGGCCAGCGTTCTCCCCTGATTTAAATCCCATGGAACATGTGTGGAGACGCTTAGTGGCCCGATTATATCTTCCGGGGAACACCCACCAACTGAAACAGATACTGATTTAGAAATGGGTACTCTTACCTCATGCTCTGTTGGATAATCTGGAGCTGAGTATGGATAGGTAGTGCGAAGCAACCATTGCAGTAAGGGGAGGCCATAAAGCATACTAAGGAACATCTGCTTGCTGTTCTTCCTTTAGGACAGTCAATCATGTGTTACGATTAGATGAGTTCAATAAAGCCTTTTTTTTCGTTTGATTCCATACTATCTGCATTGAATTAATTTTTGCTCAACTATATGCTTTCGTCACAGCTTAAATACAGAATATTGTTTCCCATTTTTGAATTTTATGTCTCTCAGATGATTTCTTGTTAAATTGGGACAAAAAAACGAACCCTGCTTAAATTTTACACCCCAGTGTATTGACGTCGCACTAAAAAGCAGCATGTGGGCTTCTGGCAACGAACCTCGGTCCAGTGTGACGAAGATGACACATACCTGAGCAGCTTCCCACATTCTCCTAACTTCCACACCACACCAACGGGGAATGTTTGAGCCTTGACAGATTTAACAGGCAACGGTCCCTTCTACGTGGTGAGTTTTCAGTGACTCTAGATTCGAACTCATGACATGCCCTATACGAGTCCATGACCTTGATATCTAGGCTAGCTTGGCCACCCCGGTTATGTCTGAAAGGAGTCTATTAAAATTTTTTGAAGCAGAAAAGGGTTATTGAAGACTTTATACATGTTAAGTATGTTTTTATATAGAGAAGAGTTGAGAATCTGGCAGTTTAAAGGGTCTATTCTATTATTTTTTTAAAAAAATTGTTTTCGTAAATATACAGATGTTGATGTAAATACAGATGTAAATATACAGAATATATTTGTTCATTTTCTATATTCGTTCATCAAATAACCCACCAAATGTGTGATAATTAATTCTATATATAGGTATTTAAAATTTCCGTATTAAAATGACCAATTGTTCATTGTACACAAGGTCGAAATGTTAATAAAGCATGGCGTAAAAAAGAAGGTGTCGTCCACGTCACTTGACCATGGTTCAAGTGAGGGAATGTGAGATTTTATGACGCAAGAGCCAAATCTGGCTATACTGCGCCAAACATTTGTGAAAATCTGTGATCTAGACGGGAAAAGAAAGAAAGGATAAATTGAATGACAAGAAAGAGGGTCGAAAATAGAGACGGATCACTAGGGTACCCCAGGTTCGTGAGACCCGTGTTTACCAAAGATAGTAAACCCCTTGGGAAAAGGAAAAGATCACTAGGGTACCTCGGGATTGTGACACCCGTACTCACCTAAAGAAGGTGAGCCCCTGAGGGGTGACCATGGTTCGAAATGACGTGGTCCGTCGCCAAAAGCCCTCGTGTAGCTAAACAGTGCGACGTTAATATTCAATCAATCAATCTCAACTGAGTTAAAATTAATTTCCTAGTAGTAAAAGGAGCCACCTGTGAGCCTCCGTAAGGATAGTCCTGAGGCACTGCCACCGGCCCATAGTAGACCGGTTCCTGGTGCTGAGAGGGACGATACTGACCACCCACAGGCACTAGGTGAATGGGTCGAATGGATGAACATCGGACTTTAAGTAACGGTCGTCGTCATGCAACTCCAAGCTGACAGGGATTTCTCTGGAAACAGCTTCGGGAGCCGATACGATGATGGGCACGTGGTACGATTCCTGAAAGTTACAAAATTGTAAATTATTCACATAAAATAATAACATATACGCTGTATGGATTTGATTACTGCCTCTTCGAAAGCAACTTTTGGCTGTGGTAGCTTAGTGGTCAAGTGAGTGAATATTAACGTCGCACTGTTCAGCTGCACGAGAGATTTTGGCGATGGACCTCGTCATTTTGAACCTTGGTCAAGTGACGAGGACGACACCTGAGCTGGACCCCCTCCCACCAAACTCTCACACCATGACAACGGGAGTACTTTCAGCCTGCGATATATTTAACGTGCATCAGCCTCTCTACACGGCAGTGCTTCAGTGACACTAGGGCTCGTACTCATGACATGCCAGCAACGAGCTCTTGACCATGACCACTGGCTACCACGATCTCTGTGCGCAATGGCCCCTGGCAGATTATGCTAATCATTTTTCGATTCCTGTAGGAGGTCGTGGAAAAATTCAGCTCAAAAAGGGTTCCGTTGGTTGGAAATGTTTGAAATCAAAATTAAAGTTTTGATTTTATAGCGCTTCGAATTTTTTGATGTCTTCTTCACTTAATGTTTTGTATTGTATGACAAATCCAAACTATTTACATTTTCTCCTTTTTTTGCAAAAAGAAAAATTTTAAGCACATTTACAAGAAAAATCCTTATTACATCATCATTATTACATTACCATTATTCACATAATTTAACTCCTTCGAATTTCTTTTTCATAGCACATCATTCCAATCACAATTACTGTTAACTTGTTTCATCAGGAAATTTTAAAGATATTTAATACGTGGTGTGTGAAGTAAGCTTACATGACAAAATTAAATATAAATACACATGCTCATAAAAACTTCCCGAGAAAATAAGATGCCAATAAACTTCGTAAATATGCACAAATAAAAAAAATTAATTTTATCCTCCGTCAGTTAGAATTGCCTGCAGTGTTATTCTAAAGTTTCGGTAATTTTCAAAATGACATTGTTAAGGGGACTTGGCACCCTTTGAGCAAACTTCTTTATTTGCGTATTTAAAAATTATATTTTAAAATTTTATACAATGTTTCTATTCAAGAAAATGTTACCAGATGAAAATTTTCATATATTATTCACACAATTTTAAAATTTAAATTTTTTGAAGAAAATTGGGAAAATTTTAAAATCCTACTCCTTTTGTAAAAGTAATTTTTGACCTGAAATTTTTTGTAATATTCTTATGGATGTTCTTAACAACTTTAGGGATCTATTTTAGAATAACTTCATTCGTTTTCGAGAAACAAAAATAAAATGTTGATATACAGGCTAAAAATCAACGAAAAAGCCAACATGTCTTACATTTTTTTTTTTTTAAAAAAGTATTCAGTTTATAGCAAAACGGGATCCCTAATTTTATTACATGCTTTATTTTTAACACGCAGGAAAAAAAAATTGAAGTGATTGGTAAATTATTGTCGAAGGAGTAGCATTTTGAATGCACTAAGGTTTCGAAAAACACAAACTGAGAAAACCACTTTAAAGTTTATAATTCTGAAAAAATAATTATTATAAGCTTAATTAAACTTAAAAATACCACTTTAAGATATTACTTATACGTTTTTCTTTAAAATAATTGCATTTTCGTATGTTTTCAACCCACACATTTTTATAAATGATCAACTTTTAGAGAGTACTAATTGCACAAAGAAAACTCAAGAAAAACTTAAAAATTTTTTTTTCTGTCACGACAGAAATTTTAGCTGTTTTTCTTCTTATAATATTAAAGTATTACATTTGTATGAAAAATATATCAGAATAAGAACTGAAATTATATATAAAATTATTAATATAAAATGCCTTAATTTAAAAATTTTACATGCACACATTTCACAAGGAAGAAAAATTACATTATTGTATTGCCTCGAAATATTCTGCTTTTTAATACTACACATTCTTTTTTATAGTTATTATTTCTATTTATAAAATAGATTTTTTTTTATCATAACGCATTTTTGAGCTTTTTTTTCTAAAAAAAAAGGGGTGTGTGTGTGTGTGTGTGGCTGAATTGCCTAATTTGTTTTCAAATGAAGTTTTATTCAACTTCTAACTTTCCGACATGCACAAGTGATATATCAATCGAAAGATAATAATGCAAATAAGATTAAATGAAAATAAAAAAAACGATAGGTTTGTGATTTTTAGGGTACCAAGTCCTCTTAAACCAGCATCTTAAATTAAAATGGCATTTGCAACACAAATAAACTAAAATATCCTGTAAAAAAAGTTATCTCAGGGCACGAAACAAGAGAAAGGACAACGATGGCAAACAAAGAAAAAGTGATTGTTTTTTGATCTCTCTTCTTTATTGAATGTCGGACGAAGTAGTTTTTGTTCGCTGATGCCACCCGCCGGAACGAATGTCCAGATAAAGATGGCGCATGTCAACAACCCATGAACTATCGTTTTATCGCTTTGCATTGTCTCCCGAATCGTTGTCTTAATGAAGGAAGTGGCAGACGTTTCTTTTTATAAATCTAAAAAAAGATATTTTTTATTTAAAATTATTTGGAATAAATAATACGACCGTCTTAACTTTCAAATCAAACGCGGAGAGTTCTTTTTTTTTACTCCAATCAGATGAGATCTAATTAAAGGATAGCCAATTAAAATACTGTAACAAACGAATCTAATATTGAGGACACAATTAAAATTATTATTATATATATATATATTCGCCAGATTTTTTATGAAATAAACTTATTATCAAATAAAAATTCCACGTTATGGGAAAAACATTTTAAATAATTTTTAATTGCCTTTTGAACTGTTTCAATATTATATTTAATAGTTTGGAAAAAATACACAATCTCAATCAAAACTTGAACTAAAACGAAATAAGGAATATTTTTGGGTTTCATACATTCCAAGACCGTTTGGCTTCCTTTTTTATTGTTTATTTAAATTAATTTTATTACGTTGCAAATAAAATATGTATCCACTAAATGATGGGGGAAATTTAGTACATATAATTAATATTTTAAATTAATTTTTTATAATGACCTTAATACTCACTATAGAGCGATTTATTGCATCATAACTTTCAAATAGTTAATAAAGTCCTTTTATCCAAACAAGCAGTGGCGCACACAAGGGGGTGTCCCTCCCATAGCCCTTGATTTTTTTCGATTGATTATAATCCTATGTTTATATTATGTGTAAAATTTAATTATGTAATTGTTATTAATAATTAATTTTATTAATTATTGCTAATAATTTATTCAATAATTAATTTTGTATTGTTTTTGTTCCCGAAAATCGACAAAATCAAAATAATATGTTTAGCGGCGTATTGGAGCATGATACCAAAATGGTGAACTTTCAACCCTGGACACCCCCCTTGAAACATTTTTGTGTGCGCTACTGCAAGCAAGATATTTATAATCAGTAACATGTATGTCCATTGTTAGAGTTTAATAATGATACATATATTTTTGTTTCAATATTGAGTAAAGAAACTGATTTAAAAATACATTTGTAAGCAATGGTAATATTTTTAAGTTAAGTATCATATTTTTCATTTTGAAATATAAATGATAATATATAATGTAATATATAGATGCAATATATAATGTAATATAGATGTAATATATAATATATAGATGTAATATATAGATGTAATATATAATATAGATGAATGTACCATATCTCCCGCTCAGATACAGAAACTTAAATTATATATTTTAATTTTTTAATTACAGATTCTTATTCACAATTTGTTGAAACGTTTAACATAACTAAAAATCGACAATTTAATTTTTCGGTACCAATTTTGGTTTCATTTTATATGGTAGGATCATTGCCAACTATTAATTTCTATGTTGAGATCTTCATTGAAAATATAAATGTAACTTTTTATAAATATATAATATTATTTCTGTGTATTTGCTTACATATATATGTATACTAAATAAAATAAAGAATGTGTTGAATGCTCTTTTAAATAATGTGAATAAAAATATCCGCAAAAGTACAATTTGAAGTGTAAGTGTTAAGTGTTTTTACAGCATAGTGTTATATTAATGTAACTCAATGGCACGACTTCCCATGAGGGCCAAGACCTACTGTGCCCAACTCAGTATACGCAACCTTGGGCCCTGAGGTGCATGAGCAGATGTCCCTATCAGGTGGTCAGTCTGAAGCGAAACGCCCAGTGTTTAAGTCCCCAAGCAGGCTTGTACTCATTTTATCGACCCATTGAAGGGATGAAAGACTGACTCAACCTTTCCCTGCCCGGGGTTTGAACCTCGGATTTGTGGTGTAGAAGCTATATACACTAACCACTCAGCCACTGGGCTTGCATAGTGTTATATTATTATTATTTTTTTTTTTGCGGAACAGGAATTTATTAATATTTCAGCACCAAGAAGTCGTTTAAAAAACTATTTGCAAGAGTAATATATATATATATATATATTTATATGACATGTTTCGAGTCAGAATCAGACTTAATTTTTAAAAAGAGGATCTTTATTCGATGAAATCTATACAAGCTCTGACGCTGAGAGAAGACAGAGAAAAAGAACGCCAAAGTGAAATCTAAGTGTTTTACCACTTAAAAAGCAGATGTGATAAGTATCGCGGATTTTATGAGTGTACTTGAAAGTTAATGTTGACATATGGGCTATTAAATCTAACTATCTGGAATTAGACATGTTTATTGGCTAGGCCATATGTTCGGAAGAAATAAATGGGTGATTAGTTTGATACATGAAGCTGAAATGAAAAAAATATGAGTTAAGTGCTAGATAGGGAATTTAAAATTTTTAATCTAATTTAATTATCCTAACTATCCTAATCCTATTTAATAATCCTACAACCAAATTTTTGAATAAATATGAATAGTAAATAGAGGAAACGCGAAGAACCTCTTGCTTTTAATTAAATATTTAAGAGTTCTTATCGCCATGTTAGGCTTAGCTTCAGGAAGCTCTCGACTTCATCGCAAGAATGTTATTTTTGCTACGTTGAATGCGAAGGGATTAAAAAGATGGATCAAGATCGTAAAGAGGAAATCAAATCAAGTACAATGAAGGGATGAGCAAAAAGGTTCGAACCGATAGTAAGAAATGGTGGCTATAATCTAAGGAAGTTCTTCGTTTACGTAACATATTTAATCTATGAAAGCAACTATCGAAAAACCCGAGAAAGAAATGCGTTGTATCATCTTTCCAAAATCTTTGTTCCGCCGGCACCCACTATGTTTCAGACGTCCTGGCTGCTTCAGCGAAACACATATCGACTCACGAATACCCCGCGAACGTGCTCGACACACGTCGAACATTTCCGGGGGTAGAGGGAAAAAATAACCCTTCCGGTCATTCTTGGAGGAAGGATTTAGCCTTGTTAATCGCCCGATTTGTCTGGCATTGTTCCCCAGGGATGGACGCACAATGCATTGTTGTTGGCTCTTGTAAGGACGATAATTGTTCCTTCCCTAATGACCTCGGGTACAAGAAGGTTCCATCGATAACACCCCGCCAAGGCGAAGCGCGCACAATGGTGTCACTTCTTCGAAAGCCAGAAACAATATGTAATGTGTTTTAAATGATAACAGGTGACGAGATTAATTCGGTATCGATTCCATCTTTTTCATTAAGGTTATTTTTGAAGATTGCGTTGTCAAGGTTTTAAAAGGAATGGAATAGACAAAGGTTGGTAGATTGGATAATTTTTGCTGTGTTCATATTGGATGTCAACGATCTACAACAGTGATTCCCAAAGTTGTCTGTATGGACCCCCAGGGGTCTATGACGACCTGCAGGGGGTCCACGTCAGGTCCATGTGGTGTAACTGGGAGCCTATGATGGTGGCTCTCATTAAACCAAATCATGATTTTAATTTTAAAAGAAAATTTAGTCAAGTGGAAATCAGATTTTATCTATTTAATAGATTTATTTACTAATTTTAATAAGGTTAATTTGCAGTTCCAAGGTGACAGGATACATTTTATTAAAACAAGGGCCATGTCCACAATTTTGGCTTTAAAAAGACATACCTGTTACTTATCACGAATTATGGAATATCATGAGAAACTTTTTAATTACTTTTCTTAGTGAGAAGGAGTTTCAGCGTGGTTGCCAATCTCCAAAACAAAAAAAAGGGGGAGAAGGTCTGGACACTACTAACCGAGGAGATTTAACGTTAAACTCGACACGATTGATTCCAAATGTTGAAAAATTGTTGTTGAAGCACACCAGACTTATTCCACCCTTTAAAAGCATTTGTTTGTTGCTTAGTTATTTTATGTATTAATTAAATTTTAATTTAATTAACATGTTTCTCTTGAGTTTTAAACATCACACTTCTCTTCAGTTAGAAATTTAAATCACTTAAAGTAAGTAGATCTATACCAACTGTCCAAAAGACATTTAAATTCGCAAAATTGTAAAAATCCAATATCAGGTAAACAGGGGTCTACCCAAAACCGAAAAACATGGCAAGGGGTCTATGAGACAAAAAAGTTGGGAACCTCTGATCTACAACTTCCCTCTAAGTAAATAGTCCGTCGGTCTATTTAGGTGTATATAAATATACGCCCCCTCGATGTAAAGGATTATATCCTTCCGGCCTGCATGGCTCAGAAAGCACCATATTTCAAGCAGAGGGTCGGGAAGTGAGTACCACTTTGATTTTAGAAGTGCACCATACCCGGGGAAATTTCCTTTATCTAGGAGCTCGTCAGCAAAGTACCTTATATGAACATATTTGAATGACAGTTAAAATGCTACAGTAAAGTTCCTTCTTCGGTGAAAGGTCCTAAAGTACCATCGACTGTTAATATTCTTTAAGTGTTTTAGCAATGATTTAAAGTGTCATAACACCAGAATGTTAACCTGGTGTTTCTCACGTCCTCAGTCGATGCCTTCAGTGATAAACCTTAGAGTACCATTGACTGGCAATCCGTGAGAATCATAGCACCAGAATATCAACTTGGTGTGGCTTTAGTCTGCAATATTGAAGTCAATGTTTTGGCTCCAAGTTGAAATCTGGAGAAATGAGAAAACACATATAAGCAAGATACTGTTCTGCTTTACATTTCTTTCTATGTGTGTGGTGGGAATATGGGTCATCTAGCCATGATAGAAAATTGATGGAGGATTGAACATTGCACTCTGAAGTAACCCGAAGGCCATTCGCACTCAAGTTTTGAGCCACATTTAAGACCCCACGGGTTGTGGGGATCGTCTCTTCATCCACGTCACCTGAATTTGTGGGGACAAACGATTGACCACTCAAAGCTTCCATAATAAAACTAGTTTATTATTATTTAAAATAATATTAAGCAATGCAACACAAGTCTAGGAGGGTAATGATCAGGAGTGATATGACATAAGCTACAATTTTTAACAAATAGCGCATTTAACCTTACTCACTACCTTTATGATAAATTAACCCCCGAATCTGTATTTATAGATGATTCCTTAACTTACTAGAATCTGTTCTAGTATTAAAGTTTAATATTATATATCTTACCCATATTCCACGGCGAACAGCCACCATTCAATATAATACTGTGTCCAACTTGATCCGGCAAATGATTAATCTTCTGGTTTCGAACTTGACTTATAACTCTCCTTCTTAGAACTTCCACCTTCTAAGGCCTCCACTTCAAACCCTTCTTCCAGGTACCCACTTAGAACTCCTGAACTTGTGTTGCATTGCTTAATATTATTTGAAATAATAATGAACTAGTTTTATTATGGAAACTTTGAGCGGTCAATTTTTTGTCCCCACAAACTCAGGTCGCGTGGATGAAGAGATGATACCCACAGCCCTGGTGTATCACAGACGACACACCTGAGCTTTTATCCTACTAACCAAACTACTAAAAAGCAAACGTGATGTCTTTGAACCTCAACAGATTTCATGTCCTTCTACAGAGATTTGAAACCAAGTTCAAGTGGGTGAGCGAAGTTCTGTTATGCAGACACGAGTAAGAGATGTATTTTTGTGCAACACAATTTTTTTAACCTTTTTGAATGGTGAATTTTGCTTCAAAAACAGATAAATTGTATGCACGTCAAGGATATCTTTAAGATAAATACAGACAAGAACTTTAAAAAATAATAATAATAGTCATAAATAAATAAACGCCTAAAAATTTATCTAGGATTTTCAATTATGAGCAATATAAATACATTCCAATCAATGAGGTTACACCTTCTCCAATAGATGGCAATACAAGCCAACATGTGTATGACCGCCTCGGAAAGCGGGGCTTTTGCTTAGTATTTCTGAAACTAATTAAATAGTAGTTTTGTATTAATCGTGTTTTTTACATTTAACTAATAACTCTGAACAAACTAAATTACGCCCCTAGACAACTTTAAAATAATCTGTATAAATAATATACACCCCTATATGTATTTAACGTATTAAATGAAAAAGGATTAAATATGTTTAATTTTTCTTTAATGGCGACTGAGAATTTGCTGAACTGTGTGATTTACATTTTACTTAACTTAAAACTATGCAACAGTAAAACTACTAAGAAAAGACGCGCCAGTTTTTTTTTTTATGAAAAGAGTTTCATAAAATTTGATCACAACCAATTTTATGTACTGTTTACTGGATTAATGCTTTACTTTAAAACCAAATATTTTTAGGCACTTCTACTTTGGTCAGGCGAGGGAAATGTTGACATTTTGAGGGAATTATTTCAACTTTTTTTAAACCGAAGGACCAGCTATTAAAACGTACTCATTATTAAAATATTTTGAATAATTATATCATTGATTAGAATGTTGAATTTTAGGTATGAAACCCGTATAAATTCAAAATAAAAGATGTAAATAATTTATTACACTTTAAAAAAAACTCAACTTCTTTTTGTAAAGCCTAATAAAGTTATCCCATTAAATGATTTTATTGTATAAAGCTATTTTTCTAATTGCGACCACAGTGCATTGGCAGGGATGTCTTTAAGTATCCGACTGCGTTCGAAACCGTGATTTTAAAAAAGCACATAAATTGATATTTTTCATGATATTTAGTGTCACTTGGATTAAAATATATGTATAAAATTGTTTTAAGGACATTATGACTAATTTTTATATTTAAATACAATATTTTGGCAAAAAATTTACTTAAAATAACCTTTTTTTCAAAACATTCTCCTTTTATAAAATAATTCTATAATTATAATATTTTGCTTCTTCTCAAAGAGTTTGTGAACTTTGATTTTTGAAAAATTCACATTATTTTGAAAGTCACTACCCATGGAAATAATTATCGGCGTTTTTTTCTTAAAATTTCTACTCTCTGTTATCGTAAAATATGGATAAATCCACTTGTAAGTAATATATTTCAATAATTCTAGTTGAGCCTCTGTATAGAGGTCTGAGCTATATTCAGGCAAAATATTATTAAAATAGAAGCATTTTTCATTCAAGGAGAATGTTTTGAAAATGGGTCATTCTATGTTCATTTTTTGTCAAAATATTGTATTTAAATAACTTTATATTGTAATACTATTCTTAAAACAATTTTATATACTTTTTCTAATCTAAGTAAATACCATCCATTTATACGCTTTTGCAAAATCACGGTTCCGAAAGTAGTCCTTAAGGCATGGGGCCTCGCCACAATCTCCTTCTCGACTCAGCCTTAATAAGACCCTCATTCGAATCATTTCAACGGTCAAATGACCCGAAAAGCTGCTGAATTTTGGACGGTAGGTCAATTGGGATGACCGTCGTCCTTCAGTGAAAAGGCGATTGTGAGTCCTATACATTTATCTGTACGAGTATTTGATAGTCGACTGTTATGGGTCATAGGTGGGCCCCACACCTCAAGAAGTTGTGTATTTGTGTGCCTAAGAGTGGGATTGAGATGGATCAACAGGTATTAAATTAACAAGCATTAAAATTACGTCTCTGCACTTTTTGAAAAGTATAACACTTCGAGTGAAAGTAGTCTGAGAATGCCAATGCTACAAGGAGACACTTCACCTTCTTCCATGATTAAATGCTACCGTAATAAATAGTAATATTCTTGTATATTTTGATTTCTCCTCTTTCTTCAAAAGCGTTTTCTTTCTCGTAACTAAGATGTCCTCCTTTTATAGGTCCTGTCCTTCCTCGAAAAGTGTCCTCCTTTTCAATATTTTAAACCTGATCTCTGTATTCAGAGATGAACCAGACATGTTTCCAAAATGTCGAAGAATTGTCTGAAGCAAATATAACAGGAAATAACAGTTTTCAATGGTATTTTTTGACTTTGTCGCAAGTAAATTGGGCAGATGTGGAAAATTACGTTGCGTTTTTATCGAAAGAAATGCCTGATATTAAAATCGATGACAATTGTGTGTTTGAAGTAGAAACAAGACTGAATGTATATATAAATTCTAGTAAATTAGAACAACTGTCATCAAACATCCTAACATCCTGAGAAATTGGTAAAAGATGGGTGAAATTACATACGCCATTTCAAAAATGAACACATTCCATATCAAAATGTAACTATTCTTATTGAATTTACGTTGTGCTGCCCTGGAACTAATGCAGCCGTTGAAAAAGTTTTTTTTTCAGTTGGTAATGATTTTTGTGAAGTGACTAGTGAGAAATCAAAATTGAATGTTAATACTTTAGCTACAGTGCTTACCGTAAAATTCAGTATGAAGGATATTTTTGGCTTGAAGTTTCCGATTTATTTGAAAAAGATATGTTGAGATAAAAAAAATTCATTCAATGGAAAAATACTCGTTTAAGATAATAAAAAGAATGTAAGCGTAATTAGAACGTATTTTTTTTTAATTAATAAAAATTTTCATGCATTTAAGTTGTAATTTTTTCTTAAATTTTTCGTCTTCCTTTTCATGGTAAAAAAAAATGGCCACCTTATCGTAACCCGTTCTAAAACGTAACGTGCATGACCACCTATTCTTTTATTGCACGTCTCAAAGAAAAATAAAAACTCATCTTGTTTTTTTATCTTTTTCATTACTGGCCGCGTGCAGCCTGACGCCATTTACCCAAATTTTCGAACAAACCCCTTTCTTTTACGCTCATTCTCGATGTCACCAGCTGTCTTCTTGTCGAAATTTGCACCCTTTTCCTCGACACGTAATAGCACCCCGCACACAATAACGGTTCCATGTTGCGCGATGAGAGGGCGTGGGCATGCTAATGACGGCACGCTTCCTTTATTTCTTCCGCCATTGTTCTCTGTCTCTCGCATTGTTGCCACGCGGAAGAGCTCTATATCCGAGGAAAGAGTTTTCTGCGGATTTGTCCCGGGTGACTGGCAACACAATTAGGTTTTCCATTTTGTACATGCGTTTGTAACAAATGCTCATCCGCGCTATCAATGCAATGGTTCCTTGCATACGCGGAAATAGGGAAAAAATTTGTACTTCCTTTGGTCATCTGACATGTACATTTATTCCAGACTTAAAATGAGAAAAATTTCTTATGAAAAACAAATCCTATGTGAGATGAATAGGAGAGAAGAAAGCTCTCTCTGTATCTATAAGGCTTATAGCCTGAAAATTAAGACTTTCTTTCCCTAATGCTTTTCTTAAGGCTTTCTTTCCAAACTTCAAAACATTTTTTACCGCAGAAAATTTTTGAAAAATTAGTATTATATTCTTATTTCACGATCCTATACAGAAGGTTAGACAGATTTTAATTTACACAATTCCGTCTGAATCGCTATTTTTTCTGATGCATCATGAAAATATTGCATTTTCTCCAATGTGCTCCGTAATTCGTCACTTATAATAACTAATCTACTGATGTCCATTTTCATACAATATTTTTAGTTTTATCATTATGTTTTTATTTCAAAATTTATTTTGAGATGTTGTTTATTTTTATACCTATTTTATAACTTATTTAAAAGAACATTTTTTTTGTGTAAAAAAATATTTTTAGCAAGTGTGTGACGATTTGTGTTCTCAACTTTTAAGCAACAAATTCAATGCTCAAATTAAAAGTTTCATTTTGTACAATATCAAAACTCACCCCCAGCTTCTTTGTGGCCGCGGCAGCCTAGTGGTTAAGGTAACAAACTCGTGACCGGAGTGTCATGAATTCGAGCCTAGTATCGCTGAAGACCCGCCGTGTAGGGGAGCGGTGCACGTTAAGGCTGTTTTCGTCTTAGCGTGGAGCACATTTTTGGACAGAAAAATGCTTCAATTTTTATAAAAACTTTTGACACTGTAACTCATGCATTTATTTATAGTATAGCAGTTTTAAAATTTCAGAATATTTCATAAATAATTAGTTTTTCCATTTAACATGTAAAGGAATAGCTCATTTAGCATTATAGTATAGGAGAAAAAATGCGAAACACATTTTATAAAAGAAATATTGTGTCAACTCGTATAAAAATGAGTAGTATGATAAAATAAATGATTCTCTACAGAAAAGTGAAGCTAGAATATAATATTAATGTTTGAGTACTTTTATATAAGAAAAAATATTCATCATTTGAGTCCTATTCTTTAAGGTATCCGACTACATTCGGAACCGCGATTTTAAAAAGGCACATAAATGGATAATTTTCATGATATTTAGTGTCACTTAGATTAGAATACATGTATAAAATAGTTTTAAGGACATTTTGAGAAAAAAAAATTTATTTAAATACAATATTTCGGCAAAAAACTAATTTAGAATAACCTTTTTTCAAAATGTTCTTTTTTTGTGAAAAATGCTTCTATTATAATAATATTTTGTCTGTATATAGCTGAGACCTCTGTACAGAGGCTCAACTATGATTTTTGAAAAATGCACATTATTTTCAGAGTTACAACCCTTTGAAATAATTATCGGTGGTTTTTTCTTAAAATATTTCTCCCCTCTGTTGTCGTAAAACATGGATAAACCCACTTCTATGTTATATATTTCAAAAATTCTAGTTGAGCCTCGGTACAGAGGTCTGAGCAATACACAGGCAAAATATTTTTATAACAGAAGCATTTTTCACAAAAGGAGAATAATTTGAAAATGGGCCATTCTATGTTCATTTTTTGTCAAAATATTGTACTTAAATAATTTTTTTTGCAATACTATTCTTAAAACAATTTTATATACATTTTCTAATCTAAGTGATTCTAAATATCATAAATATTATCCATTAATATGCTTTTGCAAAATCACGGTTCGGAACGTAGTCGGATAACTTAACATTAGCCGAAAACAGCCTTAAATCTGTCGAGAGCTCCCGCGTCCTCCCGTTGGTGTGGTAGTTAGGAGAGGGGTTGCCAGCTCAGGTGTCGTCCTCGTCACTTGACCTTGGTTCAAAATGACGAGGTCCGTCGCCCAAAGCCCTCGAGTAGCTGAATAGAGCGATGTAAATATTCACTCACTCACCCCCGCTTCATTGCTCTTAAACACTTGGAAAGAATGAATAAGCACACTTACCGACTTCTCTTGATCTGTGCGCTTTTTCTTTGCTTTCGTTGTCCTGCTGAGAAAGGGCTTCTTTTTGAGCGCTTTCACCATCCTCAGGGTTTTTCTGGTGGGCTTCGTCGCATTTTCTGTGCCACTGCACACAACAACTGCGCATCCAAAAAGGTGGAAGGAAACGAACTTGTTAAGATATATATGGAGGAACTTTTAATGAAGCATACAAAATATTAGTTTAGTAAGAAGAAAATGGCTTCAAATTGCGTCAACAGAGTAGTACATTGGGCTTTTACCCAATAGACGCGACAATGATTCTCCTAGTTGGCGATATACACTAAGATTAAGATCCCACTAGTTCCTATCTCATTTCTATATCAAAGTAGTGCAAAAAGGGTATAATACCGTCGGGAAAATATAGAATGCTTTGATTTTTAACAGAACAGTATGGTGCAATTTATCTGCTTATAATGCTCAAGAAATATATAGATATATGAATGACATGTTTCGAGTCAGAATCAAACTTAATTTTAAAAAGGAACTTCATTCAATGAATTCTCGACATCATCTGACGCTAAGAGGCAGAGAGAAAAAAGAACGCCAAAGTGAAATCTAAGTGTTTTACCACTTAAACCCAGATGTGAGAAGTACCTCTGATTTTATGAGTGTGCTTAAAAGTTAATGCTGACATATATGGCTATTAAATATAATGATCTGGAATCAGAAATGTTTAGTGATTAGGCCATATGTTTCGGAGAAATAATTGGGTGATTAATTTACTACTTGAAGATGTGATGAAAAATAAAAGTTAAGTGCTATATAGGGAATTTAATTTTAAATCTAATTTAATTTTATCCTTACATGTATATAATCACTAATTATTTCTAAATTAGACTTTACATAGCTGAGTATTCAGCTATAGAAGCTTACGAATTCAAGTTAACTTATTTCCCATTTATAGATTCTATCTCTGCTGGCTTTTTTAAATTCATGAACATAATGTTAATTTTTTCAAGCCAAGAGTAGAGCATTGGTTTAGACGTAATAAAGTGTATCCAAAACAGCAAAAAGCAATGAAGGTGTCTCTGGAATAACATTTATTTGTTATTTCGAATCCACGTTATTGCACCTAAATCGATGCGCTAGTTGTTCTAGAAGCTTCTGTCGACACAATGGCCTTCAAAATAATTGAATAAGAAAAGTATTAGGGAATGACAGTTCTATTTTATTCTAAATTCTAAGGGCCCTCTAAACACATCGCAAACAACATATATGTGGAACAGGACAAGTGGAGAATTTCAACAATTATAACTGTCCTTCTTCTTCAGTCTTTTTTTCCATAGATGTTTTGATGCCATTTATTATAATTAATATACTTCGATCTCGATTTTTCTTCACTAGTCTAGATTTGAGAAAATTAGAAATTTGATAGGCAAACATTACCTTCAAGAATTCAAAACGGTAGATAAATGGAAATCTCGAGGGGAAAAATTGATTTTTTTGTTACGGGAATGGTTTGATTATACGTCCTATTCTTTGTTATACTGAGATTCAGTAGCAAACAGGCTAGATACTTTATAGGTACTGTGCTAATTTTGATTGCTCTCACACAAAAGACGCATTCGAAACGTAAATGATTACAAATCTTGGAATTGTTCCAATAACAGTATTTTCTCAAAAGAAATCTCATTTTGTATTATGTTAATGATGTCTTAGAAATGGAGACATTCACGAAAGATTAAGAATTGGAGTCACTTACCCAGAGTAGCCAAGAAGAGCACGAGAATCCACAGCAACTTCATCTTTTCCTACAAGATCAAAAGATAGAACTATTTCATCAATTACAGGTTTATCATTCTGAAGGATATTGTTACAAATTTTGTGTAAATAGGGTAAATAACTTGTATTTAGGTGTTTAATGCATTTATATTACTCTATGTTATATTTATTTCATGTTAAAATTATACAATTCACAAGCAATGCCGCGCCCCTTACGTTATAAGGGCGATTCAATGAGCACTTGGCGGCCGATTTGGTGATTTTGGAGACCATGTTGGCGAGTTTGGAACCCTCTGGGTTCTTCTAGAAAGTAGTGGATCTCTCCATTAACGTCGCGCTCGATGATATGAGCGGTTATATTTCTGGAAGTTTCTTCCGCGCCTATAAAAAGGAGTGCCATCCACAAGCAACCACTATTACTCTCAACCCGCCTAATATAAATCCGCTAACCATCACTTCCTTATATATTCCGCCTCACTCAGACAAATTCTTATTTACGCTTGACCTAGAAAATATTCTTCAGATCAACAGTAATTGTGTGATTTTTGGCGATTTTAATGCCACACACATGCCTGGAATTGCTCCCACAATTCTACTCGTGGTACACAACTCAAAAATTTCGCTGACACACTTAATCTTAATATTGCTTTTCCTAATATGCCCACCAGATATGGAACTCACTCCTCAAATACACTAGACATTGCACTCATTAACAACTTTAATTTCCCATACGATATCACTTCCATATCTGATCTATCATCTGACCACAATCCAGTTCTTCTAAATTTCTCACTTTGCAATATCACACACATGGATAAAACTAGAGCATTTACCACCTGTTGGTCTGCCTTCCACAAAAATCTTGATAAAAACATACACTTTGCGGACATTTTAAACATTAACAACCCACACACACTGGAAGACAAAATCACTCAGTTCACCGATGCAGTTCGCTCCGCCCACTCTCAAGCCTCTAAACCAATCACACGCAAGGCACACTTCTACACTCCACAACACATTAAAAATCTCATCTCTCTTAAAAACAGAGCCAGGAAACTCTATCACAACACACTTAATCCCATTTATAGAACAGAAGCCAATAGACTACAAGCACACATTAAAAAACAAGTTAAAATTCATACACAACACGTTTGGAACGACAGGCTCAAAGCCCTCAACACGCGCGATAATAGCATCTGGCAAATACAAAGAAACTTCAGGAACTCAAAATCAAACATTCCAACTCTAACACACACTTCCGGTATCGCTACCAGCGCTGATCAGAAAGCAAATGCTCTCGCAAATAGTTTTAAATCAAACTACACGGAAAATAAAAGACTAGATAATTTCACAAACAACATTGACTCTGACGTCACTTCGACTCTCGAAAATTTCTTTGCTAACCCTCCGACTACCCCTCTCGCTCCTACTAACACCGACGAGGTAATAAATTACATTAAAAGACTTAAAAATAACAAGGCCCCTGGCCTCGACAATGTTAATAATAAAATGATCAAAAATTTTACTTTCAAAACTATTTTTATTCTAACTCACTTAATTAATGTAAGATCCTAAAACTAAGACATTTCCCACGTAACTGGAAAACTGCTATAGTTTTCCCCATTCACAAACCAGGCAAAAATAAAAAATCACCAGATTCCTATCGCCCTATCTCTCTACTTTCTAGTCTCAGCAAAATTGCTGAGCACATTATTCTACTTAGAATTAATCAATTCATCATTAACACTAACTTCTTAAACCCTAACCAATACGGCTTTACTAAACAATTATCTACCTACCACCCACTGCTCAGGCTTACGGAAAAAATCTCGGCTGGCTTCCAGAGAGGCAGATCCACTGGAGCTGTTTTTCTGGACATTCAAAAGGCTTTCGACCGGGTCTGGATCAGTGGACTCATCTACAAACTGATAACTTTCCTGCTCCCCTCATCCACATTATCAATTCCTACCTTGTTAACAGAACTTACAAAGTCAGAGTTAACAACACCTTCTCACTTCCACACCGCGTCAACATTGGAGTCACACAGGGTTCCCTACTGGGGCCTGTTCTGTTCAACATTTACTTAAATGACATTCCATCACACCCACAAACAATGCTAAACCTGTACGCGGATGATACCGCAATTCTTGCTACTTTCAAAAATCATAAAACAGTCACTCTTGCCCTCAATAAGCACTTGGCTCTGCTAGAAAATTACTTCAATCAATGGAAGATTAATATAAATGTAGAAAAAACTGTCGCTGTACTATTCACCAAAAGAATAAAACCAGTCAAACCACCAACACTGTACTCCACACCACTGCAATGGTCTCAGTCCACTAAATATCTTGGATTAATACTTGACAAGAATCTCGCTTGGAAACACCACATCTTACACGCGCGTGACAAATTCCGACACGCACTAAGATTAATTTACCCCCTAATTTGCCGGAATTCCGAAATGGATATGTACAATAAAGTGCTTCTTTACACTGCCGTTTTGCGACCAATAATTAGTTATGGCTGTCCTGTTTGGGGATATGCAGCAAAGACTAATATCAAAATTTTAGAAGTAGCCCAAAACTCAATTATTCGCACTATCACCAAGGCCCATAGATATACTAGAAACTCAACCATCTATAAAGCTCTTAAACTTCATCCATTTAAAAATTACATACAAATATTAGCAAAGAAATTCTTTGCTAACCTTCCAAACATCAATAATGCTAATCTGATGAACCTAGAGAATTACACGCCTCAGGACGACCATAAGAGACCTAGGAGAATTCTCCTAGACTCTTATAATCCACCATAATTTCACTACCACCTCATTCATCTGTAGATGAATGAACCAGTAAATTTTGTTTTTAATTTTATTTTATTTTCACTCTTAATTTTTAACGTAAATTCATTGCTTTAATTTTCAATGCTGCAACCCCATCAGGCACGCCTTCTCTAAATTTTTATAAATTCTTACTATCTGGTACAGCCAACCGAGAGGTAACTCACTCAGTTCTACCGACCAATCACAGTGCTTGCTTTCCTCTTCCAGTGCACAGCAATCTATCTTGGTTTCCTCCTCAGACTCTCACGTCAACCCACAACATACAGTGGGTTCCGGTGGTGAAATATCTGGGTCTACACATTGATAGCCGCTTAACATTCAAAAAGCACATCGACTATCTATCTGAGAAATTCTGGGGTAGAATTTCTCTAGCCATCTCCCTTGTCGGGAGGAGGTCTCCTCTATCCCTTGAAAATAAAGTCATTCTCTACAAGCAGATTCTGCGCCCAGTTATGGTTCACCCGTTTGGGGAGCGCCACCCACATGAAAAAAATTCAAGTAATGCAAAACAAAATACTACGCGTCATGACGAACGCACCTTGGTACGTCCGAAATGACGTGATTCACAACGACCTACAAATGGAGCCGATTGCTAATTACATCACTAAACTATCTAGAAATGTATTTAAATCTATTGAATCTCATGACAATCCAATTATCAAAGCACAAACATTATTTACGTATCCTCATCCTAAAATTAAATATGCATACTCTTCGACGAAGTGGAGAAACCCGCTTCGCCCTCCATAACTCAACAATTAAACACTCTTTTCACACTCTCAACAACATATATTAGCTGCAACTGCACTGCGTCATTTTATTTTGGGTTCTTGGGTGATAAGTCACCGCCTTTGAGTCACAGCCTTCGGCCGTCCCGCTTTCCTTCCTGCCTTCTTCCCCTCCCCCCGCCGGCGCTCTGCTTCGATAGAGCGTTCCGAGTTTCGGGGTACGTCCTCCCTCCCCGTTCTGTCGGGGAGATCTCTTGATTAGATCCGCATTCCGTCATATGGTTTTTACTTTTTCTCCCACCCTTCTGGGAAAAGGCGCTGTCGCGCCGTCGCCCGCGTATATTCTAATTTTAGTTAGTTTAGTTCACGTCAACCCCCTCCTACGCCTTACCACACGTCATCTACTACGTCACACCAACTAGCCAATCAGGTAGCTCCATGCTTCCCATCAATGTCTTTCCACTACTCCAGGCAACACTCACTTTTCTTGTTCCGGGACGGAGGAACGCTTCGCGTTCCATGTCCCATTAAATCATACACAGTCATACACAGTCAACCAATCAGTCTGATTTTAATCAGTGAAGAGTGAGGATTGTTTTGACTAGCGATTAGCTTGGCTGTGCTTGTGAATAATCTTTTACATACGTGTATTTTTAAGCACTGACAATTGTGTTTGAGTGCTTTTGAAGGTTTGAAGACCTCCGGAGATTTACTCTGTGAATATTGCTGTTGAATTCTGTATTTAAAGGATTGGATTTTTGATAATAAATTCGCATCGCTCTTAAAGCCCTGTTTATTTTCTTTGTGATTGTTTTGCATAAAATCCGCGTGAACCCGGATCTATGTAACAATATAAATTTTTTTTAGAGAGAGACGACAACCATTTTTTTTCACACAGGCTCTTTTAACAAGGTTAATTTGTTCTAAAACGATTTCGAAATGCTTAGCGAAAGTACGGGGACGACATTAAACAATGATCTCCTTACTAAAATTTTTGAGGCCCTTTAACCGGGTTCAAGTCTAGAAACTAATATTTTAAACATTGAGATTCAAACGTAGAAATACTATCTAAAATCCCAGTCAGATTTGAAGATTTGTTTAGCTGGGTATTAATAATCATATATAACGATTTTGTTGTACTAGATTAGTGATAAATAAATAAATAATATGTTTTGATAAATAAAAATATATACCTCGAATTATTTTGGAAAACAGCCTCAAAACATTACCGGATGAAAATCTTTATTAGATTCGAACTCAGAAGTAGACCTTTCTGAGGATAGCTGTTTGAATTTACTTTATCAAATAGGCTTATTATCAACAAGTTGAGACGAATAATAAATTAGTATTATTCCTAGTATTTTAAAGTTTTTTTTACATCTAAATATGCATATTCCAGCATTTTTATTTCCGTTACTAATTAAAACATGTATAAACTTAATATTAATTATCAATAGTAAAACTTTAAAACTAATGTGCAAATATTATAATGTTGCATGTCAAATGTATGTAAGAAACACACAAACTTAATAGAGAGGGTTCTTCATGACTGGGAGGGTTCTTCATTTCAATCTATACGGTTTTTGGAATATCTGTGGAACACGTGTCTTTCTTTTTACTGTACAAATCGCATCATTTTTTCCGCAGTTTTTTATTTGAGATTTTAAGGAACGTTTTTATAAAGTAAAAAAAAGTTTTACGGGTGAAATAACAATTACTAAAGAAGTTACTTTTAACGTTTGTCATCACACGTTTCAAGAGGTGAGCAGTATGAACTGTCGAAAAGATCCTTTCTTTATATATACACCATTCAACATTCAGGTATATTAAAAATAAGTGTGTAGAGGTAGAAAAAACCTCTACTTATATATATATATATATATACATCACTTAAGTACTAAAGTTTTGGAAAAATAATTTTAATTCGGTACATTTACTTATATTGAAGACTGTTTTAATATTAATAGTATATTTTACCAGCACTATTTCAATTCCTACTATTTTTTAACTCACACACCCTCTCTATTTTTTTATTTATCTTTGGGGAATTTTCAATCGTTAATAAAATACATTTTAAAACGCTCCATTGAACTGAAAATTTATATACATGATTATTTTGGATGACAGTACAATAATTTAATAAAAATAATTGATTAAAACTAATTATTTAAAGAATTACAAATACAGCCACGTTGGCATCAGTTTTGGTGACTTGTGTCAAAACTTGAAAAGGTTTTATTCTCACGTTTTAAAGCATTCAGTTGAACTGAAATTTTATAGACACGATTGTTTTGTTTGACAATACGATACTTTAATGATAATGAATAAAAATGAATGACCACTTAATTTTGTGATTCTGTCCTATGTATATACATATTTATATTAATTGTAACTATTTAATAAAAAGTAGCTAAAATAAATTTTTTCTTTGTTGATCTAAGTAGGAATTGACTTTAATTTTTTTTTATATTATTTTTTTGTTTATACAGTAGCATATTTCCTTGCATTGTATTCATTTTTGAATTATAACCAATTCTTTCCGTGTTGCACATTTATTTTTCTATACTGTAATGATAAATTGACATTTGATTTTACTTTTTAAAATTAGAAAATCACGTGTTTATAACATTTCTACAAAATTTTAAAAATACTGTATGGTTAAAAATAATATCATTAATTTATTTTATTATTAGAATATTTTTTTAAGTCTCTGAAAATATATTACGAATTTGAAACCTGTTCTGATACATTCTATGAAGACAAATTTAAAGGGAATCTAGCTTTACCTTTTATCTACCGACGGTACTTATAAGTACCACTCACTTTAAAATAACACAGAATGACCAATTTTACGAATGTTTTGAAAATACTTAGCAGGAATATTCTTTGAAATCCATTCTTCCAAGATATATGGCAGCACGGGTTCTACGATGAGTATTTTAGCGGGGAAGGCAAATAATTTTAGTGTAGAAATTGCTTTTTCAGCTGAAGGCGTTTTCAGCGGACTGCGAAGATTATCATTTTTGTACGAAAAAAAATAGTTAATGTCAAAATTTAAGTGTCTTATTTTTTTGTATGTTAATGAGGACCTTAGAAAACGATTTGACTATTTTAAGTGAACGGTGTATATAATTAATTTTACAGTGGAATATATTTAATTAATTAATTAGCTCTAACGGATTAAATTCCCCACAGTTGAGTGTTTGGTTTATGTATATCCCTTAATTTTCAAAGAAGTGATAAAAAAAAATTGCATGAAAAAAATTGCAATAAATCATAATGCGGTAGATAAAGAATTAAAAAATACACACCACACGTACAGCTTCGCGCCCTTTATAAATATAAATGAAAAAGAGAAGAGAAAGTATAATTAAAAATAAAATTAAACATTGTTTTTAAATGCTGTTGTTAAAGTCTCTTACAGAATTCTCATCTGCAACAGTTTATGTCTCATTGATAGAGGCACATGAAAAACATGCTCTGCGAAACGTATGGAAAATCAGACAGAATGAAAACTGAATAGTGTTCTTGCTAATTAGGTCATTTCTAACATCATTTATTGGGTATTGTTCAAGAGAAGTTTCAAAGGCGAAACCGAATTAAAAGGTATTATTCCAATTTGAAAAGAGTGACGACGTTGTATCATTTGGAATAGAACAACGATATTAAAAGAAAGGTACAAAACTCTCATTCATTTGCTGGAAAAGGATTGTGTTGAAACCATTCATTTTCATTTACAACTGTATACACATTACTCTGCATTGTTTCTGGGAGTCTTTTACGATTCAACAACTTCCTGTTACAAATCAAGGGCTTTTTATTTGCAGTGTTTATTAGATGTAATTGTTGTTTACTTCTCATACTGATCTCCTGAAATTCCAAAGGCAGCCATTTTGTTTTCGAAGATTTGCAGTTAGCGTGATACTACCTTAATGCCACCGGAAAAGTAGTTAGTGTGCCGTAGAGCTTGGATGCTTGTAATTGTCTTCGCAGCATAGGTATACTGAATAGCCGTCGAGCTCAAGGGGGCCTCTGCTCACCTCCCTCAAAATTGGGGTGGCCCAATCGAACCCTCACCGGTTTGGTGCTCAAAGCTATGGATAATGGCAGGCGTGTTGAATTTTTCGATCTGACACCGTCAGGCAACACGATTTTATTAATAAGTACAAAGAATTTCTTTTTTTCCTTTGCTATTTTTGTATCCTAAATTGTATAATGAAAGGACATTCTTCAAAGTTAACAATTCTACACGACTTCCAGTAGATATTTTTCTTAGTGGATATTATTGAGTTGCATCAGTGTATAATGAGCCATTTTAGATAATTGATAGCCTGTTTATTACGTGACAAGTTTAATAAAATGATTCTAGTTTAGTTTATTCTATCCCAGTGCTTTAAACAATGAATAATATAACTTAACTCAGTGGCGCAACAGCCCATTAGGTCCAAAGAGTGCCGAGCCCAACTCGAAAAACGTGACCTTGGGCCTTGAGGAGCCTAAAAAGATGTTCCAGTCAGGTGGTCAGTCTGACGTGAAACCCTCAGTATTAAGTTCCCAAGCAAGCTTGGTACTCATTTATCGACCCATTTCAGGGTTAAGGGATGAAAGACTGAGTCGACTTGCCCAGCCAGAGGTTTGAATCTCGAGCCGGTGGTGGGGAAGAGCGACGCACTATCACTCAGCCACTGGGCTTTCAGTAAATAATATATCAGTTCGAAATTATTTGTTCGATTTATGGAAGAAAAAACATTCCTGCTACTGAAATCTTTGCATGAATGAAAAAGACTTCACTTGAACCAGATATTTTTAAGATATCCGACTACGTTCGGAATTGTGATTTTAAAAAGGCGCATAAATGGATAATTTTCATGATATTTAGTGTCACTTAGATTAGAATACATGCATAAAATTGTTTTCAGGACATTTTGAGAAAAAAAATTTATTTAAGTACAATATTTCAGCAAGAAATTAACTTAGAATAACCTTTTTTTCAAAATGTTCTCCTTTTGTGAAAAATGCTTCTATTATAATAATATTTTGCCTGTATATAGCTCATACCTCTATACAGAAGTTCAACTACGATTTTTGAAAAATACACATTATTTTCAGAGTTACAACCATTTGAAATAATTATCGGCGTTTTTTTTTTAAAAATTTCTCCCCTCTGTCGTCGTAAAACACATGGATAAACCCTCTTCTAAGTTATATATTTCAAAAATTCTAATTGAGCCTCTGTACAGAGGTCTGAGCTATATACAGGCAAAATATTATTATAATAGAAGCATTTTTTACAAAAGGAGAACATTTTGAAAATGGGTCATTCTATGTGCATTTTTTGTCAAAATATTGTACTTAAATAATTCTTTATTGTGTAATACTATTTTTAAAACAGTCTTATGTGCATTTTCTAATCTAAGTGACACTAAATATCATAAATATTATCCCTTTTTACGCTTTTGCAAAATCAGCTCAGGTGTCGTTCACGTCACTTGACCATGGTTCAAAATTACGTGGTCCGTCGCCAGAAGCCCACGTGTAGCTGTACAGTGCGACGTTAATATTCAATAAATCAATAGAATCGCACCTTGGACAGAATAATTTCTAAGAATATGTGGTTTCTTTTTTACTATTCTATTTTATTAGAATAATTAGATTTAATTAAGGAATAAATAAACAAAAAACAGTCCTACACCCTATATAGAAAGGAAAATGGAAAATTACACGGAAAATAGCTTTCTATTTCGTCACTTAATATTGTGATTCTCTCATATGTATATACATTAATTGAAACTATTTAATAAAAAGTAACTAAAATAAAATTTTTCTTTGTTGACTTATCTAGGATTTGACTTAAATTTTTTTTTTCTATTACTTGTTTTACAAAATTTTTTTGATTTGCATTGAAAACTTAGCCCTGAGAATGGGACGGTTTCCCATAACAAGCAGATGCACACAGGATGGATTCTTTTTTCCGATTCCTTATAATCCTACGTATGGTACGTAAAATAGAGTTATTTGTTATTCATAATTATTTTTTAAATTAATGATAATATTTTATTCAATAATTAATCTTTTACTGTTTTTTGTTAGTTGGTCTTGTTTTTTTTTCTTTACAGAATGGTGTAGAGTGGAAAGGAGAATTGCTCCGCATGCCACATCTGGCAAGCGTTGCCAACCCCTGCTCTAGAACGTATAAATTTCAAACTCTTAATTCTTAATTTTTAACTCGGTAGAATTTTTAAATTGGCAAGTCATCTGATCCGCTCTTTAACCCTTTATCTACTGACGGTACTTATACGTACCACTCACTTTAAAATTGCATAGAATAACCATTTTTACGAATCTTCTGACGATACTTAACAGGAATATTCTTTGAAATCCTCTCTTCCAAGACACATGACAGCACGGGTTCTACGATGAGTATTTTAGCGGGGAAGGCAAATAATTTTAGAGCAGAAATTGCGTTTTCAGCGGACTGCGAAGATTATCATTTTTGTACGGAAAAATAGTTAATGTCAAAATTTAAGTGTTTAATTTTTTTTGTATGTTAATGAAGATCTTAGAAAACGATTTGACTATTTATTTTAAGTGAACAGTGTACATAATTACTTTTACAGTGGAATATATTTAATTAACTAACGGATTAAGTTTCCCGAAGCTGAGTACTTTGTTTATGTATATCCCTTAATTTTCAATGTAGTGATGCAAAAAAAAATATTGCTTGAAAAAAACTGTAGTAAATCATAATGCGGTAGATATAAAGGGTTAAATAAAGATAATCAAGGGTTACTTGAACTTCAATGCGAAATATGTGGCCAAAACCTAATGCATATATAGACGCGCACAAACTAGTTTTCTATCCTTCTCTGGGCACAGAGAACGTATGAAAGGATGATTTTCTTTTCACTGACTTTTTGAACGTTTATTTGTTGACGGCCTTGTGCTCTGGCTGAATAACAGTCAAAAGGATTACATTTCCTTTTCTTTTTTTGATCATCTGTCCTGTCACCGCTTCATCAACAATGCCGTATCTGGATCCTCTTTCTCATAATGTGAAAGATTCAGATATCAATATTTTACTCATTGCACTCTTCCATTGATAATTCGTGGTATCTATGTAGAAAAAATATGAGAACTTACGCCTCCTACTTGAATATACCTTTGTTTCGTGCTCAGAATATATTGTATGCCTTTTGAAAATATAATTATCTAAAAGGATTTTTGTACCAATAATGGTAAAGAATTGTGCACCTTTTGCGTGAGATCTTTCTTTCCCCAAATTAATTCCTCGAACAGTAATTTCGCACCGCAATAGTTGACGAGCTTCGAGGACGGAAGCACAATTCCCCCTCAAAAGCGCAGAGGCTGCTCTTCACCAGGCCTCAAAACCTTCTCGAAAGGTGGTAGAAGTTGGGAGAATGATATTATACTTCAAGGGGAGTACAAAGTAGCACGAAGGCGATGGACTTGGTCAGTTTGGATGATCAAGTGACGAGGACGGCAGCACCAACGGGAGGTATTTGAGTTTCAGTAGATTTAACGTGCATCGCAATGTTTAGCATCCAACTAGAGCTTGAATTAAAAAAAAATTAATTGAAGTGTCCAAATTTTGTAGCGAAGCCGCCACCAGATGGCGCCACCATGAAATGGTTCTCACATTTGTGGACTTGCCTTATCTGCAAAGGCTGAGGTGCTAAAATATAGCCCAATAGAAAAAAAAATCCATCCAGTGTGTATACTTCTGACATCCCATCACTAAAATAAAATCAGTTAAATAAGATGTGTTGTGGGCAAATACTAATAGTCAATTTTCTGAAATATTCAAAGTTTTTATCGCCTATTTAATGCCGAAAGAATCACCCCACTGGTCAACAATTCCGCACTCCAAGTGTTTTTAAAAAATGCACGCCCCCTTCCTCTCTTCAGTGCGATGAAAATGAAAGCACTTGTTTGTGGCTTTTGTTAAATCCATCGGATCCACAAGTCCCTGATTGCACAAAAATTAATTTTGTTCCTTCCTTATCTCTGCACGCGTCAAGAGACAACATCCAGAACATTCGATTGTGTGCCCAGAAAAAGATCGTTTCGTAACAGGGCTTCTTTAAGCCGCATCAATCATTGCATTTATAATTATTCAATTCTGTCACAGTCAGATGGGGTCACAATTTGAGAAAAGACACTTTATGAATGGAAAACGAAGAATAGAAAAATTTAGAGGTGGTCAAGATTTTTTTTATGAATAAGAGGTCCGGAAAACATTGTATTAAATAATGAGCAAAATAAATAGATAAATACTCGAAATTGTAAAAAGAAATCAAATGCTTCGTCCACTAGTGACGAAGGCATATCACTGCTTTTACCTGCCTTTGCCAATAATTAACTTAATTTTTAAAGTTTGGTCTCTTACTTTACGAAAGTTTATATATATATATATATATATATATATATATATATATATATATATATATATATATATATATATATATATATATATATATATATATATATATATTAAACATATTGTGTGATAACCTCAAAATTTTTAAAAATATGGATTGGTGACACTTTTACTTATGATTCAAGTAACAACTTTTATGTAAAAATGAGTTTTATCCAGTAAGTATTCTGTGATTCAAATGAAAAGTGTAACTGTATTAATACTATATGTTTTTAAAAAATAAAAAATATGATCATTAAAAATAAATGTATGAAACATATATTACAGTAATCAAAGGGTTTTTAAATTAAAAAAAATTATGTTCTGCATTTAATAAATATTTTTTTCTGTATAATTTTAATTACACACTGCTGCTTTAAATTTAAAAAAAAATAGCTTTTGATGTAAAATTGAATTTTTGCCCTAACATAAGGATATGATTATAATGGTATTTCTATCAGAGTGAAATAAATAAAAATTTATCACTTATAATTTTTTTTACTTCTGTTAATCTCAAAAGAATAAAAAAAAAGCCTTCTAAAAGTTTCTAATTATTTTTCCTTTTTTTAAAGTGACACTTGTTCGATTGTCTACATGTTCTAAATAACTTTTAATTTGTTCGACTAACGAAGAATTATTCATGAAACAATTGCAGGAAATATACAGCAAATATATCTGCATCGGATGTAAATTACAATTAAACAGCGTCATACATTAGATCCAATTAGCATAATGAAAGCAATTACTTGTTAGACACTATATAACTTGTTTAAACTTCTTATAATTGCTGTAAATAGTTGCAAGCATAGAACTCTTAATCAGTAAAGGACAAAGCTATGGGGGGGGGGATTTTTTACAATTTTAGTTATTCTGTAAGTGCTTACTGAATACTGTATCTTTTAAAAAGAGTACATTTTCAATTACATTTTAGAATGCTTAAAAAATTTATAAGAGAAAAATGGAGACACAAAGGCTTAATTACTTCTTAACATTGAAATAATGCTAATTACTCTGATACTGGAATGCTAAAAAATTGTGATCACATTTTGCAAGCTTGATTAAAATGCATTTATGTGTATAATAAACATATTAATATAGAATTAACACAAAAAGTTTTCTACAATAATAATTGCTACAATAATAATAAAAATACTTATACATGGATAAAAAATAAACTGTGTAGATAAATATTTAATTTATAAAGTTTTATGGTAGAAAATTCTTACAACGATGAAGAAAAAGACTGGATATTGATTTATTAAAAAAATATACATTTGAAATATTATATATATTATTATACATTGCTTTGAACATGAATTCTTTTTAACATTTAATCTCAAAAATGAATTCAAAATGCATTTGACAAGTTTTGCACTTTCTACGAGTAATTGACACAGCCATGTTGGTTCGTCATAAAAAAAGCATTACAACTCAAAGTTATGTAATATACTCCCCGAAAGATTTGTTTTAATAATTACTATATACTACAAAGCATCATTCATAAAAGTTTGTCTTATGAAACAAATATTTATTTACTCTACGCCTTTTAACAGAAGTTATTATCTCAATCAAAATATGATAAAATATATAAAAATATTCCTTAATTTAGCGTTCTTGTATATTCACGCTAACTTTTATACCTGCTACATCACACAATGAACCCATGGCAGTAATCATGTGCATCTTCCTTTAATAACTTGTACATTAAAATTTATTCATTTAAAAAGTTTTCAAAGTAATTCAATTTTTTATTGACACTTTTTAAATTATTAGAAAAATAGATTAAATTAATCAAGAACTTCAATGGGGTCCTGAAAGCATAGCTTTAAAGAATTTTTTGTAATTCATATAACTATCGGAAGATGATAATATTGTAAGTTTAAAATATTTTCTAAAGAAATTCTCACACACGTATAGATCAGTAATTTAAAAATTTTGTAACAAAAATTTGAATGTAAATTTTTGTTTAGATTTTCGATTTGTTATAGATGATTAGATTTGTTAGATCTAGTTTATTTTAACTACTTTTACGTTATGTTCCAGCATTAATGTAAACATATAACTTTCAACACTATTCATCTTTTTATAGTAAATGTCTTGTAAAAGAGTATGATGTAGACAAACTTACAATATATATCACCAGCACCGTAAACTTGGGGAACACTAAGTTTCAAATAAAGATTTTGTATTCTTGAAAAGTTGTATTCTTTTAAAGGACGACGTGCCCGCTATTTTATTGTATGTACGCTTTTTAATAATTCAGTTGTTGACAAATTATATTTAAGGCACAGTAACATAAAACAAAACCATCATTAATATTCTTTTAGAATTTAGCAGGGAATAATTCGAAGGTTGATATTTTTTAGCAAAGGTGAAAGGAAAAGTTAAGAACTAATAAATTGAACAGAGTCAAAATTTTAGTTAAAAAATAGAAATATACATCAGTAATGTAGTCCATCTCCATTGGACGAAACTTGTGTCAATAGCCAGGGAGATTGTAACTCAACATAACTCAGGTGCAATTCGAGAGATAAACACGAATTCAAAAAATGAAGCATGTACGTTACGGAAGAGCTAAAACGCAATTTTTTCATCCGTTGACGCGACTGATCGAGATTTACTGTTATAAAGATTAATACTAACATGTATTTACACACGTTGTGAAAACCTTTGCAATATACTTAAGATATATAATCAAAGAATATAATCAAAACACCCAACAGTTAAAGAGAACAATATATAGAAAAGGATTATAGCATTTCGCAATCCATAAGCTAAAACAAGGGTGGCCAACCCAAATGACCTCGCGGGCCACTTCGGAAGAACTTTACAATCTCGCGGGTCGCATTTAAAAATATATATCTTTATATTATATTTGAATTCATCATAAACATTTGTTGGAGTGAAAATTTAAAAAAGACTGATATATTGTAATTGTTTTCATTGTTTTTCATGTGCACAAACATAGATAATATAATAATAATAATAATGAAATGATGAAATAATGTTTAATTTATTTAATTAGTGAGATATCTGTTTCTCAACTCTTTCACTTAGTTTTTGCAAGTCAATCTCAATGCATGTGTATTTGCGTATTGTAACTGATGTTGGTGATTTTCGTGCGTTAAATTTGAGCACGATTTATGTTAGATAAATTTCAATTTAGAAAAAAAAAGAGATTCGTAATAACAGAAGCAACGTGATAAAATAATAACAGTTATGGGATTTATTTCTTACAAAAAAAAATCTTTAAACAAAAATACTGTATAAAGTAGTCGAACTTTGTAAGGAATCTCGCGGGCCGCAAAATTATTCAAGGCTGGCCACATGCGGCCCACTTCTGAGCTAAAACATGGACATAAACGGTGCATACAACAAATTTAAAAGCTTTACAATCGTCTTCTAGTGAAGAATTTTTCCAAAAAGGGAGATGTCTCAAAAGGAACATAAAATGAATACTAGAATAATTACTTTTTTATGTAAAAATACTACATAGTTGAGGTATATTCCTTCAAAGGTAGAATTAAAAAAAATAGGAAGCCACTTTAAGAAATAACGTATAATCATTATTTTTAAGAGGAGAATAACCAACACGAAATCCGTCTCACGAGGGACGAACAATTATTTCCACTTTAAAAAAACTAAGACAAGAAGAATAATCACCTTGGAGTTTCTGTGCGAGAGGCAAGCGGTGGTAATCCAGAGGAGTTGAGAGAGAAAGTGACGGACATGTTGAACAGGGACCCACTTTTAAAAAAACGGACATTCGGGGTGGAGTGGTCATTCCTTGAACGCTATTGGACGAAAGTGGGTTGAGGTGACGCATTCCTGGGAGATGGCTATCGTCCGCCTTTGATCATTATGTTCTCCTGGAGTGGATAATCTCGGGGGTTGTGGAGGCTTTTGTTCCTTTTCCAACTGAAGGGAGATGTCGGAATGCGTGAGAATTTAAGGAATGAGGCGAGTGAATGCTCATTATTGAATTTAGAAGGGATCACGCTACCTAGGTTGATTGTTTTATTAAGTTTAAAATGTTTTAATATATGTCTGAAAGTGGGATTTCTGTTTTATTGACATTCTAGAGATAAGTACAATCCTGTCACTGTTCCCTATGATTGTAAGTATGATTACATGAAAAGAAAGTAACAAGGAAAAAGAAATTAAATAGTTCAGAACGAGTCTTTAATTAAGTCTAAATTTCAGACTTGTAAAATCCATGAAAATTCCACTATAAAAAAAACTCTTCGATATATCTTAAAAAGAAAGAGAATCCGATAACGATTAAGCGTATTCGATGACAGAATTTCTTATTTTCTTGTTTTAATTTTTCATTTCAAATGAGTTTCTATTGAGTTAGATATAATGTTGCCATGTTGTTTTTTCCTGAATTTAAATGAAATCTAAACTTTTGGGCAGCTTGGTTTTGTCAATTGTCTGTATTTTTTTTGTAAGCGTAAAATATTAAACTCTATTGTATCGCTGAAATGTTTTATTCTAAAATCGTTTTCTGAAATCAGTTAGAATCACACAGCGAGATCGGAACACTTCAACCTCTTTAACGGAATTAAACAGATCGCTTTTTTAATTTAGAGAAATCAATTTTACTAAAAACTTGATAACTGGCCACAAAAAAGGTAGTAAAATTCTGATTTCTAGGCTTTTAAATAAAAATACTATATTAGTACCACAAAAAGATGAAATAAGTTCAAGTATCTCATCTGTACAGGTGACATTTAAACAAGGTGAGTGAAAAACTTAAGCATGCGTAGAAAATAAGGAAAAAATGAATTAAATTTAAATTTAAAAAATGCGATGGTATTAAAGAGAATTATAAATTTAATTGTGGAATGTATTATATGCGAGAGTTTTCTCACGTCATGTTATATTTTTATAGTTATTCTAATTCTCATAATTTGACTTATTGTTGTTTTTCCTTATTTAAGCAAACGACGCAATTTATATTTTTTGTTACTTAATCCATTTGGAAATTATTTCTTCTTCTCATTTTCACAATCCTGTAAATGAAAAGAATAAAATAAAATGACATATTGGTTCTGGTTAAATCAATTCAATAATGCTTCTCAATGTGGGATTTTTTTAAATGCCGTGCTATCAATGTTAACGCTTTAAAATTATCTGATGTCCATTCTTCCTCCCAATTTTAAGACTAAATCGGCTTCTTTAATTTTTGTCTGTTATCAAAAAGCAATAGGAAAAACGACCAACTTGTGCCTGCCTTGCAGTTTGAAGAAACGAATAGAGATAGTTTTTTTTTCACTTTTAGCACTTTTTCTTTATTGCAATAAAATGTCGCTGTGGAATGCAGTGCTTGTTCCTACTTGTTTGCGTGTGTCAGGAGAGGGGTCTCGAAAACCATTTAAAATAGAACAAAATTCGCAATAAATATTTCAGGTGATTCGATCCTTCAAGTAAACTATATTTTTAACAATAATTCAGTGGGCATAGAACGTAGTTTATTCCAACGCTTGCTTAAAGTGATACTTGGGTAGTTTTTAATATCATATTTGCTTACAAGAGACTGATGATGAAGATAAATTCTTTTTTTCACACCTACCCAGAGCTTTGTGTGTGAACCGTAGTTTTTTCGTTCCGGTTCAACTAAATATATTATATATATATATATATATATATATATATATATATATATATATATATATATATATATATATATATATATATATATATATCGGTTCAGTTCCAGTTTTCGTTCCACCAGAAATAACAGTCTTCGGTTCAGTTCCAAATGAATAATTTTATTTTATGTATGTTCTATTTGTACTAAAAATATAATTCTATCAAAAACAAAAAAATGTAATTCTATAAAAATTTAGCAGATTTTCTTTTTTTAATTGGCACACTATGCGAATTGATACAATGAACCAGCATGTACGATGCGAGTAGGTAAAAGAGAACGGCGAGCATTGGCATTGTTATCCACTATCAAAATCGCGTTTGACAACTAGATTCATGATTACGTCAATTAATGTGTACTCTTGTCGCTTGACGTCTTTTACTCACACACATCGCGCACTTAGCCTTACAATATAATAATGCAAGAAATAAATCTATTTATTTATTTAACATATGAAAATCCCCTCTAATTATTAATATATATCATCTTCTAACGTACTTTCCCTGAGATTACTTCTATTGTCTCGGAGAATAATTTTTAACCTGAAAAACGCCCTTTCAACGCTCACTTGTGTAGCTAAAGCTTCCCAAACCCCCATTGCAATTTTATACAAGTGCGGATAGGTAATTTTATTCTCTTCCCAGAAATCTAAAATATTATGTTTTCTATGGAGCCTTCGTAGCTTCTCGGTAGAAATAGGGGATCTATGTGTTTTTCTTTATACTCTTTAAACATGTCTTCATTTTCATCGCATTCAGTAGAAGATTCTGTTTCCTCGTTTACGATTGAAATGAATTTTTCCAAAAATTGTTATTTGTTCTATGTATGTTGCACAGCATGATCTATATAAAAAATTATACAAACATCCGTGGAAATCGCGTGTGGAGATGCGGAAGACTGAGATTTTTCTTAAAAATTCCTCGAGCTCTTTTACAAATACAGAATCTATGGAACGAATCATATGGAAAATTCGTTCATCTTTTAATGTACTTTATAAACCACATTCTATATTCATAAACACTATGTATTAAAAAAGTAATTATTCACACCTTTTTTTAAAACTAATACATGCTTATTTTATATATCTTACCCATAAAAAAACTACAAGGAAAACAAGAAAAAAGAATGTCAAAGAATTCACTGTATTTTCAATATTAAGAAAATAACTTTAGACTAAAAACAATGAATCTTAAGGAAATTTTTTAATTTAAAGCATACAAGTAATATTAAACATACATTATTTTATAACTAGAACACGGGGCAACTCCACTGAGGGTAAAAGAGGATATCGAAGATGTTTCTAGTGAACTGGGCAATGGGAGTTACAGGTTGCACTCCTTAGATGAAACGTCCAGAACCCTAATGCTCTCGGCGAGTTAGGATCTAATAAAACCATTTCAAGATGTATGACCACCATAAAATGTGTTAAAGAGAGAATAACTTGAAATTTTTTCAGAAATACTTTAAAAAAAAGGGAGAACAAAATTTGAATCACAAAAGAAAAATTTCATTATATAGGAAATGCCTTTTGCTACAGAGAGGCTATTTTACGAAGAAAATCGAGAAATGTTGAAGGTTTCAGGAAAAAGTTCGCTCTATAGAAAAATTCGCAACATAGAGGTTCGTTATAAAGAGGCTCAACTGTAGTTTGAAGATAAACTGAAACAGAAAAGTACAAGTGAACATAAAAAAAGGAAATAGAAAAGCAAAGTATATGTAATAATGACAATTATACGGTTGATGTTAAGTTAGATAATATTCATATATATTTAAAAGTGACTGAAGATATATCGAACCGAAATAAATCGATTTTTTTTCCGGTTCAGTTCTGGTTTTCGTTCCGACCAAAATAACGTTTTTTTCCGGTTTGAAACCACCCAAATTTATAGATAGTTGCTATTATTCAAAACAGAGTAAATTTATTGATAAATTGTTCCAATTCAATTACAAACAAATGCAAATAGAAACAAATAGTTTTTATTAATTCAAGACTTCAATCCGTATTCTTATTTTGAGATAATTTCCAAGACTCTTGATTTATATAAAAATTTGGGTTTATCTTATAATCAATACTTCATTTTGTTTTCAAAAGTTTGTCACAGTTTCGAAAATGTCAAGTTCAAATTCAAATTATAGTTCTTACTTTACTTTAAAATACTTTAATAACTATACTTTAATAACTTTACTTTAATAACTATACATTACTACAGTTTTTAAGACATTAAATAAGAAAAAGTTTACTTATACCATATTTACTTATTTAATATAATTATTAAGTAAATTAATAATTAATTTTTATTGTGGAATAAACTTTAATTTCTTCCAATAACCACAGAAGATTTTTTTAAATAAAATTAATATCATTGATGAGTATAAATAAAATTTCAACTTCGGAAACTATGTGAGATTTTACAGTATTAATCTCTATTTGTTAAAGACATTTTAAAGTTCTCCAATTTAAGAAATAAGTTATACATAGATTTTTATCAACATAACCTCTGAAAGATTCATTTTTTAAATGTTATAAAAGTTTTAATTATTTGGTACGGATTTGTGTGTGTGTGGTTTATTTTGCACTTATAGGAGATAAATTTAGCATAAAATAGTTTCACTAATTCAATTCAATTCACTTTTAACAGTTTCTTTTAATACGAAATGAAATAAAATCTTTCACCTATAATGAAAATTTTTTTAATTAAAATCCTAAAAACCCTCCCTTTTCGAAAACGTCCCCTTTTCGTAACAAATTAGAAAAATTTTACAAGTAAAAAAGTAACAACAACTATAAATATTTTCATCTCTGATATTTACAAAGATTTAAAGCATGGTTCGAAATATAAAAACAAAATTAAATGCGTGTTACATAGGCAAATATTTTTTTCAGTTTTTATGAAAAAAGCAAGCATATAGAATACACTTTTTATTGTGAATAAATAATGACAGATACTCATACAGATGAAACATTTTATTTCCATTTTTATCTCAAGATTTAGAATTTTTAAGTTAGGCTTAACAATGATGTATAGTGACATAAAATTAAACAATATAACTTTTTTTAATCGATTTTCCTACTCTTTTTGTTAAATTTTTCAATTTCTACTTTAACTCACACTCTCAATCTATATATTTAATTGTTTGTTTGTTTATTTATTTATCTTGGTGGAATTCTCAATCGTTAATAAATAAAATACATTTTAAAGCGCTCCGTTGACCTGAAATTTTTATACATGATTGTTTTGGATGACAATACAATAATTTAATAAAAATTAATTGATTTAAACTAATTATTCAAATTATTTAAAGAATTACAAATACAGCCACGTTCGCATCATATTTGGTGACTTGAGTCAAAACTTGAAAATTTTTTTTCTCTCACGTTTGAAAGCATTCCGTTGAACTGAAATTTTATATACACGATTGTTTCGGATGACACTACGATACTTTAATGATAATGAATTGTGACATCGTCGATTGTTGTGAATCCCCATTTTTCTATTCACGATAAGTTTTATGGTTTCACCAGCTGTTAAGGGACAAGTACGACGTCTTCGATTGTTGTGAACTCACACCCATCGATTGTCCCTGAATTTTTAAGATCCACCAGCTGTAAAATGACCAGTGCACGTAGCCATGGGGTCATTGTTTATTGTCTGAACTCGGGGAGTGACGACAGCCAGACGGGTCGCCATAATGGTAAAGGAGAGCCGGTGCCCCATTGACAATAGGCGAAGCCTATCTTAAAAGAATCATGTCGTCTTTTCTGGTGTTGAGAGAAGGGGATAATAGAAACAGGTGGCGTGATGGACAAGTGTGTCCAGATGTTGGACAAGGAATTATGACGCCTTGGGCAGACGGCCCGGGTGTGTTTTGGTGTGTTTTGCGCAAATAGGACGAGGGAGGTCAAGGGAGACTTTTGTGACCTGCCAATAAGAAGGGACGAGGGGCGTGTTGTGAACACACCCCTGGTGTTTTAAAGGGTTCTTTTTGAGGAGACAAGAAAAAAAAAGACGAGAGAGAGAGGAGCCCGGCCTTGGATGGAGAAAAGGGCAAAGCCCTGCCCTGGATGGAGAAAGTATGAGAGGAGAGCCCTGGTTGGAACGGACGGGAAGAGAGCGCTGGAGAAAAGGGCTTAGTCCGAGATTGGAGTGGAAAGATGATGAAAGCCGGTGGCGTTGAGAATAGAATATAGACTGACTACACCGGCTTGGCATATGAACGGAATTCTATTGCTTCATTAGCAAATTGTTTAGCAAATAAACAATGCTTTTATTTGTATATTAGGCTGTAACAATTTATTGATGGTTAGCTATACACGACGTTACAGCTAATATATATATATGAAATTGGTGGCAGCAGTGTTGATCCGGCATTTAAGTAAATAGATGCCCAAATCCTTAGTTTTAAGTGAAGAGAAGAAAAATGCCAGCCGTGTGCGAATGTAATGAAACGAGTTTAATGACGCCTAATTCCTGGAGTTCCCAGTTGTGAGAAGTGCTGTATACAAGTGTCTCCCGTTCCTGCTAGTGATGAAGTGTGTCCGCCTGTATTTTGGAATTGCTTGCTATGAGATGTTTTCTTGGAGTTCCTAGCTGTGAGAAGTGCTGGATACAAGTGTCTCCCGTTCCTGCTAGTGATGAAGTGTGCCCACCTGATTTTTGGAATTGCCTGTTATGAGAGGTTTTCCTGGTGTCCCCAGCTGTGAGAAGTATATGATTCACTCATCTCCCGTTCCTGCCTGCGGAATCATTGAGTATCTGTTTGCCTGTGCTAGGATTGCCGTTTTCCAGATTTCCAAGCGTCAAGTGCCAGTATTCCTAAGTGTTTCTGTGTGTCCTCCACAATTTTGAAGGTGAGTCTTTTCATTGAGATTATTTTCGGGGCAGCAACCGAGTATTGTTTGTGTATATAAAATGTTTTAAATAAGGAATATAAAGACTAGGTAAAGTTTTAGTAAACAATAAGAGACTAGAGGGATTTTAAAGTTTTGTATGAAGTGTGTAAATGTGCAATATTAGTGTTGTGGTTTTAGATTTGTGAAATTTAGTATACGGTAGTTATACTTGTTGAGTTGGAGTGCACTGTTGTGTAGCTTATTGTGTTCTTTAGATTTGCGCATATGTGAAAAAATATAGTTAAGTCTAGGTCTAGTGTATTGTTAGGTTACCTTGAGTCTTTGTGAAATTTTTGTAACGATTAAGTTTAGATTTGATTTTTTTGTGTAGTAGTGCACATGGCGTTTCTGTTAAGAGAAGGAAAAGACGTATTGTTAGAGGTTGTAAAAGAATTAGAGGTAGAAGTTGATATTACTCTACCCAAGATGGAATTTAAGAAGAGAATTTGTCAAAGTAAATACTATACTGAGGAAGTAGTTAAATGTTTGTTGGAGGGTATTTTGGAGGAAAAACGGAAAAACGTGAAAAACGGGAAATTAAGAAATTCGAGGAACGTAGACTAGCTAGGGAATTTGAGTTAGAAAGACTGAGAGCTCAACTCAGAAATAAGTTAAATGAAAATGAATTGAAGGTAGGATATAGGATTAACAATCTCGCAAAGGTTTGTTATTTGTCAGGAAACCGTACCACAGAAGTTAGTGAACCGGTTAATAAGTGTAGGCCGTTAATTAACCCGGTAGTTAATAAAAGCGTGGAGAATGTCACGTCCTGTGATTTTGAAAATGAGAATTGTGACCCCCCCCAGTGAGATGGACGAACGTTCCCCCCGTCTGAAGTAAGAGGGAGAGGAACAGAAAAGAATAATATATTTAAGATTGAGGAAGGGAAAAAATCAATGTGTATAGAAGTAGTGATTGTGAAGTGAAAATGAAAGTAGGGGTATGTGAAGGAAGTGTCAAAGCGGTGGCGATGGGTGCACAGAGGGTAATAAATCCGGATAATATTGAAATGGCTCCTTTGAATTGAAAGGAGATAAGGGAGTGGCGAACCCTGAAGGATTGATTTGTGAGAACATCTGTGAGGAAAAATATACCATTGGGACGTTTATGGAATGTGAAAAGCAGTTAACAGTGGATCGGAAAAGTTTTCGAAATCATACAATGGCTAAGATAGCAGGACAGTTAAAAGGGGAAAAAGAAAACATGTGTAAAGCAGATGTGCGGAAAGGCTTGGGAGACGGGTTAGCAATGCGATTGCCTCTCTCAGAACCAAGGGAGATTTATAAGGATAATTTAGAGACGGACAATAGGTCTAACATTGGCTCAGAATTTAATTTCGAGATAGATTTACCCGGAAAAAGAGATCGCAGTACCATTTATCGTCTGAATTTAATAAAGTTGTACCGTAGAAAGCCGGAATTGGCAAATTTGGTTATGGAGAATAGCTCAGAAGGAATGGATTCCGAAACTCTCTATTCGGTGAAGCTATTTATGGATATTGACTTTCAGGGTATTTTAAGGGAAAATCAGTTGTATTTTAAATTACCGCCTGATCGAAGTAGCTACTTGAGAATGATTAACGCTAAAAAGAAAGAAAAAAAGGTTTCTACCAGATCCTGGGACGATTGTTTTAAGGCAGAAGGATATTAATTTAATTACGGGAAAGCATTTAGAATCAAAACTTGCTGTTCATCCCAGATGTTAATTAATTCATTACGAGAGGATACAGAGTATCTTTTGGATTTAGGTGTAAACGGGATGGGGTAGTCAAACCGTACTCTGCCCGTTCTTTGGTTAGGAGGAGTGAACCGATACCCGTACCCTCGTATTAAATGTATTAAGTATAGGAATTTGAACCAGGTGACGCGAGCCGAGATTTATCTTTTGTTAAAAAGGGAAAGTTTTGTAGGAAAGAGCAACGCGGCATCGTGGGGCAACAAATTGACTTTGTATTAAAATGGTTGAGTAGGGTTGGGTCGGAAATCGGACCGACCAAAGGTAAATTAGAGCCATGGGTAAGTTTGTTCCGTGTACATAATGTAGATATAGTGAAATCATTTCATGAGCTAACGAGGTATATTATTATATTCCCAATTAAAGTGTTTCCTCAATAACTAACGTGGTGTAAGACAATCCCCTGAATTGTGAATAAATTGTTATAATGGTTGCGAGAAGGCTTACTGATAGTCATGATTTAATTAAATTTAAAAAGTCTTAGTTTAAACATCTTAATCTAAAAAAAAATAATGTTGTTTGCAAAGCTTGGAATTTATAGGTGTTTATTTTGTTTATTTAATATCTTTGGAAACACCGTTGGAATAAGTAGATGGGAATGAGCAATTCTTAGGATTTGTGCTAGGTGTGAATTAATATTTGTATGAGTATGAGTGTTGGTGTGTGTGTAAGGTAGAAGGAAATTATGTGTTATGGTAAATCTTTTGAGATGTTTAACACAATTGAATGAGCGATTTGATGTATTAGAATTATAGAAATATTATAATTTGATTTAATTTCTTTAAAACCCTAAATTTTAAAGTGTGAGGTAACTTTAAGAAATGGAAAAAAATAATCAAAGATTCGGAATTCAAGTTTTTATTGTGAAGTTTACGTCTTATAGAATTTTGGATTTATTTGTTTATTTTACTTGTGATTGTATATGTTACTTGGATTGCTGTTCTGATCGGTCTCATTGATAAGACAACCTTTCGGTGTGAAATGTTACGAACTGATCCAAACTGAGGCCAGAGCAGTCCAGTGAAATGGACCTTTTCAGGGGGAAGGAGTTGTGACATCGTCGATTGTTGTGAATCCCCATCTTTCTATTCACGATAAGTTTTATGGTTTCACTAGCTGTTAAGGGACAAGTACGACGTCTTCGATTGTTGGGAACTCACACCCATCGATTGTGCCTGAATTTTTAAGATCCACCAGCTGTAAAATGACCAGTGCACGTAGCCATGAGGCCATTGTTTATTGTCTGAACTCGGGGAGCGACGACAGCCAGACGGGTCGCCATAATGGTAAAGGAGAGCCGGTGCCCCATTGACAATAGGCGAAGCCTATCTTAAAAGAATCATGTCGTCTTTTCTGGTGTTGAGAGAAGGGGATAATAGAAACAAGTGGCGTGATGGACAAGTGTGTCCAGATGTTGGACAAGGAATTATGACGCCTTGGGCCAGACGGCCCGGGTGTGTTTTGGTGTGTTATGCGCAAATAGGACGAGGGAGGTCAAGGGAGACTTTTGTGACCTGCTAATAAGAAGGGACGAGGGGCGTGTTGTGAACACACCCCTGGTGTTTTAAAGGGTTCTTTTTGAGGAGACAAGAAAAAAAAAGACGAGAGAGAGAGGAGCCCGGCCTTGGATGGAGAAAAGGGCAAAGCCCTGCCCTGGATGGAGAAAGTATGTGAGGAGAGCCCTGGTTGGAACGGACGGGAAGAGAGCGCTGGAGAAAAGGGCTTTGTCCGAGATTGGAGTGGAAAGATGATGAACGCCGGTAGCGTTGAGAATAGAATATAGACTGACTACACCGGCTTGGCATATGAACGGAATTCTATTGCTTCATTAACAAATTGTTTAGCAAATAAACAATGCTTTTATTTGTATAATAGGCTGTAACAATTTATTGATGGTTAGCTATACACGACGTTACAGAATAAAAATGAATTATCGTTTAATGTCGTGATTCTGTCCTATGTATATACATATTTATATTACTTGTAACTATTGAACAAAAAGTAGACAAAATAAAAATTTTCTTTGTTGATCTGTGTGTGTGAGTTGGAATTGACTTAAATTTTTTTTATATTACTTGTTTCTATACATTTTTTTCATTTACGGTCCCATACTAAAAAAAAAAAGGATTTTTCCCGTCTAACAATAGATACTTATTCAATATTTTTTTTAACGTTTTAGAATACATCAGTGTTTCTCAAACTGAGGGGTGCGCCTACCCTGGGGGCGATAAGCCTACGAGGAGGGCGAGCATATCGAAAATAAAAGAAAAAAAAATTACTTACTGGAATGAAGTAAAACAAAATACTTTCTGACATAATAAAAAAATACACATTTACACTGATATGATTTATATATATTATCTGCGATATTACGTCATCAAAAATAAAAGCTTCTACTTCAGAATCTCATTAACTATCTCTCTTTGATACTATAACCAAAAAATTTTTTTTTTTTTATTTGCTGTAACCTCATGATGAGAGATTTTTATTATGTTTTCTTTTCAAACCTAAAATACTACTCTTTCATAGAAAAAACAAAAACCAGACCCAGAATCAAAAAAATTTTAGGAAGATAAAAAATTCTTCACTGTTATATTGTTGAAATATTGTGCATTAGCTGTAGGCAGCAGAATGTATTTGCTGCGGTTTGACCTTCGAACTTATTTGTACTGTTAGTTGCGTCCCTGCTCTTGTGTATTTGTTTTTTCATTTAGGGAATTTGTAAATAAACTATTTCTGCTGCGCTTTTTTCCTTGTAAAATATTTTTATGATTTTTGGAAAAGCACAGAGAGCACTTTGAAGGATTATTTGGCCAAGATTTATTTTTATGAGTATTCCCAAACATATAAAGCATAGTGAAAAACGTTTTACACAATTTTTTTCGAACATCCATATGGTATTAAATACACTTTTAATCCGGGAGTGGTCACGCCGAGCACAGAGTGCACGAAATCGGTAATTCTGACAAACTGTTTAATTTTTACCAAAGGCCCTGACACTATCTTCCTGTTTGACAGTCTTAACGTGAACTAAAATATATTTGTCACATATCTAACTCTTTTTTAGGAGTGACAAACGTTTTTTTACAATCTTACGGTACTTGTTTTGATTGAGTTCCCGGTGCGGTCACTTTTTTTCCAAAATATTTTCTGTGTTTATGCTACATTCCCCCCTCCCCCAGGAGTAACTTAGTGATTTTGATTGCCTTGTTGTACGACTTATTGTGGTTTGGTAAATGAGCATGATGAGCAGGTAAATGTTTGATAAATGATAAGAATATATATATATATATATATATATATATATATATATATATATATATATATATATATATATATATAAAAGAAAAGGGCATCTCTTTGATCTCTATTGAAGGAAGTTAAAACTGATAAAAAAAGGGATGAACTTGCTGAAATAATGCATATTAAAGTAAATTTGAGAAAAGCGATGAACATGAAACGAAAGAAAATTTTTCAAATGCTACCAAAATAACTCCATCAACTAAAGTATGAAGCCATAAGTATCAGAAGACACACTTTACTTTGTCAAAAACACACAATCAAACAAAAGTTCAACATGCTATTTGTTGATCAAAGGACAGTAAAATTACAATAACTTGAACAAAATATGGCAGTTTTGCCTGCAAATAACATTCCTGTAATGTCAATGAAAAGTGTCTGTGATTTGAGTCTTTTTTTAAGGTCGCGCACATTTGAAACATTTTAGTTCAGTTTTCTTGGATATTTTCCTAAAATTAGCAAAGAAAAATTGAAAAGTCTTAATTAAATTATTCACTGGAATTACGATTCTTATTGTGTACTATAAAAATAATTATAAAAAAAGGATTGGTTGACTAACACCCAATAACCCCGCTCGACCATTAGTATCGAGTGCACGCCTTCTCCAGGGTTAAACCATGTTGAAGTCTTTTCGCTTGAAATATTAAAAATAATACAATTATTCTTTATCGGAATTTTATATTATTGTTCATTATTCAACATCAATTATAAATGCTAATTCTGTGAGGCTTAAAGTTACAGTTAGCTTAAAACTAATTATAATTTGATCAATCATTTAAAAAAAAATCATTTTACATTTTTGTAAACATTGTCCCACACTTGGCTTTACTCTCCTTACAATTCAGCGATTATATCAATAATGTTTTATTTTCTTATGAATGAACTCGTGCAAAGAGCGGGTACTTTAGACGGTATACTTTTAATGTATCAGTGCTGCACAGAGTATTTTATAATTAATTAATTAATACTAAATTAAGAACAAGTTTAATAAGTATTAGCGACTTTCATGGGCTTGTCTTGCAGAGCAAAGTTTTTCAAAGGAATGCTAATGATTAGAAATTGACCCTCTGAGTTCCTTTTCAATATTTAGATGATATCTATATTCTGTATTCTAAGCAGCCACCGCATTTTGCAATATGTTCCAATTTAAAAACTAGATAAAGGAAAATTAACATTATAATTATCCTATTATTTTATTTATTTTTGCTTGAAAGTAACATATACAAAATTTAATACTTATGTTATTAATTTGTACGGTTTATAATAAAGATTGTAGCTTTAGCGTCAAAGTGCATTATTATTGCATTCGGTACATTATTAATGTATAAGGGGGGAGATAAAAACTGTGGAGCGCCAGTATTGAAAAGGAGGGTGCCAGTATTGACAGTTTGAGAAGCACTGGAATGCATACATCTCTCAAAAAGTCAAGTGATATTGCATGACCATTTGTAGAGACTGCGTATCGTAAATGTAAACTTAGCATGAACGAAAATTCAATGTAAAAACATGAAATGTACGTAAATAAAATTTCCTTTAAAGGAATATACTTATTACATGTATTTTTTAAAAATATTTTAATGAAAATGATGCAACAGTAAAACTAACCTTTAAACCGTTAAGTTATTTTGATAATTTGGGTACATAAATTGTGAAATTTTTTATTGAAAAATCAAATGTTTAGTAGAAAATAAAACATACATACGTTAAAAACTGATATTTTGAACTGCACGTATAACATTTTTAATGGTTTTGCTGCAACTGCACATTCGTTTGAGGTGGCTGCCAAACAGCTTGGTAGTGGTAAAATTCGTTTCTAATAGGATTATTATTTTCTAAAAATGAATAAATAAATGAAAATGTGAATACCTATTAGTAATTCAGTTTTGCATGGTATAACTGGAAACCCTTTTCCAAGCACACACCACACAATTCCGTAATCATTCCACCTAAATCGTGTCTCCTTCCTTATGTCTTTTCCATTTGCATCATTTTTCGAACAGCAAACTTTGTACTGTCTTGCGAGCTTTCGTTTCGCAGGAGTCGTTCACTAAGACGGTCAGGCAGGATTCTTTTGTCCTGGAGAGGCATCCTCCTATTTTTTCCTTCTATAAATTGGATTCGGAATTCTGAAAATGTGATACGTTTCTCAACTACATTTTTATAAAGCAAATTTTTATGAGTTCCAGAGTACTTTCTTTAGTAAATATAAAAATAAATTTATATAATATTTTTTTCTTGCGTTTTCGGAATGCCGAATGAAAGGATATTTCCTAATCACTGCGATTTACACCACCCATGTAGTCAAAATCTTTGACTTATATATCTTCATTTTTCAATTCCTTCTATTAGCTCACACTCTCAATAAAGTTATTTGTTTATCTTGGTGGAATTTTCAATCGTTAATAAAATACATTTTAAAGCGCTCCATTGAGCTGAAATTTTATATACATGATTATTTTGGATGACAATACAGTACTTTAGTTATAATTAATAAAAGTTAATTGATTAAAAGTTAATTGATTAAGCCACGTTGTCATCATTTTTGGCGACTTAGTGACCCTTTTGGCGACTTGTGTGTCAAAACTTGAAAAGGTTTTTTTTCTCGCATTTTAAAGCAATCATTTGAGCTGAAATTTTCTATACACTATTGTTTTGGGTAAAAATACGATAATTCAATTCTAATTAATTAAAATGAATTGAATTGAATGAAACTAATTATTTATAGAATTACAGACACAGCTACGTTGGTTTCATTTTTAGCGACTTGGGCCAAAATATTAAAATATTTTTTTCTTACGTTTTAAAGCATTGTTGAACTGAAATTTTATAGACATGATTGTTTTGGATGACAATAACATACTTTAATGATAATGAATAAAAATGAATGACCACTTACTGTTGTGATTCCGTCCTATGTATATACATATTTATATTAATTGTAACTAATAAAAATTAGCTAAAATAAATTTTTCTTTGTTGATCTAAGTATGAATTGATTAAATTTTTTTTATATTACTTGTTTATTTTATTTTTGAGGTTGATGATGGAAGTATCATGAATACTGCTCATCGAACACCGAATTGAACCCAAATTAACTTTTCGTGATGTAGATACAAAGAGATGGAACCGTAATAAACTTTTCCCGATATATACTCAGGTATAACAATAAGAGGCACTCAAAAGAAAGGAAAATTTCGAATAATACGGGAAAGTGACATTTCAGAGCACTGGAACTGCAACTCTTTAAATTCATAAAGAAAGTCCTTTCTTTCAAAGGAAAGAATAGAAGTTCATATCTATATGGAAGTTCAATTTTTTTCTATGCTCTTCTTTTTTTTCCTTTTTTAAAGCCCTCATTTTTATATCCCCCCCTTTAATTTTAATCTTAATTTACACGTTAAAAGTGCGCGTTCTACGCCGGATTTCACAGTAATTGTTTCTTTTGAGTCCCTATGGTAATACAGTTCCTATTATGATTTGAAAAATAATAGAAAATTATGTACAGCGTATTTTCGAAATAGTAGTCAGTGTCTTAATATTTTGATTTGTTTCTTGGGTTTAGTAAGAAGTTTTGATAATTTTTAAAGTTTTGCCGGAGTAATCTCGGAATAATTTTTCCAGCTCATTTTACACCTTTTGATTCTTTAATAAAACACATTTTTTGTTAAAGATTCTAAAAATAACACGTAGTTTTTTTTGTTGTAGACATACGCATAAAAAAATAATAATAAATAGATCCTGAATGAGGCAATGGATGGTAGAAAGTTAATGCTTGAAAATAGCGACGGTGTATTTAACTTCTAACAAATATCCTGCTTTTCCTGAAACAAGGAAAATGATGCAATTGTTAAATGGATAGTTCAAACTGAGATAGATGTCAAGTACACGATTTCTTTAAAGTCGAGTTGGAAACCTCTCTCTCTCTCTCTATACTGACAAAGTTAAATTGGCGGTTTTTGATGTATCTTTTCTCAAAATTTGTTATATGTACATGCTTGACATTTTTTATACAATATTAAAGTACACCTTTTTCATTATACTGAAATTAGCTTTTAGCTAATTTTGAACTTTTTAATAATTTATGAAATATTTTATCAAACATTGCGAAATTTGACTCCTTTTTCATATAAAAAATTTGTAAAAAAAAATAATTGAGTTTTTTTACAAAAGGCTCATTTCAGTATATATTAGATATTATTATACATATATCATAAGAAATTTACATACCTGTGAACAGTAGTTTCTCAGAAAAGGTACATTGAACATCAAATTTTACATTTTGAGATAAATTGATTTTAATGTATACAGTAAGATTTCTAATCGGCTAGGAATTAAAAAAATAAAAGCCTCAATTTACAATAAAAGATGCATGTTTTAGTTTATACATGGTTTACACATATTTGTTTTTTGGTTTACATGTAATGATACATGTTTTGGTTACGTTAAACTTTTAAGCAAAAACCAAGTACACACTTTGCTTACATTTTTCACCATTATTTAAAAATAGGTTTTAATGGCTTCTAATTACCCTAGAGGTTAAAGTAAGGTATTTTTAGAAAGGTTAGAATCTCTATACAATTTGAAAATGTAAAAATCTCAAATTGTCAAAAAAAAAAAAATAAGATTTTAGCGCTTTCCAACACCCTTTAAAAACGCTACTTCTTTAAGTTAATAATAACATTTTGCAGAAGTCTAGATTTTAAGATAAGTATAAGACAAAGTTTTTTTTGTGCGTCATTTCTACAAACACATTTTACTCTTCTGAGTTTGTTTATCGATCGATTCCATCTTTGATTATTGGGTTGGGAAATCTGATGATAAGTTTTATGTAAGACAGAGCCTCGATAGTTCTTGACGCATTAAATAAGATGCATCCGATCTTGAACACTCATAAAAATATTTCAACAACTCAATTAAATAACTTTTTCGCACAAATACAACGATCTTTGTTTCATTGAGAGCATGAATTGATTGACATTGAAATATAAAATATCCTATTTTAAATAATTTAAGTTAGCTTGAAAATTAGCAAAAAATATATTTTGAAACTCAAATAAATTATTTGTATGATTGATTGAAGGAGATACACATTTGTAAGTATTTAATTTTGAATAAGAAAACACCTTATGTTTTGAAAATGTAAATTATTTCTTTTTGAGTATTTATGAATAATGGGAAAAATTGCTTTGGTGAAAAATTAATAAAACTTTAAGACTCGGTTCTTTTTCTTGTATTTTTTTTTAAAATTGAAATATTATTTTTGATGCTTAGACCATGATGCAAGAATTTTTTTTAATCATAGGAATTTTCCTTTTGAATGTAGCAGATTTGGATTTTTAAACTGTGTGGTGTTCTTGCATTATTTCCGATACCCTGAATTAACGCTCATGAAACATTATTAATGAAAAAAATTCCTGCCTTAGGGACCCCCTGTTTCAGTTTCCTGTATACATTTAAATAATATTTCATAGCTATTGTTGTTTTTATTCATTTTTTATTAACTAATATTGATAATGAACTTAAACGGCTATTGTTAAATCAGGAACATATTTTTTTGGATAATTGTAAATACACCTATTAAAGCAAAACGTTATTATTCATTTTTTTACTTTTAAATATTTTTTAAAAAATTTTATGCAAATAATACGTATCATTCATAAATTGAAATAAAAAAAATTTCTTGGGTCTGTTTTAAAACTTAAAACATTTGAAAAAGTTCAGAAATGGGATACTATAAGCTTATCATATAACTTAAGAAATTATTGATGAAATATCAAATTTTCGATGGTTTCAAAAAGCGAATAATCCATTTATAAAGTCTACCTTCACAGCCATTTTGTGGTGGACATACCTTGAAAAAAGTACAACTGTCAAATCTTTATTTTTTGTGAATCTTCCTACAGAAGATATTCTAGATTAAGTGTCACACGATGCTTAATTAAAATGAAATTTAATTTATTCTACCTTTACAAGCTCTGCTTAAGAATGGCTCCAACTAAACGACTTTGTAATTAAAATTCATAGCATCTAATATATCTCATTAAAGTAGCAGTACAACTGACAGAAGGCTATATTTTTTCCTGTTAAAGAATAATATTTAAACTTGAAACACTTTTCCTGGAATAGAAAAAAAATATTGATCTGATATACCTACATTTCTGTTATAGAGAGAATATTGTATCGGAATGTCTTTAATTAAGTAGTCTGATTCCATATGCATAGCAAAAATCAACTATATTGTACAGGAAAACCACATAATTCTAATTAGGGTTAGCTAAACACAACTTCAAAGACAGGGTGAAACAAAATGCTCTGGAGCTGGTAGAGACGAATAAACTATTTCAAACATCCGATCACGTGGTTATTTTCAATAGCTTGTGGCTGTTACGATAATGTTTTAAATCAAGAAATTTTTCCGTGTAAAATGTGTTTTGTATTCACAGGCGTAGCTAGCCTTGATTGGGCCCTATATCAAATTTCTTGAGGACACTTTTCTGGGGCCCCTTAATATTTTATGGTTTTTTTGCTTACACATTTTGAGGACCCTGAAGTGGAGGGAGCGTACATTGATACGGCGGTATATCATCTATATATTACCAAATGAATTTAAAAGCAAAAATACGATTGCGCAACTATCAAACATTTTTAAATTTTGAGGATGTTTAATGGAAATTCTCAACACGCAATATTATATCGTAATTGTAACATACTTCTCTGAGCTCAGGTATTCTTTTCTTACTTCGGAGGAGGGGGATTTAAAATATTGTCTCATGTATATAAGGCTTTAAATTACCTGTCATTGTATACCCCGATTCTTTTGTTGTATACCTTTATTGATTTGTTTCATGTGTGTCTGGAGGCTTAGAAATATATTAAACCTTCTACATAAAATACACTCAGGAACATTGAAAATAGCGACCCAAGAAGGAAGCTAAGTACAATCGCGAAACTTTGCAAATAAGTACAGCGTAATGTGATATGCAAATGATCCAAGTTTTGTGCCAATACGCATGCTCAAACACGCCGAGGTGGCGCTACAATCAGGAAGAGGGTGCTATATAAGCCAGCGCAAATTCAAAGATTCATAAACGTGACGATTACCCGCCGATTGTAGGAAGACTTTGGTAAGCGAAACATGCCAGGTAAACGTGCTAGAAGACATTTCTCACAGTTAAGCGAGTTTGAGAGAGGTCTGATCATCGGGATGAAAACTGCAGGCTGGTTGACACGCCATGTTGCTGGCCAGGTGGATCGTTCGGAGTGTGTCGTTAGAAATTGTTGGGAGCAGTGGACACGAGAAGGTACCCCCGCACGGAAAACCGGGTCTGGAGCGACCAGGAAGTTCACGAGGAGAGAGGATCGAAGGATCGTGCAGAAAGCACTTGTGGTCCCTACAGTGACTCGTTCAACGATACGAGCAGACGTTGTTCCTCAAACAATTTCCAAACACCTTGCAGAAGCAAATCTTAAATCCAAGCGCCCTTTCCGTGCATTCTCTTTAACACTGGAACATCAGCAACTGCGTCTACAGTGGTGCCAAGCCAGATCAATGTGGAATGTCACAGATTGGCAAAAGGTTGTCTTTAGTGATGACTCCCGGTTTGTTTTGGGGACAGATGATAACCGTGTGCGGGTGTGGAGGCGCCCTGGTGAGCGGTACAATTCCCCCACACTGTTCTAAGTCACACTGCCCGCACAGCTGGTGTAATGGTCTGGGGGCCATAGCCTATGATAGCCGGTCCACTTTAATTGTGATGCTTGGAACCTTAACGGGCCAACGTTACGTTGATGATATTCTTCGACCCCATGTAGAACCTTTCCTAAATGGTCTCCCAGAGGCAATTTTCCAGCAAGATAATGCTCGTCCGCATACAGCAAGAGTTGCTCAAGACTTCCTACGTCATTTTCAGACTCTTCCATGGCCATCCCGCTCCCCCGCTTTGTCCTCTGTAGAGCACGTGTGGGATCAGCTGAAACGGCATATGCCATCGTGTCACTCTGTACATGATTTAGAGTTGGCTGTTCAAGATGTGTGGGCCCATCTGCATCAGGACAACATAAGGTGTCTAATCAACTCAATGCCGGACCAAGTGGCGGCATGTATTGCAGCTGGCGGTGGTCCATCACCCTATTGAAGTCGCCCAGTATTTGTGTCGTTGCACATCCTGTATTCGTTTAATTGTCTTGTTTTTGAGATCAAGTGAATCTCTCATCTGTGTCATTATGTGTATTAAATTTCATTTCAATCCGACGCTTTCTTCTTGGGTCGCTATTTTCAATGTTCCTGAGTGTATATTCTTTTTCATACAGTTAGCAATAATATTTTTTTTTGTCCATTGTTAAATTGATCTTCTCTCAATTTCTATCCTTTTCAAATACGTACAAAATGTTGAAATTTTAGATAAAAAATTTTACTTTTGTTTATATTGCCTTGTAATTTTTTTGTAAACAACTATTAAATTCCTGACTTAAGGAATGGAATATTACAACTTAAAAAATTCTTTTAAACTTGCACGCAGATTTGGCAGTTATAAAGTTTTTGATGGCAGCTTATATTTTATTCGTGGGCAATTTATATTTATTTAGTTTTCTCTAATGATGACATCATTATTTTTCAATCTGTATTGATCTTTTCAGACATAAAACTGATTATTTGTACAAATATTAATACTTGAGGCAATACTTGCAAACAGAGATATGCTATGGGAAAAATATTGTAAATGTGACCAACAAAATGCATGAGATGACGATGCACTTATAATAATTTTAATTTCTAAAATAATTCTATTTTTTTCTGTATTGGAATTAAACGTTTTATCAAAGCATACTCATTCAATTTCTGCAGATTTTCTTAGTTAATTTTGTTTCCATTCTTAAACTTTTCTGTTTTTTGAATCCTATGAAGGTTTTAGGTATACCCAAGAGATTTGAAAACCACTCAATTCAATGTGTTTTATTTCCCATCTCAGAATTTTTATTAACTGAAAGCAATTCTTAAACAATAAATGTTGAGCACAAGAAGGAACAAGAATAAGTTATTTTTGGTGATTTCTGATCACATGGAATTCAACTGTTTGCCTTTTTTGTAGCATCTTCATGTGCGCGTGCAGAAGGACCACAGTAACTGAAAAGCTAACTGAAATGTTGCACGTGCAGATGAACTCATTTCTTTCTAATTGCATGAGAATTAATTCATGTTTTACATATTGCTCAGTTAAAGGCTAACCGAATTCTGATACACGCATATCCATTCACCATTTGTATGTTTATGAACTTAGTGGAATAAAGCTTCTAAAATATTTTAATCCAGCAACATTAAAAAAATGAATAAAAATTGCAATAAAATTTGCTGTAACATTTAAGTTATTAATGAAGTTCTCAGACGAATTGAGATAATAATGACAGTGTATAAAGACTTGTTTCAATTCGACCTTTTAATATAAAAGTAACTTTAGAGACTTGTAACCATTTCCTTGGATTATTTAGCTTATTTCATTTCCGTGAAATGAAAAATTAAAGCTTCCTGTTTTTCTATATCTCCTTTCTACTGAATTTTGAAAATTCTTTTGGGATCCTTTTGGTCAACTCATCGATCATTAAATAATCACAAAACCCCCCCAGACTTATGGAAGTTAGGAAAAACTTAGCATATAGAAGAATTCTTTCTTTTTAACTCTTTCGAATATATTTTACTCTAACCAAATAAATGCATTAACTCAGATATGAGAAAATATTCAAAAATATCATAGGACTATGCTACATTGATAAATCACAAATGGTTCCTTACATAAACAAATTATTCTACACTTCAGGACGGTGAGGGCTGATTCAAATTGGGTAGATAAAAGGGGAAAGGAAGTAAGTCCTTTAAGTAAGTAACAAGACCAAGAAAACTTGATTTATATAAAGTATTTTGTGCAGTCTTAGAACCTGTTTAAAATCTTGGATGAAACGCTCTTGTCATAATAAGTGTACTAAGCAGCTGAAGCACCGTCTAGTGTAGAGATGGCGATTCTTTCCGAAAAAGATGGATTTTTAAATCGATTCCCAAAAAAATCGAGGTCTGAAAGATCGATTTCTAAGAAATCGATTTTGTCCGTCTGCATTTACAGTATAAATATAAATTCATTTTACAAGAAAATACATAAATATAAATTCATTTTATAAAAACAAGAAAATACAATAATATATATATATATATATATATATATATATATATAAACGATCTCTTATCAGTAAAATAATTCAGCAATTACAATTATTTTTATTACTAAATTAAAGTATCGGCTATAAAAATTAATGTACAAAAACTATAATAGGAACACGTTAACTGATTTTTCTTGATATGAATAGACAAAGTAATAGTAAAATGTGAACACTTGATCAATTAAGAATTCCACATAGTTATTTCAATGATCATTTTTAATTATTCGTATGTAGACTAATTTAAATGACTTACAAACATGTTTAGATTTAACAATAGTAACTAACAGAACAAACTCAAAATAATAGCGTCTAAGTAAAAATTAAAAAGTGATTTACTTACCCTCAATTACTTATTATTTCGTAACAAACACTACATAAAAAATATTTATTTCGTTAATCACATCCCATTGCGACAGTCAGTCAATCAAGGCATAAACAAATAACGCAATATCAACAAATACAAAAAGTCAAAAATTACAAACGTAACTCTTTTTTTATTCATTTCAGAGAGGCGAAGAAAACTAAGCACACAGGCATCTCACGAGTTTTTGAGTCATTAACCGCCAGAATAGTACAGTTAACTAAATGTAAATAATTTTGTGGTTTTTACGAAAACAGAAAAAAATCAAATATCGATTTTCTAGGATGAAATATCGATTCACTGAATCGATTTAAAAATCAATTTTTTTGGCCCGAGAAATGGATTCTTCGATCTCATATCGCCATCCCTAGTCTAGCGTCCACTGATCTTCAGTAGGTGAGGAAGTAATTTTCATGTGAACGGTCTTTGTGTAACCGAACTTCATTTAATAAACACCAAGGGTGGAGAATCCAACCCCGAATTTACCACATTGAGTTTATTCTACACAAGTATGTTTATTTTTAGTTTACAAATATGTTTGCCTGTATATTTAGTTTAAAAGATCCAAATGAAATAAATATAAATTGAAACCATTTTGATTTTTTTACTCTATCCATCCTCGGGCTCTGATCCAGTTCACATCTAAAGGCCGTACTTGATCGATATTTCATTGGAATAGCAATATTCGATAGTGTACATGCATATTATACCTGTAACGTCTCTATCCGCCATTATACTAATAATCGACTGGGGCAAAATTAATCTTTTTAACCGTGATTTCAGTTGGAAAAATCTTTGTGTGAAGAAGACGAGATTTAGACAAATTAAAACTTCTATTTAAGTGTTGGTAGAGGGGGAATAGTTGAAAGTGGATATAGAAGAGTAAATAAGATAAAGACCAGAGGTTATGCAGTTTGTTGTATTATCCACAGATAATTCAACTAATGCAGTCAAGAGCCCTTAAATAATAATATAAATTTTCTTATTTCTATGATATTTATTTTAATCAAACGTGATTGTTCCTCGGGTTTAATGTTTTGAGTGCATTATCCCCTTACGTTATCTAGTGTTATTAAGTGAAATAGATAATAAAAGTATGTTAGAATTACTATGGCTGGTCTTTACTCGACCCCCCCAATAAAAGCGTCCGCCGGGACGTTACAGCGGTCCTTAATTTAAGTTAAATTGCATCGAATTTGAGGATCCTATCTGAACTTTTGTCCTGTCAGGAAAAACTTCATGAATTTTTGGAGAGTATAGGAAATAGCAGAACTTACTATGGGATACCCACAAATTTGGCTACCTAAAGGATCATTTTATGGGTAGGGGAAAAGGTTTGGTTTGAGGTGAAAGGATATACTTTCGTGACCGGGGCAGCGACGGATTTTACACTTCTAAAGGAGGCATTGACCGTCAGCTCTCCTGTGGTCTAAAATAGATCGGAGTTAGAGTCAGAATTTTATAGGTCTAACCAAGCTAGTATTACGATTATTGATTATTAGAGTTGCATTTCGAAGAAACACGAGGCGGATCTCATCCTCTCGTCGCGAAGGGGGAGGGGTGTGCAGGATTCTAGCGGGCCCAAAGTCTGATTGACGCCATATATTTGACCAATTTACGAAATATTAGCCTTTTAACTGTTATGACGAGATTGTCACGAACACGGCACTAGTCCTCCAAAATGCCACACCTGAGTATTATACGGGGTAATTTTTTCACGCAGTTCTTCCTACTATTAGTTCACACTCTCTCGATATATATATATTGTTCAAAGTTTAAATCGTTAATAAAATACTTTTTATTCATCCACTCAAGTTCAAGTGCATTTTTTAAAATTGTAGTGGGTGACACTTGATGTTAATACAGTTTTTTCAAATATTAATTAATTAATTAAATTTTAAATGAATAAATAGTAACAAACAAAAATAATAGCCCAACACCCTATATAGAAAGGAAAAAGGAAAATCTCTTTTTATTTTTCCACTTAATATTGGGATTCTATCAAATGTATATGCATATTTATATTAATTGTAACTATTTAGTAAAAAGTAACTAAAATAAAATTTTTCTTTGTTGATGTAAGTAGTAATTGATTTGATTTCTTTCTTGATATTTCTTGCTTCCTTTTAGAGTGCATCTCATTGTTATACTCGGATACATTTCGAGAGAAATTTATTTCATCCTGAATTACAAAAAGATCAAATCATTTTTTTTCAAAGAGGCAAGAAAATTGGCGGAGAGATAAGAAGGATGCGTGTGTTTGATGAGCAGTATTTTCATGATCCTCCCATGATCCCTCAAAACAAACAAGCAAATGATGTGCTTGAGCCAAAGATTGCTTTTGAGAGCAATCTAATTATGAGGGGTGTAAATTTCTGTGATCAGGAAATATCCTTCCATTTTGGCAATGCGAACACGTCAGAAAAAATATTATAAAAATATATTTTCAAATTTACTAGACAAGATACTCTGGAACTCATTTTTTGCTCTATAAATATATAGTCGGGAAACATATTTCATTTTTAGAATTTCGAATCCAATTTAGAGACGAGCTTTTGCACAAATATGATGACGCATCTTCTGAACAAAGCATTCCTAGCAGAACCCCTTGTCGCGATCGTTCGATCGCGACAAGGAGAGGGTTCGAGTAAGAAACAGACATTTCTCAAGTTAACACTTTTATTTAGCCTCTAACACTGTGACGAGGCTTTATCGCGACTTCTATTAATAAACCTTTTGGGAAAACTTTGAGGCCTTAATGGCAATTCTTTCCAATCAACCCAAGAAGACAACGCGATTATGTAGATTAGGAAGTGTATATATTGGAGCTTTTGTATCCGCGTTGAGTACCTAGAGTTCCCCGAGTTCTGATAGGGAGTTCTAAGGAGGAGGTCTAATAGTGCCAGTGAAGTTCTAGGAGAGTGCTAGGAGAGTTCTGCGGGAAGTTCGAAGCCGGAAGATTATCCATTTGCCGGATCAAGTGGGATCAAGAATTAGATTGACGATATAAGGATTGTAGCTGTTAGCCGTTTCATAGCGGTAAGATAATTTGGATTAAGCTTTAAGACTAGAGCTGATTCTAGTAAGTTAGGAAATCAGCTATAAATATAGATTTTAGAACAGAATTAGATAGATATAGAATTACTGTTTAAATCTCATCACTCCTGATCACATAAGCTTCCTAGACTAGCGTTGTTTTGGTTGAATATAAATTAAGATAATATAAAACTAATTTTATTATGGAAGAGTTTGGTGGTCAATCTTTTCTCCCCTCAAACTATGGTCGCGTAGATGATGAAGAAATGATACCCCAAGTCCACGGGGTATCACAACACTTATGAGACTTTATGAGAATTACAAGCAATCAAACTTATTAATCTTATTATAAAAATAGAATCATTTATCTGTCCTCCTGAACGCCCTTGTTGCATAACTTGCTTAATCGTCAGCCGAAAGGTGGACGGTTTCCCTTTCTCTTATCCTTCTTTCCGGAATTAACAATACTAAGTGAGACTACCGGTCGCTCACACTTTGCTTTCCTTTTATAATCATTTTTCAATCATTCCTCCCACCTACTTCACGACTAGTACTTAAATAGAAGCTCGCATTTACATAAAATTAAGTCCTGTCTACAGGAAGTGGTTTTCAACTAAAATCCCTATTAAAAAGAGTATTTTACCAAGAGGATTAGTAGAAGCCAGAATAGAACCCGTTACCACCTGCAGTAGATATCCCAGCCTGTCTTACTGCACGAAATTTTATATCTCATATTCCTCCTACTCCTGCGAAACGTGAGCCTACGAGACAGTACAAAGTTTGCAGTTCAAAAAATTATGCAAATGGAAAAAAGACAAAGAAGGAGACAAGATGACTAAGTTGGTTTGTGCTTGGAAAAGTGTTTCCAGTTATACCACGCAAAACTCAATTATTGAACCTCTAATAAATATTCATTTTTTTTTAAAGAAAATAATATTACTCTAGAAGTTGACTTGCCCTGCTGTGTGGCAGCCACTTCAAACTAATATGCAGTTGCTACAAAACCTTAAAAGTTTTTATTCATGTAAATTCAAAATATCAATTTTTAATAAGTACATTTTATTTTGTACTAAACATTTGATCATTGCAATAACAAGTAATACAAATTTTTTTAAGTCAATTTCTACTTCGATCAACAAAGAAAATTTTTATTTTAGCTACTTTTTGTTAAATAGTTACAATTAATATAAATATGTATATACATAGGACAGAATCAAAACATTACGTGGTCATTCATTTCTATTAATTATCATTAAAGTATTGTATTGTCATCCTAAACAATCTCATGTCTATAAAATTTCAGTTCAACTGAATGATTTAACACGCGAGAAAAAAATCTTTTCAAGTTTTGATACAAGTCACCAAAAGGATTGCGAAGTCACCAAAAAATGATGCAAATTTGTAATTCTTTGAATAGTTAGTTTTAATCCATTAATTTTTGTTAATTATAGTTAAATTAATGTATTATCATCCAAAATAATCATGTATATAAAATTTTGGCTGAATTGAGCGCTTTAAAATGTATTTTATTAAAGATGAAAAATTCCTCCAAGATAAATAAATAAATGTTTAGAGAGTGTGAGCTAATAGTAGGAATTGAAAAAAAACCGGACAATTTATGTACCCAAACCATCAAAATAATTTGACGGTCAAAACCTGACTTTCCATGGGGCCTCCCCTACGCCACTGGTTTCCATAAGTATCACCAAGAAGGTTCGATTCCATGGCTGTGTGTAGAAATGTCACTTTTTTTACTTACAAGATTATTCCATTAGTTTATCCAGAGAATCTCCTCAATAATAAATAAGGATTGATGCCCATGAAATTTAAAGTAATTTCAAGCGTTTCTCTCTCTCTCTCATTTGGTTAATTGTTGAAGCTTGTAGATTAAGGTATCCGACTTCGTTCGAAACCGTGATTTTAAAAAAGCGCATAAATGGATCATTTTCATGATATTTAGTGTCACTTAGATTAGAACACATGCATAAAATTGTTTAAAGAACATTTTAACAAAAAATTACTTAAATACAACATTTCGGCAAAAAATTAACTTAGAATAACTTTTTTTTCAAAATGTTCTGCTTTTGTGAAGAATGCTTCTATCACAATAATATTTTGCCTGTATATAACTCAGACCTCTGTACAGAGCCTCAACTAGAATTTTTGAAAAATTCACATTATTTTCAGAGTTACTACCCATTGAAATAATTATCGGTGCTTTTTTTCTTAAAATTTCTCCCCTCTGTTGTCGTAAAACATGGGTAAACTCACTTCTGTGTTATATATTTCAAAAATTCTAGTTGAGCCTCTGTACAGAGGTCTGAGATATTTACAGGCAAAATATTATTATAATGGAAGCATTTTTTTCAAAAGGAGAATGTTTTGAAAATGGGTCAATCTTTGTTCATTTTTCGTCAAAATATTGTACTTAAATAATTTTTTATTGTAATACTTTTCTTAAAATAATGTTATATACGTTTTCTAGTCCAAGTAAATCTCATAAATATTATCCATTTATACGCTTTTGCAAATTTACGATTCCGAACGTGGTCGGATACCTTAAGTTGTTAGTTTGTGTGTCAGCCTTATCATAAGACCACGATCCACCCATAAGTGTTGAAATTCTAGTAAGTGTTCGATTGAATTGAGCCAAGATAAACTAAGTTCTTTATGGCGGAGTAATTGGCATCTGTTTTTTCGGTAGAGTCTGTTAATCCATTTCGAAATTTTCCTATTTTTTCCCAACAAACAATGTTTTCCCCCCTCCTTGAAAACAATGCATTCTAATTTTCGGTGAGTTACGTTTAAAGTGAGTGAAAACGCCTAAAAAGAAATATCGGTTAACATGAAATTACTGTGTGTTTTCATGCATTTTTACAGTATGAAATTAACTAGCAATGTAATTTATATGGTTGGAATCTTGCAACTCGATTTTGAAGCTGATGTCTTCAACCGATTGAACTGAAATTTTGTATACATGTTTAATTTAGATGACAATGTATGTTTTGACCATTTTTATTCCGATATCGTAATTAGTTAAAAAGATATTAATTAAAAACCTTAAACGCATAATTGTTTTACCCCTGTTAGCTTTTTATTCTGCCGAGAAGTTTATCGGATTGAGCATAAGGAAGTTCCGATTTTTCGACCCTTTTTTAATAAACCATAAATTTTTTTCGTGTTAATGAATCTATATTCTGCACTAAGAAAGTTCAGGGTTTTCTCTTTTAGAACCAGCCATTTAAAAAATAAAATGTCAAAAACTTTTTTTTTACGATTTTTCAAAAAATGCTCAAATTTTTAATAAACATTTTAAAACTTCGTCATTTTTAAAGATATTCACACAAAACTTTTTCTTCGTTTGTAGAATAATATTATCCAAATTCTGCGCAAAGATTGAAAACATTGGTTTAAAATTACGGATTATTTTTTTTTTTAAAAAAAACAAGCTTTTACTTTTAAATGCTCTAAAAAGAATAAAATAAACTTTTCTTTTAAAACTTTTTTCAATTCCTACTATTAGCTCACAATCTCTATATATTTATTTATTTATCTTGGTGGAATTTTCAATAGTTAATAAAATACATTTTAAAGCCCTCCATTGAGCTGATATTTTATATAGAGGATTATTTTGGTTGACAATAAAATAATATATAATAATAATTAATAAAAATTAATTGATTAAAACTAATTATTTAAAGAATTACAAATACAACCACGTTGGCATCATTTTTGGTGACTTAGAGGCCCTTTGGTGACTTGTGTCAAAACTTGAAAAAGTGTTTTCTCTCACCTTTTAAAGCATTCCGTTGAACTGAAATTTTATAGACACGATTGTTTGGGATGACAATACGATACTTTAGTGATAATTAATAATAATGAATGACCACTTAATGTTGTGATTCTGTCCTATGTATATACATATTTATATTAATTGTAACTATTTAATAAAAAGTAACTAAAATAAAATTTTTCTTTGTTGATCTAACTAGTAATGGATTAAAATTATTTTTATATTACTTGTTTTCTACCAGCTTATAACGTCATTACACAATTTATGATATAAAAGATTGTCGCGAGATTTACCTGTGTAGATAAACAAGCAAATTAAATAACTTTATCTGATTGATTTTAATTTTTAAAATTTTCAAACTAAATAAATACGAGTACTTAAATCTGGCGACAAGATTTTATATCATAAATTGTGCAATGACGTTATAAGTTGATAGCAAAAAAAAGTTTTAAGAGAAAAGTTTATTTTATTCTTTTCAGAGCATTCAAATAAAAGCTTGTTTTTAAAAAAGTATTTTACTTTTAATTTATATATTTCTCTTAACACAAAAAAATTGCCTTTTTGGGAATGAACAAAATGTGGAAAAGAGCAGACATTTAATGAAATGTTTGAGAAAGTTTTTGTATTATTGGACAGCTCTGTTGTTTTATCGGAAGAAATCGTTGCAGTAGATCTTGTGGTCTTAAAACTATGTTCCACGGAACCCTGGGGCTTCATGAGTCACAATAAAAAATATCGAAAAGGAACTCATAAATTTGTATGCAAAATGGATTCACGTTATGCAAAATGGATTCATGAAGTTTATATGCCCACAAGAATTTAAAGCTATCATTAAGACAATTAACATTTTATTTATACCTAATAACTGTATTTTGGCAATACTTTTTTAAACTTTATTATAATATAATAAAAGAATTTTAAAACGTTTTATTTTTATATGTATATTAGTACGTACTAGATTGTGAATATTTTATTGTTTACCATCCCAGGTTCAACGAAATAACTTTATACTCATTAGTACAACGTCTTGCAAAACTAAATAGTTTTCAAAATGGAAAATACGCCTTTTTGTATTTGTATAAAACACAACTTATCAACATATTCAAGCTTAAAAATGCAAATTAAAGCAAGAACAACTTCTAAATTTTATGTTACAAATACATGCAAAATGCTATTTAGAACAATGTGTATAAGTGAAAAATGTTTTTCAAAGTGAGTGTCAACGAAAACAAAGTATAGAAACAAATGAAACTCAGAATATGTAATGCGATTGCATTTAATCTAAATAGACTTGGACAGTTTGTGCGAAAAAATGCAAGCTACTATACACAATGCATGGGCGAGTGACACTTGGAACACAGAATAATGTTGCTAATGAGTAAATTATATTAAAAGTAGATTAAAATTTTTTAATTTTAAAGGCAATACTTTTTTCAATTGTCTTTACGTTGATCTATTGTTGATCTAGTTTAAATATTATTTTAAGATATATTCTTCCAAGTGTCTGTGCGGAACAGGTTCTATGAAAATATTTTCTAGTTCTTGTGAGTGTTTTTGTTTAATTGATTTTTAGTATATACACATATATCTATGTAAATAAAATGTTTTCCAATCAACTTAATTTTGTTGAATATATGTTTTTTTAAGAATATCCTTTAACACGAAATTCTTTTAACACTAAAAATATTTCAATCCCATCAGTTTCGTATTAGGCGATTTTCACTGCACATGTCAACATGAACTGACATACGGAAATATTGTATCTATAAGCGAAATAGAAAGGAAAAAGAATCATGAGAAAAGGTGACGTACCGATACAAACGTTCCCAATTAACAATTATACCGTTAGCGAGTCATCCTAATTGATCCTTCAATGGACCTATTTGTCTTTACAAGGATCTACACAACATTGTTCTTGAAAAAAAAAAAGGGCAAAGCGAACAATATATCTAATACTCTCCCCAGCATGGGATGCTCTAGTGATTAGTACAAGAAAAGAAAGGTATAAATTACTGCTCATACCTTTCGGAACAATAGATCCATCCCACTTCATAATGAGGTAAGGGATTGAAGTAAAAAAAAGGCTTAATTATATATAATTTTTTTAATAAAGGAACCCTTCCATGCAGCTTGGCGAAGTCCTTGGCCTTATCAGGCGAGCTTACTTCACCTAGAAACGAGGAGTTTTGCAGATATCGTCCATTAAGAAAGGTGCGACAGAATTGGCGGGTGAAATGGACATTTGGCGTAGATTTATGGGGCCGGAAGTTTCTAATGAGCGAACTTTGAAGGGAGCGCTCAGTGAAAGGGAGGAATGGCTTAGGAATGTTGGCTAATGAACATTTCGGGCACCAGTCGAAAAGGATTATAACAAAAATAAAGGAATGTTATGTATTTTTCTCCTTCTGTCAATAGAGTGGGATGAATTAGTGTTCGTCTGCTGCTAGATCTTATGACGAAACTGAATATTTAGGTTTATTTATTTGTTACAAGTCTAGCTAAATCAGGTAGATTTAAACATTTTTTTTGTTGTGCCATAGCATTTTGTAAAAAAAAGGAAGCCTGAAGAAGGTAGAAAAATGAAATTTGTTTCATTTAATTTTCCTCCCTTGTTAAAGGTACTTATTTATCTTTCATTCGAAAATATTTATTTAATAATAAAAATATTTATCACCGGAAAACCTCCGATGTAGTTTTTAGTCTTCTCTTTCGAGTAACTTCTAAAGACAGTTGGATCCAATTAGAAAAATTAAGCGATTAATATGAAGTAATTCTGAGTTTGTTCTAGTTTTTCTTTTCTAGAAATGCTTTGTAGATAAAACCTGTGCTACAAATATATTGTGATGATAATAATTGCATCTATCATTATTTTATTTTTAAATATGAATCCTCCATGACTTTATGTACTCCCTAGAAATAAACAGAAGCCAACCTAGCAAAAAGTTTTGAAAAAAGGAGCGGGACAGCGATAGCAATTTCGCGTCAAGCATTGTTTCAGGTGCTACTAAGGGTAAAAGGGTGGATGTACATTAAATCTTCCCATTGGCGGAGGTTTAGAAAGGGCTGGGCGCCAGCTCGTATTACTTGAACGAAATTTATAAAGCCAAAGTCTGTCGCCAATATCCCTCGAATAGCCTCTTAGATAATAAACAATTCAATTGAGAAAAATGAACTCAAAAATGGAGAGTTTTCACCGAGTTATTTTCCGTTGATTGAAATGGCTTTGAATTAACAATTGCTCGAAATATGTAATTCTTTTTTGTTACGTGTAATTAAACTAAAATAAAATATTTAATGGATTTTCAATGTTATATTAATTTGAGCTGTGTTTTGTAACATTTTTTGACATTTTTCTCAAATATCTATACATTTGTTATATTTATTTACAAAGTTGATATGAAATGCCTCCGAATCAAAAGACGTTAATTTTATATCCCTTGGTACTGAATATGTTTTATGGAGTCAATTAGCTAACATGACTTTACTGATATACAATGAAAACGATTTGAGGATAAAAATTCTTTTATAATTCATTTACAAAACTTTACAATCATTTTGTGGAAAGGTTTTATTTAATAAAAGTCAATTCTGTCATTATGAAAATATCAACAAGAAAAGAACCTGCCTTTATGTTTGGTGGAATGAAGACGCATCATTAAAAAAAAAAAGACAACTTTTTTATCCGAAACATTTCAATTACTATCTACTTTTAATGAAGCTAAAGGGGAGGGGATTAGTTTCAGCCATTTCTAAACATTTACAATGAAAAAAATACTTATCAAATTATGGCACTTATCTTGATTCTTTAACTTCACCACGAGGTTCTAAATCCCTTTTTCCAAATACACGAGCGATTCAAATGTAAAATCTAGTTTAATTTAAGAGCAACACGTACCATTGTTATCTTCTCTCTCCTGAGCGCGAACACAATTCATTTAATTTTTAACAGCAGCTCTGTTTTACATAAATCGCAGTCCCTTTACAGAAAGAGGTTCTCAAATCAAACAATTTGTAGGAAATATTTCTCCTAGTGCAATGGTTCTTACACTTTGGATTGCCGCAGTCTCTTTTATGTATCAGTCTGACATTGTGCCCTCCCCCCAAGCACCTTGAGCACCCCACCCAATCAGTCATTCTAAGATTGCCTCTGCTATTTAGCACTTCTTTTTCCCCCCTTCAAGGAAACAGTAAACATATAATTAAAGAATATTACGTTGTGGTAGTGGCTATATAGTTGCAAATAATAATAAAAAAATTAATATTCTTGATCGAAATACATGTTTTAGTATTTTTTTCCTCAGGACCTCTCAAAGTCTGTAAAAGAGGGAAATCTTTTACACCCCTTCGTGGACCCCCCAGAAAAGCACCGGGGATCCGTGGATCACAGTTTAAGAACCACTACCTTAGAGGATTAGCAGAAGGGCACGGAGAGAACTCATTACAACCATTAAAATATATGTAACACTATATGAGAATGTTTTTTTAAAAAATAAAATATATACTGTCGAACCTCTATATAACGAATCTCTATACTGCAAATTTTTCTATAGAGCAAACTTTTTCCTGGAACCTCGAACATTTCACGATATTTATCGTAAAATAACCTCTCTATAGCGAAGTGTATTTTCTATAGAACGAACTTTTTTTTTTGTGATTCAATTTTTGTTCTCCCTTTTTTTAAAGTATTTCTGAACATTTCAAGTCATTCTTTCCTTAACATATTTTATGGTGGTCATACATCTTGAACTGGTTTTATTAGATCCTAACTCGCCGAGAGCAATAGAATTCTGGACGTTTCATCCAAGAAATGCAACTCTTAACCCCCATTGCCCAATTCACTAGAAACATCTTCTATATCCTCTTTCCCCTCAGTGGAGTTGTCTCGTGTTCTAATTATAAAATAATGTATGTTTAATATTACTTGTATGCTTTAAATTATAAGATGTCCTTAAAATTCATAAATTTTAGTATAAAATTATTTTCTTAATATTGAAAACATATAGTGTTTATGAATTTAAAATTTGTTTTCTGTGGTTTATAAAGCGCATTAAAAGATAAACCTCTATATAACGAATTTTCTATATAACGAACATTTTTCCGGGATTTAGCGACTTCGTTATACAGAGGTACGACTGTAGTTTTCATTTTGCATAATTTGCGTAGCGTTTTTTCTTTGAAAGAGAAAACTCAATTAATTTGAAATAAACTTACAAAATTATTATAGTCCCCTCATTATTCGCATAAATTAAACTTGTTTATTGTTAGTTTTCCTGCCTTTGTGAAGCTCTTGCGAGATAAACAGCTTTACAGCACAGAGGTTTACGACCACGATCCAAGGCCAATCGAATGGCGGATATGAGTATAATGTTTAGTTTTCTCCCATGTTCGCCTTTCGCTAAACAATAAATACATCAAAATGTGATAAAGGACGACCCTCGAATTCGAAATCATGGAATATCGTGACAAAAAATGGAATACATGAATTAAAAAAAATGTATATGTTAAAATATATATGACATTTGTAGGTTTGCATTTTAAATTCTTCATTGGTATTTATTTGGGACAATTATTTTAAATCGAATTCACCCGAGAATCAAAACTTTTTTTCAAGCATTTGTTCATCCATCAGCAAGTTTCACCTTAATACATTTCGTCGTGAATGGAGTAACTTCATGGACAGACTGACGCCAGTCAGTAATCACGTGATTCCAACGTCAATAAACAGCACGTGCGATTTCATACCATTGGTTTTCCTTTACGTTTGTTGACGTCGTTCTTGTCTCTTAATTTCATCTAATTAAAAACACATGATATCATTGTATTTTTTGCATTATTCTAGTATATATATTTGTTAGGAAATAATTTTAACAACTCTTTTATATAATTTTTGTTTTATTCTAATTTATTTATCTAATTAGGTAGTTGTCTACTTCCGACTAGTGTTAGCTGGCATATTTATTTATCCTAGTTCGGTTGGATCCTAGATTTATAGTTCATGGTACACTTATAGGTATGACTCTTAGTTATTTGAGTTCTTAATTAATTTAGTAGTTATTTATTAAATAGTTTTGCGCAAGAATGGTTGACAGTATAGAATTAAAACTACTTCTTTAAAATTGTATGATTATCGAATAACATTGGTATTATTTCTTTAAAAAGAGCTCAAACCTATTATTATACAACACAGTGTCAGTTAGGTGTGAATAATATAAAAAATGTCTGTTTGTAATTTTAATTAATAATTCAAAGTCAGGAGAAAATATTTATTCTGAATTTTTTCAATTTGATGATAATTTGTGGGAGGAATGTTTACAAAAATTAAAGAAATGTTTCTTTGATTTTTACCTTCCACACACAAATTATCGATTTTTTAATTATTTATAATTATTCTTTGCTGTTAAAATTTAATGTCATTTCTTTCTTTAAATTAAAATACAATATTCTTAAGGGGAATGAAACCATTACAAAAGGGGTAACAATTTTTAGAAATGATTACATTTAATTTGATATGTTATTGTCTTATTTTTTTGAAGTACATATCAAACTCGCAAAAAAGTTTATTTCTTGAAGCCTGTGTATATAGAACATTAGTTAATATGAAAGTTTTAGATAAATGAAGAGAATTATCTTTTGGTATCAGTGTTTTTTTCCATCTTTTTTTTCTTTTTTTTGGAAATCTCAGTGGCTACTTAAGAAGTAAGTATTTGTTTATCTATGATTTAACTATTTTCCTTTTTTGCACAAATCCTTAAAATAGTTTAATTCCTGAAAACTCAGTATTATGCATGTAAAGGTAATTAAGGATGAGAGTATATGATTCATATATATGTCTCATGTGATGAAAATTGAATTTTTTTTTACAACTTCATGAATTGCAAATTGTATAATAGTATGGCTTACCAATGGGGACATTAAACACTCTATGTGAAGCATTATAAGTGTCAGACATTTGAAATAATCCCGTAATTTTGGTTTGATTTATCAATACTATAGGAAGTTCTTAATTTTTTTTCTTTGTACTTATATGCTACTAGCTGATAAACCTGTTTTTCACACAGGCGTGAATTTATATATATGAATAATGTTATGCATGAAATTTCTCTCCCCCCCCAGTACTTCATTATTTAGAAATGGTAAATTCCAATTTTCTAAAAAATATATTATATTTACTCGAGAGTTTACTTACCTACACTTAAAATTCAAATGAATATTTTATTTCACTGTGGAACAGTTATTTGTTGAAAATGATTTTTTTGTTTACACAATGTATTGCGTATAAATACTTCATATATATTTTGTACAATATTATGAAGCATTTAAAGCTATTTGAAAATGTTTCTAATAAAATAACATTCTTATCTTTGACTGTCTGATTTACTTAGTAATTATCTTTTAAAAATATTTGGAAATTTTTTAGAAATGATTGTATAAAGTAATAAAAGAAAATACTATTTCACTATTAAGTTAAAGAAATAAATCATATTAATATATAATTTTTAAAAAATATTCAATGTAATATGAACTTCACCTTTATATCTCCGCTACTAAATATTATGCATTGATATGCGACACTTGGATCATAAATTCAGATTATTAATGCGAGTATGAACTATATTAAAAATTTACATTACAAATTCAATAATTTTTTTAACTGCCTTTGTATAAAGTGCTTATAACATGTTGAACAACTTGTTATAAATAATTGTATAATATTAAAGAATATTTCATCAGAAAAAATACTATAATTTTCACAAATTCAATTTAATTTCTAATTGAATTGCATACTTCTTTAAGCTTATTGTTTATCTCATATTAGATAGAGTTAATATGAAAGTTTTTGATTAAAAATAAATATTTATCCTTTGATGAAAATGAATCTTATTTTTATAACAATGAATTGCAAATAAGATAGAAACAATTTAATACAATATGGAAATAAATAGTTGCATAAAATTTCCATTCACAATTTCTACCAGTTATGTCTCTTGACTAGATATTTATGTTTAGTGTTAAACACTTGAGTTTCATTTCATGCAAACTTAAAACTTACTTGGAGAAATGTATTGGCATTTTATTTTGTTATCACTAATATGTATCTAAAGTGTCCTTTTATATATAATTGTACTTTAAAAAAAAGAAATTGATCATTATAATACACAAGAGCCCAAAATTTATCTTCGAAACATGTCACACAAAAATATCAGTGATTTTGACCAATTAACCTCTTAACAATAATTTTGAAAAAAGATACTCTGTAATTCTCTTCAATAAATATCATAAAATTGATCAAAGTACTCTTTTTAGGTCAATATTTGCAACAAACTCAATGCAACAAATTTATTCAGGACATATATCATGAGATTTATTTTTGCAAAAGTATAAAATAAATCTAACCTCTATAATGATAAATCTACAAATTGTGCAAATACCAATAAATGCATATTTGTTATGCATATGTAGTAAAAAAATTTGTATATGTGTGAGACAGTTTTTATACCATACAGTCAAACTCTGAAAAACATATGTGTTGAAACCACGCAAATATATTACAATAATTATTTTTTTAAAAGAATTATGAATTCAAAAATGACTTTTTTTATTTTGGTCATGTAGGAGTGAGCAGGACTTTTATTTTTAATATATGGACACAAATTTATATTCTACTATATACACATTCTAATTTAAAAATTTTAATGCCTTAATGTATTACCATATTTGGAATTCAATTCTCGATAAATCATATATTTTACCTTAAGTAGTGCAGCGAATAAAGATTTTTAAAATGTAGCACAATTTTTTTATGTGTAATTTTACAAATGGTAAATGACAATTTTGATTTCTAATGTTTGAAAGTGATTCTTATTTCATCAACTAGTATAAACATTAACAGAGCTGTAATAAAGTAAGATATTTTTCCATTTCTTTATTTTTTCTTTTTCCCTGTAATATTGTAAAATTACTAAGTAAAATAATTTTTTAAATATATATACTTCTTTTCGATATATATATGGTTACATATCAGATTCTTGTGTTCTAATTTTAGATAATTAAATGCTGAAGTACTTCTGTTAACTACTCTGAAGATGTGTAACATAAGTAAAATTTAAGTCAACTAAACATAATATGTTCTCAATATAACTTGATGTAAAATAAACAAATATTTGCTTTTAAATATTGTAAGTCTACATCTATCCAAAATCCTTTTTGAAGAAGTTTCATTTGCCTTACGGTGTTGAAAACATTATTCAAAGAGTGGTCAAACACATAAACACTGGGAAGATGTTATATAATCCTCATGCTTCACCATGCTATCAAAGCACTTTGATTTGTTATAATGATATTATAAAATGATTTTTTCTTTCTAATTATCCGTTCTATAACTGATAGAGCAACCATTTCAGCAAAATAAGACATTTTAGAAAGTAAAATGTAAATCTTTAAGAACAAAATAATCGTACGCAATAGTAAACAAACGACGCCATATTCACCGGTTGACGGAATCACATGATCGTGACGTCACATGAACTTAGTCCATTGAGTACAATTACAGAGAAGTTGGAGGAAAAAAAGTCTCCTTCAGGTTTTAAAAGGATGCCTGATCTTTCTGAAATGGAAATCATTTTTATAGGAAGATTAGTGGGGTGAATTTTGTCATATTTTGTGGTAGTGGTTATATCTGCCTATAGAAAATCTTGAAATAAGTATAAAAAATTATCAGTTCATTTAATTCATAAAGCTCATTTTAAAGTTTTTAAAGTTACTCATTTCTTTATTAATTTTCATGCTAATTTCAATGCCAACAAATGCGAGATCGAATGAAACGGCTCTCTAAAACAATCATGAAAACCTCCCCTTTCTTTCATTAAAATGTTTAAAACATTTTCATCTTTCCTTCTTGCTAAAAACAGGATTTATCACAGCTCTGCCGTTGGCGAAATTTCTAATTCTTTTTACTTTTAATGCTGAATATTTTTAGTAAAAAAATTATAATAGCATAATATATATGTAACAACTCGCTGAGATGTTTACATTATGATTATTATTATTCGGATTTAGTAGTCGTGTTGCAACAGATGAAGAGGGTTTCATTATTTTGGTGGACAATTCACTCCCTCACATAGAACAAAGGATCATTTACAAAAGACGATGCACAAAACGGTTACATTGTCAAAAGTGTATCGACCGGTGAATTTTTCCTGAAAACAGGAGTGTTTATAAAAGAGGATAATGCTCGTACACGATTATGTGTCGATTACAGAAAGCTGAATGCTATCACAAAATTACATGTGGTACCAATTCCTTGAATAGAGGCAGTTTTAGACAAATTAACATATATGCAAAATGTTTCTCAACGATCGACCTTTGTAGTGGCAATTGGCATATAAAATAGGATGATAATCAAAATCTGAAAAGCTTGCATTTACGTCAAATTATGGTCTTTTTTAATTTAATCGTTTGCCTTTTGTGTGTGTGTGTGGATACAAAAATTCTCCAGCAATATTTCAAAAAGCTATTAGACAGATTTTAAATAAATATAAAATACAATTTGCATTAAATTACTTTGACGATATAATAGTATTTTCGGAATCAGTTGAAGAACATGCAAAACATTTAGAGGAAATTTTTAAAATTTGTGAAATGGAAAATATTAAATTAAAATTCTCAAAATGTAAATTTGGTAAAGATACATTTGATTTCTTAGGATATGAAATAAAACAAGGGTCATACACAAACAATACAAATGTCGAAATAATTAAAAGAAACTTTACCCCCTAGGAATGTAAAAGGTTTAATAATTTCTTGGTAGTATTAATGTCAATTATAAATTCATTCCTCAATATGCAAAATTAAGAATGCCCTTAAACAATCTTCTTAAAAAGAATCAAAAATGGAGTTGGACCCCCGAATGTCAACAGTCTTTTCAAAGGCATAAAGACAGCTTAATCTCAAAGCCCATTTTAGCCATATTCGATCCAAATTACTCTTGTCATCTTTATTTAGACTCATCGAAAATTTTGATCGTATGTATCCTCAAACAACAAAAACCCAATGGTAATCAGCATCCGATTGCATTCCATTCGAGGCGACTGAGAAACTATGAAATTAATTATACAATAACTGAAGCAGAATGTTTAGAGACAATTGATAGTTTAGATAAATTCCATTGCTGTCTTCATGGATCTCATCTCACAGTTAATACCGATCATTAGTTAGGCTTAAAACTTTTAAAAATCCCTCGGGTAGACTTTTTAGATGGTCTTTAAAAGTTTCTATGAATGATTTTTATATAAAATATAAGAAAATTAACACTATATATATATATATATATATATATATATATGTATATATGTATATATATATACGTATATATATATATATATATAAATATCGAAGCTGATATGTGAACAAGAAATCCTATTGCTTATCATTTAATTAATACACTCCCAGAACCTTTATCTGATATCAATGAAATAAGTCATTTTCGAAATTTAGAAAATATATCAGCTCCTAAATGTTTTAAGAAAGGTGGTGTTCCTGTTGTAAAAAGACAAGGTTTAGCTAAAATAATTGTACCCAAAGCTCTACGAGGGAAATTAATGAAAACAACTCAAGAAAAATTTGGTCATCCTGGTGTAGTTACCACGCTAAAATTAATATCATCACAATATTATTGGATAAAAATTATTACTGATATAGGAAATTATGTGAAACATGTCGTATATCTAATACATAAAATTCTCGTGTCACAGTGTTTGTAACAAAAATTCTCCGAAACGGCTAGACTGATTCTTATGAAATTCTGTGCGGATATTCAATCGGTTTGAGAATAGGACGTAAACTGTTTTTCATACCCTTAAGTGATAAGGGTGATCCACCTTAAAAAAACCGGTTTTTGGTGCCAACTTTAATTTGCATTGTTGTATCACTGTTATTGTTACAACAATGACAAAAGTTGGCGTCGAAAATCATCGGTTTTTAGCCAAACTGGAGTTTCATAAGGTTTCTCTGTTGACTGTATTAATTAACTTTGCTTCAAAAATAAATGCTTTTAACATGTGATTAACTCGAAATATATTATTAAAGTCTCTTCTACAATGTTTTACAACTTTTACAAATTTCTAAGGATTTTTTCTAATTTAAATTCCTAAAAAAGTACAAAATTTTTTTTTGGAACGAATTGGTACATTTTTTAAAATTTTTCCAAAGCTGCCAGGTTAATTTGAAACACAATATTGTAAAACTTCAAAAAAATTTTAGAATTTGTAATTAAAAAAAATCTGCTTTTTTTATACATAAAATAATTTTAAAGAAGATATATTTTTACACCGTTTTGGGGAGCCGTAAAAATACAAAGAAAAAAATAGCGAAAATCGCCAAATGCCAGTAGTAGTTAATTATGGGAAAACTACCTCAAAACTCACGAGTTTGAATGCTTATAGCGCATGTGCAGAAAAACAACTTACGGAGAGTACGTAAGCAGACAAAAGATTTTTCTGTCGGATAAAAATTGTTTTCTTTTTGAATGTTTTTTCTTTTATAATGAGTGTAAATAATGAATTTTCCAGTAATTTTCCAAATCCAACTTGTTACTTTGAATTTTAAGAAAGTATTCATTGTTTCATGTATAAAATAATTAATACGATCTTAGTTTTTCGTAATACATAGCAATTGATAGTTTTCTTTTAGAGAAATAATTTACTGAAAAACCTTAAAATAAAAGAAAATACTGCCATGTTTTTATTAAATAGAGCTATTTCCTTTTAAATCTTTTTTTATACTAGGAATCTAAGAGCAAATTTTTAGACTTTCTCCCCGTAGTTCTTTTTTCATAGTTACATATATTTAATCGAAAAATCAAACATCCAGATAAAAGCAGTCGTTTCATAGCTAATGGTAGACATTTTTTGATTCATTATTTAACGAAAATTGATACGAATTAATGTATATATTTTTTCAGAATTAAGTTATATTTTGTTTTATTATTTATTACTAAAATATTTATTTAATAATAAATTTGTACATTTTCTATTTTCTTGAGAACAAAACTGGATTAGTTTTGTAAATTTTTAATCGAAAATAGAAATTTGAAAAAAAAAAGATCTTATCCCTCGGGGGAAAAAGGAGTTTTATACTTGAAAAAACCCATACAACACTGAGCTAAATAGAGGGAAAAGAAACCTGTCTGATAAAGAGAAGTGGAAGAAATTTCTAAAAAGGGGTTTTAAATGACATAAATATAGAAATCACTCACATCGCTCAGATACAAACACATACAGAAGTGCTGGCGTCCAGAGAGAAAGGGAAAATTTCCGTGGGGATAAAGTTGTACTCACGGAAAAAGCCCATGCAACGCCGGTGCCAAGTGGAGAGACACAGCCGACGGGACGAAGACGGCGAAAGAATTTCGAAAAACTGTATTTTAATGACATTAGTATAGAAATCACACACACACCTGGAAGTTTTGACACCGAGAGGGGAAGAGACATAAAGCTGTACACTTGAAGAAGTCCGTGAAACGCTGGGCCATCCAGCTAGTATGTAAAGGGTGCTTTTTGAGAGGTATGGAACTTTAAACAATGTATTATTCGATTGACATGATTTTTTTTATTCGAAAGATAATCTTGGGGCATTACATTTTAAATACGATCAAGCAAGGCGTAGATTCGTCGAATGGGCCCAAAACGAGATTGCCATTGTTCCCGATTTTCATAAGCGAATTTTGTTTAGCGATGAAACGCACTTCTGGTTGAATGGCTACGTCAACAAACAAAACTGCAGCATTTGGAGTGAAGCTAATCCACAAGTGTATGTCGAAACACCGTTACATCCAGAAAAACTGACTGTTTGGTACGCTTTATGGGCTAGTGGAATCATTGGTCCGTACTTCTTCAAAACGATGAAGGCCACAACGTTGCAGTCAATGGTGATCGGTATAGAGCCATGATTACTAACTTTTCATTCTTGAATTGAACAATCATGATGTCCAGGAGCTATGGTGCCAACAAGACGGCGCAACATGTCACACAGCTCGTGCCACAATCTATTTATTGAAAGACACGTTTGGTGACCGCCTAATTTCACGTTTTGGACCTGTGAATTGGCCTCCAAGATCTTGTGATTTAACACCGCTAGACTATTTTATGTGGGGCTATGTAAAGTCATTGGTCTATGCGGATAAGCCACAAACGCTTGACCATTTGGAAGACAACATTCGCCGTGTTATTGCCGATATACGGCCACAAATGTTGGAAAAAGTCATCGAAAATTGGACGTTTAGGTTGGACTACATCCGAGCCAGCCGTGGCAGTCCTATGCCAGAAATCATATTTAAAATGTAATGCCACAAGATTATCTTTCGAATAAAAAAAATTCATGTCAATCTAATAATACATCGTTGTTTTATTGCAATTTAAAGTTCTATACCTCTAAAAAAACACCCTTTTATATATATATATATATATATGCATACATACATCTGTGTGTGTGTGCTTAACGGTTCGAAGAAAGCACGGAAACTTTTGGGAAAACATTTTTTTATACATTCATGACGACAGCTTTCAACAACTTCTCAGCAATGCCAAAATGCACCAACTTTGATCTTGACGTACCGATTTTGAGTTGGATTGCATATTTTTTTAAATAACTGTTAAATCCTCATCTTCTTAAGTTTCGAAAGGAGAGTAGAGTGTGGTCACATGACCCTAAAAGGAAATGAGATACAATTGATATTTGAACGTTAGAGGATCTTTTCTGAGGAAGTATTAACTGTATTCAAGAATATTTACGAGGGAAGAGTAACTATAAAATAGGAAAATAGTGTTTAGTTCAAGTTATATATATATACATATGACATGTACTGGAGCGGTAAGATTTTCTTTGTTGATGATTATACCTATTGATGTTGTTATGGTTGTATTGATGAAGATCCTTTTGTTGTTGACATTCCAATTTTATTTCATATTGAGACATTTAATTAGGACACAAACACAAAGTAGAAACGAGATGGTAGAAATAAGCAGCAACAGACATATTTGGAGCATTATAACCAACACAAGGCGTGGCGTGAATTTTCCAGAGGATCTCGGCTTTTACAGAGTGTTTTTTTCCAGGTATAGAAGTTTCAGTTGGCATTACTTTCCAAGATGGCGACCGATTTAACAGCTGTCAAGTGATTTATTCTCAGTTTGGTTTGGCAATTCATCAAAACGATCATCAAGCAAGGCGTAGATTCGTCGAATGGGCCCAAAACGAGATTGCCGTTGTTCCTGATTTTCATAAGCGAATTTTGTTTAGCGATGAAGCGCACTTCTGGTTGAATGGCTACGTCAACAAACAAAACTGCCGCATTTGGAGTGAAGCTAATCCACAAGTGTATGTCGAAACATCGTTACATCCAGAAAAACTGACTGTTTGGTGCGCTTTATGGGCTGGTGGAATCCTTCTTCAAAAACGATGAAGGCCACTACGTTACAGTCAATGGTGATCGGTATAGAGCCATGATTACTAACTTTTTCATTCCTGAATTGAACAAAAGCCCTCGTGTAGCTGAACAGTGCGACGTTAATATTCAATCAATCAATCAATCAACCTGAATTGAACAATCATGATGTCCAGTAGCTGTGGTTCCAACAAGACGGCTCAACATGTCACACAGCTCGTGCCACAATCGATTTATTGAAAGACACGTTTGGTGACTGCCTAATTTCACGTTTTGGACCTGTGAATTGGCCTCCAAGAACTTGTGATTTAACACCGCTAGACTATTTTCTGTGGGGCTATGTAAGGTCATTGGTCTATGCGGATAAGCCACAAACGCTTGACAATTTGGAAGACAATATTCGCCATGTTATTGCCGATATACGGCCAGAAATGTTGGAAAAAGTCATCGAAAATTGGACGTCCAGATTGGACTACATCCGAGCCAGCCGTAGCAGTCCTATGCCAGAAATCATATTTAAAATGTAATGCCACAAGATTATCTTTCGAATAAAAAAAATTCATGTCAATCGAATAATACATCGTTGTTTTATTGCAATTTAAAGTTCTATACCTCTAAAAAAACACCCTTTATATGAAACACAGACCGGAAGCTCCAAAACTCGCATGACTTCTGTAGATGCCTCTTCTGATTGGTTCAGATAATCGAATGACGAAGTTTTATGTAATTCTTAATTTAAATATGCTAAGGTTTATTTTCTAAAAGATAAAATTAGGATTATATCCCGTAAGGGGGGGGGGTAAGCTAACAGTTAATTATTTATGTGAATGTTCTGGAGGGTCAGGATCGTTACGAAGGAGGAAATCAACGTGAATTATGACATGTATGTATAACTCGCCTTGAAGAAGCGCTAGGACTCAATAAATATGTCCACCGCCATTATCTCTCGTGCGGCTTTTGCGTGCAACGAGAGTATATGCTATGATACACTGCTGGACAATTGCTAAGGACGGATCACAAATTGCTATGTAGCATAACATTAAGCGAGACATGAGGCCTAGTAGGATAAAATATAGTTGCCACACTGTTCAGACATTAGAATAAAGAATATTTATTGTTCTGGAAAGTACAAAAGCTGTGAAACATCTGAAAGAAAAAAAATGTTCATTTGATCTGCGTACGGAGAAATGGAACAATGCATCTAAAAGTCAGCAGGCACCTTAAAGAAAGGTATCAGTACGGGATATGTCCACCGTGGAGTGTGATGCAACATTCCACACGTCGTACCATACTTTGCACAACATTATCCAGCAGCTGTTGAGGCAATTTATCCCATTCCTCTGTGAGTGCACGGATGAGGGTGTTCTTGTTTGTCGGAGGATAGTTTCGACCAGCAACTTGCTTCCCCAAAGCACCCCACACATTTTCAATGGGGTTTAGATCTGGAGAACGCGCTGGTCATACGAGACGTTGAATATTTTCGCTGTCTAGACAATCCTGAACAGCGAGTGTTCGATGACATGTTGCGTTGTCGTCCATAAAGACAAATTTATCACCGACAGCACCACGGAAAAGACGAACATGAGGAAGTAGAACTTCATCAATGTATCGTTGGTCAGTCATAGTCCCATTCGCAACCACATGTAGGAGCGTGCGGCCACTGATCATGATGCCGGCCCACACCATGATACTGCATGTCGGATATCGGTCCTTTTCCTGGATATTTTCTGGACGATAAGCAGTACCACTCTCGCGCCAGATCAGTGGGCGTCTACAATCCGATGACAGACTGAACCTACTCTCATCTGAGAACAGTACGCATGCCCAGTCCTGTTCAGTCCAATTGTGATGCTCACGACACCATTTCAAACGGGCAGTACGGTGCTGTCTGGTCAACGGGACACACACAACAGGTATGCGTGCGTATAGTCCTCCTCCCTTCAAACGTCTGCCAACAGTTTTTCGGGAGATCTGCTTTCCTGCGGCAGCAAGAAACTGATTTGCCACCTGCTGAGCTGTGGTACGCCTGTTCCTTTTTGCTGATAGGACGATATATCTGTCTTCTGCAGGCGTCGTACTTCTAACACGACCTCCCCCGTGCCGTCTACTACACATTCCAGTAGTTTTAAATGACTTCCACAGCCGTGAAACAACGCTGTGAGCGATGTCGAACTCCCTGGCAACATCTGCTATTTTTCGCCCTTCTTCGATCTTTCCAATAATTCGGCCACGCATAAAATCATCTATGTGATGTCGGAAAGACATGCCAAAAATTTTAAGTTCGTCTATTAAATCTTTCCTGTAAAACTTTGACTTGAAACAACAACTGTCCACACGCGTCAAAACCTTTAAAGCCCTTATGAACGCTATCACGTGATGAACAGACGTGGAAAAAAAATTTGCATACTCATACTTCTTACTAATATCCCGCACTTATTCTAATTTTCCACATTTTGCTTCCTTTCATTTTGTGGTTGCTATGGATGATAGTGTTATCCGTCCTTAGCAATTGTCCAGCAGTGTATATCACAGCAATAAGATTAAGACTAAATGGATTTGAGAAACGAGGGAATCGATGAATTCTGACCCATGAATTTTCTGGGTGGAATCGGAACTAAGGCCCGAAGTTCTCTGACACTTCCTCTAAGCATTACACTAAAAACCAATTGTTATGAGCCTGCATTCCAAGAAAATAAACTTCTTGGGTTCAGAGCAATAAATGTGCGGTGAATAGGCAATTGCTCTCTTAGAAGACTACCGTCGACGTTTTTAAAGCACCATTGAGAAAAGCGTGTTCATAAAACCACTTTTCTTCAATTATTCCGTGCTAAAGGCTTAGCAAGTATTCCGTTGTAAAAGTTTCGTCCGAATTGTGGTGCCCTTCATTAAGTTTGGAAATATGTCCTCTCGTAAGTTTTGCCATCGTTGTGAAGCGAATTCATAGTAACTGTAACATAAAAACGTTACGTTTGAACGTTTAATTTATCTCGTTTCTGTGCTTATTTTGTAGGAAATGCAATGAAAACGTAATTTCGAGGCTCATATTTGTGACATTTTATAGGTTTCATGTCTCTTGTATTCTTTGGCTCCACTTGGTTTTCATTGTTTTTGAATATTATTTTAGTGTAATGCATATTTTCATATACATTTCTCGGAATATATAGTTTAGAATACGCACACACACACACTTGATTAATTTAAATTGTGTGATTGTTTTTGATAAAAATATACATTTCTTATAATTAATTAATAGAAAATCACATAAAGTAGTGACTAAATATTATTAATTTATTGATTTTTAATACTTATACAAATTTTTTGACGGATAGAAAATCTTTGAAAGAGCAGTCCGTCAAGTTCCAGAATGTGTTTCGCCTTTATCTTAAATATATTTAAATTGAACATACGTTCCACTGTGCAATTTCTACAAGAAATATTTTTAAAGTATATATAAAAGAATTTGAATAATTTAATTAAAAATGGTAAAACTTAATCGAAACAATACTTCCTAGTCATTGACGCATACTTTAGAGTCGTTGCATTGAAGTTTGAGCTACTTCAAAACAACGATTTGTGGCCGCGGTAGCCAGTAGTTATGGTCAAGAGCACGTGGATGGAGAATCATGAGTTCGAGACTTGTACCACTGAAGATTCGTCGTGTAGAGAGGCTTATGCATGTTAAATTTGCCGTGGTTAAGAATTCTCCCGTTGGCGTGGTGTGGAAATTCTTAGAAAGGGGTGCCAGCTGAGGTCGTAATGTGACCCTAGTTCAGAATTAATCCGCTTTCGTGTAGCTTCATGGCGCGACGTGAAAAAACACTCCTTCACGCAACAAACGATTGAATCAAGTATTTCTTTAGAAATTCTAATCAATGCCCAAAAATTCGCTTAATTTTTAGTGTTATTATCTTCCATTATAGCTGCACATGTGTTCTGTTATACTTTTCCTGATTGTTAAGTAATATGTGGAATTTCTTATATTTTTTTATCTGTCATGTGGATTATAGAATAAACATAGGATTTCTATTTTATTTGCTTAACTTTATCTTCAAAATAAAGTAAAATATGAGCAATGTTACGCGACATTTTCTGTTGAATTCCCACCATTGATATCCCGACAGTTCTATGAATTCTCCTCGCAACCTAACAGCTGAGCGGAGGTAAAGTCTTTTAAACTAGAATAGTGTGTATACGCTTTACTTTAACATGAAAGCATAGAATATTATCAAAAGAAATACTGTCGAACCTTAAAATCTCCTTGAATACCCCCAAAATGTTTGTCGTTAGAGACCCATCTTTCAATATACTTATAAACACTATAAGACAAATTTTAAATTCATAAATAGCATATATTACTAAAAAGTAATTATTCACACATTAATTTTGTAAAATGTTATCTATTTGTATTACATACCTTACTTATCAAAAAGGAATCTGTAAGTAAAACAAGAAAAAACTTCATCCAGAAATGCAGTCGAGCCTCCATATTACGAACCTCTATATTGCAAATTTTTCTATATAGCGAACTTTTTCCTGGAGCCAAGAACATTTCACAATTTTCTTCATAAAATAACCTCCCAACAGCGAAGTGCATTTTCTATATATAACGAACTTTCTTCTTGAGATTCAATTTTTTTCTCCCTATTTTTGGAGTATTTCTGAACATTTTAAGTTGTTTTTTAACACATTTTATGGTGGTCATATATCTTGAACTGGTTTTACTAGGCGTCTAACTCGCCGAGAGCAGTAGAATTCTGGGCATTTCAATCAAGAAGTGCAACCTTTAACCTCCGTTATTCAGTTCACTGGAAACATCTTTGATATCCTCTTTCAACCTTAGTGGAGTTGTCTCGGTTCCCGTGTCTTTGAAATAGTCTCTATTCATTTGTAGTGGTGATCCGTCGTATGGATAACTTCGTTTCTTGTAACTAGAAAATGACAAAACTAAGATCTCGAACATCAAAGAAAAAAATGTAATTTTTCAGGAAGACGTCAAGAAATTTTCCTTACAGTTTTCCTTATTTTTTTTATAGGTAAGATATATAAAATAAATATATGTTAATTTACAAAAAGGTGTAAATGATTACTTTTTTTATTATATAGTGTTTATGAATTTAAAATTTGTTTTATATAGTTTATAAAGAAAATTGAAAGATAACTTCTATATATAACGAATTCTCCATATGACAAACTTTTTTTCGGGATTTAGCAACTTGGTTAAGTAGAGGTCCAATTGTATATTGTATTTTCAACTTTTTTTTTTAAAAAATTTATTTTAAAAGTAATGAATTTTAATGATATTTTCTTCTTTCTTTTAATGATATTTATAATCAGTAATTTTAAGCATGTGTCCTTGAATTTAATTACTCATAAAGCCTGCTTGAGTTTGTTGTTTAGATGAAACGCCCAGAATTCCGAGAGCAATTTTATTGCTCTCGGTGAGATAGGTATCTGTTAAAACCAGTTCAAGGTCGTTGATCACCGAAACATTTGTTAAAAGAGAGAATAGTTTGAAATATCCTGGAACATTTTTAAAATAGGAAGAAAAAAAAAGATTCGAATCACAAGAGAAATACTTCATTAAATAGAAAATACACTTCACTATTAGGAAGTTTTTTAACGAAGAAAATCGTAAAATGTGTGACGTCTTACGCGTCTTTTCTTTAAAATGTCCTTTGGGTTCTTTGGGCCAGAATTAATGGCAACTCTTTTCCAACCAAATACAAGAAACGAGGAGTGAAGAGATGCAAATAATATAGGATAAATATAGGATCTTAGAGTAAGCGGGATGGCAATGTAATGGTAATGTAAAGGAATGTTAGACAATTGACGTGCGTTGTGGCAGTTGATGATTATTGGAGTTCGTCGTTCAAGATTTAAGTTCTATAGGGTGTTTTTTAGAGGTATAGAACTTTAAATTGCAATAAAACAACGATGTATTATTAGATTGACATGAATTTTTTTTATTCGAAAGATAATTTTGTGGCATTACATTTTAAATATGATTTCTGGCATATGACTGCCACGGCTGGCTCGGATGTAGTCCAATCTGGACGTCCAATTTTCGATGACTTTTCCCAACATTTGTGGCCGTATATCGGCAATAACACGGCGAATGTTGTCTTCCAAATGATCAAGCGTTTGTGGCTTATCCGCATAGACCAATGACCTTACATAGCCCCACAGAAAACAGTCTAGCGGTGTTAAATCACAAGATCTTGGAGGCCAATTCACAGGTCCAAAACGTGAAATTAGGCGGTTACCAAACGTGTCTTTCAATAAATCGATTGTGGCGCAAGCTGTGTGACATGTTGCGCCGTCTTGTTGGAACCACAGCTCCTAGACATCATGATTGTTCAATTCAGGATTGAAAAAGTTAGTAATCATGGCTCTATACCGATCACCATTTACTGTAACGTTGTGGCCTTCATCGTTTTTGAAGAAGTACGGACCAATGATTCCACCAGCCCATAAAGCGCACCAAACTGTCAGTTTTTCTGGATGTAACGGTGTTTCGACATACACTTGTGGATTAGCTTCACTCCAAATGCTGCAGTTTTGTTTGTTGACGTAGCCATTCAACCAGAAGAGCACTTCATCGCTAAACAAAATTCGCTTATGAAAATCGGGAACAACGGCAATCTCGTTTTGGGCCCATTCGACGAATCTACGCCTTGCTTGATGATCGTTTTGATGAATTGCCAAACCAAACTGAGAATAAATCTCTTGACAGCTGTTAAATCGGTCGCCATCTTGGAAAGTAATGCCAACTTAAACTTCTATACCTGAAAAAAAAACTCTTTAAGTGTCGTGGATAAACATATTGGTGATCGATTAGAAGTTAAACGCCAAGCTACATACCATTGTAGATAAAGACAAGTTTATTACAGAATAATATAAGGTAGGATTGTTTACTTATTAGTATATTTGAAGATTAGGCGGTTCGATTATTGAGATTGGTCTGAATTATATTGTGTGTTGCGTAATGCGTCATCGTAGATTCTCTCATTAATTATAAGTATTATTTTTGTTCAAAGTTTAAGTTGAATATCTTAATAAAGTCATATTAAGATAATGTTTGATTCTAGTTCTTTCGTTAACCCTACACCTCTAGCTCACGCTGATGCTTCGAGGGATGTACTTCCAAAGGGTGGTACATCACAATGGCGCCCAACTAGGTTTAATCTATATGACCCAGAGATGAGAAACGCGAGAGGATTTAATGTTTGGCCAGAAGTATATTTTTCTGGGTCGGAGAACGTCACCGAATTTTTAGAGGGTATAGATAACCAAATTAAATTACTTGAAATACCCAGTGACTTATCGTGTGCTTATTTAAAAGGTCATCTCATGGGTAGAGCCCTGGATTGGTACCAAATATTCGGATCGACGTTAGTGCAAAATACCGCCTCGGACTTCGTACAGCTGAAAGCAGCATTGTCGAAAGCATTCCCTGCCATCCAAAATAGGAAGGATTTAGAGACCCGTTTTTACGCGTCTCAGCAAATACAGAACCAGGAGCCGACAGATTTTGTTTACGATTTGCTTAAATTACATAAGAAGTTAGAACTGGAGATGTCTGAGAAAGCCCTTGTAGATCATATTTTCGTTAGACTTGAGCCGCAAGTTCAGGATTATGTGGAGGTGCGTAATCCACAAACCGCGATCCAATTATTAGAAGTATTAGCTAAGTTTGAGGAAAAATATTCGTGCAAGGCAACATTGGGTTCGAGAAATAGTAATAACGTGGAAGCACGAGGTTGGAATGAGCGTAGGATGTGTACTGTTGGTAATAATCGAGGAAATTGGAGAAATTCTGAAGTGGTACATAGACCAAATAATGGTAGAAATGATTATAGGGGTAGCCATCAGAACAACCATCAAGGAAATCAGTGGTTCGAGAGCAGGAATAGGTTTCAAAACGATGATCGCAGATTTAACGATAGGGGATATCAATTTAGAAATCAAGGTCAAAATGACGAGTTTAGTAGAAGGGAAAAAGAAATAGGGGTTCGAGTGAAAATTTTAGTCGAGGCAGTAGAAATCAAATGGGACGTTTAAATGTTTTGAAAGTGAATGATATTAAAGGTGATCAGACGCAGTCGATAAATCAGTCACCGATTTAACTTTCAGCAATATGTATGTCTCCGGTAGAGCTTCCGTATGTTCCTATTTTATTAGACGAAACTTTTACAAAAGCGTTATGGGACATTGGAGCGGAGAAGTCATTTATATCGGAAGAGACATACCAAAAATATTTTTTTTTATAAACAAGTAAAGAAATCGAGTACTCAGGTGATCACGGCGCAAGGAGCTAAATGTCGAAATATGGGAGTTGTGGAATTAAATATTCGAATACGGAATTTCGAAAAGCCTTGGTTGTTCCATGTGTTAGCAGATTTAGAATACCCATGTATTCTCGGGATAGACTTCATAGGTGGATCAAAGATCATTTTGGACTTTGATCGAAAATCTTTGGCAATTCCTGATTCGCAGATTTATAAAGTGGTTAAAAAGGTTGAAATAGAAAAAGTAGAAATAGATCTTTCTAAGACAAAACTAGAAGAAAAACAGAAAGGGAATTACAAGATTTGTTTAATTTTTTTCAAGGATTGTTTTCAGATAAACCAGGGCTTACGCATGTTTTAGATCATGAGATTGACACGACAGATAATCCACCAGTTGTTTCCCGTCCATACAGATATGATAGGCTTAAAAAAGAGATTCTCGATTATCACGTTGACAAAATGTTGAAAGAGGGAATTATAATTCCCATTCAATCCCCGTACGCGTCACCAGTAGTGTTATGTAGAAAGAATAATGGGTTACCACCGGATAATACGGAAGCATATAGATTTGCTGTTGATTATGGGAAACTAAATGCGATCACGAAGTACCCTAGGTATCCTTTACCCTTAATAGACGATTTAATAATGAACATACCCCACACAGGCATAATGTCTGCCCTGGACCTTCGGTCGGGATATTTTCAGATGGCTGTGAACCCTAGTGATATAGTTTAAACCACGTTTGTCACGAAAAATGGTACATACGCATTCCGCAGAATGTCCTTTGGCTTGTCAGGGGCGGCTCCTAATTTTCAGAAAGCAATAGATATAATTCTCAAACCCGTGATAAGCAAGTTTGTGAATGTTTATATTGACGATGTCATCATATCATCTCCATCATTCACTCAACATGTTAAGCATTTGAAAGAAGTTTTTCGATTATTACATGAGGTGGGGTTAACGTTAAATAAAGATAAGTGTAAATTTGGTTGTGAAGAGTTAAAATATTTGGGTTTAATTATTAATAAGGAGGGAATTAAAACTGAGGAAACAAAAGTTCAAGCTATAGTTCAAATGAAACCTCCGCATAACTCCAAGGTGGTGTCGAAATTTTTAGGAATGTCTCAGTGGTATGCAAAATTTATTAAAAATTATGCCGATATTTGCGAACCTCTTTATAATCTTAAGCGAAAATTAAAGAGATTTATATATATTTGGTCGATTGAGGCGCAAAAAGCATTCGACGTGGTGAAGGCGGCTATAACAAAAGCGCCAGTTTTAAAATTCCCAGATTTAAAAAAAAAAACTTTTGAATTATTTACGGATGCAAGCTCAATAGGGGTAGGAGCGGTTCTAAACCAAGAGCAGAGACCAGTAGTATTTGCTTCTCGTACGCTTAGTGCTGCGGAGAGGAATTACACGGTGACAGAGAGAGAATGTTTAGCAGTGGTTTGGGCTCTGAGTAAATTCAGAACATATTTGGGTTTTTTGCCGATTAAAGTTATTACAGATCACGATGCGTTAACACATTTAACGACTGGTAAAAATTTGTCATATAGAATGATCTGATGGGCATTAAAATTAGCAGAATTTAATATAGAATGGGAGCATAGGCCTGGAACTCAGAATACAATAGCAGACGTTTTGTCGAGAAACCCAATTGAAAGTATAATAGGAGAGAAAGTTAATTGTGCAATAATCAGAGATTTGGTACTTTCGTCACGAGATCAGTTAATAGAAGAACAAAAAACAGACCCAGAATTAGGTCATACCTATAGATACCTAGAAAACCCAGAAGATAGCTCGGTTAATGCGGCAATATGTGAGAATTGGTCTCGCGATTTTAGGCTAGTAGAAGGCTTGTTATTTTATGCGAAATATGCAACGTCATTAGGAGAAATGCGAGTATACACTCCCCCTAAAATCATTAAGGAATGAGATTATGAGAGAATTTCATGACAAGCCATTAGCAGGTCATTTCGGACGTTTTAAAACTTATTATAAAATAAGAGATGTTTGTTATTTCCCGTATATGAGAAAATTTATTGATCAATATGTCTCTACATGCCATATGTGCCAAATTAATAATTATAAAAACGCGTTACCAGCTGGTCGGTTAATACCAATTATATCGAATTATCCAAATGAAATAGTTACGTTAGATTTGTTAGGTCCGTATCCCGTGTCGAGAGTAAGACGCAACCGATATGTATTAGTAATTACGGATCATTTCAGCAAGTGGGCTGAAATCATACCCCTTAAAAAAGCCTCTGCTCGAATTATAGCAGATAATTTTTTTGATAATTATATATCGCGTTTTGGAGTTCCAATAAAATTAATTAGTGATAACGGTCCCCAATTTATTTCCGATACTTTTGAGAATTTAAGTGAAAGATTAGGCATAAGGCATGTGAAGACTGTTGTTTATAGACCTCAAGCAAATAGAACAGAACGCGTAAATCGCGATCTGGTGCAAATGATTGCAAATTATGTCAATGAGCAACATGACACATGGGACCAATTCTTACGTGAGTTTACTTATGCTATTCGTACGGCTGTAAGCGAAACAACGGGGAAAACCCCAGCGGAATCATTCTTAGGTAGAAAGTTAATTACGCCTTTTCAGAAATTAGTGATGGTATCAGACGGAACGGAATTTGCAGTGGGAGATATTGAGAGATTGTTTGAGGAGGCTAGACGAAACACAGAAACTAAACATGAAAATTGGAAGAAATATTATAATAGACGCAGGTGGTTATGTGCAAATCAAGGTGAATGATTGAGTTTTGGTGGCAACACATCCTTTAAGTTCAGCAACAAGAAAAGTAGTAGCTAAGTTTAAACCAAAATTTGAAGGTCCGTATAGAGTATTAGATGTTAAGAATAACAACGTAGTGATATGGAAAGCGGGGAAAAGGTTAACGATTAATGTAGATCAGGTTCGGATATATCGTCATAGGAAATGTGACGAGACGGAGATAGGAACAGGTAGTCCAGATAACGGTAGTTTGCGCGATGAATCAAGTGGTTTTGACAGAGTACAACGGAGATCAAATGACTCGCGAGATGGTAAAAAGAAAGGTTCAGAAATAAAGCGTGAGTTGGAGGAAAAAAAGGTTAAGTTTTAGAAATAATCAGGGAGAGAAACACACAAATAAGACAAATAAGCGCGGACCACTTATCAAATCAATACCTAGTTCTTGGTCTGAGAAAGATAGAATGATTAAAAAAAGAGTAAAAATCAAAAGTTCAGATATAAAAGAGCAAATGAATCTAGGTCAGGAGGACCAGAAAGGAAAGTTCAGAAGGGTTCAGAACATAGAGTTCCTAAAAGGGTTTTGTCGTCAATAAGGAATTTCGTAGGTTCTTTTTGTTTCAATAAAGATTCCAATATTTATCCAAAATCCAGGTACAATAACGCCACTACTTCTTTAATGACTAAAGAGTTTTATTCCAAAGACAGCCACACACAACACAAAACAACATAAAAAGAAAACTAACTATGTACATTTGATTTTAAGTTATCAACACCATTTTGCTACTATCTTCGCCTACTATCCCGCTCATTTTCCCATGTCCTATCGCTCCGCCATGTTGGTCCCCTCTTTTTCCTCCTCGTTCAGCTCCAAATCTCTCTCTTCTCGATGGCCGCGCCACCTATAAAGAATTTTAAACTTCCGAGCGAATCTTACATGCCCCCCCAACAGAAGCACATGCGTCATCTTCAATGACCAGGTGCTACCAGAAAGGTTAGTCACACACACACATAACATCTAACCCTTAGTTAAAGAGAGAGTGCACTATCTTACTATAAATATCAAGCTACTCAATAACATTCTTTAATTAGTTCTAAGAGTACACAGGTAAAAATATGCTAAATACGTAAATAAGTCAATGATAGACGGTTTCCTAGCAAACTATGGAAATTCCACTTTTATATGAAGACTACATTTGACATATACGCATATACAACACTAACAAAAACCCAATAATAAGAATAAGTATACGTTATACTCCAAAACAGCTAATACATAAATCAATCAAAAATAAAGGTTTTCTAAATACACTATGAAAATTCCACTTTTAACCGGATCTGACGGTTATCTTATATGCACATACGACATTAACAAAAAAAATTAATAAGAATAAGGATTCATTTTTCTCCAAAATATTCATACATTAATCAATCAATAATAGACGTTTTCTAAATACACTATGAAAATTTCACTTTTAACCGAATATGACGGTTACCATATATATATCACAAAAGCCAAAGTTTTCATCTTTAGCAGTTCCAGAAATTATTACACAGAAAAATGTCAAGTATATATATAATCATTGGCTTAAATCTTATCTATTTAACAGGAGCAGGCAATCTGGATAATTCAGTACTTTTACATGCGTAAGCCTTCAGCCAAACGTTAATTCTTTTATTGTACCAGGTTTAAACATTTAAAAAATTCTCTTTCTCTTCTTCAATTTCTATGTAGAATGAAAGCAAGAAAAATCCTTTTCAATCCCAAAAGCGACAAAAAGCAACCAATGCATGTTATTGTCCATAAAATATCCACGCGAACCTTAAATACTTCCAATCCTGCTTTCAACTCCAATTTAACAATACCTGTTATGAGATCACGACAACATTGCACCAGGATTGAGTCAATAAATTCGGAAATACATTCCTTACGGGGCTGACCCCGCCTATTACTATACAAGATTCTATTTTTAAATACACAAGTAAAGGCAACCTCTATCTTGCTTTCTTTTATACCTTGTCCATTTGTTTGGACATTCGATCCATTAATTTTTACTGCAACCAAATCTCCGTTTGGAACATTCAATAAAGACTGTGTGTAAGTCTCAGGACGTAGATTGGTGATCACTTCTTGGTTGCAAACTGATTTTGAATCTGTTGAACTAATAATTCCTTCTTCCTTTGAAGGTTCTCGAAGTTTCGCAGGATTGCGAATTATTTGCGAGAGTTTTCTATTAATACTTCATAATCAGAGGAACAGATTAACATGTCGTTAACCAAATTTTTAGAGACAGGCACACCACCGTGCCTAAGGTCATTCAGTTCCATGTTGGAATCTTTTACTTCACCCATTTCATGCTCCCCAAATGCAGACGTTATTTGAATTGACCCTCTATTACCAATGCTTTGTCCTTCAACAACATCTGGTCTTACCACGGGCATCTGGGCACCTGTGTCCATGACAGCATTCATCATTTCTTGCTCACCCTTGACCTTGACGTAAACAACCCTTAAATCGTCCATTCCATTTTCTTCCTTGATAGGAGTAGTTACTGGTATCGTAGCTTCAGCCATCAACACAGCAGGAGATGTTTCCCTCATATGTTCCCCGGTATCCCGATACTAATTCGGTAATTTGAAGATGTCTTCTTACGATCTTCTGCACAACTCGTCCGCTTAACATTCGACCGAATACTTTCGATCTCTAACCGCAGTTCATTCAATTCTGATTCCCAGCGCAGCTGCTGGATTGCGTGCTGCCTGGCGATTTTTTCCTCTGTTTCCCTTTCAACGCGTTCCTCTGAGAAATAACGGATAACTGAGCTCTAACGAACTCCTCTTCGTAATCTTTGCTACCGATTATGATATTCTTTAAATCTATAATCGTCATTTTATCTGATACCCTCTGACCCAACTCCTCAGCCAACAAGATTAAATCTTGCTTTTTAGCTTTTCCCTAAAATGCCATTTGAAAATTTTTTTCCTCTTAAAATATACTCAAACTAACCAATAATAGGACGAAAATAACACTAAAAGGAATTGCAAAAATTAAGTACCACACATATATCTTTCATTAAAACACACACAAACAACGTCCGCTATGCTAACTCAATACTCGATGAACTGGGAAGAAATCAAAATAATAGTCATATATTTCACAATATACCAAGTGTACTTAAATACTCTAATAATAAAAATAAAAAAAAAATAGCAGTCGTGGGACTGCCGATAGAAGTGAAAACGGAACTATTAAGTTGAGAGCAATTAAAACTATATGCAAAAATTATATGAAATTTTTATGTTTTATTTATTAGTTACATATGATGGGTTAAACAAATCATGAACAAAATATAAATACAAAGTGGTTGAAAAAATAATTAATATACAATTATCTTAATTATACATAGTATTTATATTTACACGAATTTCAATGAATTCAAGTTTGAACATTATTTTCATTATTTACATCATTGTCATCATTAATTTCGACAATACTTAGATTATCTGTTCGTTCAATCATTTCATTGTATTCTAAAAAAGATACAATAGGTTTATGGTAACTGAAATAAGAAATAAAAATGTTTGATTGAAATTTATCTAAATATCGTATAAAAACAGCATCGATAGTCGTTTTATACTTTGTTGTACTGACTTTTCGATCATTAGACATAGTCAAACCTAATGTTTCATTCAAAATTCAATTAATGATAAATTTTTGTCATCTGCGAAGTTAATATTAAAGTCTCCGCTTAATATCATAGGTATGTCGTCAAATTTTTCGCCAAATCTTTTTTCGAGTAATTCAGAACCTTCTTTTGTGTAAATCATTAAATTTTCGAATAAAAATTGTTCTATCTGTTGACATCTTCAAGTTTTTTTCTCGTGGGATTAAGGATCTAAACAAGTATAAAAATAGAAATTTAGAGATTTTAATTATGTTACAATATTTTTTCTAATAGTGAAATTAAATTATATAAGTTCATAAATAATTATTTGGCAAAAAAATAACAAAGCACGTATTTTATATCTAACAAATTACACAAACAAACAATAACTTCGTAAAATTGAATTTTACAATAAATGAACATATTTCATAAAATCTGAAATTATTATAACATTTTTTTAATTTTCCAATTTTAAAATCCACGGAAAAATATTATCAAATAACTAGAAATCTATTTTACCACGCTAGTAAGATAAATCTTATACCGTAATAATACTCATTTCATGATGAAGAGGTTAAATATTAAAAACATAATTAAAATGAATAATGCTAAATTTTAAATACAAATATTAAAAATGTTTAAAAATATATTCGTTGTTTTCATTATTCATTTATCTGTATAAAAATATTAATATGTTTCATACTCACTTTTATACTGAAGTCAATGAATTTAAATTCAATAAATAAACAGTCATCCTTCAATTAAATAATTACAATAATAGTCAAATTAAAAATTCACTTAAATAAACAAAATCCAGTACACACAAGTTGAACTTCCCACGTGGTCAATTTAACTTTACTTATGTATATAACTACACTCTAATACTTAATGTACAACGCGTCACATTTACAATTACAGATGTACTGCTACTATAACGTATTGGTGACGTGACTCACAAAATTATACTTATCCAAAAAGCGTCCAACGCGCACATAATACAGTCAGAAATAGTCGATGTATTAGTGTATACGTGTACACAGGCTACTGCGCGTGCGCTAGTCTGGAGATCATTAGCATGTCGGTGACGCGAACCGAGGATTTTACCCTCTACCAAAACGCTCAACGCGCGTAAAGAAGTTTTCACTTCAAAAATGCACACTTCAGCTTATGGCCTTGAGCAATCACTCAATTTTTTTCCCCTACTCAGCAATGGTTAAAATCTTTTTTTCATAATGAGTCATACGTGTACAGAAAAGGAAATGAATATATGATCAATTATCTTCTTTTTTAAAAAAAATATTATGCATTCGAGTGAAATAATGAATAAATCTTTCAACAATTAATGTACATTTCACATTAAAAAAACAATATATATATCCTTTACTTAGATATTCTGCTTAAACGACATTTGATTTATATATATAATTCAGCAATTTTTTTTCCATAAATCATTCATCAAGTTGAGGTATGAATTAAAACATACATTCTTTTCTAGTCATTAATATACTTAAAACCTAACAAAATTTTATACTTTTCACAACAATTATATAAACTGATGTTCAATTAATAATATAGTTGTATTCTAATACTTTACAAAGTTTCAGATTTGCCACAAACAATACATGAACTGATGTTCAATAAAAAAAAAAATAATATGTACCAATATTTCGTAACGTTTCTGGTGAAACACACTAATTATTTGAACTGGTGTTCAATAGAATTATATATCTAATTATTTTTTAAATTTTTCTGATGAAACACAATAATTATCTGAACTGATGTTCAATAAAAATATATATCCAATATGCAATAATGTTTCTGATGAAACACAAATATACTTTTACCTCTTGGAATAGATGATACCATTAATTAGAAAAATGTTTTCTATGACAGAAAACTACATATTTCTCGCGGTGGTCATTTAAGGATTATAATGACTCACACCGGACAATGTTTTCTTTGATGGAAAACTGAAATATTTTTTAACTTAAAACAAAAGAAAAATGTTTTCTATAACAGGAAACTCATTTTTTTTTCACAGTGACCATTTAATGATTCTAATGAGTCACGCCGAACGTCTTCTCTGACGGAAAACAAAAATATTTCTCGCGGTGATCATTTAATGATTATAATGACTCACCCGACTAATCTTTCTTACCCTGGGGTTTCTAATGAATCAACATACATAAGTTAAACTGTAACTTATTTTACTTTTACTACAATAACATATCATCTATTCCAAACAACTACAGCAATGCACTCTTTACATTACAATACAAACAATAATAACTTTAATTTGTGAGTGTGGACCACCCTTTCTTACCTGGAGCTTCGATGAAATCTTTAAAATCCTGTCGACTGCGCCAATAAGGAATTTCGTAGGTTCTTTTTGTTTCAATAAAGATTCCAACATTTATCCAAAATCCAGGTACAATAACGTCACTACTTCTTTAATGGCTAAAGAGTATTATTCCACAGACACAGCCACACACAACACAAAACAACATAAAAAGAAAACTAACTATGTACATTTGATTTTAAGTTATTAACACCATTTTGTTACTATCTTCGCCAACTATCCCGCTCATTTTCCCATGTCCTATCGCTCCGCCATGTTGGTCCCCTCTTTTTCCTCCTCGTTCAGCTCCAAATCTCTCTCTTCTCGATGGCCGCGCCACATATAAAGAATTTTAAACTTCCGGGCGAATCTTACATCGTCTAATTACAGAACTAATCATAGTCTGACAAAATTTAGAAAGAAAAGCCGAAGGGAAGAGACAGTGACGCCCACCACAAGCGGCTAAAACCTTAGACCACGATTTGGAAAAAGAGAAGAGTCCCGACCGACCATAGAGAGGAAGACACAACAAGGAGGACCAGTTCGATCCAGAAAAGTTAGAGAAAGTAACGATAGTCCATACATCGAGGAGCGAACAAGATCAAGCAACAAGAATGCCAGACGAGGAGGTAATCAACAACGGCAAGACCAGGAAAGGAGAGGAACGTGTACAAAGAAATCCTTGTCACTGGAGGTCTTGGTAGGAAACGCCAACTACAAGTCATAAGAACCAGGTTGTATCGTTTCTTATTATATTCTTTCGAACAAGTGGTCGGAAGAATTTTTGCAATAAAGCCAAGTCACGGTCGGATAATTAAAATTTTAGAAGCCAAGCAAAAGTAGACACTACAATGAGTGTTTTTCTAGAAAAGAAGAAAGCTTTTGTCTTGTAAATTTTTTGTATAAATCTGGAGAAAACAACTGTAAAAATGCATTAGTTTACTTCTGTTATGACTTCACTGGGATGCGACAATTCCTTTGGTTGTTTGTTTTGTTTATTGAAAAATGTTTGTAATTTTATAGTGTATATATATGTGTTGTTATATTGTTTCATATTAAGGAACATCTGGTTTTGGGAAACGCGGCGTAGATAGCATACTAACATAAAGTTTAACTAGCGCTGCGCGATTTGAGGGGAAGTTTTTGAAAGATACAGATCAAAAATATGTATAGAAATTAGTTACATTTTAAAAGTGATATGTACTGTATAAAAATTGTGAAATGTAATCATAATGTGAAATTTTTTTTTCAAAGCACTTAAGAGATTTTTGTTTCAGGGTAATAGACCCTGAAGTCTATATAAGAAATTAACCTATACAAAGAACGGAGCTAAAGAGAAGATGTAGAGAAGAAAAATTGTTAGAATTTAAGTAAACATTTAGGTAGAATTAAGTTAGTTAAGAGACGTGTTGGGTCTCGTTTTTTCTACCATTTAAGTCATATATGGTTTTTCCCCGGCTCTGTTACCCAGATGGGACACGTTTATTGATTCGGTACATGTGAGAATCTACCGTGATTAAAATGCATGACTTTGAATGTTAGTCTATTTAATTAAGTAAAATTTATTGAAGCTGTGAAAATTCAAATTAAGGAGAAATATTAAAAATTAAACTTAAGATGATTAGTAAAAATTAAAATTTAAGTGAAGCATTAGAATTTAACGGTTAGAATAAAATTTAGGCACGTAATTTCTTAAGGGCCATTAAGACCCTCGAATAAATCACGTTTTGTTTCTTGGAGGGGATTGTGACGTCTTACGCGTCTTTTCTTTAACAAGTCTTTTGGGTTCTTTGGGCCAGAATTAATGGCAACTCTTTTCCAACCAAATCCAAGAAACGAGAAGTGAAGAGATGCAAATAATATAGGATAAATATAGGATCTTAGAGTAAGCGGGATGGCAATGTAATGGTAATGTAAAGGAATGTTAGACAATTGACGTGCGTTGTGGCAGTTGATGATTATTGGAGTTCGTCGTTCAAGATTTAAGTTCTACGTGTCGTGGATAAACATATTGGTGATCGATTAGAAGTTAAACGCCAAGCTACATACCATTGTAGATAAAGACAAGTTTATTACAGAATAATATAAGGTAGGATTGTTTACTTATTAGTATATTTGAAGATTAGGCGGTTCGATTATTGAGATTGGTCTGAATTATATTGTGTGTTGCGTATTGCGTCATCGTAGATTCTCTCATTAATTATAAGTATTATTTTTGTTCAAAAAGTTTAAGTTGAATATCTTAATAAAGTCATATTAAGATAATGTTTGATTCTAGTTCTTTCGTTAACCCTACACCTCTAGCTCACGCTGATGCTTCGAGGGATGTACTTCCAAGGGGTGGTACATCACAAATGTTCTTAATTCCTGGAAAAAGTTTACTAAATAAAGAAATTCGCAAAATAGAGTTTCATAATGTGGAAATCCGACTGCATTTTAAAAATTTAAATGACTAATTATCTAAGGCAGGGGTGTCCAACACGTGACCCGCCAGTACGTAAGTTGCGGCCCGCCGACTCATTTTAAAAAACTGTTAAATATCAGGTTTCTAAAGTTTTTTCATTTTGAAATTTATTTGAAGGGAAATTTACATGTATACATAAATCTATGATGTATTTGCTTATTACATGTTATTGTTTTAAAATAAATCCTTTTTGATAGTAGAAATGTCCTTTAGATTTATATTTTATCAAACATAGTTACGTTTGATTTTTCTACAATAAATTACTTTTTAATAAATTCCGAATTGCATTATATGCATATCCTTTACTCTGTGGATGGTACATGATTCTCTCTGTGTGTGACTTTCATTTCTTCTCCTTTTCTGTTTGGAGTGCCCAAAAAGCAAGAGGCAGTCAGAGATGTTTTTTAAAGTTTAAAAAAATATTCAGGACGATTAAGATAAAGGGCAACGTATACTTAATCATTTGCGAATGACATCACAATCAAATTTCAACAATGAGTAACGAAATATCAATTAAAAAGGAACACCGTAATTTTCAAGAAAATGGCAACACACACTGTAATAGTTTAAACATTATTTGATCATTGCATTATTATATTATGTAAACATTATTATATTATCTACGTCTGCATACATGAAAAATAGTGAAAACAATAATAATAATTCATTCTGTTTAAAATTTTCACTCCAATAAATGTTTTTTGTTTCCAAATCTGATATAAAGGTACTTATTTCTATGTGTGGCCCGCGAGTTTATAATGTTTTTTCGAAGTGGCCCGCAAGGTCATTTGGGTTGGACACCTCTGATCTAAGGTAAAAGAGGTTGTTTTTCCTTTTAAAGCTCAAACAGGCTCGGCACGCTAATAGATGAATATTTGAGTGAAAACTTTGTTCGAGATAAAAAAAAAAGAATGCTCAAATTACTCTCTGGTGAAAAGAGCACGTGTTGAAGATTTTGATTGGGTGGAGTCGTTCTCTCACGAGTCGACCAACACACACAATAAAGTAATCAGGTATAATGGATGACAAATAATCGTGGCGATAGAAAGTCCAGAGAAATCCACGAAGCCATTGTTCCATCCACGAAAGAAAGATAAAGGTGAGGTTCTGTAAAAGAAAAGAATTTACTCTTTTTTCCCAAGAAATTTCAAACATACCGCGGTTTTATTTCTAACAATCAATGAGGGAGTCGATTCAGTGCACTTCAATACACACACACACAAACATTTATTTCTAGAACAAAGTAACGCTTTCCAGAAATGTTATTTTACTTGGTCTTAACCCTTTACTTCTCGTTTCCGTCAAAATCACGGGGTGAAATTTCCCTCTCTATTTCTGGTGCCCGTGATACTCCCGGGCTGGAGTGTTCAAAAGTGACGCGCTAAAAAGATTAAAACTGTCTGTTTCTTATCCTCGGAATCCTATTTTTTTCTCACCAGATGGCAGTATCAAATTATTAGTAGCATGTTTAGAGAGAGTTATTTTACTTTAAACTAGATGTTAGCACTATCAAACACACACACACATATATATACTAGAGGACCCGACAGACGTCCTGTACACACATCTTAAATTCAAAAATTCCAAATTTTTATGAATAAGATTTAACAATCTGGACCGTTTTGAGTAAAATTTGTATTAAAAAGTTATTACAATGTAATTATGTGCCAAGTTTTATTCTTTTGGGTTGCTTAGAAGTGAAACACACACACAAACTATTTCCGATAAGAAATAGTTTTAAATAAAAAAAGTTTAATAATGTGTGTAATCAATTAGCTACACAAATATATTTGTAGGTTAGGATAATTGTTGTCAACGCACGTATAATTTTAATAGAAAATCATGTAAAATACTCACTTCAATTGCATACTAAATTTGGAGAATGTATAGTTTTTTATGCACACTTCAAAACTCTTCAAACATTAACTACATCTGAATGTAATAATTTAATTATCACACGATTTATTTCAACAAAATAATAACACGAAGTGACAAAATAGTTTCCTGAAATGATCACAGCTCCAACTGTCGGGATCAACTTGAATTATAATAAAAGATTTTTGAATATTCTATACTGCGATCGCAGCGCAGTCTGCCGAATCTTATGTAAAACATTCCAAGATCAACAATTTATAAATAAAAAGTTAATTAAATAAACATTTCTAAGCCGAATTATAAATCTAAACCATTCTCGAGTCCACTGGAACAGACGACAAAAACTTTAATCAAAATCGGTCCAGCCGTTTAGGATTAGTTCAGTTACATACACACGCACAGAAGAATTACATATGTAAAGATTATTTGAAAAGATATTAATTAAAAACGCCAAAAAGTGTGAATCGCGTTTGCATTTTCGTAACAATAAAGACCGGGTTTGGCCAGTTTGGCTGAAAATCAATTTTCGACGCCAACTTACGAGTTTTTCAATTCCTACTATTAGCTCACGATCACTATACATATTTTATTTGTTTGTTTATTTATTTATTTATCTTGGAGAAATTTTCAATCGTTAATAAAATACATTTTAAAGTGATCAATTGAGCTGAAATGTAATGTACATGATTATTTTGGATGACAATACAATAATTAAATTATAATTAATAAAAATTAATTTTGATTATAACTAATTATTTAAAAAATTACTGATACAGCCACATTAGTGACTTAGCGACCCTTTTGGCGACTTATGTCAAAATTTGAAAAGGTTTTTTTCTCACGTGTTAAATAAAGCATTCAGTTGAAAGAAAATTTTATATGCACGATTACTTTGGATGACAATACAATACTTTAATGATAATTAATAAAAATTAATTACCACTTAATGTTGTAATTATGTCACATATATATACATATTTATATTAAATGCAACTATTTAATAAAAAGTAGCTAAAATAAATTTTTCTTGTTTGATCTAAGTAGGAATTGATTTAAATTTTTTTTTATATATTACTTTTTTTTTGTTTATAACAATAGCGTTGTTATAAAAATGCAGGTGAAGGTTGAGTTGTATTTTTTTTAATGTTTTTAATTAATATCTTTTTAACTAATTGCAATGTCGGACCGAATTGTGAATCTAAACCATTCTAGAATTTACTTGAACCCACACAAAAATTTTCATCGAAATCGGTCCAGCCGTTTAGGAGGAGTTTAGTGACAAACACACGCAGAGAAAATTTTTATATATAAAAATTAGTGATATGTTTTTGTAACCTTAGTTCCACTCTTCGTGAATAGATATGGTTTGCGTTCTGTGATAAATATATATAGATATATTTTAATATTGTATACATTATGGAATTAGTTTGGAAGTGAATCGGATTCTACTTTAAGAATAAAGAGATCTGAGAGTGGTTCTGAAATAACTGATTATTTTGAAAGTTTGGTTAGTGAACCTGAAAGTAGTGATGAGATGGATTTGTATTGTTACTTGTGATATTGGCCTTTTTATCTCATGCTTTGAAATTTATCTCACAAGAAAAAATTACTAATGTGTTTTTAAAATGCAAAAGTGTAACATAAAATTCTCCTTTAATGTTTAAAACATATGTATTTAACTGTTTTCCTTTGCTGGGAAACCAACATTCAGTCATAAAAACCCAAAATGCTGGCGTTTCTTAAAAAATTAATTTTTTGTATTTTTTTTTTTTTTTTGTATTTCAAGCTAAAAATTTACCCAAAATTTAAAAATGAATATATATATATTGAACATATACTTAGTTTTGTATAGTTTTCTTTAATAAAAAAATAGTCGCTTTTACGACCGTTTTCTTCAAAATTTTGCACCCGTTGGAATCCGTAACAGTTTTGAAAAATATGTTCCGTTTATTTTCGGTCAGTTACACATTTGCGTTTGGAAAACAAATGGTCCCGATTCGTTTTTGATACATGATTTTTATACTAATAAAAATTTTAAATATTCAAATAAGTTGCATAATTTTTTTTTCAAACAATTCTTATAAATTTCTTACTTTTAAAAATGTTGATTTACCATAACTCTTATCTATCGCAAACAAATTGTTTTCAAATTACTCCAGCGATTGTGTGAGGTATTTAAAAAACAAATAAATCTCATATTTTTTGGATAGAACTAAAATATCCCCCCCCCGTTATAGGATATTCATTTTCTCTGAAGGAAAAAATAATGAAGCACAACATGAATTACATGCCAAGAGAAAAGGGGTTTGTTTTGGTTCGCGAGCGACATTTTGGGAAACCGGAACTCCGCACCTTTTTAAAATGAGTGCATTCATTCTAAAAATAATGCATAGAAGTTATTAAAATAGTAGCAATTTTTGTTCAATTTATTTATTGTGTTAATTTATATTGTTCATAGCACAATTCATTTTAGAATCAGTTGAATGAGTTTTATACCCTATTATAATTTTGTACATTTTTTTAAAAAATCAGGATTGAGATGACGTGTTGAACCCCTTGCCGAATTCAGTTTGGGCAACACAAATGTACCAATTTTGGAATGCCCTCTCTGAGTTTGGGCAAGGAAAAAATTAGTGTTTTAATTCCGTCAGATCCCAATTCAGTTCGTCCAATGCGTCACATGTAATTTACCATTTTCCTAATAATTGGCGATACTTTCCACAGATATGTTTGGCATTTTAGCACCATTTGTCGTATTTTTGTATTTTTGCAGTTCGCATGTACTATACCGTAATGGATTGGGGGAATTTAAAAGAATCTGAGGGACATGGAATTCACGCAAACTCATATAAATAATAATATTGCTGTGTATTAGTTTGTTATATTTATCTAAAAAATTATGCCGCCTGATTCATTTTGCTTTAATTTCAGCAAAAATTACTGATTACTGTAATCTATTAACATTCCCCCTGTATTTGAAAATAATAAATATAGTAGTTATTTCGATTAAAATTTTGTTTTTTTTTGTTAAATATTCTATTTTCAACATTTTGGGAATATAATGAGCAAAATTAAAATGAATCCCCCCTTTTTGGTATGTTTTTCTTGAATATGTTCCATAGGCAAAAGGGGTTAAATTCTCACCTCGGCCTGTAAGTTTGTCAGCCACATTACATCTATATGTACACTTGTTTTGTTGATGTCCGTGCAAGAAGAACTTTGCTCGCAAATATATGTTGAGTAAAATATAAAGAGTAAATTTTTCGCAAATTTGTCAAAATTCATCGTAATAGCATTAAACATTTTCTTCCCACTATGATCTGACTTCAGTCAATAAGCTTAAGCTGTAATTTCGCAGCAGCAGCAACAGGATAACAAACCAAATTAAATTTAGGATCAATTTTCAAAAAACCCTGAACCTTGTGCTACAAACTCTGCAGATGATCTCTTCGTAGAAACACTTTCCAAGACCATTTTCCTAATCGTGAAAAATAAAATATCAATCTTTGGTCACCCACGGAACAAAAATCTCGGTTCAAATTGGGTTTTCTGACTGCCTTGGCAGATCTCATAAGTACTCTTTGCGGGCTGCATGTGGCCCGAGGGTCGCTAGTTGCCCATCCTTGTTCTAGAAAAATAATTTTCTTTATGAAATAAATATACATGAGGACATCTAGATTAATTTGGATAGGTAAATGCAAAGAATAGTAGCTTTACTTGCACTTTTAGTGTTAAAAAATGGATATGAGAATGTCACAAACACAATGCTAATTTTCAATTTCTTCTCGTTACTCATTAACTTTCATTGAAAAATGGCTACGGTAGCCTTGTAGTCAAGATAATGGGCTCGTCACCAGCATGTCGTGAGTTCGAGTCTAGTACCGCTGAAGACCCGCCGTGCAGAAGGATCCAATGCACGTTAAATGTGGTTTAAAATTACGAAGTCCGTCGAGTAGCTAAATAGCGCGGCGTTAATATTCATCAATAGTTTCATTAACAGAGCTCCGTTTGAAAAAAAGCCCCCGAGGAATTTTTAGCCTTTCTAGGAGAGCTAGCTTCTCCAATGTTATCAACTGAGGTATAAAGATCTGATGCAAATAGTCATCGTTAACTTCAAAATACGACTTTAACCCCTTACCGCCTTTTGCCAAGATGAGTCGAGCATGCCCTCCTCAGTGTGGCACTGAAAATTTACGCTGAGCAATCGGTCTTTCCCGAATTGTTCCACGTAGGATTTTCATGCTTTGGAATAATTGAAAAGTACCACTCGGTGGAATTTTCTGCAAAAAGAGTACTTCTGCTTGTCTGAAAGACGTTTTACTCCAAAAGAGAGAAAAAAACCAACGCGACAGTGCTGCTCAAAGTGAAAGGAAGAAGAGAAACGAGATGGCTATGTCGTGCAATACCATAGGTTTGCGAATTTATAAGACACGATCAAATTTGGATTAATGATTTCATAATCATTTATGTAAATGCAAATAAAATTTGTAATTCAGGATAAAAGTTAGGTATTGTAAGCTATATATTTAGAGTTAGAGTGAATTGACTCCGAAATCTAATGATTTCTGCCTTTCAGAAAGTCAACTTTAAAAAGGTAAATGACTCATTTATTTAAGTAGATTTTTTTGGCATTAATTTTAGGAAATTTTGTATGCAAATGGTGCAATTTTGTTTAAAAAGAAATACATGTTTGAAAATGAGCATAAAAATATTGACAATTTTTGATCCATGACCCAGAAATAAAAGGAGCCTAGAAGGGGTTATTATGAGGAATTTGAATCACTCTATTCCGTAGAATGGTCATTGGTGAGTTGGAATTTCGTGCTAGATATTTTTATTTCGTAAACAATTATAAAACTATTCAACAAACAACGCGCAATGGAAAATTTTCATTGTTTAACGAATTAATTCTCTCTTTGTTTCGGACATTTTAAAGAAGGATCTTCCAAAACTTTCCAATCATCGAATTGTGTCAGCCTCCGAAAGTGACAAAATGGACAGACTGGTTGCAGCATGACGGCTTTCAGTAGGTTGGTACATTAATAAAAAATGTTAATGCTGAGTCGGGAGAGTGTTTTCTTCCTCGCGGCCATTGTGGTTTACGGACCCTTGAGCACTGGACAAGCGTTGTCTCGTGTCCCGACAGTAGCAAATTAAATTCGAATTAGCCCGATCCCAATGCGACACGCCTTGTTGTTGCACAATGGGTCCTAAAGAATCCCGCTGCGAAGGAACGTTTTGTGAGCTGTGTCGATGGGACGATTTTTAAAAGATTGAACCTACGATCACCTGTTGGATAAGCTCTCCATCACGACGCAGCGAGTAATTTATGAGTCACGCGCAAGCTACGGCTCGCCTTACGACTGCGCAGATACTTTCAGTATCATTGTTTATAAAAATTCATACAAGAGCGTGTTCCATTATTTTCTCATATGAGAAAATTTTCATTGAAATTGCATATGCAAAATATATTTGCAAAAATTTACATTGGAATTGAATTAAAAATTTTGTTGCAAATGCAAATGAAAATAAATAAATAAAATCGCTCTAATAAATAGCCATAACATTAAGAAAATATGTTTATTAGCTATAGAGGGGCATTGTTTCAGCTACACAGTCGACTTTTTGATCATTCAAAGTTGGAGAAACCAATGAAAAAATTTAACTATCAAGAGGGTACGAAAAACCCCCCAAATACAAACGAAGAGAAATTTTTTCTACCATATTTAGATTTGATGATTAAATCTTTAAGGTATCCGACTACGTTCGGAACCGTGATTTTGCAAAAGCTCTATAAATGGATAATATTTATGATATTTAGAGTCACTTAGATTAGAATACATGCATAAAATTGTTTTAAGGACATTTTTAAAAAAAAACAAATTATTTAAATACAATATTTCGGCAAGAAATTAACTTAGAATAACCTTTTTTCAAAATGTTATCCTTTTGTGAAAAATGCTTCTATTATAATAATATTTTGCCTGTATATAGCTCAGACCTCTGTATAGAGGCTCAACTAGAATGTTTGAAATATATAACTTAGAAGTGGGTTTATCCATGTTTTACGACAACAGGGGGGGATAAATTTTAAGAAAAAAATTCCGATAATTATTTCAATGAGTTGTAACTCTGAAAATAATGTGAATTTATCAAAAATCATAGTTGAGCCTCTGTACAGAGGTCTGAGCTATATATTGGCAAAATATTATTATAATAGAAGCATTTTTCACAAAAGGATAACATTTTGAAAAAAGGTTATTCTAAGTTAATTTCTTGCCGAAATATTGTATTTAAATAATTTTTTTTAAAAATGTCCTTAAAACAATTTTATGCATATATTCTAATTTAAGAGACACTAAATATCATGAAAATTATCCATTTATGCGCTTTTTTAAAATCGCGGTTCCGAACGTTGTCGGATACCTTAAAGTATTAATAAAACAACAATTATACATATGTATAAAATTACTTTAAAGTATTTTTAAAAAATACATATTATACAGAAGTTAAAAGTATTGTATTAAAAGAATACATTTATGTAGTATAATTCTCTCATAGGACTCTTTCACTCTCCGCCAAATCTCTTCCATTCCTCATCTATACAAATAAATAAAATTGAAGTGTCTGTTTGTAATTTGAAATTAATAGCTTTTCACTAAATGCATTTAAAAGTATATCCGGTACTTATATAAAAAATCAATTTTTAAAATTTTTGTCTTGCTATCTCTCTGTTTGTGTCGGCTAATCTCTGAAATGGCTGGACTGATTTTGACGGAACTTTCACTGGCAGATAGCTAAAATTATAAGGAGTAACTTAGGCTACTTTTATATTAGAAAGAAATTAAGGTTCCACGAAAAAAAATTAAAACCAATGAAATAGTGAACAATATCCGAGGAAATTAGGCTTAACTTGGAAATTCGCCCGGTTCCGTGCGTGCGTATTCACTCAGAACGTGTCGGCCTGGGGAAATGCTTCTTCCTCCTCATGCTGGTCTTGAAAGGGGTTAAGTAATAATCTATACTAATAAAAGGAACTTTTCGACTGTGTGTTTCACCTCTACCGCCCAAACTAAGCAACCCAAAAGTATAAAACTTGGCACATAATTATTCTAGGTCCTAAGGATGTGCAGTACGAAGAGTTTTTTTTCCCGAGATTCGCATTAGATATTTTTAAAATTCAATTTTTAAGCAATTTTCCCATTTTTTTTCAACACCTGGATTAAACTTTTGTTCGTTTGACAACAACATATTTACTTCAAAATCCTTTGCGCTCGAAAATAATGTTGTGCTGATTGTTTTGGTAAGGGTTTTCTTGCCATTTCCAGATTTTTCGTAGTGGACATTTCTTTACTGTATTTGGGGAGCATTTTGAAACAATGAAAAACACAAGGTTCAGTGACAAAAACTTGAGTACAATTTGATGCCTATGGGTTAGTTTCTTATAATATTGAGTAATATGAAATTCTTGAAAGCAACATTAAAGTTGCTGGAAAACAGAAGCATATCAATTCTATAATGCCACCCAAATGGAAAAGAAGTGTACGATTTTAGCATAAAGTCAGAGAAAATATGAGAAGAAAACGGGAAAAAATCAAGCTCCATTAGAACAAGAATCATGAAAAAAATCAAGCGTGAGAATGGCGCGTTTAAGGGCCTTGGAAACTGTGCAAGAACAAGAAGAAAGTCCAATTGCTTACAAATGATGCAAGGAAAGATCTCTGAAACTGCTGAAGATTGAGAAGGGAGAATTGAATATCAGAGAAATGTCGCATGCTCTTCAAGAATGACTATTTGGAAAGAAAAATAAAATGCCGCATATACTCCTATAATCTATAGTACAAGTCTGATGTGTCATGTATTCTTGGACCCATATCAAATACTTGCCAATCATAATAATTATTTATGTTTCAATTTTTCATCTTTAAGATTTTCCTTGAATATTTTGTTTGTTCAGCACTGGTTATGGTAATTTCATCAAAATTAAGACTTAATTTTGATACCCTGACTCAAAAGTTAGTTTTAAGCCAAAAAATGATTGGATATGTTCCTCATTTAGTTTTGTGAAGATCATATGCTTTGTACATATCATACTGTTCATATATGATACGTATATTTCAATTATCACTATAATTATGTTAATTATTTCTCTCATTAGATTCATTAAGATTTTTTTCAACATCAGTCTGTTTTAGATAGCTTTTTTTTATTTTGGTTCTTACTAATTTAATTTTTTCACTATTGTATTACATCTAGATTTTATATTAAATGCAATATAGATGTTAGACAGAATATCATATCCTTTCGTCGTATAATATTAATTTAATGCTTTATTACAATGTAGGCTTATTTTATCTATTTTTTAAAATTTTAGTTTGTACTAATTTTATTTTTTTCCTGTTGAAGGCTTCCTAATATATGTTATTTATGATAATATTTTAGGGGACAGCAGCTGCTGCACCTAGTGCCTTTCCCTGGAAGTTAGTTTTCACTGTGCAACTAATAGAAAACAAACGTACATACATGAATTTAATAAAAGAAAAAATATCAGCGAATACATTAATTTATCATGTAACTATTTAAATTGCGATGCACCAAATTATTAATGAATTACACGTATTTTTATTCAACATCGTCTACATATGTATACTAATAAAACAAACAGTTTGTGTGTTTCAGCTGTACCGGCAAAACTAAGCAACCCAGAAGTCTGAAATTTGGCATGTAGAAGCTGTAGGCTGTTATCCTGAACACCTCGAAGAGTTTTTTTCCCGAGATTCGCTTTAGATGTTTTTAAAATTCAATTTTTAAGCGATTTTTCAGCTAAATGGAGATATGATTTCATCAGACGTGCCAAGTCAACTTTGCTTAAATTAATGTTAAGAGAGCAGTTTTTTGGGGGATTTTAGCACACTTTGTTAATACATTTATTTATAGTTTTTTTAACTCTTTGTGGTGGAATTACATTCTTTTTTCGAAAAAGTTGTCGTAAAAAATGTTCTTTCTAAATTTCCTTTTTTGGCGACACAAATATGATAACATTAGATTTACCATGTCTTAGGATATGAATTGTTTTGTATTAAATTAATATTATAATTTCTATTTTAGTGTCACACAGTTTTATGTTTGTTTATTTTCTAAACTGTAATTTTTTCTTGCTTATTGTAGCTTAAATTATATGATACCGTGACTCAAGCTTTTAAGTCAAAAAATGATTTGTGATTATGAAAAATGATGTGTGAGAATGAATGTGTGTTCTTGTGAATGATTTTTGTGTAAACAGAAGCTTAGATAATGTGGTACTTATGTATTAGAGTCACCACACCAAAACTGGTGCCATGCGAATCACACCTTGATACCAAAACAACAAAGATTCTTACATATTTTATATAAAATCGGTCAGATTTTGGCGGAAAATGGCATGATTCATGAGGTGCCAATTTGGCTGCGGTGACTATTATACGTAAGTACTGATTATAATCACTTATTCCTTAACACAAATATCAGTGGATTATTTTAGACAATGAAATTCACTTCTTACCTGCTTTTATTCTTATGTTCAAAAATAATAATAATCTGTTACAAAAAACTTTATTTCTTTTCTTTGTTCAACGACAAATTCTAAATCTTGCTTATTGTAATAATAAAGTTGAAAATCCTAGCTAGCAGTATAACAAAAAGAGAATATAGTGATAAATTAAACCAATGGAAAAACAGATTATTGCTGAAATAAAACCCTTTTTTAAGAATTCATTAACGCAGTACTTTTTTTTTAAAAAAAAAGAAATTACCAATGAGTGAAATTTGGAAATTTTAACTTAAAAAGTAAGCCCTTAAAAAAATTAAAACTTTAATAAAAACATTTGCAAACACAAGTTTAGTCTAAGCGAAGATCAAAGCTGCTAACTTAGAGAGTTATTTTGAATGTTCACATTGGTGCAATAAAATGTAAGTACCAACATTTCCTTCCATTGAAAAAGAAAAAGGTTACTACTTTTCCTGATACTTGCGTATTTTTATCACCGCAGCCCTAAATGGCACTTTTTTTCACAAAAATTTGACTGATTTTTTTTCTTTTTCATAGAAAACACGTAAGAATCTATTGTTTTGATATCGCAAATTTTGCTGAGGTGACGGCGAAACGTAAGTACCCTTTTCCTCTATTGGCAAATTCCATTGTAACAAAAAAGCAGAAAAATATAACTGAAGGAAATGGCAATTACAACTAATTGGGATTAACAGATTGCCAATATTGTGTGATTTAAGTTAAATTTTTTTTTACGTACAAGATTATTTTACATGTTATTTTTTGTATTATCAATCTAGGGTTGTGCTTGTTTGAAATCAATGCTAAACGTCGTTAGGTTTTCTTTCATAAAAATAGTTAAGTTTTTATTTATTTTGAAATTGATAAGTTTAATATTGTATATAGAGATATTTTTTTATTAAATTTAATATTGTAGAAAGAGAGATTGTTCAATAAATTTAATACAAAAAAACCAAAAATTAACGGAAAGCAAAGAAAACAAAATAAAAGGAAAAATGAAAAAAAACCCGTTAATTCACGAAGTAGAAGAATGCCATTATACTTATAGCGCAGGTATTTCTTTACGTGGAATACATAATTAATAAGTTTTCGTAAACTCTACGAATTGAATAAATAATTTTTTGTTAAATTCCACGTGGACGAAGTTACAGGTAAAAGCTAGTTAACATAAAATAAAAGTAATTTGAAAGTATTACCCATCCAGATACAAATTATTTAGACTATTTTAAGCGTTTATTACACAAAATTTGTAACAATGGGTTACTTTTGCTGAGCGGAAGGAAGGTGTTTTCAAAAATCGACCCACAAGAGAGTTACGGGGCGTTATAAATTAAAAAAAAACTTTTTTTTATCAGATATTATATCTACAGACTTAAAATTGAGCAAACATGGTTTTCTGTTCAGCTGAGATTTACAAAAAGCTTTTTTTTTGTTTAATTTACAATTCACGTAAAATTAACTCATTAAAAACTTCTTTATCCTTCAGTCTGTATAGTTTAATTTTTTCAATTCACCCGTGCGAAGAACGGATAGTTGAAAATAAAATCGTTTCGCATCTGGTTCCGTCAGATAAGGCAGGATCCAGTCCGGCATATGCCCTATTAGGTGCCAGAAGTCACACAGACGAATCCTAAATCATCAAGTCAGTCCGACGCAAAAAACATACAATCCTATGCATCTACTGTGACGTCACAATCACATGGTGAGGATAGCATGTGAATATGTTTTGGTTTGTTTCCGCTTAACTCTAACCTAACACTTCTTTTGTGTGTACTATTTTGCTCTTGCTCTTTTACATTATTCCCACTAAAATATCGTTTTTCACTATATATGGTTACTCGATTACAGTAAAGGATAAGATGATCGTGTATAGGAAAAAAATACTTTTTTTAATATCCCGGTAAAAAATTCGAGTGTTTAGTAAACATGGATAAGAGGATGAAGCGTAAGGATTTTAATCCATCTCCTCACTTATTATGCTCTGACCACTTTGAATAAGCTTGTTTTTAATATTAAACATTTAGAAATCGTCGCCAGCTCCATTCCTACTATTTTTGTGTTCACAAAAGAAACTTCTGCTAAAAGAAATTTGGATAGAAATCTACAGGAATGTAAATACTTTTTGTTTATTTTAAATTAAATGATATAGAGAACATGCATAGAAAGATAAAATATATTTAGTTAACTTAAATTTTTTAATTATTTTACACATCTTCAGAGTAGTTAATAGAGATATTTCTATATTAAATTATCTAAAATAAAAACACACAAGAATCTGATATGTAACCCTACATGTCATATATTAAAACAAGTTTTTGTCTCTCTCTCTATATATAATGTATTATATTACATTATATATATATATATATATATATATATATATATATATATATATATATTTATATTAAAAATTTTTTGAAATATTTCTTGTTTTTGATAAATAATACATATTTCTTTTATATATATATATGTTTATATATAAAATTATATATTGTACTATATAATTTTACATTTTTTTGGGAAACAAAAATTTCGAAAAGCATTCACTACATAAATGAAAAAATATCTTAATTTACTACAGATTCATTAATGTTTATACTTGATGAAAAATTAAATACCACTTTCAAACATTAGAAATGCAAATTACCATTTACTTTTTTTAAAATTATAAGGAAAACAATTATACAACATTTTTAAAGCCTTTATTTGCAGCACCATTTTAGTAAAGAGATATTATTTATCGAGAGAATCTCATTCTGAATGTGGTAAGAAATTAAGGCATTAAAATTTTTTAATAAAATTGTGTACATTATAGAAGATAAATTTGTGTGTATATATTGAATATATAAGTCCTGTTCTCTCCTGCATGGTCAAAATAATAAGTCATTTTTAAATCCATAATTCTTTTGAACAAAAAATAAAAATTATAAAATATTTGTGTGATGTTATCTACCTATTATGTAGTACAGAGCTTTCTTCACACAACATCTGTTTTTCAGAATTCGACTGGTATAAATTTGCCACACAGTTTTGTACAATTTTTTTTACTATGGATAACATTTATTGGTATTTGCACAACAGTTATCAAAGTGTAAAATTCATTAATTTTGATGATAAGTTTCACATATAGACTATACACATATTATTGAAGTATAACACAGTGTATCGAAGAAATCTATGCAACCCCAGCTGAAATGTATTAAGTATAAGAATACTCTGGATTTTAATTTTTGCATATGTATTAATGTCTAAAAGGTTCATGTGTATTGATACTATCCTGCTTATAAATCTAAGTCCTGAATAAATTTGTTGTATTGAGTTATTTACAAATATTGACCCAAGAAGTGTTCTTAGATCAGTTCTATGATATTGATCAATAATTAAGATCATGAAACCAAATATGATTTTACATATAGACATTTGATTCTGTAGGATATTTACTTTCTAAAAGCAATAGAATAAATTCGAAATTTTAATATAACCTTTTTCAATTCTCTATTTATCTCTAAATGAATAACTTGACAAGCTGCTGCTCTGAATAATCTACATTAATGCAAAATTCAGTAAAAAAAAGGTAATTTCAGTAAACAATTTCAAAATTATTTTTAATGGGTTAATTGTCCACAATCCCTGATATTTTTATGTGACGTGTGTTGAAAGGGCAAATTTGGAGCACTTGCATATTATAATATCGACTAAGTTCTTCAAATCATAAAACCACCAAATGCTGCGATATACAGCCAATAGTGGTAACTGTTCATGTTCATGTGTGAACACAGTAATTATAGTGATATAATTTTTTTAAAAATTGCGATTGTGACGGGCTCACGCGTCTTTTCTTTAACATGTACATTGGGTTCTTTGGGCCGGAATTAATGGCAACTCTTTCCCAACTAAATCCAAGAAGTGAAATGTGAATGAAAGATGCATATGAATAAGCTTTTAAGTATCGGAACTTAGAGTAAACGGAATGGCAATGTATGGCAATTTGGGATAGTGGATGGAAATTGGCAGGTAGTTGTTGTCCAATAGAGGAATCGTGGTTCAAGTTTGAATGAGCTTTACGTGACTGTGACTAGAAGTTATAAGTGATCGAATATATTTAATTCAAGTTGCACACCAGTGCATACAAGTAAAGAGAAGATTGAGTATAAGTCAATACAGAGTGATTCTCCAAGCTGTAATAAGGTAAGATTGACAATTTAATATTAGAATCAGTGATTAGGTGGTTCAGTTATTGATAGTGATCTGAATTAGATTAAGTCTTATATATATATATACGTATTTTGCCATCGTAAATTCTCTCATATTAATTATTGTAATTTATTTTGCTAAAGGTTTAAGTTGAATATCTTAATAAAGTCATATTAAGATAATGTTTGATCCTGGTTCTTTCGTTAATTCTACGTCTCTAGCTCACGCTGATACTCCGAGAGATATTCTCCCAAGCTGGGGGGGGGCATCACAGGATGTCTTTTTGCTTGGTGAAATCAGTTGGCAGTTTAATACGTATGTTCCAAATTTTGGAATGGTATCAGTACTGATTTAGCATTTCTTCGACAAACTTTGAAGTAATTAATTTTATATTTGAAGTTAATATATTTTCAAACATGAAACTTCAGAGCAAGAATTTTGAATCTATTTTCTTAATGTTGTTTCATTTTCATTTTTTTTTAGTATAAATATAATTATGTATAAAAGGATACTTTAGATGCATAATCAGTGATAACAAAATAACATGTCAATACATTAAATCCAAATAAGTTTAAGTTTGGATGGACTGAAGTATATTTAACACTATACATACAATAACTGGTAGAAATAGGTATGCATTAATTGTTGGTATGTTCAGTGTAAAAAAATCAAATATTCCCATTAAAACAGATAATTCTTCGTATATTTTAGAGGAACAGATTGTAGGAATTTTGCAATTATATAGTGTGAAACTGAAAAAAAAAGAAAATCCTTTGTGTCAATTTTATATTGATGTAGTATATGCAATGTAAAGATTTATTAATAAAAACATTGCTACATTTCCATTTTATATGTGTACAGTGGGTGATCGGTTAACGAACATAATCCGTTCCAAGACTATGTTCGCTATCCGAATTGTTCGTTAACCGATCATCGATTCACCATAGACTTCTATGTGAAATCGATTAATTCGTTCTGGAGACCCTAAAAATTAAATTTTAAAAAATGTATAATTTCTTAGTAAGTTTTTAAAAAATTAATGCATACATATAGTCTTGCATATTAATCAGTCCTTTTCATTTTTTGCTTATGGGGCTTTGAAGAACATGTCCAATGTCGATTGCTTTTCTCTCTTTTTCAGGATTTTCCGGAAGTAATTAATAGCATTGTCGTTGTAAAGATCCCCAACCCTACTCAGATGTCGGCATTGGTCCTCTTTAGTCTTCCTCTTGCTCATAAGGAGACACATTTCGTTGTGTTTCTTGGTGTTCTTCATTCAAAATTTCTTGGAGTTTTTCTATCGTCAGTTCATCTTCATGTCCCATTATGAGCTCTTCTATGTCATCCTCGTTCACCTCCAATTTCAGATCTCTAGCAGCTGTCAAAATTTCATCCATAATTTAAGGGGTGTCTCCCTGATCACCTCCGAATATGTGTTAGTTGTCCAAACACAAAAAATCCTTCTTGACAGTGTTCGTTATATATATCCGAACACAAAAATCTTCCATGAAAGTGTTCGTTAACCGATTTGTTCGTTAACCGATCACCCACTGTATTTGTTTTTTTTTTTTATTCAAAACTTCTTTCTATAAGTTGCATGATTTAAGTATTCTAATTTGTTTTATGTAAATTCATAAAGTTGATTGGATAGATTTAAGATTCGAAATTTTAAAATTCTTAGGATATTTCATTTAATCTGGATCCATACCATATACAATTTCTCAAAAATACTATGAAAAGTTTTGTTGACTAACCTACAAATGTAATGCAGTCTCCTGTTTTTGTTTTCTAGTTCCTGTGTCACATAGCTGGTGGTTTTTCTTAAATATTGCCACACGCATAATTTGCTACAAGTCCCGATAGCCGAGTTGGCAGAGCGTTGGACTGAACTTCCTCAGGTCTCGGGTTCGAATCCCGGCCCCGGCAGATTTATCCAAAGACTGGAATTTTGTTTCCGTTTTTAATGTATTGTTTCTCTAGGTTCTAGATGAATCCAGATCATTCTTTAGAGTGCATACTAGTTATTTCTCGAATATTCCGAAGTGTATAAAAGCAGAGTTCATCGCCAGTTGGGCATGTTCTCAGTCCAGTGTTGTATCGAGCTCCCAGCGTTAGAATAAATCTAATTGTTTGTTTAATTGAACTGTGTACTTCTTTCGAACTCCGTGACAAGTTTGGTGGAGCGCGCCGGGTACACGTCAAACGTGGATAATAGCGACAACCTTCGCAGGAGCCTCCGGTTAAGAGGATTATCCCCGAATTCGGACTGTTAAAAGAAAATAGTAGGAAGAGGACAAAAATGCCGACCGAGCAAGAAGCCAAGCCCGCTGTAGTAACACCTTCGTTACAGCAATGGAGGAGCCCATCGACCTTCCGAGGAGCGCCTGGGGAAGACCCTCTCAAATGGCTTAAAGAGTACGATCGAGTAGCCAACTTTAACAAGTGGATGACATGATGTGCCTGGCTAACGTTTATTTCTTTCTTGACGGTACTGCGAGACAGTGGTATGTCAACAACGAAGACGCCTTAGATTCCTGGGAAGCGTTTAAAAATGGACTAAGTGGACTTTCGGTGACCGTCAAAGATATACCAGAAGGGCAGAAGAACAACTAAAATGCCGAGCCCAGCATTCAGGCGAGAGTACACAGTCCTACATACAAAGTGTATTAGGACTTTGCCAAGAGGTAAATCCTCTGATGAGAGAAGACGAAAAAGTGTCACACCTAATGAAAGGTGTTGCTGAGGATATTTATCAGGCCCTGTTGACGAGAGAAATCAACGACAGCAAGTTTTATCAAATGGTGCAACTATATCGAAGATATGAAGCAGAAGAGAGTTGGTCGACCGAGATTTGAAAGGCTTCCAAACGTCGTACCGGTTGCATCCCTGACGGATGAGACTGATTTGGTCTCTCTTATTCGCACAATCGTACGAGAAGAAGTCCATCGACTAGTTAACCAGACGCAAGAATCTTTGGACTCCGATCCCCAATCCTTAGAAGAGATCGTTCAAGACGAAGTTGAAAGGGTTTTGGCCCCAGTGTCAGCAAAATCTACAGAAACTAGACCACGACCAACATACGCCGCTGTAACTAGAAATACAGAGCTCCTGTTCAGAAATTCCCACCTGAACCAAGAAAAACAGATGTGTGGAGAACGGCTGACAACAGACCTGTTTGTTTCACTGCGGACGTCCTGACATGTAATGCGCTACTGCCGAGAGAGAAAGGCTGTCTTTGACAACCTCGAAACCGCCGACGGAACTTCGACGACGTTGGCACTGAAGAAGAAATACGCCGACCAAACTCTTCTCGCCGTTTTACGCCAAGTCCCACGAGAGGCCGATCCCCAATACGTCGTTACAGATCCCCGTCGCCATATCGCCGATCCAGTCAGTCGCCAGGCCGTAGGAGCGAGGAAAACTAAACAGAGCGACCTTCCAAGGAGGTGAGGCCGCTTGTACTGAAATCCTCCGTCGACCGCCAAGATGACTGGTAACCAACTAGACGTAATAATAGATAAGAAGCCGATACGTGCTCTAGTAGATTCTGGGGCATCGTTTTCTGTCATATCCGATAAGTATCGCCGATTTTTAAAGAAAGTTCTGTTTGCTGATGCCAAGAGCGTTATGCTGAAAGTTGCGGATGGAAATTTTGTTCGGCCGATAGGGAAATGTGTTTTACGTGTCCGTATAAACAATCGAGAACTGCCTTTGAATTTATTGTTTTATCCCATTGTAGCCATGACGTCATCCTAGGATGGGACTTTTAGAGGCGTCTCAAGCCGTTATAGACTGTGGACAAAATGAACTTGTTCTAGAAGACATCTGTCGAGACTCCACAGCGCCTGACGCCTGGAATTTGTATGCCACCAGAGACTATACACTTAAGCCGCATTCTTTAACTAGAATAACAGTATCAGGATATCAAATCCGAGGAGACATAAATGTAGTTCTAGACGGCAGCAAACATTTGCTCTTCGAGAAAAAAATATTGCTACACCGTCCATGGTATCCACATATCGTAACGGAAAAAGTGATGTCTGGGTTACCAACCTGCAGTTCCGAAACCAAATCATCCCTAGAGGAATGTGCATAGGCCAAGCTGAACCACTAAATGAAGGGCATCTATGTGTTATTTCCGACACATCGGTTGTTGGATGACCAGCAAGAAACTTCGGAGTCACGGATGAATTGTTCGTTAATGATGTCACCCGAGTTAAGTGACGAACAGAGAAACAAGCTATCCGAACTACTCCGGAAATTTTCTGGGCTTTTCACGAAGACCGACAAGTCGACAGCCGCGAAGACGAATGTGAAACACAGGATTTTTACTGGTGATCATGCCCAATCAACCAACGAGCCTACAGAGTCTCGCCGACTGAAAGACGCATCATTCATGAAGAGGTTCAGAAAATGCTTGATGAAGGTATCGTCCAACCCCCTCTGAAAGTCCTTGGTCATCACCCGTTGTGCTCGTAAGAAAAAAGACGGTAGTTGGCGTTTTGCGTCGATTATCGCAAGTTGAATAGCGTCACGAAAAAAGACGTTTATCCCTCTGCCTCGTATTGACGATACGCTCGACTGTCTGAAAGGTGCCAAGTTCTTTTCTTCCATGGATCTCCGATCTGGTTATTGGCAAAATGAGAAATAGACGAAGCGGATCATGAAAAAGACGGCATTTATTACCCCGAAGGCTTATACGAGTTTAAAAGTCATGCCGTTTGGTCTCCTGTAATGCACCTGCGACCTTCGAGAGAATGATGGACAATTTGCTACGCCATTTTAAATGGACTATGTGTCTTTGTTACCTAGATGACATAATAGTGTTCTCAGAAACTTTTGAAGACCATCTTATACGATTAAGACTTGTTCTAAAAATGTCTTCAGGAAGCTGGTCTTAAATTAAATTCAAAGAAGTGTCTTTTGCTGCCCAAGAAGTAAAAAAGATTCATCTTGTATCTAGTAATGGCGTTCGTCCCGATCCCGACAAAATAAAAGCCGTAAGAAATTTTCCCACTCCAAAGAATATACATGACATACGAAGTTTTCTTGGCCTTGTTCATACTTTTTAGAAGATTTATTAAAGGTTTCTGTTATCTCTTTTTGCAGTCGTTGCTGAAAAGTGGCGTGGAGTTTCATTGGGGTCCAAGAGGAAGCATTTAACAGTCTTTTACTCTCTTTGGGGATGCACGACGAAAGAGCTTCTTCAGAAATCCATACTGATGCAAGCGGGTACGGTATCGGAGCTGTCCTAGTACAAATTCAGTAATGTCGAGAAAGTTATAGCATACGCTTCTAGAACTCCTGACAAAAGCCGAAAAGAATTATTCCACCACAGAAAGGGAATGTCTTGCCATCATGCTACCAACAAATTTCGGCCGTACATATTCGAAAACACTTTACTGTTGTAACTGACCATCATTCCTTGTTGGCTCATGAATTTAAAGGATCCTTCAGGAAGGCTTGCCAGATGGGCCCTCCGATTCAAGAGCATGATTTTGACGTAAAAATATAAAACCGGTAAGAAGCATGGTGACGCCGACGCTCTTCGAGAAATCCAGTGGAAGAGGAAACGGAAACATCAGACAAATTTTTAGCAGTCACGACGAGTGAACCTTGCGATGGAACAGAAAAAAGATCAAGACCTTGCGAAATTAAAACTTTTGAGCAACTCATCCAAAACGAAGAATTCAGATTCATCGACGGTATCCTTTGTAGGAAGAATTTGATCCAGATGGAAAGTTGTGGTTACCAGTCATTCTAAACATCTACGAGCAGACATACTAAAGGCACTTTCATGACGCCCCCCACCGCAGGACACACCTTGGTTTCGCGAAAAAACTTATGACAGGATTCGCAAGAGATTTTACTGGCCGGAATGTACCAAATGTCGTTCGGTATGTCATGCATTGTCGGGAGTGCAAAGGAGAAAATCCGTTCCTCAACGACCACCTGACGTTTAGTTCCCATCCCTCCAGCTATAGCCCTTTCCATCGCATTGGAATTGATCTCCTTGGGAGATTTCAAAAGTCTGCTCATGGAAACAAATGGATAATAGTCTGCACGGATTACTCAACGCGATATGCAATAACAAAAGCCTTGCCGACAGCCGAAGTCTACGAAATAGCGAAGTTCTTACTTGAAGAAATTGTCCTCAGGCATGGAGCTCCTCGAGTAATTATCACAGATCGTGGAGCCGCCTTTTCGATCCAGACTTGTTTCCTCTCTCGTCGACTTGTGTAACATTGATTATCGTTTCACAACGGCGTATCATCCTCAAACAAATGGACTGACGGAGCGCTTCAATAAGACCTTGGCCGACATGTTGTGTTATGTGGATGTAGAGCAGAAAATTGGGATGAAATTCTACCATTTGTAACCTTCGCTTATAATACCGCTGAGACCACAGGTTTTACACCGTTCTATTTACTTCATGGTCGTGAAGCGGAAACGACACTAGATACAATGCTACCATTCTGTCCTAACGATTTTGATGACAATAACATCACCAAGATAGCAGCCAGAGCCGAAGAATCACGACAGCTTGCACACTCTGAGAGCTCAAGACAAAGATCGTCGACGTTACGATTCCAACACCAAATGGTATCTTTACGCTCCCGGAGATCTCGTATGGATTTATACTCCAGTTAGAAAAGTCGGTCTCTCCGAAAACTCTTAAGAAGGTATTTCGGACCGTATCAGGTGCTACGCCGTTTGTCAGCCGTGACTTACGAAGTACAAGATTTTGATCCTGCTTCACGAAAAAGAAAACTAAGAGAAGTTGTCCATGTACTGCGTATGAAACCGTACCATGATCCCGCCGAGCAAATCGAAACCGAGGATATTCCTCCCAAAGAATCATACAAAGGACCCATCACTCAGAATAAAGACCCTTGAACAAAATGACAGCGGGGCGCTGTCTTTGCTTTTTCGAAAGCAATGCCGCACGCATAATTTTGAAAGTCCCGATAGCCGAGTTGGCAGAGCGTTGGACTGAACTTCCCCTCCAGGTCTCGGGGTAATCCCGGCCCCCGGCAGATTTATCCAAAGACTGAATTTTGTTTCCGTTTTTAATGTATTGTTTCTCTAGGTTCTAGATGAATCCAGATCATTCTTTAGAGTGCATACTAGTTATTTCTCGAATATTTTTGTATAAAAGCAGAGTTCATCGCCAGTTGGGCATGTTCTCAGTCCAGTGTTGTATCGAGCTCCCAGCGTTAGAATAAATCTAATTGTTTGTTTAATTGAACTGTGTACTTCTTTCGAACTCCGTGACAATATTTAATTAATTTTAAAGAACAGTCAACCCAATTACTTGTTTGTTTACTGTTAATTGCTTGTGATGGTGTTTAAAAATGTAAGTTGCTATGTCATAAACCTAATAAGATAAATGAAGTGAGAGAAAAATTCAGAAATTCTGCATAATTTGACCTTTTTTTAGCTATTTAATCTGTGATTTAGGAGAGGATTTTCTTTAATTTTTTTACAGTATCATTTTGTTTGTTTGAGTTGATTATATTTAATACTTTTCTCTTGTAAATAAATTGAAAAAGCAACTTATAAGGTTTCCTGATAATTTTATTAGATATTATCAATAAGATAAAAATTGAGATATAATATTTGAACAAGATATTATGCACGTTAAATATTGGCAATTAGATCCTCGATTTGTTCTCTATTTGTCCTTATAGTATAGTGTTACACTCATAGAGTCTGATTTATACAGCAGACCATGAACTACTTTATTTACTTATAGTATATTAATGTAATGTTAAAATTAAGTGTCAATAAGTAATGTATATTAAAATGAGTATGATTATCGAATAAAACTGTCCGATAAGAATTTTTTGCTTCATTATACGAGAACTTTTCATGAAAACAATTTAATTTGTTCTGCAATAAAATAATTTTATTAAAAAGCCCATTTCTTTAAATATATTACTCAATTTATTTTAAAAAAGTCAAATTCATTTCTTTTTGAATGTTAGAGACAGGCATTTCTAAAAAAATTCAAACTTTTTCAGGGGTAATAATTACAAAGGAAGTCAAACAATAAAACAGATCAAATGTTAGTTTATAATTAAATTATTTCAGGTATCCCAAACCTTTAAATGATGTTAAAAACAATTTCATTTCTCTCACAGAAGAATTTCCTAATTATTAATTAAAAACTTTCATTATTAACCAAATATTATTTTATACACTCTGCTCTCAAAAAGTATAAATCTCTTGTTAGACATTAGAAATAGGTATGAAAATTTTTAAATAAACAAAAATATATGCATGTCATTGACAAATCTTAGTTTAAATTCATTTCCAAAATTATATTTACTTGCATTTCATGTTTCTGAATGTTCCATACTCTTCTATGAGAAATTATAGAGATAGTATTTCTAAAAACATTAAATATTTGTAGCTGGTAAGTACTAAGGGTATCAGACAATGAAATGTATAAACATTAACGTTTCAAAATGGGACCATTTCATATCTACATGTTTCTTATAAATTACACTATTTATGAATTTATGTGGAGTGTGTGATACCCTAGTACCAATAAGTAATTGGACACATATGAGAAGTCTTTCCAAATTCAATGGTCTCGATTCTATATTGTAAACCATTCTCGTGCGTAAATAAACATAAACTACATAAAAACAAAGGACTTAATATAAGGACGCTAAAAATAATCTAGAACTATTAATAAATATATAAACAAACGCTGCAAGTAGCCGCCGGCTTTGCACATTAACACCAAATGACAAATATACTAACTAAGCTGAAACAAAATTATGCTAAAAAATTACGAGAAAAATACTTCATACCTAATTATTAAACAAGGATAATGCAAAAATATAATAAAAATAAATAAAATTTCAGAAATAAGCTTCACATACAAGAAGTAAAAATATCAAGCATTCGAAATTTACACACTGAAGCAAAACGCGGGGAAATGTTAGTATCCTCGTCACGTCATTCCGACTTGGGGTCTCATTGTCGTGAATCAACCTCATAGCGGACCATTCCTTCTGAAGACATGGAAAGCAATGCCACGTGTTAAACAAAAGATATGAATGGCTGACAACAGGTGTGGCCAGAACTGTTCACTTGAAGAAGGAAAGCCACAAAAGTGTCTTTTCGCCCCTGAGAAACCGGGAAACACAAAGAAAGGGTAGCAGACAGATGGCCATCAAAGGGGTTACGTTACAGGGAAAACATGTGTTGTTGTTTTTAATGCCACCTGTCTGACGTAGTCAGATGGAGGCCCGCGAAATTCATCGTGGCAAGAGGCTAGATGTACGCCTGTCGTTGACCTTAGCCTTGAGCACCATACAGGTGAAAGTACGATTTAGCTTGGAGAAATTCCCGAAGGAACGATAGATCTTTTACGATAGATGGCGCCTCCCCGATATCCACCTCTACAATTTAGGCAACGAACTGAAGGGGAAGGAAAATTTTCCAGTCTCCTGCAGTCGTGATTTCAGCCCACAAGACATTCGGTCCCACTGATTTAATGAGCACGTATTCTGTGTGTACTCGGAGGGTATTTAGTGGCATCGGGCATCTAACCCAGGCCTTTTGGTCAGGAGTCCGGTGCTCTAACCACTAGGCTACCCAAGGCCTTTTGGGGAGACACGCAAAACATGTTAGCTCCAACCTGTTTGCTACAGGATTCTAGATAATAAGTGTTCGAATTGTCGAGTGTTTATAAGATAATTTCGAATTATTGCGAGTTGTAGTCTGGTCTGCCACAGATCTTACTTCGAAATATTGAGTGTATCACAGCGTATTGTTTTAGTTCGAAATATCAAGAGTTTTTCTAGAGGCTGAGCATATACTTGGAATTAGCGAGAGGTTCGTATTATCGAAGATTTGTATTAGCGCGAATCGACTGCATATATCTAAAAACTTTTTAATCGTTTTTAAAAGTTACAAGTCACGCATTTTTTTGTCAGTAATGAATTTTATTAAAAAAAATATATTACTTTGTTTATAAATTTATCTTAAAAATCAACTTTTCTTTCATGAGCCGATGGTCCTCTGATGGATTCTTTGCAAAATTAAGGAAATATGTTAAACATACATCCTTCAATGGGCACCATCCAATTTTGTATTTGTTAATCTTGTTTTATAAAAATATCAAGATTTTTATTTTCCATTCACTAGAACAAAATCTACAAGTGTTTTAGTAAAAAAGCAGATACCATAACTTTAAATAAGATGTCAAATTTTAAAATGCGTTTTACTCGAAATGTGTTTTTTTTTCGAAAAGCTCAAACGGGGACAACGATTACTCAAAAAGTTATTAAAATTATTTGCTGAAATTTTTTGTGTATGTTCTGTATAAGACAGTGGTTCTCAAACTTTCACTACTGACGACCCAATTTTCAATCACAATTTTTATCGCCCCCCCCCAAATAATAATGTATTGAATGCAATAATAATGCACTTTTGGGCGCTAAAGCTACAATACGATCACAATTATAAACCGTACAAATTAACAAGATAAGTATTAAATTTTGCATATGTTACTTTTAAGTAATATATATTTAAAAAACTTTTTTATTACTTTTTAGTTTGATTCACTATAAAAGCATGTTTTTTAAGTTTGTTTTTAAACTATTATTTATTTTATGTTTATTTTTACTATACACGATAAAAATCACAATTCCAGTGAATAATTTAATTAAGAGAAAATTCACACTTACCTACTTTCAAGGACTTTTCAATTTTTCTTTGATAATTTGAGAAAAAATCCAATAAAACTAAAGAAAATGTTCCAAATGTGCGTGTTCTTAATAAAGAACATAAATTCCAGACACTTTTCGCTAGCAATACAGGAACGTTATTTTTCAGCAAAACTGTCGTATTTTGTTCACGTTGTTGTAGTTTTGCTGTCGTTTGATGATCTACAAATAACATTTTGAACTTTTTCTTCCTTGTGTCTTTTTGACAAGGCGAAGTGCTACATTTATGACTTCATAGTTTTCTTCATATAGCTCTTTAGGCAGCATTTGAAAATTTCAATTCAACTCAAACGTTTGATGTCTATCGCTTTTTTTATATTTACTTTCGTTATCTTGATTAATAAGCATTATTTCACCAGGTTCTTCAATTGCATGATCATTTTCAACTTCCTTTAATAGAGGTCACAGATGCCCATTTTTTAATAATCTGCTCATTTACATTTATAAACCATAATAAGTCGTACAACACAGCAATCAAAACCACAAAATTGTTCAGGGGAAAAGTGTAGCATGTTCATAGAAAATATTTTTGAACAAAAGTGGTCACGCAGGGAACTCGATCAAAACAAGTACCTTAAATGTAAAAAAAAAAAAAAAAAAAAGTTTGCGCCACTCTAAAAAAAGAGGCATATTTGTGACAAATTCATTTTTGTTCCCATTAAGACTGTCTAATAGAAGGATACTGTCAAGGTCCCTGTTAACGAATAAAGAGTTTTCCCAGAATTAACGATTTCGTGAGCCTGGGTTGATTCTGCGCCTTATGCGACCGCTCCCATGTTAAAAAGTGTATTTATCTAATTAATAAAAAAGACTTTAAGCGTGTGTGTGTTTCACCTCTACAACCCAAACTAAGCAACCCAGAAGTATAAAACTTGGCACATAATTATTCTAGGTCCTGATGATGTGCACTACAAAGAGTGTTTTTCGAAATTCGCTTTAGATTTTTTAAAATTAAATTTTTAAACGATTATTCCATATTTTTTTTTCAACAACTGGGTTTTTAGTTGGTTGTTTTGGCAACACAGTGTATTTGTTTTAGAATTCGTTGCGCTCGAAAATTTTACAGTTGATTAGCGATGTTGACAAAAGTGAATTGTGTTTTCTTAATTAAGAATATTTTATCCTTTTCCGGAATTTCAAGCAAAAGTGATGGAACTTTGTTTAATTCATTAATGCTAATTGATTTTCAGAAATGAAAATCTTCTAAGTTTTTGCCTCTATGGGCGATACCAAAGTTTGCTCAATGTTTTGTATGTGTGTTCCGGATACAGTTTCATATTAAATCAGTATATTTTGTTTTTTTAAAAAAAGCTGAGATTTTAGATAATAATAGAATCTGTTTTCTGCAAGGCTGCCTTTTTATTTTAATGCTCATTAAATTTATGTATCTTTTATTTTTGTGCATGTATATTTCTGATATATTATTGTGGTTTGTAGTACTACATGTTGGTTGTGTAATAGAACAACTACCCTTCTTGCAAGGCCTAACTCAATTATTGTACTGGCTACTTTTAAAGATATTTTCATACCATCTGATATCCTTTTTTATTTAATATTCATGATTTGTCATAGCTTTGCTATTAGCATCATGAAGGCCTGAGGGCACACTCTCTTTAAACCTTTAAGCTGCATCTGAAAAATTTTTGCTTCCATTTTGGTTACTAACTTTATGTTGACTTTTAAGGAATCAACTTTACAAAAAAATTGCACAAATTTTGGTACAACAGTTGTAAGGACCTCAAGTTTGCAATTCTTGCAAAACCGAATGTTAGTGATACAAGTTAGAATTTTAGGTATTTACCTATTAGTGTCACCACAACCAAATTGGTGCCTTGGAAACGACTCCTTGATATCAAGACAACAAAAATTTCGTGTTTTATATGAAAAAAAGAGATAAGATTTTGGTGGGAAATAGCACGATTCACATGGTGCCAATGTGACTGCAGTGGCGCTAATACGTAAGTCATTTATTTGAATTATTATTCCAAGGTATAGAAAAAAAAACAGTATACTTCCATATAAAACAGGGATGGCAAACCTTTCTTAGACATGGGTCAAATTTTGTTCATATTTTTTTTAATAATAGCTCGTGGGTCACTAATGCGTATGTGCCCCAGAGTTAAGTTTAAAAAATTTAACTGAGTATTTTTAAAACTAAACATCTTTAAAATTCATTTGGCTTAACGGGTAAAACTGGGCATGATTTATCAATTCAAAAGTTTGTAGTTGTGTTAAAAAGTCCCAAGTGTGTGATGGATGTCTCCTCACATCCTTTAGTGTTCGAGAGTTAGAATAAAGATACGTTATAATCTATACAAATAAAGAAATGGATTTGTTTGTTTCAGCTGTACCGGCAAAACTAAGAAACAGAAATGTTGCTTAGTTTTGCCTTAGTTTTAAAATTAAGGGACTTGGAAAAAATCAGAAAATTTTCCTAATTTCGAGAATAAAAAAAAACAACTGCTGATTGGATTCACACCGAAGACCTATCGAAGAATCAATAAGCGGCGTCGGTATGATCACTTGGCCGTCACAAACCAATTATCACTCCTGTAAATTTTCCGACACCTCTCCCATGAGACTCTCATAATACGCTCCGAAACTTGGCACGTAGAAGCTGTAGGTAATTGTTCTGAGTACCTTAAAGAGTTTTTTTTTCGAAATTCGTTTTAGAATTTTTTTAAAATTCAATTTTTACGCGAAATGGAGTTATGACATCATTAGATGTGTCAAGTCAACTTTGCGAAAATTAATGTTTCGAGCAATTTTTGGGGAGGTTTTAGAGCATTTTATTCTAAATATATTTTTTTTAGGTTATTATTATTTTTTTAAAACTCTTTGTGGTGGGATTACATTTGTTTTTTGAAAAAGTTGTAGTAAAAAATGTTTTTTTGTAAACTTTATTTTTGGGTTTGGCAACACAAATTGCATAACAGTAGATTCCAATTTTTTACAGTGTTATCGTGTTTTATTGAGCGTAATGTAATTTTAGAACAAATACGGATGGAAGTGGGTAAGATGTACCGTTTAATACTGATATTCAAACAATGTTTTATATAGTTGTATGCATAACTTACTTTAGTATCGACAATCTTCTATATTGTGATATCAAGCCCGCCAACGCGTTAGTGGGTGATATACTAAAGCCTAGCCATCGCATTAAATTTATGTATCTGTGTAATTTTTGTTTATGATTATTTCTTACAAATTTTTGTGATTGCCTTATGGAACAACTACCCATCTTGCAAGGCTTAATTTTATTAAAGCTACTCTTTTTTTTTGTGCTGCTACTTTAAAAGATATTCACTTTCCAAAAATGTTCTATTTCATTTTATGCTCTCGATGAATCTTAGCTGTACTATGGGCATCAAGAAAGCCTGATTACACTCTTTAAACTTTTTTCCTGTAACTGAAAATTTTTGCTCCTCCCATGTTGTTTATTAATTTTATGTTATTTTTAAAGAGTCAGCAATGCAAAAACTTCCTTGGGTGTGTGCGGTTGCTTTTCCTTATTCTTTCGAACCCCTGATGTTGATATAACAACAACAAAAGGTAGTCTGCCCCAAAATAAGCAAAGATTGGAACTAAACCATTGTATTAATATCAGTGAACTGTTAGTGGTACTTCTTGCCTATTTCCATCCTAATAGCATGACAATTTGATTTATGATAAAAAAAAATTCTGTTAGAAAAAACTTTATGGCTTTTCTTTGTTAAATGATAATTTCTAAATCTCGCTTATTGTAATGATAAAAAGTAGAAAATCCTAGCTAGAAGTTTAAGAAAAAGAGAATACTGTACTAAATTAAACTAATTGTTATTAATGGATTGGCAATATTTGAAAAAAAACTACTTTCCATTTATGTCAATTAATATTACCCAGATTTCTACATGTTGCTTTTCAGTGTGAATTAATGTTATGATTTCTACTATATGCTTGGTTACTTCATACTAATTTTTTATATTTAAGATTTTCCGTGAGTGTTTTGTTTGTTAAGTACTGGTTATGGGGTAATTTCATGAAAATTAGGGCTTACTTTTAAGATAGTCTTTTAGTTTAAATTAATGCTATAATTTTTATTTCAGTACCAAACAGTTTTATGTTTTTGGCTGAGCAAAAAAAAAAAAAAAAAAAAAAAAAAAAAAATGCGTGTGAAAAATTTATTTTTGTTTTATTATAAGTATATATCTCTTTAATTCTATGAGTTCGTTTATTACATCCGTAAAGAAAACAAACATTTCCTTAATATTAATTTAATTGCTTTTACTCCGTTAGCATTATTTTAAGTAAGCTTATAATATAAATTATTTGCAAAACGTTTAAATGTCGTTGTTGAAAGTTATCTTAAGATATAATGAAGCATAAAATAGAATTCTGAATCTCATTGAAAAATTTATCTCTTAAAATTTATTATCTTTCGTAAAACTTTTAGTTTTCTTAAAAATATCTCGATGGGCACATTTTAAAAATTACATTACTGATATATTATGCATAACTTTTAAACATGTGTGTTTCAAACTAAGCAGTCCAGAAGTATAAAACTTGGCACATAAATACAAAAGGTCAATGCTATGCACTACGAAAAGATTTTTTTGAAATTCCCTTTAGACTTTAAAATTCAATTTTTTAGCAATTTTACTACAAACTGCTGATATATCACTCCTGTATAATTGTAAAAATTAATGTTTCAAACTGCTTTTTGAATGATTGTTGCATATTTTATTATAAATATATTCATTTAAGGTTGTATTTAGTCATTTTTTATTTCTTTGTGGCAGAATTGCAATTGTTTTTCATAAAAAATTGTCCTATAAAAAGTGCTTTTTCTAAATTTGTTTTAGTTTGGTAATACGCTTTTGTGTTTACAGTTGATTTAGCAACGTTGACAGAAGTGAATTGTGTTTTCTTAATTGAGCATATTTTATCCTTTTCCGGAATTTCAAACAAAAGTGATGAAACTTTGTTTAATTCATTAATGCTAATTGACTTTCAGAAATGAAAATCTTCTAAGTTTTTGACACTATAGGCGATACCAAATTTTGCACAATGTTTTGTATGTGTGTATGTGTTCGGATACAGTTTCATATTAAATCAGTATATTTTGTTCTAAAAAAAACTGTGATTTTACATAATAATAGAATCTGTTTTCTGCAAGGCTGCTTTTTTATTTTAATACTCATTAAATTTATGTATCTTATATTTTTGTGCATGATTATTTCTGATATATTGTTGTGGTTTATAATACTACATGTTGATTGTGTAATAGAACAACTACTCTACTTGCTAGGTCTAAGTTAATTACTGTACTTGTGGCTACTTTTAAAGATATTTTCATACCATCTGATATCCTTTTTCATTTGATATTCATGATTTGTCATAGCTTTGCTTTTAGCATCAAGAATGGCCTGAGAGCACTGTTTTGGTTTTAGTTCATACTAATTAATTTTTTTAGTATTGAATTAGATCTAATTTTCTTTTGCTCTTATTTAGAGTTTATGCAATTTTTGTCGTGTGGCATTCTGGTTTAACTTTCTTTTTTACAATTTGTTCTTCATACAGATTTTTAAAGATTTTATGCATGTACATTTCTATGACATTTTCTTTGATTGAAAAAAAAGATTGCTTTTCTTCCTTCATCAGCAGAGACTGTTCAATGTTGAACGTCATGGAAAATATGTGCAGTTATTTAGACTCGCATTCATTCCAATGGTGAAATGAATAAAAAATGGACGATATCAAATAATTTGTTGACACTTTGATGCTAAAAAACAATGCAAAGAAAAATATCAGATTACCATAAAATCCAGCATATAATGCTCATCTATACTTTTGAGCTGCATTTTTTAATGTTTGTTATGTTCGCTGTATAATGCACACCCTCTTTTTTAGGAAGAAACCTAAAATGTACATATGCAATGCTCTCATGTTTTGAAGTTATTTGTTCAAGGTATAGAAAAAAATAGTATACTTCTATATAGAATTACAACCCTTTAAGTTCATAAGGAGTGTCATTTATTTTAAATAAACAGTATTTGATGTTTGTAGAACTTAATTTTTTTCTATACTCATCTTTTATTACTTTTAAAGCACTTGAACCCGTAAATTTTGATTTAATTTTGTGTGCTCAAAGTGGGCATTGTACGACGGCTTTTACAGTATGCAAGATTTTCTGTTATTTTTTGTTTGTTTTTGTTGTTGTTCAAAACTGTTTGTGGCTTCACTGTTTAACGTTCCTTCTGACAAAAATTAATGTAGTTTTTAGCTGATTGTACATAAACATATGCATTGTACCTTCCATTGTACATTTCCTTTTTCACATGTAAATACATTGCTATAATATTTTCTGTCATTGAAAATAAAAGATTTTTGCTATTCTTCTTTCATCCGCAAATTCAATTTTTTCTTCATTGCAGAAAAATATTGCTTGAAATATAACAGAAAGAAAATTAGACTAAATTCAAACTTATTGTTATTGACAGATTGGTAATATTGTGAATCATGCTTTTTTGTATGCCACTGTTTTGGGCCTCATGATCTCTATGACCGATAAGATCTCATCTTTGTTTTAAATGACATTATTGAAACATTTTCTTTTGGATTCCTTTAAATTCAATGTTGACCTGATTTTTTTTGTTACAATTTAACTTTGCTTCTGACAATCTTGCAATATAGAAATATATCATTTGTGATCAAAAAAGTGTTTGCAGAAAAAAATATGCACCTTGAAAAGATTTTCTCATATCTCCTTTTGGATTTCTTTAAAATTCAGTGTTGACGTTTTTTTACATCTGATGGTTTAATGTTGCTTCTGATAATCTGTTCCTTATGTAGTTTTTTGGGGATCATATATGTGACGAATCTGTACGGAACCTTTCCACTAATATTCTTAGACGTCTTTTTGGGGATTATAAATTCGCGTATAATTTCGAATCAACTCCAAAAGGTTGACGGGATATACAAAGTAGATATAGTATTTAAGTCGGGCGTTGTAAGCTAGCAAGTATGAAGGTTATTGAGCCAGCAACAGTAACCTCAAATTTAGAGGATTCCAGGAGATTACGTTAGTGAAGACTTATTGCTGCTATTCTATGGAAGAAATAGAAAGCTGATATACCAGCAATAAATATAATTTATGTACGCTTAAAATAAGCGTTAGTTTAGTAAAATTAGTTAAAGTGAATGAAAGCTAATAATTCGAGTACGTGTATTTCTCGGACCTCCTATTTCGGTAGACCTTACTTGATCTTGAGCATAATTATTAATTAATTTCATAATTCGTAATTTAATTTATTATAAAAGGTAAATACCTTTTATTTGACGTAACATAGAAATATTATATGTTATTAGAGTTTTTTTGAGACTTGATATAATAAATACAAGTTATTATTATACAAAATGGCTCTTAGTGATTCTTTGGCTCAAATTAATCTTGGTGTCCAGGGTGAGACCCAGGGGGGGGTCTTCACATATACATTTTTTATATATTATCATACTGTCCATATAATAAATATATATATTTCAATTATTACTATAGTTATTTATGATTGTATGTACTCATTTGTTTGCTTTTTGTAATAGAATTACACTTGCTAATAGAAATATTGTGAAAAAGTATTGTTTGAATAATTAATTTTTTAGCAACATGTTTTATTGTTTGTATCATTCAGTAACTGTTGTTGATTTTAGATTATTTTCACGGGAACCTATTTTAGATAGATGTTTTATTTTAGTTCATACTAATTTAATTTTTTAGTATTGAATTACTATTACAGTATTACACTGTTCCTCATGTAATACTAATTTAATTTTTTTCCTATTGATGGCATCATAATATTACTTATTTATGATATTATTTTGTTTATTATCATTAATTTTTTCTTTTGATTTATCTATTTTAGGTTATTTCACCCATAGTTCTATAGTAAAAACTTACAACTGCTATTATTTTCTGGTATAATTTTTATTTCTATTTACATTTATTAATCTGTTTAGTTTATAGCATGCTAATTTTCTCTTACATTGAAATTTTTATTTTTGTTGAATTATTATTTAATTTGAGGCGAAATTGTACTTAGTTTAAAATATTTATAATATAAACATTAATGAAGAATATTTTTAATTTTGGTTATACTACTTTACACAGGGTTTTACCCACTCTTAAAAATATTACAATTGCTATAATAGGGGAATTTTATGTTTTTGAAACTCAACCCGTACAAAGAAAGGGCATTTCACAGCTAGTATATAATACATAAAATGTATTATTATAATTATTTACAGAAAAAATATTTTATAATTAATATAATAAGAATAATATATATATCTTATATATTGGTTTTTTACTATTTTATAATCTTTTAAAAATATTTGATAAGTTTTTATCAATAAACAAGATTTTTTTTCTTTTACAGCCATTTTTTTATGCAAATGGCATGTCACAACTAATTGTTCAATGAACATTTTTATTTGATTTTTTTTATCTCAAAACCTAAGAAGGAAATTGTTATGTAACGATTGATTGAGCAAATGAAAATACCAAACTCCTTTTATTATTTTAAGCTCTAAGAAAATAATTATTGTTAAAATAATGAATTTGTAGTTTTGTATAATACTTTTTTTCTTCAGATACATGGTTAAATGATTTACTAAATACAGAGAAATGAAAAGCTATAAAATTATAAAAAAGAACTAAAATATTTTTATCAGACAGTATTCTTTTGTTTTTAATGTTTTTTTAGTGAATGTAAACATATATATATGGTGTTTTTTTACACTACTTGTGTTAAATCAAACAATCAGGAAAAAAATCATTTCAATAGCTATATGTAATTAAGCCGGGCTATAGAGAGATAAAAGAAACGCGTTTGACAGTGGAAAGATGTGGAAGAAATTTTAAAAGGGGATTTGTAATGACATTAATATAGAAATCATACACACACAACAGAAAGTGCTAACAATTAGAGGAGAAGGGGAATATCGATGACAATATGTTATGCATTCAAATATGTTTGTGTAATTTAGGGGGTAAATGAAGGGGAAAGAAACCCGTCACACTGTGAAAAGAAGTGAAAAAATTTCGAGAAAGGGAATTTTAATGACATTATTTAAGCAATTACTCATTGTACGCATACAAAAGGTTTTGGCGTCATGAAGGAAAGAGGAAATTAACGTGGACATTAAGTTATATAATCGGTAAAGGCCCGTGTGATGCCGGGCTAAGTAGAGGGGAAAGAAACAAAAAAGTCGAAGTAATTTTGAAAAAGAATAAGGGAAGTGCTGATTTGGTAAAAGGAAAATTTATAAAAGTAGAGAAAACCCGTGCAACGCCGGGCCATGCAGCTAGCTCAATATAAAAATATCAATGTCAGTTCTAAAAAATAATTGTGTAAAACGTTTTTCATTATGCATTATATGTTTCAGAATATTCATAAAAATACATCTTGGGCAAATAATCCTTCAAAGTGCTGGATATGCTTATCCATATATCATAAAACTCTTTCACATAGGAAAAAAAACAACAACAGAAAAATATTATTTATAACTTTCCTAAAAGAAAAAGAGAAGGAGTGAAACATACCAGTAAGTTTGAAGGTCAAATATATGATAATCAAAAGTAGTATTTCAGGGGTTAAAAGAAACGTAATAAAAAAAATCTCTCATCCTGGAATTACAGTAAAGCAAACAAAATGACTTTTTTTATTTGGTTATATGATCAAAGATAGCTAATGAGCGTTTGAAATGGAATCTTTTATTTTTGATGATCACCAGATGATAAAAATAAATTATATCAGTGTAAATGTGTATTTTTTGTTATATCAGAAAGCATTTTGTTTTACTTCATTCCAAAAAATTATTTTTTAAACCTTTTATTTTCAATACGCTCGCGCCCCCCTTGCCGAATTACCACGCCCCCCAGTTTGAGAAACCCTGGTATAACAGAAATTGTTTTAACCTTCAGATTTATTAATCACTTTTTTGTTACAAAATTTACAGCTCTTCATGTGAATATGATCACAGTTTTTTAAGCAATTTCATATAATAACTAAGATAAAGATGCTGTAGTTTTAGTAAAAATTAAAATATATCTTATCCTGTACGTCATTTCAAAAAGGAATTGCAAAGTAACACATCAGAATTGAAAAATTGAGAATTTGTTCATTTACTAATTGTACAGAGCGGGACCCGTTTATGTAATTTTTTGTTAATTTTTACCCATTTTTTCCCATTTTAGCAGTAATAATTTATTTCTCTCTTCTTAAATTTAGCTTTTTTTTCTTAAAATGTACTAAATAAGTCTAAAAACCACAAAAAAATCTCCATATCTCCATTTTTTAAAAAAAGTTGTCGCAAGTAGCCGGATACCTTAAAATATTTAAAATAAAAAAAGGAAGGAGATGACAGCTCAATTCATATAACATTTAAGTAATTTACTACGCAAATGTACTGTTTATTTTAAATTTTATTTTATTTTATAATAAATTATATATTTTGTGTGTGTCCCATTAAATATTTTTATGCTTTTAATTCATACGTGAAAGCATTTCCCAATTACTGCTATGGTGAAAAGAGCCGAGAAATTTTGAGAACGGAAAAACAAGAATCAATTAACAATTTAAAATCATTCGAGTATTAATCAATTTAATTTTAAAAATACTAAAATGAAATGAAAAAAAATTGACCGAAGAATCGAACCCAGACCTCGCGCATAGTATGCAGAGCAAACAAGCTACGAAATCGTTGGACGAAATTGAAATTTAATTGTATAAAAGCTAAGCATGAATTTCGAATGCTTTTTTCTCCGAATTGACTGTCCATTCGGCGGAATTCCATTGAGGGTTGAACACCCTAAAGGAGTACACCAAGTCTCGGCCCCAAATGAATTTCCTTCCCTCTCCTTGTTAGTAATTTAAAAAAACCCGATTTACTTAAACATTAGTGTGGAAAGTAATGTTTAGAGATTATTGTACTTTTTTGTAATTGTGAAAAAATTAAAAAAACACTTACATTCTATGACGGAAACCCCCTCCCCCTTTGCATTGAAATTAATGACTGTAAGCATTCGAACTTTTGTTGACTGTCGTGGCGCCCTCATTGTTCGCTTCCTCTGAGAGCGTTCGTGGTCTTTACAGGTTATCGGAGGCTTGTGTTGCTTTCCTCTCTGAGAGATTCCTTCGCACCAAAATAGCTCAACCAATAACGAAAATATACGCGAGGAAGTTTTTTTTTAACTGATAAAAACTACTCGTCTTTTTCCATCTCGCTATCTGAAGCCACAAAGAAAGCTGTTGGTAATAAACCTATCGATACCAAGAGCATAACTTGCGTGGGTGAAAAACAGTTGACGCTCCAATTCATTGAATCATAACAAATTTATTAAGGTACAAGGACTTATAGATGAATAGCAGCAAAGGAGTATTAAAACAGATTATAAGGGAAAAATACATTATAGTTACCAACAAACTTTGCAGCTCTCTAGAAACAGCTTTTTTGAACAGTTCAACCGACAGGAGATCAGGCAGAAAAAGTTTCTTTTTCAATTCCTACTATTAGCTCACTCTCTCTATTTATTTATTTATTATTAATCGTTAATAAAATACATTTTAAAGCGCTCCATTGAGCCGAAATTTAATATACATGATTAATTTGGATGACAATACAATAATTTAATTATAATTAATAAAAATTAATGTGTGGATTAAAGCTAATTATTTAAAGAATTACAAATACAGGCACGTTGGAATCAGTTTTGGCGACTTAGTGACCCTTTTGGCGACTTGGGTCAAAACTTGAAAAAGGTTTTTTTTCTCATGTTTTAAAGCATTCAGTTGGACTGAAATTTTATGTACACGATTTTTTTGGATGACAATACGATACTTTCTCTTAATGTTGTAATTCTGTTCTATGTGTATGCATATTTATATTAATTGTAAATATTTAATAAAAAGTAGCTAAAATAAAATTTTTCTTTGTTGATCTAAGTAGAAATTGACTTAATTTTTTTTATATTACTTGTTATTATTGCAAACAATGCACAGACACATTATAAAACAACGAAGGACTTTTGAACTCACAACATTTTCTTAGACTCATCATTTTCTTAGACTCATAGAAATTTCAAGTACGGTCGACCCCATTGACTTCTCGAAGGTTCCTTGTCAAAATAATCTTTTGCCAAATTGTTCACGAAATCTGATCCAAGGCAGACAAAATCACCAATCTGGTAACTCTGCTCACATTTTCGAAGGTTGCCGTAATCTTATTCAAGTGAATGCTGGGAAGCACTGCAGGGAAAACAACGTGTTTGGTGTTTTTTCTGTGAGTTATTGAAGATCCACCCTGAGGCATTCATTATGGAGTGTGTCGTGAGCACTCAATAACCTTTCGTATAGACAGGTTATCTTACGTAGAGAAGTTCAATGTTAGCTCAGATACCGTCGTTAATGAGGACGAGGTCCAATAGCCCTCGCGTTGCTTCAAAATACAACGGGAATCAGTCCATGGAAGTGTCTCCATAAAATGTGAAAACCCTTACGATAAAGATAATAAAAACAAATCCCTTAAAATGTTTAAAAAAATATTAAAGAAAATTTGTAACCCTTCCAAAAATTCTTTAACAATGCATTTTAATATATGTACTGATCTAGGTTGAAGATAGTTTGTTCTTTAAAGAAATCTTCTTTAATCTAGGTTAACACCTTCCTGGTTTTTCCCGAGCTGAGCTCGGGAAGGCAAAACGTACCATCCTGGATCATCCCGAGAGTAGCTCGGGCGCTGTGAAAATTTCCACTGTGCAATCGGTCTTTCCCGAATTATTTCACATGTGCTATTTATGCTTTCGAATAATTGAAAAGTACCACTCAGCGGAATTTTCTGCAAAAAGAGGACGTTTTTCTGTTGAGCTCCTCCCCCTCTTCACAGCTGTCAGAGAGACTTTTTGTTCAGGCTCGTCTTTAACCGCCCTAGCACCTTCAAATTGTTATTCCCCCCACTATTTCCAGAGCACCCCCTCATTCAGATTTTCTCTTTCCCATTTTTTGCTCTTTGGAGAGTCTTTCCTTTATCCACTCCCTATGGACCCTCCGTGTCCTAGAGTGGCAGCAGTAAGGTGGCGCCACTCTTGTTCATTCCTTACATGAATCCCCCACACTTTTGTAAATTAGTACAGTCAATTAATGAAATCGTTTTTGCAATTGCAGTATTTATTAAGTATTAAGTATGAACTGTTTTCAATTGTCATCACTTGACTACTTTTATAGACATCGTTATTTTTTGTTGAGTCTTTGTACTTGTACAACAAAGGCTTTTTCCAGCTTTGATCATTAATAACATCATTGGAATCCATTTTCATTGCAATGTCATTTGGAGTGCATAGCAACATCAAACTGTTAAGCTTTTCTTTTTCCATTCTAAGTCTTATTTTAGTATTTACTCTTTTAAGGGCAGAGATGCTTCTCTCAGGTATGTTCTATGTAATTTTAATTTTTCTGTTTTCTCGCTTTTCAATTTTTTGCACCCTAGACATTGCCTAGTGTTCCTAAGCGGATCAGCGGCCCTGATTTTATTGACTCCATTCCTACAACAGAGAAAAAACCCGATACGCTGCTAAAGAAAAGACAGTGAAGGGAAAAGGAGATCCCAAGTGCGATGCTGGGCGATGTGCAGTGTGACGCGTTTTCAAACTGATCCCATTTTTATTAACAACTTCATAATTATTGATGTAAATGCAAAAGATGGAGAACTTTATAGTTAGTGTGAAATGACACAAAAGCTGTTTTCGCCATATGTACAAGAGCGTGGAGCACATTTTTGGACAGAAAAAATGCTTCAGTTTTTATAAAAATTTGTGACATTGTAACTCATGCATTTATTTATAGAGTATAGTGTTTTTAAAATTTCAGAACATTTCATAAATAATTAGTTTTTCCATTTAACATGTAAATGAAGAGCTCATCTAGCATTATAGTACAGGAGAAAAAATGCGAAACACATTTTATAAAAGAAATATTGTGTCAACTCGTATAAAAATGAGTAGTATGATAAAATAAGTGATTTTCTACAGGATAGCGAAGCCATAATATAATATTAATGTTTGAGTACTTTTATATATGAAAAAATATTCATCATTTTTGAGACCTATTCTTTAACATTAGACGAAAACAGCCTCAATAATTTCTGCCATACAGAAAGCCAATTTTACAGTTAAATTACTCATTTTTATTTAAATAGATTTTTTTACATTAATTTATAGGAAAATTTGTATGCAAATGCTGCTTTTATGTTAAAAAAATATGTATGTTTGAAAAAAAGCATAAAAAATTGACATTTTTGATCCACAATCCAGAAATAAAAGGAACCTGGAAGGGGTGAGTAAAAAATTTAAGACTGCGATCAGATGAAGAAGAACGGAAACTATGTAAGCAACCCATCTTATGACATGGAACTGCAATTTATTTAATTGTTATACGCAACATTGGGGTCGCCAAGAGCTGCAGTACTGTGCAAATTAATTGGGACAAACACAAAGATTTTCACAAATGTTGTTTAATTAGTATAGATTAACACTACATGCACGGTACAGCAATTCAGTATAAAATGTGTCCTCCTCTAGCTTATATGAGATCGCATACACAATTAGGTATGGATTCCACTAAATAAGAACATAAAAAATTTGGTCACGCAACCAAACTTTTATTTTCATTGTTTTCTTTGTTGAGCAGTCCATTTTACTCACGCGTCTCTTTACAATGCTCCACAAATTTCCAATGGGATTGACATCAGGAGAATTACCAAACCAGTCCAAAACAGTTTTTTTGTATAAAAAATCATTGTTAGTGTAGAAATATGGCATGGAGCAAGATCTTGTTGAAAGATACCAACCTTACCAGCGAACGTTTGCATCATAGGCACAATTTTACTTTCTCTTGTAGAAATGTATTACTTAGAGTTCATCATCCTTTCAACTGATACTAAGCTGCCAGGTCCCCCAGAAGTAAAATAACCCAAAACATCTGTTTTTGATGGTGCTTAACTGTTTGAATGAGATGCTGTTTCCTGATGGGTTCTCCACCGTTTCGCCTGACACATCTTGGTCGAAATCCTTGAGCATAAAAATGCGTTTCGTCGCTGAATAAAACCTTCTTCCAATCTTGTGCCGTCCCGGACAGATATTTTCTGGTCCAATGCAAACGTTTTTTCTTCATCGCAGGTGTTAATAACTGTTTTTTGATTGGTTTTCTTGTCAATCTCCCAGCTTCAATAAGCCTTCGTCGAACTGTGGATGAATCCACGTTCCCACTAGTAGCTAATAATTCTCTCTGAAGATATCTTCTTGTTTTGTAAGGATGCATTTTACTAATTCGTACAAGAAATTTGTTTGTTCGAGGTGTGGTCTTACGTTTGCGTTCAAATTTACTTTTTTGTTCCAAAATTCTTTTACTGATTAATAATCCTAGAAGCACTGGATTTTCCAACTCCAACTGCTTCAGCAATATCTCTCACTGTCGTAGAAGTATGCTGACCAAGGGTAACAATTCTAGTCCTTTTCCTGAGAGAGATATCCATTTTTTCAATACACGTCAGAAGGATACAATTCACACAAGCGACCTCTTCTTTCAGAAACTGAAGGGAAACATTTTCGACATGTCATAATCATGTGGTCAAACCAAGTTAGCCTAATCAAGGGCAGTCATACGTTGTAAGAAAATGCACTTGAAATTTTAGTTTGAGATAGAAAATCCCCGAGAAAGGAACAATTTACTTAAAAAATATGTTGGTCCTAATTAATCAGCACAGTACTGTACTATACTGTTCGAATTAATCGGGATGTTTGTTCGACATAACAAACATCCAAACATGACAAACATGTTTGAGTTGATATGTGATTACTAGTGATGTCCTGAACCACCTCCAACCCGTTATATATGCCTTTAGGTTGTTTTGTGACAAATCTTTACGGCACTTTCCACTAATACTTTTAGGCGTCTTTGGGTATTGTAAATTCGCGTATATTTCCAATCAGCTCTGGAAGAAGAAAATGGGATATTCAAATAAATTAAGGTATTTAAAGAGAGCGTTGTAAGTTAGCATTTAGGAAGGGGATTGAGCCAAGAGCAGTAGTGACGAAGTTAAGAAGATTCAAGTGGATTGCGTGATTAGAGTATTGCTGTTATTATTCAGCAAAGTAGCCTTAGAAAGGTTGATCTACGTGGAGAGAACGACATTACATCCAGGTGATATATTATAACTTAGTATATCTGACCACAAGAGTTAATATATAATAAAGTTAGTTAAATTTTAACGAATGTTAATAATTCAAGTTGCGTGTATTGCTCGGACCTCCTATTCCGGTAAACCCGCGTTCGATATTGAGCTTAGTACTTGATTAATTTAATATTTTGTAATTTAATTTAATAGTAAAGGTAAATCCCTTTGATGTAGACATAGTGTTTAATATTTGTAATTAGAAGGTTTCTAATTGAATCTATTTAATAAATATAATTTGTTATTATACAAAGGGCGTCTGGTCATTCTTCGCCTCAAGTTAATCTTAGTGTACAGGGTGGAACCCAGGGGGTTCTCACAGTTTGAAAGATCGACTTTGACAATAATTTATTCATTTTAATGTATCAGAAGCTCAGTTGTAAGCCTTTCAAAGGGGCAACTGATAATTTCAACTTTGCGGTCTGTATAAGACGTTTTACTTTCACTTGTTCAAAGAGGCATATTACTCCGAGGAACCAGTTTAAAATGAATCGCTATCAATGAACACACTATTGACAGTTGGTGTGATGGAATTAAGTGTCTGGATCATCATCTCCAAAAAGAGAAGAAAAATGTGGGCGCAAATGAAAAACTACTACAAGAATTGATAAAATTTTAATAAGAAGCAGCAAAATAAATCCAAGAAAGACAAGCATAGCCCTTTGAAGTCATTTATTAGATAATGGTGTTGAAGGCAACAAGAATGAGGAAAAAAGCTATTTCCAACTCAGAAAATGATGAAAAAACGTCTAGCATGGGCCAAAAAATACTGATCATAGACTGTTAACGACTGGAAGAAGGTGAGGGATGAAACATTTATTTCTGCGGGGATACAAATCAAGTGTATTTAGACGAGGTGAAGTTCAAACTTTTTTACCAGATCATGTCCAACATATTGTAAAACATCCTTCTAAACAAATGTTTGGGGTGTTTTCACAATAAATGGCTCTGGAAGCTTAGTTCCTTTTAAATGCATCATGAATTTTGTCAAATATATACACTCATGGACAAAAACATCAGCGCACTAAGAAGGACTCGTCAAAATGAAACGAAATTTTACATACGTAATGACTACTTTGATGTAATAAAGGATCAGAGAAAAAGGCTAAAGAACGGAGGATTTAATACCCTGTTGAACCCCCACTAGTGAGAAATCACGATACCATACGATCGGGCATTGAGGCATACAAGTTCTGTATGACGTCTTGAGACATTTCGTTCCATATTTGCTGTAACCTTGCCTTTAGTTCGTTCAAACTCGTGGGATGCCCAACTCGCCATCCCAAATGATCCCAGTTATGCTCGACTGGAGACAAATCTGGGGAACGGGCAGGCCAAGGAAGAGTAGTAACAGTGCGGAGACAGTCTTGTGACACCCTTTCCGTGTGAGGTCGAGCATTGTCGTTGAAAAATGACCCCCCGGGAGCCGCTGCATGAGTGACAACACATGTAGTTTCAGGATGTCATGGACATGCCGCTGGGCTGTCATGGTGCCACGTATCAATACTAGGGGGAACCTATATTGTAAGCAATGGCACCATACCATCCTAACCAGTTGTGGGAGCGGTGTGTCGCTGGAAAGCAAAGGCAGGATTGAGGCGTTCACCATGGGGTCTCAACACACGAACACGATTGTCATCACTGCTGAGATTGAATCTGGATTCGTCGCTAAAGACAACCTGGTTCCATTCCACTGCAGTCCAATTTCCTCGTGCGCGGCACCACTCCAAACTGAGGCGTCGATGGGCGGGCGTCAAGGGCAGCTCACGTAATGGGCGCCGCGATCCCAAATGTCCTTCAGCCAGATGCCTTCGTATGGTTCGAGAAGACACAAGGGTCCCTAATGAAGGTGCTACCTGTGTCTGGATGGCGGTCAATGAAGCAGTTGGCTGTAAGCGTGCATTTCTTACGATGTGGTGGTCTTATCGACGACTGGTCTGTCGAGGGCGTCCTGAGCCTGGTCTTCGTGTAAATGACATCTCTCGGATCCACTGGTCCCAACACCTCCTCACAACACAATCAGAGTGGCCTAATTGACGAGCTACTAGCCTAGCTGACCACTTAGCTTCCATCATGCCGTTGATTCTCCCCCTCTCAAACTGCGAAAGCTGCTCATATCGTCTTCGAAAACGGCACAATGATATGTCTACCTCAGCTCTTGTAAACGATTCAGCCCACTCAAACAAGCTTTGATTACCTATTTTATACTCTACGGAGAACGACGTTAATTGCCCTCTACCGGCTATACGTAATGCGCAATCACGCTGCATTTCTAATCATTTGCATATCTCTTCAACATAAATCTTCCTGCCAAGTTTCGTTACGATTCTGCAATTATTTCTTGTTAGGCTAATTTTTTTTGTCCATGAGTGTGCAAATATTATGTAGTAAGATTGTTCCATTCGTGGAAACATTTGATTTAACATTTCAACACAAACTTGGCCCCTTGTCACAATTCTAAATTGACCTATACTTTCATGAGTAAAATAAAATAAAAGTGCTTGATTGGGTTGAACATTCTCCAGACTTAAATGACTGAAAAACTCATGTCATACTCAAAACTGATGTCACATTCTCAAGAATAGTTTCCCTAAGATGAATTGCATGACAGCAGAGTAAATGATAAAAAAGGACTATACTAGTGTGTTTCCAAGATGATGAAATCAAGAACATGTGTGCTACTCTAGTGGAGTCTACGTCAAGACGGGTTGAAGAGGTCATTTCAGTTAAAGGAAGACGTACTTCATACTAATATACAGATTTTTCAGTCTATTTAAGGTAGGGGTACTCAACCTTTTCTTCTGCTGGGCCACATACATATGCTATTTATTTCACGTCGGCAACAACGTGAGGATAAATGGGGGAGGGGGAAGAATTGTTTTAAGACTAAGATAACATTGGAAAAATAAAATGTGGAAAATTAATCGAAATATTATAACCCCTGTTTTGCTTTTTTTAATTATTATTTTATAAATATATATATTTTTATTTTTGTCACTAACATTAAATTACACTGCTGGCCACCGTAAATGCAACACCTTGAAGGAAGCATGCAAATAACGTGAAATTTACAACATCCATTAGAGGAGGTGAGATATGCAAATGATTAGAATTTCAGCGCAGACACACATCACACGCACCTCTGACGCTACCTCAAAGCACTATTTAAGGCTTAGAGATTCCGACGATTTTAAGTTCGGCAATTGTGTTTTTTCATGTGTTTTTTTGATAAAACGATCAGTTATGTGTCGCAGAAAACAGCGATTAGTTTTTGATCAAGTATCCGAGTTCGACAGAGAAAGGATAGTGGCCTACAATGCGGATATGTGACCATTGGATGCAGGAGGGTACGACGGATCGCATCCACCTCAGTGCACCACTTCACGTGAGGATAAAAATTGTGCGCATGACAATGACGGATCACTCAGTCACATCACGAACCGTAGCACAGCACATTGAGTCTGTAACGCATCATTCAATGTCTGCGCGTATATTCGACGCCGTTTACAGCAGGTGGTCTGTTCGCGAGACGTTCATTGCTTGGTCTACCCTTGACGCAGAACCACAGACGTCTCCGCCGCCAATGGCGCGATGAAAGAAGGATGTGGGCGGCAGAATGGAATGAAGTTGTCTTTACTGACGAGTCACACATCTGTCTGCAACACCACGATGGTCGGATTCGAGTCTGGAGACACCGTGGAGAGAAGATGCTGAACAGCTACGTTGTGCATCGCCACACTGGTCCTGCACCGGTTATTATTGTACGGGGTGGTATTGGATAATATCACTTTCGCACTCCTCTAGTACGCATTGCCGGTGCTTTAAACAGCCAGCGCTACATCTCCGAGGTGTTGGAGCCAGGTGTCCTTCCTTACCTTCAAGGCTTGGCCACAGCCATATTTCAACAGGATATTGCGCGACCACACGTGGCACGCATAGTCTAAAGGTTCTTCGTCAATCACCAGATTGAATTGCTTCCCTGGACGGCTCGCTCTCCGGATCTTTCGCCGATAGAAAGCATGTGTTCCATGGTTGCTCAACGATTGACCCAGATTACACCCCAACTGCCACACAAGAGCTACTTTGGCAACGTGTGGAAGCTGCTTGGTCTGCTGTACCAAAGATCACATCCAAAGTCTCTTTGAATCAATGCCGAGGCGTGTGACAGCGGTGATCTCCAACAATGGCGGCTACTCTGGCTACTGATTCTGGCAGGAACCACACTTCACAGAAGTCTATAAATTTAATCATTTGATACTTGGTCAACATGTTATCTACATAATAAATTTTGTTGTGCTATCTCTTGTCTTTCTTGGTGTTGCATTTACGGTGACCAGCAGTGTAGAAGAATTTAAGAAACACTCCTTCACAAATTCTGCATCAATAAACGGGGGGTTTCATATGATTACCAATAATATAAGAAACTTCTTGAAAGAGATCTTCGAGGAAAAGCATCATTGAATTATTCCTGTTTATTGGTATTTTTTAAATGCAGCACTTTCGTGACAAATCCAACAATTACTGATACACATGTTTTTTTTCACTACAAAATAGTCAACCTCCTAATCGTCTTGAAACCAGTGTTTCTCAAACTGTGGGGTGTGCCCCCTAGGGGGACGTGATAACCTTACGAGGGGGGCGCGAGTATATCGAAAATAGAAGATTTAAAAATAACTAATTTACTGGAATGAATTAAAACAAAATACTTTCAGACATAAAAAACGCACTTTTACTCAGATATAATTTATAGGCACGCGATATTAAGTCATCAAAAATGAAAACTTCTTCAATACCTAATTAGCTATCTTTGATCCTATAACCAAATAAAAAAAACTTTTATTTGATTTGCTGTAATCCCATGATGAGAGATTTTTTTACTACGCTTTCTTTTTAAGCCTAACATGCAACTCTTTCTGAGAAAAAACAGATCCCAGACCCAGAATCGAAGGAATTTAGGAACATAAAAAATTCATCACTGTCATTATTTTTGAAATACTGCACATTATAGCTGTAATCTGTATGACCTTCTAAGTTATTGGTACAGTTAGTTATGACCCCTCTCTTATGTGTTTGTTTCTCATTTAGGGAAGTTGTAAGTAATGTATTTCTCTGTTGCGCTTTTTTCCGTGCAAAAAAACGTTTTGCACAATTTTTTTAGCAGTAACATACATGTCATAATGAATACAATTTTTACCCGGAAGTGGTCACGCGGGACACACCGATTACGAAATCGTTAATTCTGGCAAAACTGTTTATTTGTTACCTAAGAAAAATTGAAAAGTTCTTGAAAGTAGGTAAGTAAACTTTCTCTTTGTTAAATTTTTCACTGGAATCACGATTTATATCGTGTACAATAAAATAATTATATAAAAAAAAGGATTGGGGTGACTCAATAACCCCGCTCGACCGTATCGTGTGCGCGCCTGCTCCCGGGTTAAAACATGTTGAAGTCTTTTCGCTTTAAATATTAAAAATAATACAATTATTCTTCATCGGAAATTTATATTATTGTTCCGTATTTAGCATCAATTATAAATGCTAATTCTGTGAGGCTTAAAATTACAATTCGCTTAAAACTAATTATAATATGAGTAACCATTTTGAAAAGATCATTTTACATTTTTGTAAACATTGTCGAGCACTTGGCTTTGCTCTCCTTACAATTCAGCTATTATATCAATAATGTTTTATTTTCTTACAAATGAACTCGAGCAAACAGCGGGCACTTCAGCCGGTACACTTTTAATGTATCAGTGCTGCACAGAGTATTTTACAACTAATTAATTAATACTAAATTAAGAACAAGTTTAATAAGTATTAAAAACTTCCATTGGCTTGTCTTGCAAAGCAAGGTTTTTATAAGGAATGCTTATGATTAGAAATTCACCCTCTAAATTCTTTTTCTATATTTAGCAGATATCTATATTTTGTCTTCTAAGCAGCCACCAGACTTTGCAATATGTTCAATTTAAAAATTAGAGAAAGGAAAATTAACATAATAATTATGCTATTATTTTATTTATTTATTTTTGCTTAAAAGTAGTATACAAAATTTAAAAATATGTTACTAATTTGTAAGGTTTATAATTAAGATCGCCTATTGTAGCTTTAGCATCAAAGTGCACTATTATTGCATTCAGTACATTATTAATGTATAAGGGGGGCGCGATAAAAATTGTGATCGAAAAGGGGGCACCAGTATTGAAAGTTTGAGAAACACTGTCTTGAAACGATTGATTTTTTCCCAATACTTTTCGCTTGCAAGAAATGAAAGATAGTTAAAAATTAGTTCCACCCATAAAATGGTCACTACTCCACTGTTGCCTGAGATCACTAGCCGTAACCATTCCAAATAGAAAAACAATATCAATTCGTACCCGTACGTCACCAACAACAAAAAAGCAAAGTTGATATACAGTCGGACCTCTATATAACGAAGTCACTAAATCATGGAAAAGGTTAGAGAGGTTATATAGAGGTTCATCTTTTAATATACTACAGAAAACCTCATAAAACAAATTCTAAATTAATAAACACTACATATTAAAAAAGTAATTATTGACATCTTTTTAAAATTAATATATGTTTATTTTGTATATTTTATCCATCAAAAAAGAAAGAAAAACTGCAAGGAAAACAAGAAAAAAGAATGTCTAAGAATTCACTGTATTTTCAATATTAAGAAAATAACTTTAGACTAAAATTAATGAGTTTGAAGGGCTTTTTATAATTTAAAGCAAACAAGTAATATTAAACATACATTATTTTATAACTAGAACACGGGGCAACTCCACTGAGGGTAAAAGAGGATATCGAAGATGTTTCTAGTGAACTGGGCAATGGGAGTTACAGGTTGCACTCCTTAGATGAAACGTCCAGAACCCTAATGCTCTCGGCGAGTTAGGATCTAACAAAACCATTTCAAGATGTATGACCACCATAAAATGTGTTAAAGAGAGAATAACTTGAAATTTTTTCAGAAATACTTTAAAAAAAAGGGAGAACAAAATTTGAATCACAAAAGAAAAATTTCATTATATAGGAAATGCCTTTCTCTACAGAAAGGCTATTTTACGAAGAAAATCGAGGAATGTTCAAGGTTTCAGGAAACAGTTCGCTCTATAGAAAAATTCGCAACATAGAGGTTCGTTATAAAGAGGTTCAACTGTAGTTTGAAGATAAACTGAAACAGAAAAGTACCAGTGAACATAAAAAAAGGAAATAGAAAAGCAAAGTACAAGTAAGCTTACAAGTATTATTAAACATACATTATTTTATAATTAGAACACGGGGATACGGGACAACTCCAGTGAGGGTGAAGGATGATATCGAAGATTTTTTTAGTGAACTGGGCAATGAAACTAGGGGTTGCACTTCTTGAATGATACTTTCAGAGCTCTATTCTTGGCGAATTAGGATCTAATAAAACCAGTTCACGATGTATGACCACCATAAAATATGTTAAGGAAAGAATAACTTGAAATGTTCAGAAATACTTTTAAAAAAGGGAGAACAAAAATTGAATCACAAAAGAAAAAGTTTGCTACATAGAAAATGTACATCGCTATAGAGAGGTTATTTAACGAAGAAATTTGTGAAATGTTCAAGGTTCCAGGAAAAAGTTCGCTCTATAGAAAAATTTGCAATATAGAGGTTCGACTGTATTTGATTGCTTGACAAAGAATTTCTCACCCAATTTTCAGTACAATGTTCTTCAATAAGTAAATTTCTCATAGCAATGGGGCCGCTGGTTGAGTAATGATAAAAAGATGACTAATGATAAAATGTTAACTTTATTCCCATTTGTCCCAATTAATACGAATAGTATAGTACGTTATTAAAAAATGCAATTAAATTGACTTCGCAATTTTGAGCCTCGATCAAGTCACGGGGACGACACCTTAGTAAGTATCGCATTCTCCAAACATCTACGTCAGTGAAAGGACTTTGACCTCGACTCGGCGAATTGGAGTTCACTGCCAAGGTCACCCTTGGTATAATATACAATCGGTTTAACTAACTCCTATGGAACGAATTATTTTCTTTCCTCGATTAAAATGAAAAGACAACCCATTTTCACGTATAAGAAATCTCGAATTATTTCATCAGCCAAAATTTTGTTTATTACTTTGAATTAGAAAAAATTCGCCTTTTTTTTCAAATAATTCATACTTTTTGTCCGAAACACAAAAATACTTTTCTTGTGAGCAGAAAATTTCTACAGCAAAGGGAGCAGGCCTTTATTACTCATTACAAGTGTAAATGAGTCATGAATGTAACCTATATTGTGAGTTTTGAGTAGGACGGGAAATTCCTTTCTTACCTCATCCCACACAGCAACGCAGGGGATATTTTACGATTTAAACGATTATGTTACACTGTTGGACACCGTAAATGCAACACCAAGAAAGTCAAGAGATAGCACAGCAAAATTTATTTTGTAGAAAACATGTTGACCAAGTATCAAATGATTAAATTTTTAGACTTCTGTGAAGTGTGGTTCTTGCCAGAATCAGCAGCCAGAGTAGCCGCCATTGTTGGAGATCACCGCTGTCACACGCCTCGGCATTGATTCAAAGAGACTTTGGATGCGATCTTTGGTACAGCAGATCAAGCAGTTTCCACACGTTGCCAAAGTAGATTTTGTGTGGCAGTTGGGGTGTAATCTGGGTCAATCGTTGAGCAACCATGGAACACATGCTTTCTATCGGCGAAAGATCCGGAGAGCGAGCCGTCCAGGGAAGCAATTCAATCTGGTGATTGACGAAGGACCTTTGGACAGTGCGTGCCACGTGTGGTCGCGCATTATCCTGTTGAAATATGGCTGTGGCCAAGCCCTGAAGGTAAGGAAGGACACCTGGCTCCAACACCTCGGAGATGTAGCGCTGGCTGTTTAAAGCACCGGCAATGCGTACTTGAGGAGTGCGAAAGTGATATCCAATACCACCCCGTACAATAATAACCGGTGCAGGACCAGTGTGGCGATGCACAACGTAGCTGTTCAGCATCTTCTCTCCACGGTGTCTCCAGACTCGAATCCGACCACCGTGGTGTTGCAGACAGATGCGTGACTCGTCAGTAAAGACAAATTCATTCCATTCTGCCGCCCACATCCTTCTTTCATCGCACCTTTTGCGGCGGAGACGTCAAGGGTAGACCAAGCAATGGACGTCTTGCGAACAGACCACCCTGCTGTAAACGGTGTCGAAAGGTACGCGCAGACACTGAACGATGCGTTAAAGACTCAATGTACTGTACTATGGTTCGTGATGTGACTGAGCGATCCGCCACTGCCATGCACACAATTTGTCTGTCCTCACGTGAAGTGGTGCTCTGAGGTGGATGCGATCGACCACGTTAGTCCGTGATACCCTCCTGCATTCAATGGTCACATATTCGCATTACAGTTGTTTGGTTCCGTCCAACACGACTACCGATTTCACTGAAATATAATCCACAATCTCGGTAGGCCACTATCCTTTCTTTCTCTGTCGAATTCGGATACTTGATCAAAAGCTGATCGCTGTTTTCTACGAGACATAACTGATCGTTTTTTGTAAAAACCACAAGAAAAAAACACAATTGCCGAACTTGAAATCGTCAAAATCTCCTAGCTTTAAATAGCGCTTTGTGGTGGCGCCACAGGCACGCGTGATGTGTGTCTGCGCTGAAGGTCTAATCATTTGCATATCTCACCTCCACTAATGCATGTTGTAAATTTCATGTTATTTGCATGCTTCCTTCAGGGTACGGTGGCCAGCAGTGTTCTTCGGATGATGGACTGCCTATCTGTGTAAGCGAAGATCAGGAAATTGTCGATTTGTCTGAGTCAATGAATAGCAATTCTAATGCAGAAATCGATAATGAAACTTCTATCGTTACATTTTTTAATGCTTTGGAAAACTGTGAAAGCATACCTCTCTCTTATACAACAGGATGTAGTATTTTCTCCTCTGCATTAGGTAGAAAAAGGAACTCATTCGAATCAGGAATCAAAAAGATTGTCAAACATCTATTAGTCAGTAATTTGAAATTTCCAATTAACTGGTGAGTAATAATTCGCTGATAGTATTTTTAGCTATTGAATAAGAAGTGTGTAATTTCTGACCCTGGATATTTTTTCTGTATCTACTTTTTATAGAATTTCCAAAAAGTAAGTGCAAACTATTTGTAATTTGTTCGGACCCCGATTTTTTAAATAACCTGAATTTAACGAACAAAATATTCCGTCCCGATACATTCGTTAAATAGGGGTCCGATTGTACCAAAATTCCTTATTGGCAAAAGTGCGCTTGAATAGCAACAGAAACCCAACAGAATAGTGATTTTGTGGTAGCTAAAACAATATCCTCCTTGATGACTAAAAAGTAAATAAATAATTTTCTGTCGTACTGGACGCTTCCGGTTGGATCTATCGACCACAAGTTAGAGATGGCGATTCTTTCCAAAAAAGGTCCATTCTTACTTCGATTCGAATCATAACATTATGAATCGATTCACAAAAAAATCGAGGTCTAAAAGATCGATTTCTAAAAACTCGATTTTTTTTCAAGTCTGCATTTACAACGTAAATATAAATCCCTTTTATGAAAAACAAAAAAGCTACCATAATAAACGATCTCTTATCAGTAAAATCGGGGAATTTTTTAGTTCAGGGAATTCGACAATTACAATTATTTTTAGTGCGATGCCAAAGTATCAGGTATAAAAGAAGACATTTATTTTCTAAATGTATTTGCTACATTAAAAAGTTTAGAAAATAGTTCCCAATGCTTAATATTTTTAAGCTTTTTAAAAACAATAGTCAGTCAAATCTACCGGCATCCAAGGGGTTCTGCACGTCCCTTGCGATGTGGCCGGCAATCGAAAAAAGGCGCTCTTAATGATACTTACAGCGATTTACTTCACCTCAATTACTTTTTCCGTTACAAAAACACTACATAAAAATAAATATTTATTTCACTAATCATAACATATTACGACTCTCAGTCAATCAAGACATCAACAAATGACACAATATCAACAAATACAAAAAGTCAAAGATTACAAACGTAACTTTTTTTTAAATTTATTAGAGAGGCGAAGGAAACTAAGCACACAGGCATCTCGCGAGTTTTTGAGTAATTAATCTTTTAACCGCGCCAACACGGTAATATAACGGGTTTTAAATGTAGTACATTTAACTAATTGTAAGTAATATATTTTATGGTTTTTACCAAAACAGAAAAAAAATCGAATGTCGATTTTCTAGGATGGAATATCGATTCACTGTATCTATTCAATGCTACATATCGATTTAAAAAATCAATTTTTTTACCCGAGAAATCGATTCCTCGACTAATCGATCTCAGATCGCCATCCCTACCACAAGTGATCACGCTCATCATTTTGGTCTTGAATGCGAAATGAGTAAAGAATTTTAATTGCGATTTAGCAATAGTTTGACTGTCGTCGCACATAATGATTTTAAATATCCCTCCTTTTATCGGCTTTCCTTTTTCGATTTAACAATACTTATGATTGCAAAACATTGCTTACATATAGGCATACGTGAATATAAAGAAGCTCATTTTGTGTTATTTAGCAACATGCTTTATAATTGTTTTTATCAACGCACACAAGCACATGCTTTTTAAATTATTGTTTTTTAAATAGGAAAAAAGATAATTGAAGAATGTTAACAGAGATTATCAGTATTCGCAATAATTATATATTTATGTTGAACTATTCAGAGGCGTTTTTTTGTTAACAGCAAGCGTTATATAAAAACTCCCTTTCCATTTATAAATGAAAAAAGTGGATTTTTTTTATTATAAATTGATTTAATTTGATTTGGACCTCGTTAATTTGAACTGAGATCAATTGACGAGGAAGGCACCTGAGCCAGCATTTACCTCTTCAAACTTCACATGTATACGTATTTGGAGACATTTTTCGTTCAAACAACCCTTTCGAGCAACTTCCACCTACTTGCTATAGCAACGGCTTCGAACAACTTTTGTCTACTGAGGTGAAAGAATTGCTCGAAATTTCAGCCAATGGGGTTCTTCGTTTCCGGTTTCAACAAGATCGCTGCCTCGGCTTCGTCAAATGCATCAGAAATAGTGTATAATATTTTAAATAGAATGGCACTGACTTTCTGTTTACGATAATCAACAAAAGAATTTGTAGAATAAAAGAAATAATATTGGATGCTCGTTTTCCGAAGTAGAAAAATCGGCGAGAAATTTTTCAATATGAAGGTAGAGCACGGTTCGTAATTCTGAGACTCTTTTCCTAACTACCACCCCACGCCAAAGGGACGACTTTGCGCCTCGACAGATAAAATGTTAATCCCCGCCCCATCAACGTGGTGGGTTTACAATGGGACAAGGACTCAAACCTGTGATACTCCGGCATTTGTATTGAGAGAAAGAGATAAAAACATTTTCCAATTTGTTTATGAAAAATATCTTTCTCCTATATTTTATTTAACATTCTCCTACTGTTTATATTTCAAGCAGATATAATTTATATATTTCTAAAACTCAAACTTAGTAGCGCTACAGCCCATAAGGGCCAGGGCTTAAGGTGCCCATCCCAGTATACGTGACCATTGTGTGCTGAGGTGCATGAGCAGATATCCTGATCTGGTGATCAGTCTGAAGCGAGTCTCAGTTTTTAAGTCCCCAGACAAGCTTAGTACTCATTTATCGACGCACTGCAGTAGGGATGAAAGGTTGAGTCAACCTTGTCCAGTCGGGGAGTAGAACCCAGACCTGTGGTGTGGAAGCGCGACACGCTACCACTCGACCATCGGGCCTTATATATTTCTAATAGCAAGATTTTAACCCTCTGACTAGATGACTCGCTAATTGAATTTCACTTCGAAAGCGATCTACTTTTTCAAAGCTAGCTAAGCCGAAAATGTTCCTTTAAATTTCGCGAACCGCTTCAAAAATGCACGGCAGTTTAATGCCCTTCCCTGTTAAAGCCGCAGGAGGTCCTGAATTGGTTTTGCAGGGGATGATTTTATTGCTTTTCGGTCTCTGTGTTCTTCGAAACGGGAGGTTTCTCATTTACAGCTGTGGCCTAGGGTGAGGATTGTGAAATGGACATTTTCTACACTTCACGGCCAACAGAAAGTTCACCCAATTTATTGCAAATATATATTTCATATATTTGGAAAACTTGCTCAATTTCTGATCTAAAAACCAATTAGGTTTTAAGAAATTTTAATTTTCTGAGTTTTGATTTTAAATTCGGTTTCATTTTAAAGCATTTTTGCATTCCTAAATTGAATTAATTAAAAATATTTTTTAACACAATCCAATATTTCGTGTGAAACGGCAATTAACTACAATTTTAGTTTCTAAAATCATTTCTGTTTGCTCATGTTTTTAAGTTTTTGAGTTTTCTCACATTTACTTAATTAAGATTGATTTAAAGACCAATATATTTTTTGACACATAGTTTATATAATTTAAAAGCTCTATACTTTGTCTTCATTAATTTTTTCCTTTTGAAAAATGCCATGACCAAAATGTACGCAGGGTACTGTGAGAAATAGTACTTGAAAGGGATGGAATATGACTGAAAATGGTAAATCTAAAATGCAGCTTTTTCAGGTAATATTACAATTAGACTTCAGAATACAAATGTTGCAGAATGAACTAAATATTTCCCGATGTACCACAAACTACATTATAATAAATCTATTGTAGTACTACACTGCAGTATTTTAAAATCATGCAACAAAAACTTAAACTTGCTTAACTGCCACGATGGGGAACTGAGAAAAAAATATAGATATTGTTTACAAACTTGGTGATTTCTGGATTACGTTTGTATAACTACTAATTTCTATATAAATATTTTGCATTTAAAACTCTTGTGAATATATAAGGTTCTGATAAAAGTGAATAATTGATCAAATTAACAGTTGTTATCAATGTTATGTCTTAGAATATTTTGAATTAAAAAAATATTTCAGTCATATTTATTTCAAGTAGAATTTTCATGTAGAGCATAAGTTGGATAGTAACAGATTGAAAAATTAAAGCTTTACAGGCAATGGAATTTTTTTTATGCCTTTACAAATTTTAAATATGTTTTTCTCAGATTTTTAATTTTGAAGATGAGAGTGTTTTCTAATCCCTAAGGCGTTTTTCCTGTTCAAGATAGAGTCTTAAAATATCTTGTAAATGTTCCCTTACATATGTTCTATAAAAGTTCATATGGATTTAGGTCTGAGAGCTCTAGTTATTTTTTAAAAATATCTTAATGTTAATATTTAAAAAAATTGGGTTTTTTCAAGTTTAGCCATAAAAATATAATTATTAAAATTCAACAAAGAGATATATTTTAAATTTTATACTTTTTTGTTTCCAATAATCTAAGAAATATTAATCACAATAATTAAATATTTTTAATAATTTAACATTTTAGAAAAGTTTTAAAAATTTCAAAACTGTTCAATGCTTTAAAATTGTGAAATAATGGCTTGTCAAACTAACCTATTATTTTCAGAATCAATATAATAGTATAATTTGAATATAAAACAAAAATTAATTTTACTGTGACAAACTGTTTACGACTTCTACTCATATTGTAAAAAAGAATGAAAGATAAATATATAACATAGTGGCAGTAAAAACACATTCATAATATGTTAAAATCCTGTCCCGATACAAATTTCAATGCATTTTCCAAACTGTAGCTAAAAACAATTATATGTTTATTAGGACAGAAATTATTTATATTTAGATATATTTTCCTTATTAAGTACATAATGAATAATGGCAAGATAATTTGTAAAATCCTGAAAGATTTTAATGAAGAAAAAGCCAGACATAATTTTTTAGATAGTTAGAAATTTAATTATATAATACACAAATATGCATGTTTTAAAAGAAATAAGTTGGCTAAGAAAATGAAATTTACTAAAAATTTCCTGAATAAAGTAAATCAGATTTCATCCTCAAATACATATAATTGTAAGAAAAGGTTTTATTCAATTTACAATTAGTTACAAAAACCTTTTATAAAAAATAATTTTAACAGGTATAAATAGCAAAAAATATCAAAAGAAGTATGAGAAAGACACATACATGTCGTTTACAGAAATATCACAGTGTGATATTTTTCGAAACACGGCACTGCACACACACAGTCCAACATTACAGTCTTTACATTGAAAACGAGTTTTTGATGTTTAAAGACTAAATCGTAAATATAAGAAACAACAGTCAAATATCACGAGTGCAGACGGCGCTCGCTGATATTTGAGTGAGAAAATTACAGCAGCATAAAATGCGACCTCGTTTGAATTATATCTAATGTGCATATTCGGAACTGTTTAGCGTACTCGAATTAACTCAAGTGCACACGTCAAGTGTTTATATTGCATTCTAAGTCAACACGGTGGCTACTGACGAGTGACTACGTAATTTTGAACCGCGGTTAATTGACGAGGATGATACCTGAGCTGATAACTCCCCTTCCAAACTTCCACATCACACCAACGTGAGGACTTTTGACCTCGATGTGTTTAACGTGCATCAGCTCCTCTTCAACGCTAAACTTTTGTGGTACCAGGGCCCGAACACTGGACATGAGTTCATAACCATGACCATCAGGCTACCGTGGCCGCAAAAGAAAATAACAAGTTTGAAAGAAATGTAATGGAGAAGTATATTTGAAGAAATAACTTCAAAACTTAACGAAAAACCAAAATATCAAAATTTATTTTAGGAATAATAGTGAATATAACTTCGTACACCTAAAACCACTTTACGCAGTGTATTTTGAAAGTGAACGTTTCCCCTTTTAGAGAAACTTACTATAATTATGTCAAATTCATTCATTTTGCTCTAAGGGGATCCCCGAAACAACGTAATTTATTTGAAACACAAAATTACTTATGGTTGAATCTAATACAATTCCCTACAAAATGAATGAAAACTCTTTTTTATCATACAAATTGTGTTTGAATAGGAGATGGTTAGTTAATAAGAACATTTAAAACGTGTCGGCAATCTATGGACCTGTGGCACGTGGTACAATTCTTAGTGGCACTCAGCACTACTCCACAAATTTGTCAATTCTTGAGTGGATGGAAGTTGATAATAGACCTTATTTGACAAACATCTTCTGAGTTATGGACATTTATGGAACTACAAAATAATCTGAAAGATAATTCTAAGGATAAATTTACAGCTATTTTGTAAATAATTGAGTGTTATTGCTAGGGGATTTAATTGTTGAAAAAAGAAAATTGAATGTACTCTGCTTTCCACTTATGATTCGGCATATCAAAGTAAAAAATCTTTCCTAATATGAAAAATATTTCGACTCCGCAAAGAAATTGTTTAACAACTGAATGCTCAGAATCGTGTCATGCATTATACCCCTGGTTTTGCGATGTGAAAGAAGAGTCGTGAAAGAGTTAATTCGCATTACAATTTTTATTTAACTGTAATGAAGGGAATCATTTATATTTCACTTTGTCTATTTCTTATTTAAGTAAATATGTTGGAAACATACATTTTTAATTTTTTTATCTTTGTTGAAGAAATAGTAACATTTTATATTGTTTATTTTTATGTTAATAAATGTATTTTATTGATCCATAATTAATATAAAATAAAACTGTAAATCTAAATTATTTACCTCTATTCTTTAAATCTGCAAATATTACCGTAAGAATCGAAGGATTTCAAAAATTTCCTACAATGTGGCACGCTGAATGATACTGACAGATTGGTTTGGCACGTCTTAGCTACACAGTTGCCGCCTCTAAATTAAAATGTTGGGTAAGATAACCATTATATTTTTAAAATTTTATAAATATACAAAAGGAGAGTATTTTGTCAATACATGTTTTAAAAGGAGTAAAGTTTACGAGAACGAAATATAAAATTGCGTTAAAATTATTGGTACTCTATCAACCGTACTTCTTTTATATATATATATATATATATATATATATATATATATATATATATATATATATAAAAGTACCTCGATAGAGTACCGTAGTTACTGCCAACTCGTGATAATGAATTGGAAATTAAGTTCACAATTCATTGTTATTAAAATATATAAAATTTTACATGACTTATTTTTGTATTTGTTATTTTTATATTCCTTACTGAAAGCAACAAATGGGAATTCATTACCTGCCAAAACTGCAGAGGCCTGGTTGTTTACTCCACAAGCTCCTACCTTATGCTTACTCTGCCCTACTAAGTAAAAATGCCGTCTTCTGCTCGTCAAGATCATGGAATTGCAGATATTGTTTTCCATATATTTTAAATATTAGTTTTCTAACTTCTACTTCAGCCTTTTAATAGTCTACACTCCTGCAAAGAAGTCTGAATTCAAAACTATAAAAACATATTATTCCCAACAATGTCATTTATACCTTTATTTTTTATAATCTATGAATGCGTTAAACTATTAATTTGTTATCGCGACTATATTTAATATTAAATGCGAAAAAAAAAAACGAATAAGTTTCAAACTGAAACTTAAATTGAATTTTTCAAAAATTGTCATCGATATTCTCATAACTTTTACATATTGTCATTTTAGCATATCACACATCTATCTTCTATGCAAAAATCTATTATAAGTTCATCAAATGTTTCAGCATATTTTTACTCATAACATGCGGTTTTCAACCACATTGTGAGGCCGCGGTAGCTTAATGGTCAAAGTAACGGACTCGTAGCTGGCGTGTCATGAGTTCGACCCCAGCACCACTGAAGATCCGCCATGTAAGTGAGCGATGCTCAAACGTCATCCTCGTCACTTGACCATGGTTTAAAATTACGAGGTCCGTCGCCAAGTGAGTGAATATTAACGTCGCACTGTTCAGCTACACGAGGGCTTTTAGTGATGGACCTCGTAATTTTGAAAAATGGTGAAATGACGAGGGCGACACCTGAGCTGGCACCACCTCTCCTAACTACCACACCACACCAACGAGAGGACATTTCAGCTCTCGATAGATTTAACGTGCATCGCTGCCCTACACGGCGGGTCTTTTGTGGCACTGGGCTCGAACTCGAGACATGCCAACCATGATTCGATACCTTGACCACCTAATACCCCGGCCACAGGTCCGTCGCCAAAAGTCCTCAAGTAGTTGAGTAGAGAAGAGAGAGAGTGCGACTTTAATATCCCCTCACTTAATTAAATTATATGAAATTTAAGGAATACTTGAAAAAATATTAGAAGTCGAATATATATATATATATTAAAAAATTAATCTAATGATAATTTTAAATATCCAAAGAATTATTAGTATTTATGGTAAATATATGTTTTTCAACTGAGTATGTGAGACACGCATAAATATCTTTTTCGAAATTCCAATGCAGAATTTTATAGTGGAGCTAATACAAAATTCCTAGTTTTGCATGGTTAAGATTATAAAAATGTCCAAATTTTTTAATAACCTTTTCTTCAGTCAACCACTAATGGAACACGAATGATGAGGGATTATGCATAAATATATATTTTTTTAACTTGAATTTAAAAAGGATCTTTATATTTATTTATATGCGCAAATGTTAACTGTAAATTTGTCCAGATGCTTTTAAATACTCTTTATTTGAAGATTCAAGTTCAAAAATATAAACTTGAAGTTAAAGTTCTCTTTGAATGAAATTAATGTTCAGACATTCAAAATTCAAATACAATTTGTTATCTGAACAATACAAAACAAGGGATTCTATGTAAGATGCCCCGAATATCTGGCTTTAAAATTATGAAAAACTAAAAGATTTAAATAGGGTTTTTTTAACAATACATATAAATTTTTTGCAAACAATGTAATACAGAAGCTTAAAAATTATTCATGTTTAGAAGTGTCCGAAATTTTAAAAGATTTTAAATTTTGAACCTTTTTTTTTTTTTTTTTTTTTTTTTTAACAAAATAATCATTTTTAAAAAAATCCCTGAAAGTATTGATTAAAATAAGAAAAATGAAACAGTAAATTATCCTCAATGTTTTAATATATAATTTGAATTTAAATACTACAGATATTTTATAAAACTTAGACATACATTATAAAAACTTAATTCCATTTGAGAATTTTAAGGTAAAGTAAAAAATTGAGAATTCTCAACTCGTTGACTTGCAATTTATTTCCGTACACTTTAGGGTTTAAAGAAATTCTTCCGAGATTTTACGATTGCTAAAGGAACCGGTCTCCCCGTGAGCCATAAAAGTTCCCCTCAATGCCCATTGTGTCTCCTTGACCGTCTCTAATTATCTTTCAAGATCGTAAACCTTTAAAGGGGGAAAAGAATTCGGAAAAATACCACCTTACTGGTTTTGAACACATTACTTGAAGGGGAAAAAATCTGTTTGGTTCATTTTTGGTGAGTCCCCGGCCTTAGGAAAAATTCAGTGTGGTCCGTTTTCGAAGCCTCTCTAGTAGGGCGGAAAAATCCGTGCTGTCCAGTTGGAGGGTTAATTATGTAGAAGTAGTCTAAATAAAAAAAGTCGTGTGAATTTTTTTTAAACTTATATATTAAGCATGGATGAATTTAATTTCGAACTATTTCTTTTCTTCGATTAAAACGATGCAATGTAAAAGAAGGTGGATGAAGCATTCGATTTATTAAGGTCTTTAATTAACTACTGAATTTATTAAAAAATTAAGAACCAAAAACATTTCCAACTTAGCTTAAGTGGTTGAAGTTTTTAAACGACAAACTACATATTCATTTTACTATTTTAAATTCGAAAATCAATTAAACGGTTGGGTGCGTTAACCATCAAAAATAACTGTCTTCTGTAATTGATTTCGCATCACAATGTCATCGAAATGGCCAAACACGAAAGAATTCTCTCAATAACATTTTATCGAGGCCTTTGGCTCAGTTACCCAAATAACCACAGCCGTAAATGATTCTATATCGCAGTTCATCTATTTTTCAGATTTCATGTAACAAGCGATGACCAGTGTCCATTAATTTACTGTATAGTCAAAGTGAACCCAGACAAACAATTAGATGCTCTCCGGTTGACATTTAATTGTGTGCACATCACTCTATTTCGGTCGAAGCTTTCCTGGGTCAAGCGTTCCGTTTCTCCTCTGCACTCGTCCCCTCAATCATCTACTCTCTGCCGGACCTCACGTAAAATGGAAGGAAACTCGTTTAGTAAAACGGGGATTATTCAATCACACCAACATCACGATTCCTTTACACAATAAAAGAAGAAATTCGAGTATTTACGTCCTGCGTATCGTTCGCTATTATTGCGATCAGCTGAATACGAGGCACATCCGTCTGCTGGCACCAAGCGATGGATAGGTCGTGTAATGTGAATAGACGGAAGAAATAAACCATTTGGGAATAATATTTAATATAAATGCTATTGTTTGAGCAGATGGGAGCTAACGTTAGTTTTCCTATGTTTTAAAACGCGTGTATTTTTCAGCACGGAAAGCTCGTTCGCAAATATCAGCCTAGTATTAGAATTGGTTGTTGAGATAGGTTTGCATAAAGCCGTTGTTGAGAACTGCAGTAAAAATCGCTTAACCCGAAACTGAGGGGGACTTAAGTATTTTTTAGTGTTAAAAGAAATTCGTGTTAAAAAAACATATATCAACAAAATTAAATTTGTAACAGTTTCTTTAATTTACAATTATTTAAAAATATTCATATAAATTTCATAGGTTAAAAATACATGAAACAAAAACATTCACAAGAAAACTTAAAGAAATTTAATATAAATTTTTAAATCTCTTGAAACGCAAAACATTTATTAAATTTTTGTGAAAAAAATCTAATATTTTTCTTTTCTTTGGTTTCTTTTAGCATCAGATTATCAAAAAATTGTTTGATATCGTCCATTGTATTATTCATTTCATTAACTGCGCATACTTTTCACCATCTTCCACATTTCGGATGATGTGGAAACTGCATTATTCATTTCATTTTCATCGTCCAAATCTGCATCAATGATATTTTTTGAGCTTTAAACAAACTCCAAAATGTCGTTGTCTGCCATAATTGGGGCTGTACACACATTATCATAATCTACTACAATGAATTCTTCCGATAACACGATAGGACAAGTGGTGTTTTTCGTATTTTGTTTGTTCCCAGAAGGCAAATATTTTTGTGTTAAGAGCTCTCAGGACTCTTAAATTGCAAATTTTTCAATTTTTTGAAAAAATATATATGTTAAAGCCTCAATATTTCTGAATATTTTGCTACAAAAATTGTGTTGATCCTGTAAAACCTTCCGAAGTTATTCAGAAAAAGCTAGTGAAAACATTATTTCTTTCTTATCTTTCACTTCATTTTTCGCAAAACAAAAAATTTTAACTTGCGCTCAGGATTTCCCAGAAACTGTTTATGATATCAATTTGGAATTTTATACACGTGTTCTCTCTCTCTCTCTCTCAAATTAAGGCCCTTCATAACTTATGCATCAATTTTCAAAAAAAAATTATTAATTCAGTTTTTTTTGTTCGCAACTGTATTGCCACAACGAAATATATTCAAAACACGTGCAAAGATTAAGAACTGAACTCATAGCTCGCCAATACGACAACGATTGCATTTTCCGCGATGTCAGGCTGATACATAAAGAGGGGGGGGACAGCTATCGAAATTTTAAGAACCGCTGACATAAAGGATTCTGTGAGAACACCATTACAGTTTTTTCAGATTTTTTTTACTTGTTTACCCGAGAAAAGTGCTGTTAATTAAAATATTAATAATAAATCTCCTTAAAAATAAAACTAACAGAAGCAGACTTCCGAAAGAGAGTTTCAGCATGAAGCAGATAGCAGACGAAACGTTGAACTAGATCGCGTCCGAACGAACACAATAGGTGAGCCATTGTTCTAAATCCGTTCAATTCGAGACAAATGAACGAACGCCTCACCCCAGCCTTGCGACATCTTTTTCGATTTTTTTATTTTTTTCACTCTTTTTCATCCTTTCGTGATGGGCGCAATGCGACGGGTGGGCGCATCCATGGCGGAAAACAGACGCTCAATCAACACATAATAATGCTTTGCTTTTAAATCACTGCTTTCCACAACAAGGGAAAGGGATGATCACTAAAAGGGAACGGTAAAAAGGTTTTTTTCTTCTAACCTTTTATCACCAGGGTCGAGTGCTGGTATCAAATATTTGGCGTTACATCCAATTTTTCAGATTCATTGTTATTGAGCATGATGGAAACTGCATTCGAACAGTCTTGCGTCACATCTATTTGCGTATCATTTATCGAACTGGTTTTTTTCCCGGAGGCGTTCGGGACCATTGTGAGCGACTCCCCGAGAAATTTTGAAATAATACATCAAATATCATGATGACGTAAATGATTTATTCTTGAGTTTTTACGCAAAGAATATTTTCGATAAGAAAATTTAATACAGATCTTCAATCCTCTAACACAGTTGTCCCCAGCCGTAGACCGGTACCACTTATAAGTGGATCAATTTTCTTACGGCCTTATAAAAAACATTAAACTCTTTCTATTTTGTTTACTGTGGTGTATTTCTCTCGGCTTTGTGTAACTTTCCATGGAAACCACTTTTTATTCCATGTTAAATCACTTTATAGTAAATTTTTGGTGTTAATGTATTTTATGTTGAAGGCATATACAATTAAATTTAAACTAAACTCAGTGGCATAACTGCCCGTAGAGAGATAACGCATACTGTGTTAATCTCAGTTTTCGTGACCTTGGGCTCTGAGGGGCACAAGCAGACGTTCCGGTCAGGTGGTCAGTCTGACGCGAAGCGGTAAAGCTATCAAACGTTGACTGGTCCGCGGCGATAAAAAAAGGTTCAGTAGCATTGCTTTTGCAGCTTACAAGCTTTACTCAAAATACATTTATTGTTTTTCAGAAATTCTGTCGTTTGATGTAACCATTGATTAATTGATTGTTCATAAACGTCATATTTTGAAGCAACTCAAGGGATATTGAGCGACGGATCTTGTCATTTCGAATCAAGTAGCATGAACCACACCAGAGAGTTGACACTCCGTCTTTAAACTTCCGCACCATGTCAACGTAAGAATTTTCAGCCTCAACGCGCCTGGGGCTCGTTTGTGGCACTAGAACTGTATATACAGTATAACCTCTATATAACGAACCCCTATATTGCGAATATTTCTATAGAGCGGACTTTTTCCTGGAACATTTCACGATTTTCTACGTAAAATAACCTCTCTAGAGGGAAGTCCATTTTCTATATAACGAACTTTTTCTCTTGTGAATCAATTTTCGTTCTCCATTTTTTATAGTATTTCTAAAAAAAATTTCGAGTTATCCTCTTTTTAACACATTTTATGGTGATCATAAACCTTGAACTAGTTTTATTAGATCCTAATTCGCCAAGAATAGAGTTTTGAAAGTATCATCCAAGAAGTGCTACCCGTAGTTTCATTGCCCAGTTCACTAGAAAAATCTTCGATATCCTCTTTCACTCTCAGTGGAGTTGGCCCGTGTACCCATGTTCTAATTATAAAATAATGTATGTTTAATATTACTTTATGCTTTTAATTATAAAATGTCCTTAAAATTCATTAATTTTAGTCTAAAATTATTTTCTTAATATTGAAAGTACAGTGAATTCTTCGAATTCTTTTTTCTTGTTTTCCTAGCAGTGTTTCTTTCTTCCTTTCTTTTTTGATGGGTAAGATATATAAAATAAACAAATATTAATTTAAAAAAAAAAGGTGAATAATTACTTTTTTTAATATATAATGTTTATGAATCGAATTTTTTTTATGCTTTATAAAGTATATTCATAGATGAACATCTTTATAACGAATTTTCCATATCACGAAATTTTTCCGGTATTCAGTGACTTCGTTATACAGAGGTTCGACTGTATATACATACATACATATATATATATATATATATATATATATATATATAACATTTCAACTTTTCTTCTTGAATCATATGAATTTTTGGTTTTTCTTACGCATCTCAGAGTCTAGTCATTACAAATTTGACTATTTGGCTGTAAAAGTTTCATATAAATCAGGATTCATATCTACAATCCCCCTTACAACATAAATATGAATCATAAATTCGTATCTTGAGTAATCCGTTATTTTTAAGGCATAATAACTTTACCAACGCAGAGCAATTGCCTACCTTTACCTGCGGTGGCTAGTTAATGTCTGTATCATTGCATTGTCTCAACGACTCACGAAGCACTGGTGGTTGGAGATTCAGAGTAACTTGTGAAAGACATGACTCCAAACAATGCTCCTTATCAAACGCACGACAAACTTTTGCCTTCATGGTTTTTTGCGTTTCTTATCACTCGGAACAACTTTCTCTACACACCAAGCTGTCCATTTTACACACCCATCACATTTCATTAATGCTGACAATGGGGTTGTGATTTTTTTTCGCACCCGAATCATGTTCAGAGCGATACGAAAATCGCTTCAGCACGGAGATTTCAGATGTACTGTTTCATTTCCTCTTTCGAGTCTTTCGGATTTTTAATTTAACATGTTATGCAAGATAGATAAAGCTGTAAATTTCACGGAATAAAACTTGTTTCTTTGCATAATTTATTTTTGTTATTTTTAATATTTCTTGACTTTTAAATGAGAGCTATTTTTCGAGTCAATACATTCTTCCCGAATTACTGGTGGATTTATAAAATGTTTTATTAACGTCGCGATTTAAAGCTATTCGGGGGTTATTGGTGATGGACTTTGTAACTTTAAATCACAGTCAAGTGACGAGAACAGGATTTGAGCTGGAAGATGGAAGCAAATGCTTCCATCTGAACTTCCACGTCAGGTCTTTGATCCGCGATAGAATTAACGTTCCTCCAGCCCTCTGGAAGACAGGTCTTCGGTGCTATCAGAACTCAAACGCGTGCTTCAATGATCCTGGCTACGAGTTTGCGTATGATCCTTGTACTACTATGTGGCCACCCTAATTTTCTATTAAGAGAGAGAGAAACCAATGCTATTTTTAATAAATATATATCTTACCTATTCTATGATGATTTACCCCATCACAAATACAATTCATTTCTGTGTTGAGAATATAAAACTTTTCCAAGTTAACTCATTGGAAGTGGTTTGGGGTTAAGGTGGTTTGGGGTGATTTGCAGCCAGCAATTTGTCTTCCTAGAGCGTCCCAAACGTGCTCTATTGGATTCATGTCTGGAGAACACGCTAGCCATTCTATTCGTACGATTCCTCCCTCGAAAAGGAAATCCTCCACCAGGTTAGCACGATGTGGCCTGCAGTTATCGTTCATTAAAATGAAGTCATCTCCGATTGCTGCAGCGTAAGGGACGACAATAGGTCTGAGGATCTATTCCTATATCGGCGAGCAGTCAGAGGTCCATCTCGAATGATGTAGGGGTCTGTGCGCCCGTCAATGGAGATGCCACCATACACCAACACTCCCCCACTGCCAAATCTGACACTTTCATGCACGAACGCAGGATTATTCCTACTGCAAAGGTCCCTCCAGATGAAAATACGCCTATTATCCGGATGAACAGAAAAATGGGACTCGTCAGAAAAAAGAACATTGCTCCATTCATTTCTCCCCCAGTTCACATGCTCTGTTGCCCACTTTCCTGTGGTGGCGATGATGCCATGATGTTAGTCTAACACATACCATCGGTCGGCGAGCATACAGACCTACACCATGGAGCCGATTTCGGACAGTCTGAGTTGAAACCGTGGTGCCAGTAGCCGAGCGAAGGTGTTGTTGGAGGAGAGTAGTGTTCATATTTCGGTGTCTCCGAGCCGTTAACACTAAATAACGATCTTCTTTGGGCGTTGTTGCCAGTCTACGACCTTGTCCTGCACTTTCAGTCTCCAAAAAAAACGGCTCCAGATCCTGGAAATCACACTTTGTGACACTCCAATGGCTTGCGCTACTTCGGCTTGAGTTTGGCCCCCTTCTAACCTACCAACAACTTTCCAAGCTTCTGAATCGGTTAAATGACTTCGCTGAGACATCGTACTCATCGAAACAAAGCAGTCACTGAATGTCGATCGTCCTTGTCTTCATTTCAGTTGAAAGTCAAATTTCATTCGCTGCCGCTGAAGCGACGTTTTTGACGTCGAACTCAAAATTAGCATACTCCACAGTTTGAAAATCAGAAAAATTTGCATTTGTGATTCTCTTTTTCCGTTTTCGGCAAAAAAAAATCGCTTATATCTTTATTTTATACAAAACTTACAATATCCTTTAATTGTTTTGAGCAGTGTATTATATATTTATACACGAGATTTTCTCCTTTACTACTACTTCTTAAGCAAACGGTATGTCACAATTATTTGCTAAATGAACTTTTTTTAAATCAATTTTATTATTTTGAAACCTAAGAAGTAAATTATTGTTAAATTAATGAATATGTTAGTTTTGTATAATATACGTTTTTTTCGTCTGATACGTGTTTAAATAATTTACTAAACACAGTGGAATGAAAAACTATGAAATTAAAATAAAATATCAAATGTTTTTATCACATAGTTTTTTTCTTTTTGAATGTTTTTTCAGTACATATGTAATATTTATATTTTCCATATGTAAATATATATCTAGGCTTTCTCCCATACTTTTTTATATCACACACACACACACACACACACATATATATATATATGTTTATTCAAGCATTAAAAAAAGCAATAGTTTCAATAGCTGTCCGGATATTTGTCTTTTATTTATTACTGATAGAAAATGGATTTTAATTAATAAATATGTTTTTATAAAAGGATTATTTCTATTAATTCATTACTAAATTAATTATTTGTTAATTAAAAAGTTCATCATCTATTATTTTGGATAAAAATACATTTGCTGCCGTTGGTTGAGTTCGAATAATAGCCAGAGATGGAGATAGTACTTAAATTTATATTACAAGAAAATAAATATTTACAGTTAAAGTTTACACTAAAAGGTAATAATGCGGTTAAATGAAAATTACACCCTTGAAGGTGCTGCGGATTGATGCGAACAAGACCTTGCGTCCGTCCGTTGCGTTTCAGTTTTCAGAGAAGTCCCCGTACCGGTTCCAAAAAGTTTCCGTTGGGGTAGGAAAGCGGGAAAATCTCCCGCACTCAGTTACAGTTAAGTGAGGAGTGGAAAGTCTGGCGCACTCAGTTACAGTTAAGTGAGAAGTGTAGGAAACATACTATCACCCTATATCCGAACTAGTTCGGATATATGGGAAGTTTATGAACAGGTCGTTTAAACACTGAGTCTTGGGTTTTCACAGTTGCAACACGAACCAGTCCGTCGTTGCCTGGATGCACTTGAAGAACTCGAGCCATTGGCCATGTACCAGGAGGACCTCCCTTTGATCAATACGATGTCATCTTCCTTCAAGTTTGGTTGTGCATCCTGCAATTTCTTGCGAGGTTGTAAGGAGGAGATAAATTCGGAGCTCCACTTCTTCCAAAAGCCCCGTTTGATGTTCTGTAGCAACTCCCAACGATCTCTGTGGTTGGAGGTTGAAGGAAGCTCCTCTGGAACTGAAAGAAGAACATCACCTGTAAGAAAATGTGAAGGTGTGAGTGTAGATATGCATTCTATGTCAGAGTCATTAACGTAGGAGAGAGGCCTGGAATTTAGTAATCCTTCGATTTGCGTGAGCAAGGTTGTTAACTCTTCAAAAGTTAATATGGTTTCTCCCAATACTCTCTTCAGATGAAATTTGACGGATCAATTCCTGATTCCCAAATACCTCCAAAATGTGGTGATGAGGGTGGAATAAAGTGCCAATCTATTGAAGATTTGGATAAGTAGTAAGAGATGGCTTCATTAGTTGGTAAGGAAAGCCATAACTTCCGTATTTCGTCAAGTTTTCGACGAGCTCCAACAAAATTGGTTCCATTGTCACTATAAATGTGGCGGGGAGCCCCACGACGAGCACTAAAACGACGTAGTGCAGCTATGAAGGAATCAGTTGTTAAGTCTCCGACTGCTTCAATATGAACAGCTTTAGTTGCTAAGCATACAAATAAAGCAATGTAACCCTTTGTAGATTTAGTCCCTCGACCTTTGTTGCATTTAATCAGTACAGGACCAGCATAATCAATACCGCAACTGAAGAAAGGTCTCTCCAGCGTGACACGGTGTTTTGGTAAATTGCCCATCAGCTGTGGTGTTGTGGTGGAGGTTTTGAATTTGTTACACTTTAAGCATTTTCTAATACATTTGTTAATTAATTTTCTACTTCCTACGATCCAATGGGACTGTCGAAGAACGTGAGCTAACAAAGTCGGCCCAGCATGTAAATGAGCGATGTGTTGTTCCTTGATAAGGAGTTCACTAATACTGTGCTGAGAAGGAAGTATGATAGGATGCTTGGAATTGAATCGAAGCTGGGAATTTTGCAATCTCCCTCCCACCCGTACTAAACCATGTTCATCTATGAAAGGGTGGAGGGAACGTAATGGACTTTTGGGTGGCAGAGAAATCTGTTTTTTAATGCTTCGTATTTCTTCCTGAAAGTAAAAACCTTGAACCCAACGAATGATGGTTTCTTCAGCGGTTTTGGTTTCCGAAAGGTAAGTGAAGTAGTATTAATATGGGATGAACTGATCGATGATCCTTGAGATGCTATCTTTTTACAGTTTTTAATAAATCTTTGGCAATAAGCAAAAATGCGAATTACTTTGGTGAGTGAAGAGTAATGTTCGAATAAACCATGAATTACATCATTTGATGTGTGAGTAAACAGATTGAAGATGGAGACTGATTTTTGTTCCGCTTTTACCTCATCCGAAGCCTCATCGCAACTGGATTCAGCCTTGGGCCAACTAGAAGTTTCTAGCCTTAGCCAGGGTGGTCCTTGCCACCATAACTTGCAATCAGGTAAGCATTTAGGATCAATACCTCGGGATGCAATATCTGCGGGATTTTCCTTAGAAGGCACATGTCTCCAATGCTTTGTAGGTAGAACTTCTATAATTTCAGATGTTCTATTTGCTACGAAAGTTTTCCATTGGCGAGGATGACCAGACAGCCAGGAGAGAACTATTTTAGAATCCGTCCAAGCGAATACATCAAAGGTATAATATTTTAATGTCCGTAAGACCGATTTAAATAGCTTGGATAGTAAATGTGCACCGCACAGCTCCAATCGAGGAATGGAAACTTGTTTGACAAGGGCTACTTTAGTTTTTGATACAAGTAGTTGAACCTTTATTTTGCCGTTGTGTTTCTGCCGACAGTAGATTGCAGCAGCATAAGCTAATGAAGAAGCATCTGCAAAAACATGCAATTCTACTATGTTGTCTGCTGTAAGGATGACCCATCTGGGAACAGTGAGGTAGTTGATGGCATTAAAGGCCTTTTGAAACCTAAGCCAATCCTCTGTTAATTGTTGTGGAATGGGAGAATCCCAATCTGTTTTTGTAAGCCAAAGTTTTTGATAAAAAATCTTCATGAATACTGTACAAGGTGAAAGAAGTCCTAAAGGATCGAAAATTTTGGAAGATTCAGATAAAATACGTCTCTTTGTGAGTGGTGGTGTAAGTTCAAGCGATGGTTGGAAACCAAAAGTGTCATTGGATGAATTCCAAAATAAGCCTAATACTTTAGAACTTTCATTAGAATCTTTGGAAAATTCAACTCGTGCATCATGAGAACTATGTTCTGAAAATTGAGCGAGAAATTCGGTGGAATTAGAATTCCATTTTCTTAAATGAAATCCGCGAGTACTCAAAACATGAGCAATGTCCTTGCAAATGGAGATTGCGTTATTTGGCGTATATCTGCTCCTGATAGTAAATCATCCATATAAATATCTTCCTGTAAAACTCGGGAGAGGTTGGGATTATCTTTATCATCGAGAGCGATTTGCTTAATACACCTAGTGGCCAAAAAGGAAGCTGAGGCTAAACCGTAGGTGACAGTTTTTAGCTTGTATGTGCGAATGTTTTCACTAGAGTTATTTCTCCACAGAATTTGTTGGTATTTCTGATCTTCATCAGCTACTAAAATTTGACGGTACATTTTTTCAATGTCCGCTGTAAATACAATTCTAGAATTCTAAAATTAAGCAATATTTCAAAATATCCCTTTGTAATTTGGGACCTACTCCTAGCAGAGAATTTAATGACGTACCATTTGTAGTTTTGCAAGATGCGTCAAAAACTACTCTTAACTTTGTTGTAGGGCTGGATGGCTTGATAACGGCGTGATGCGGTAAAAAATTCTGATCTTTGGAAGTATGGGATCTGGAATTTACTAAGCTCATGTGACCTAGCGATTCGTATTCGTTCATGAATTCTTTGTATTGTTTTTCAAAATCTGGGTTATTTTAAATTTCCGCTCCATTGCTAATAAGCGAGAAATTGCTGCGGGTTTTGAGTCTCCCAATTCTGAATTTGATTTATAAAATGGAAGTTTTACAACAAAGCGTCCATCGGAATTACATGCATAAGTATTTTGAAAATGTGTTTCCACAAATTGCTCTTCAGAAGTTAATAATTTATCTTTTTACGTTAGGAATTTCTTCTAATTCCCAAAATTGCTTTAATTGATTGTCAATATTTGTACCATTAATGTGAAGATTTAGCATTGAATTTGAGTTTAAAGACTCAGTTAATTTGCCTGAAATTAGGAAACCAAAAATGGAATTTTGAGCGATTAAATTACTTTGAGAGCAAAAGTAATTTGCCCAGGAAGCAAAATAGAAAAAAAGTAGTCAGATCCGAGAATCATATCGATATTGTTTGAGATAAAAATTTCGGATCCGCTAAGCAGGCATTTTTTAAATGAGAGAAATGTGTTTCGTTTATTTTTTCCGTTGGTAACGGAGCAGTTAGTTTTCCAAAACATATGCTTTAACTGGTAGTTTGACCTTGGGGTCATGTAACGATACTAAATCTATTTCAACACACCCTCTAGTCATCGCGATTTTAGAATCTTGCAATCCTTTAATTTGAAATCTAGCGTTTTTCTTTTCAGGCCTAGCAGTTTTAAACATTTTTCCGAAATGAATGTTGATTCACTTCCGCTGTCCGCCATAACTCGAACTTGACAGTTCTCCCCCAAAATATTTTTAATGTTAACGCTTAAAGTTGGTAATAAAGAAAAACATGTTTGTATAGAGTTCACGGAAGCTGCAACTTCTTTGTTTTGATTAGTATCATTTCCTGTCTGGTTTTGACCTTCAGCACGATGAGATTTATTTGCTGACATTGCGAAATTTTTAAAATTATTATCATGTAATAGCGAATGATGCTTTTTCTTACAATAGTGGCAAGTAAAAGTTGAATTACAATGTGACTCAGTGTGCCTATCAGATAAACAGTTCATACATAATTTTTGTTTATTAACAAGTTGTATACGCTCTTTAACAGACATTTCTTTAAATTTAGAACATTTGAAAACAAGATGATTCATTTTACAACAAGAACATTTTAAACTATTGTTAAATTTCGATTTATTAATATAAGGTTGTTTTTCATGAGTAACGCTAACATTATAAAGTTCTAAGTATGTACATCTGTTATTTAAAAATTCTATAAATGCTTCAAATGTGGGAAAATCAATATTATTTGAGAATTGCGTCCATTCTTGGCGCGTTTTAGGATCAACCTTTTGTAACAAAATGTAAATCAACCATACATCTCTAGACTCTGCTTTAGTATCAATAGATTTAAGACCTCTAATTACTTCGTCGGAAGTGTCTGCTATGTTGCGTAAGTTGTGAGAGTTAGTATCGTTAAAAGAAGGTTGTTCCATGAAGGTTTTAATGAGTGAAAAAATGATTTGCTTCTTTTATCATAACGAGCTAATAATTTTTCCCAAGCCTCGTTATAAGCCGTTTCAGTAATGGGAATATGCTTAATTATATTTGCTGGTTCTGACAGCAATAAACCTCTAAGATATTGAAACTTTTGTATATTCGATAAACACATATTATCATGCACTAATGATACATATAAATCCTTAAATGAAGGCCAATTTTTATAATCACCAGAAAAACGCTCAATATTAATTTTTGGCAACTTAAAATTGCTAGATTTCATATTTGAGACATTTTCAAAGACATCAGAATTATCATTATATACATATGTTCTCACAGATAAATTTTCTAAGATATTCTGTAGCTTGGCTTTGGTTTCGTAATATTTTGTTTCGAATTCTTCCATTTCAGAGGATTCGATAGGTAAAGCAGCATCCGCTTTATCAAATTCCGTATAAGTTAATTCAAGTTTCTCTAACTTGTTGCGTATATCATTTTTTGTCAAAAGTTTGATCATTTTTATCAATGAAATTTATAATTCTTGTAAGTGCAGCCTTCGCTCTGCCGCGAAGCACTGTAGCCGTTTCGGCATCCATTAATTGATAAAACGAAATATGGATGGAATGAATCAGTAAGAGAAACCAAAGTCAAACGTTGAATGAAAATATAAAATAGTACTTATCTCTTGTTTCTCTGAATCGTTGACGAATCTCGTCGGTGCCTCCAAATGCTGCCGTTGGTTGAGTTCGAATAATAGCCAGAGATGGAGATAGTACTTAAATTTATATTACAAGAAAATAAATATTTACAGTTAAAGTTTACACTAAAAGGTAATAATGCGGTTAAATGAAAATTACACCCTTGAAGGTGCTGCGGATTGATGCGAACAAGACCTTGCGTCCGTCCGTTGCGTTTCAGTTTTCAGAGAAGTCCCCGTACCGGTTCCAAAAAGTTTCCGTTGGGGTAGGAAAGCGGGAAAATCTCCCGCACTCGGTTACAGTTAAGTGAGGAGTGGAAAGTCTGGCGCACTCAGTTACAGTTAAGTGAGAAGTGTAGGAAACAACATTTGAGAGACATTTTTAAGCTAACTATATATAACGATTGATTGATTCATGAAAATCTGAAATTTATTTTATTATTTTAGTTTCTTAGAAACTATTATTAAAAAAAATTATGAAAGTCTTTTGTTTTACTCTTAGCATCAGAATCGTTTTCTTTTTATTGCTTCACATTAATATTTTTTTAACTGACCCAATATTGTTTTTTATGTTTCATACATCGAAATTTGAATTTATATCTGATCTGTGAGGGGGAGGGGAAGAAGGAACAATAATTTTACACTAAAAAAAACCCCGTGTTATGTCGGGCAGAGAGAAAGGGGAAAGAAACCTGTGAAAATCGAAAATATGTGGAACAAATTTCGAAAAAGGGAAATTTAATGAAATAATTTTAGAAATCACTCACATTGGGCGCGTACAAACATACACACATAATTGTTGGCGTCATGAGGGAAAGAGAAACCATTCAGCCGGGCCATGCAGCTAGTTTATTTCTAAAGATGTGTTTAATGAGATATAGACGTGCCGTCAAATAATTTTGAGTTGTGATTCTTGCGAAAATAATAAAACTAAATACTCTAACAACTCAAAACTTTTTATTTGCTACAAAAAATACCTTTTGTACAGTACAGTTGTAAATGTTTTTAATTATACGTGTATTTCAAATTAAAGTAACATTGAGATATCTGACTACGTTCGGAATCGTGATTTTAAAAAAGCGCATAAATGGATAATTTTCATGATATTTAGTGTCACTTAGATTAGAAAACATGTATAAAATTGTTTTAAGAACACTTTGACAAAAAATTATTTAAATACAATATTTCGGCAAAAAATTAACTTAAAATAACCTTTTTCCAAAATGTTCTCCTTTTGTAAAAAATTCTTCTATTATAATAATATTTTGCCTGCATATAGCTCAGACCTCTGTACAGAAGCTCAACTATGATTTTTAAAAAATTCACTTTATTTTCAGAGTTACAACCCATTAAAATAATTATCGGCGTTTTTTTTCTTAAAATTTCTTCCCTCTGTTGTCGTAAAACATGGATAAAATCACTTCTAAGTTATATACTTCAAAAATTCTAGTTGAACCTCTGTACAGAGGTCTAAGCTTATGCAGGTTAAATATTATTATAATATAAGCATTTTTCACTAAAGGAGAATATTTTGAAAATGGGTCATTCTATGTTAATTTTTTGTCAAAATATTGTACTTAAATAATTTTTTATTCTAATGCGCGCGCGCGCGCTATTCTTAAAACAATTCTATATACATTTTCTAATCTAAGTGACATTAACTATCATAAATATTATCCATTTATACTTTTTTGCAAAATCACGGTTCCGGACGTAGTCAGATACCTTAATGTGACTACTTTTGTTGCAGGTTGGATGACAAGTTGCTTTTTAGGATTGTAAGGTGTTACTTTTAGTAGGATGCATGTTGAATTGCAGTCATCTGCCAAATGGTTTCTAAGCAATTAATTATGTTTGCTGTGATTTGTAATTATTCTTCACAAGAGGATTTGTTTCAAGATGCCCTTTCACAGACGATATTCCGTATACCATTGTTCCAGAACATAAACTCCACACTCCCTTGCCACTTTTATTACCAAAAAATGCCATATTTCTAGATTCGCCAAGAACTGTTACACTTACTATGCTGCACTTTTTGTTCTTTTGCTGTACTTGACATGTTAATTAAGAGTTAAAATTCGTAAATATAACACAAATAATCTTTAAAAAATACAGTTATGTCAACGAAGTTGACTATACTTTGCGTATCCTAAGCAACTGTAGTCCACGACGTAACTAAGACAAGAAAATAACAAACGAGTGTGTTCCCCGCGGCTGCGTGACCGATCACTCGTGTTTGTTTGTAATACTTCAAAGTGAACGTAGTTATTTTGAAAAAAATACAAGCTATTTTGATCGCTGGCGTATCCAAAATATTGTGTCACGTGCCATGAATGGCACGTGTGTCACTGGTTCGCCATCTCTGTTCCATCTAATCCATCACAATTGTTGAAACAGTAGTATGGAAATTCCACGGGGTTAAAAAATTCATGTACGGGCGTGTTCCCTTTAGTGGCGTATGAAAAATATTGAAATCAAACACTACTTCTCGCATGTACAAAATATAGTAGCGAAACTTTTTATGGAAATTGTTTTAAAAACTTTTGAAAGCCCCCCAAAATAGAAATCAATCTAATAAAGATGCATACAATTATTAAATTAGGCTTATTTTTACTTCTATAATTAATTAAAAGAAAGATTTATCAGCCATTTAAGGGCTTCAATAAATTGGTAAGTTGATCACATTTATCAAAACTTTACCGTAAAACAGCGGTTCGCAAACTTTCGTCCCCCCCCACCCCTTTATGTATTAGCCTGATATCGTGGATCCTACCTTGGATCTCAACATATAGCAGAATGATTTTCAAGTTCCTCAAGACTACCTCTGCTACTTATACAGGTTTTTTAAACACTTTTTTTCATTTTAAGGAAATACTAAACATCTGATGAAAAAAATTACATTGTACGTAATTCTATAGTTGCAAACAATAAAAGAATTGAATTAATATCCTTGATCGAAATACATGTTTTAGTAGAGTATTTTCATTGGAGCTAATTTAGTGATCTAGTCTAACAGGGGCGGCTCTAGGGCCGGACAATCCGGACACCTGCCCGGGGCGGCAAATTTTAAGGGCGGCATTTGGATCGAATTTGATAAATACTTTTTTTATTACAAAGAATTTGATATATTTTCTGACATATTATTGGGTGTGAATTTGGTATTGCATATTTCTTGTTTTTTTTATTTTGTACTCTGTCTGTTTAATGACAGTTTTTTTCTGTGTTTAAACTTGAAGAGTTTGAGGCGGAGTATATGTTAACTCATGAAATTTAATACGTTTACGCATCTTTCACTTTTAAGTTTCTTCCCATCCCGGAGTGAGGTCACAACGGACATTCCTTTCACCCTTACGATGTCTGAATTCAGCTATCCAAAAGAGGACAAGGGTAATAAGAGGTTCAGATAGATAGAGAGTTACTGGAGGTGTTTTATTTTAGTCCTGAGTGTAGTTACTATAAGTTAAAACATACGCTTGTGATCACCACCATCAGTAGACTATTTTTCGAAGAATGAAATTGACGATTCCTTCTCTAACATTTCACTCGTTTGATGTAACAAGTAATTATGTTCTTTATTTGGAATTGTTTTGAATGTTTTAAGACTTAAAATTATATATATATATATATATATAGAGAGAGAGAGAGAGAGAGCATTGGAGAGAAGGGCGGCATTTCCATTTTTGTTCGGGGCGGCAAAACTGCTTGAGCTGGCTCTGAGTCTAAGATGGCACCTTTCAATTTTTCCCAGGGCCTTTCAGAATGGGTAATAGAGGGAAATCAACATGAAATGAAAGACCTTCCTAGAAAATTGCTGGGGACTTCCGAGGATCACAATATCTTCATCGGTCGGGGATCTCTGTCGAGCGCAACTGGCCAGGAAAAGCATTTCGTGTTATGAGTCACTTTGGTTTAAGCTTCATTCAACTGGTTTTGTTTTGTGCAAGGGGTACATTCTTTCCTTTAACGGGGTTTTGTGAATCAAAATCAATAAAGGAGGGGGAAGGTCAAGAGCCGCTGTATAAAAATTGAACGAATACCGTAAGACGCGCGCTTTTAACACAAAACAAATAAGAGTGAGATTCAAGGGCGCGCGGTATAAAAATGAGAGCTTTAAAATCAAAACAAAAAAGATGAGCATAGAAAAAATCAGGCTTCTACATAGATCGAAAGACTGTTTCTTTAAAAGAAATGGCATTCGCTCCTTATGAACTTTTTCCTACTATTTTTTTTCTAAAGCTTGGAAAAATGACCTCGAATAAATGACTTCAAAACATAAGAGCATTGCTGCACGTACATTTCAAGTTTCTTCGTAAAAAAGGGGGGGACGACGAATATATCGAAAAGCTAACTATTGTAGGCGCGCGTTATTCGCCGAATTTTACGGTATATAAAATTGAATGTTCTTGGAGACAGAAATTATTTTTTGAAAACTACACATAAAGTAATTTTTAATACCTATGGGATTTTAATTTTTACATATTATTTCAATTAAAAAAAACTAAATTAAGATTTAATAAAAAAAACTCAACAACTGTTTCTTTGAATTTTATTGCTTTTTATTATGAACTATAATGGCTTTCCAAATATTTTTCATTTTTTTCCTGGCTCACACCTAAAAAGTTTGTCTTCTTTTCACAAATCACGAAATAAATTAAAACGAGGCGCTCTCTATTTCTGTATATTTTCTCCTTACGAAATGGCGAAAGTGCCTCCGAAGTTGCATCAGGATTGACCTCCACTCCCAGCCATCGGATGATACGAAGGTCAGAATGATGCAAATCGCTTTTCGTATACAAATAAGGAGAATCGATCACAAAATCGGACCTTTGGTCATAAATCGCCCACGGTTCGTAGACTGCTCCATAAACTCCGCGCGATTTGTGTGCGTGAGTTGAAAAAACGCACCTGTGAGGATACGGTAGACAGGTGCGTTTCGCAAACACAGGACTTGGGGAAGGTAAGACTCTTACGGTTGTGTTTTCTCTTAGTTAGTGTTGTGGAAGCGCAAGGATTGATTGTGAAACCAAACAAAAGCAATGTTATGTTTTTCTGTTAATAAAGTGTTTAACTCAACTTGTATGTTTTTTAGACATGTGTATAAATAATTGTTCATTTAAATAAGTCAACAAATGAATAAGCAGCCCTTGACCATGATAAAAATTGCTATTTGTAAAGTAAAAAAAAATTTAAATTCCTCTAAATTTCCATTGAAATTCAGATAAAATTTAGTCATATTCACTTTAGAAGATTAACTGCATTGTATATATAAATATTCATATATTCTTAAGTCGATATCCCGTTTCGATATTATTTTTTTTTTCCTGTTCAAATCATTGGGCATAAATATTTTGCGTATCCTAAAATTCCTCATCAATGAAGATTGTATTAATGTATCAAATCTTTAAATACGCGGTATGTTTATGTGTGGATTTTATGCAGAGAGATAGAGTTTTTATTTTATTAAGCGATATTATATTTTCTGTTCCTAAATTTAAAAATAAGCATTGTTTTCTTTTTTAGAAATTACGGTTGGGCAACTATATTGCGAATTTTTCTATTCAGTCAACTTTTTCCTGGAACCTTGAGCATTTCACGATTTTCTTCGTAAAATAACCTCTCTATAGAGAAGTGCATTTTCTATAGAACCAACTTTTTCTTTTGTGATTCAATTTTTGTTCTCCCTTTTTTTAAAAGTATTTCTGAAAAAATTTAAAGTTATTCTCTCTTTAACACATTTTATGGTGGTCATACATCTTGAAATGGTTTTATTAGATCCTAACTCGCGCCGAGAGCAATAGAGTTCTGAAAGTATCATCCAAGAAGTGCTACCCCTAGTTTCATTGCCCAGTTCACTAGAAAAATCTTCGATATCTTCTTTCACCCTCAGTGGAGTTGTCCCGTGTCCCCGTGTTCTAATTATAAAATAATGTATGTTTAATATTATTTGTAAGCTTTTAATTAAAAATGTCCTTAAAATTCATTAATTTTAGTCTAAAATTATTTTCTTAATATTGAAAATGCAGTGAATTCTTCGACATTCTTTTTTCTTGTTTTCCTTGCAGTTTTTCTTTCTTTCTTTCTTTTTTGATGGGTAAGATATGTAAAATAAACATATTTTAATTTTAAAAAAGGTGTGAATAAGTACTTTTCTTAATATATAGTATTTATGAATTCAAAACTTGTTTTATATGGTTTATAAAGTATATTAATAGATGAACCTTTTTATAAGGAATTTTCCATATAACGAACTTTTTTCAGGGATTTAGCGGCCTCGTTATTTTGAGGTCTGACTGTATTTGCATAGAACTTTATTTTTCAAGCATTGCAATTTTTTAGTTCTTCGAGCTCATAAATTTGCTTATTTGACGGAATAGTGCTCAAAGCACACGCAATCATCACATTGAAAGTGTTACTTGAGGAAACAAAATATACCTGGATTTTATCTGCTTTTTATATATTTCTTAAGTTGTTATTTTAAGCGAGTCATGACATTCAAAATGCGACTAATACTGTAAATTAAAACTATTGATAATGATGACGTTGTTTCGTATAAAAGCAAAATCTACTTCTGAAAATTTAAAATTCGTATGTGTATAAAAATATATTTTCAATGCATCATCAAGGAGAAACAGAATAAAAATGAAGTTATTGAGATACATAAATTTCTTTGATATTTACTCCAAGTAAATGTTTTTGCTTCAAAAAGGGGGAAAATATTAATTTAAAGGGAAATAGTAAATACCACAAAGAAACAGATTGATGCATTGTAAAATACGTATTTATTTATAAATAAAGAAAAATGTTTTGATGGTAATTCTTCGTTTCACGTACATAACGAATATTTTGCTTCAAATATACCATATGTATAATGAAATTACGCTATGCTAACAGACATTATACACAAAAAGAATTTTAGAAAGTTTTTATGCTGAGGGAAAAGGTCTAGAAAGGCATGATTGTTGCACCTACGATCTTAGATGAAATTGTAAAACGTACATTGATTTGAAGAAATGTATGATAGCTATATTTCTGATTTGCAAAGATTTGTTTGTGAAAAGTGAGCAACTGTTTATTTCCTATCACTTGATAATCAAAAGCATTTATAAACTTTTGTAATATATTGATCAAATTTATTTCCAAGGCTTATACTGTTGAGATTAATTTGGCAGCGTTTTCAGAAAACTCTGCTTTTTCAAATACATTTTCAAAAACCAATACTTAAATTAGAAAACTGAATAATGTTACAATATTTTTTGGTAGGTTATTCATTATCCTTTTAGTAATTAATTATAATAATGAATTTTTATGCCACTTCTACTCGAAAGATTTTTCGCATCTTCTGTTTCTTAATCTTTAATGTGAAGTAAGAATTCGTTATTTCTATTTTGAATAACCATTGTTGCCGAAAAACAAGTATTTGAAATTTTTAGTCTGAGATTCTCAACGAGGCTGTTTGAACCTTACTTTTTTATTTTCGCACTGGTACTGCTTAAGTATTATTGTGAACGTTAATACATTAAATAAATGTTATTGATTATCCTTATTATATTATTTAAATTCTTAATCTCTGGAATCTATATAAACTAAAAGCTTACCATGAGAGAGAGAGAAGAAAATCGAAATGCAAAATTTTTACCGCGTTAAATTGAAATTTTTTCAAAAATGCTATCCTCAATAATTCTGTAACTGGTTGAAAATTCTCCAAAATTTTATGTTAAGCAGATATTTTTTGCTCTGACATATTGTTTTTCTAAATCCTATCACACGATAGTTTCTTTAAATGTAAAAATGCTAGATGACTTATAAAAATGGCAAAAGCATGCATTTTTTTTTCACGCATCATAATGATAATTTTTATTCATATTCAAAAAATTTGCAACGTTTCAAAACCATTTATTGTTGTTACATTTCAGAAACATTACTTCAATATATTAACAATGGAAACTATCGTCCATGGTGGTAAAGAATTCCAATACAAGTACTTGTCAAACGACAAATTAAAAAAGATATCTTCTTTGCCGACAATGGAAAAATACGTACATATTATTTCTTTGACAAAAATGCAAGCAAGTTGCATCAACAAAGTTTAAACTTTAAAATATTAACTTCATGATAGAATATTCCTGCAGATTCGAGTGCAACTTTAATTATAATACTGTGAAAATTCCATGAATATTCAAAACTATACAAAGGATTTTATGAGATACATTATACAAGTGTTTTAGTAAAAGTAGATGCCACTACTTTAAGCAAGATATCCTACTTCAAAATGCGTTTTACTCGAAATGTGTGTGTGTTTTTAAATGATCAAACTGGGACAGTGATTGCTCAAAAAGTTTTAAAAATAATTAACTGAAATTTTTTTTGCATGTTCTGTATAATAGTAAAAGTGTTTTATCGTTCAGATTTATCAATCACTGTTTTATTACAAAATTTCCAGTCCCGAATGTGAATAGAATCACTGTTTTTTTAAGCAATTTCTTATAATCACTAAGATAAAGTACTCTAGGTTTTTTTTGCAAAAATTAAAATATCTCTTATCCTGAAGGTCATTTCAAAAATGAATAGCAAAGCAATTAATAAAAATTGAATAATTGTTCGTAAACTTTTTGTACAGATTGGGCCCGTTTAGGTAATTTTTTGAAAATTTGTACTCATTTTAGTAATAACAATTTCTTTTTCTCTTCTGAATTTTAGCATATTTTCTTAAAATGCACTAAATAAATCTAAAAATTATATATCTCCATTTTTTTAAAAAAGTCATCTCTAGTAATCGGATACCTTAAAACAAATTTTAGAATTTCAACCAAAGAAAGAAACATTGTATATAAACAAAAACATTCCATAATTACTCGAAGTAATTTTTCTTTTTAAATCGACATTGTTTCCTTTCGAACCTAAATAATTCAAAAATTGGACAGATGGTGCATGTCTTGAATTTCAAATCAAATTGTGAATGACGCAACGTTTTGCCATTTTTTTCTTACTTCTCATTTCGAATGGTGTAACAAACAATGCATTCTTGACAGTTTTCGCACTGTTTTGACATCCCAGTCAAAAGAATAATACAACATTTCACCAGAAGCGACGTGATTCTTTTTTCTAACGACAGAGATTTGGCGGAGAGTCCAATAGATGGCGATTAATTGTTCACGTTCCATTTGGATCGAGGCGTCTTTATTGTTATCGTCCTACTGATAACGACATTTTCTGATGGGTCGCGGCTACCAGGTGCTAGAAAGTAGATCTGAGGGGTGAAATTGTGGAACACGTTTTTGAAACGCTCATACGAATTAAGTGGGAACAATTTTAATTAAAACTGGTCCACAATGAATTGAGAATGCGTTCGAAAAGGATTTCTGACCCGTTCGGGAAAAGTGGGACTTAATTTCACATCTGAAAGTTTTGTCATACCCTTAACTTCACACTGTTGCATTTCTGCAACTTATGACTTATTTTAATTTAAGACTCAATATTTTTTTAATTATCTACAAATCCCTTATCTGAGAAAAAAAGATTACTGCAACGAAATACATGCTAATAGGATCACTATAGGGAAGTACATTTTTTCCAGAAATCACAACAATTATAAAAATTTCTGATGCCTCAAGAACTGTGTTTTTGCTATAAATAGAATCCATTATATGTTATGCTTCCTCTTGTTTATTGACAAAATAAATTACTAGGTAAGAAATTTAAACATTTTATGACGAATTATAAAATCCCCTCACAAAAAAAAAGTTTTGTAATTTACTATTGCACAATGTTGCACTTCTGCAACAAACAAAAAAAATGACAAATTCAATTTAAAACAGCTTAATTTTTACATATATATGTATATCTTTCCCTTTTATTATTACTTGAGAACTAGCTGGTATAATTTTTTCATAGAAATTTAAAAAATTGGGAATTTAAGGGCTAATTTTTTAACAGTATTTTTTTTATCAACCCCAAGGCGCTATTGTTTCAGCCTCCATTCAATTGTACCTGGTCAGCAGCTCAGGTGTCGTCCACGTCACTTGACCATGGTTCAAAATGACATGGTCCGTAGCCAAAAACCCTCGTGTAGCTGAACAGTGTGACGTTAATATTCACTTACTCACTGCCAATACAATTCCAATCCAGCAAAAATAAAATCTGAAATACATTACAAAATCGCATCTAATTTTTCTTTTATAATTGTTTCAACTTCAGTTTTACTTGTACATATGTGTGTGACCACAAATATTTTTATAAATAATAATCATATGGTTAAAATTCAGATATTAAGACTCTAATCATAACAAGTAATAAAAAAATTTTTTCAAATCAATTCCTACTTCGATCAACAAAGAAAACTTTTATTTTAGCCACTTTTTATTCAATAGTTACAATTAATATAAATATGTATATACATAGGATGGAATCACAACATTAAGTGGTAATTCATTTTTATTCATTATCATTAAAGTATCGTATTGTCATCCAAAACAATCGTGTCAAAAAAATTCTAGTTCAACTGAATGCTTTAACACGTGAGAAAAAAAAACCTTTTCAAGTTTTGACACAAATCACCAAAAAGGATGCCAACGTGGCTGTATTTGTAATTCTTTAAATAATTAGTTTTAATCCACATTAATTTTTATTAATTATAATTAAATTACTGTATTGTCATCAAAAATAATCATGTATATAAAATTTCAGCTCAATTGAGCGCTTTAAAATGTAATTTATTAACGATTGAAAATTCCACCAAGATAAATAAATAAATAAATAGAGAGTGTGAGCTAATAGTAGGAATTTAAAAACGTACACCTGAAGCAAAGTAAAGGGACTCAACTATTTTGTAACACAATGAAATATTGTCAGTAAAAATGTTGCAAATACATGTGAGATTCTATGTGAAACACTGATCTGAATAATCTGCGATGCAATAAATATGGAAATAAATAACACTAGATTTGTTTACAAGTTTCTTTGTCATGGCAATTAGTAAAGTACAACGCTTTAAAAAAATTGAAACAGAAAATCAAAGTTTTTTTTCTCATTGCCACCAATTAATTATTTGTAATATTTTTATATATATCATTAGATTTTTTAGCAAAAATGAAGTAATAATAAAAATGTACCCGTACAATTATTAGATTTTTTAATGAGTATTGTATTTAAGCGAGATAATACACTTTGGAAAAATTTTCATGTGTTTGTTAACTTTGTGAATGACATTTTGGTGAGTATCATGAAATATGAAGAACGTCTCATCAAGACTTAAGCGCGAACACCTTATTTGATAAAATGCTTCAAGAATTTACTTTTGACCTTTTTTTAATTCTATAAATTGTGGACGATTTCCATGTAATACATTATAAGGGATATAATTTTTTTACGCATGTATACCTGGAGCTTATAAAGAGATTTTTCTTTTAATGTTTTTGAAACAGGATGGGGGGCAAATAATGATAGATCTATTTTTACAAAAACTCATTGCACTTGGAGTTTTTTGATATTATTCTGATCTTAACCATTTTTTTAAGGTATTCGACTAAGTTCGGAACCGTGATTTTGCAAAATATATAAATGGATAATGTTTATGATATTTAGTGTCACTTAGATTAGAAAACGTTTATAAAATTGTTTTAAGAATATGATTACAATAAAAAATTATTTAAGTACAATGTTTTGACAAAAAATGAACATAGAATGACCCATTTTCAAAACATTCTCCTTTTACGAAACATGCTTCTATTATAATAATATTTTGCCTGTATATAGCTCAGATCTAAGTACAGTGGCTCAACTAGAATTTTTGAAATATATAACTTAGATGTGGATTTATCTATATTTTACTACAGCACAGTAGAGAAATTTTAAGAAAAAAATGCCGATAATTATTTCAATGGGTTTTAACTCTGAAAATAATGTGAATTTCCCCAAAATTCTAGTTCAGACTCTCTGGACCAGTCTTTACTTTATATAAGCAAAACATTATTAAAGAAGCATTTTTTTTAATAAAAGAGAACGTTTTGAAAAAAAATATTCTAAGTTAATTTTTTACCAAAGTATTGTACTTAAATAAATTTTTTTTGCCACAATGGTCCTTAAAACAATTTTATACATGCATTCTAATCTAAATAATACTGAATATCATGAAAGTTATCCATTTATGTGCTTTTTTAAAATCACGGTTCCGAACGTAGTCGGATACCTTAAATTCAAATCTTTCAATTTGTTGCTACATTGCAATAAGAATTACATAAGCACGAATTATACATTAGAGTTTATGTGAAAAATACAAATCATGTATACCTATGCTTTACTTAAAAAAAAGAATTCCACATTTTAAGTGTTTTTTGTTCATTTCATTTCAATCTCTCTGCTCGCCAAAATTAGCAAATATTACGCATTTAAAATTGCATAATGCATGTGAATTATATTTCTGTAGAATATTTTAAATATGCATCTTTCCAAGTTGCCTAAGGCAAGGTATTCGATCAGTGATTCCCAAAGGGGTCCACGACAGCGAACAAATAATCTTGGGGTCCACGAGGTGTAAATGGGGGTCTGCGATATGGACTCTCATTAAATCAGACCATGTCTTTAATTTTAAAAGAAAATTTAATCAAGTGGAAACTATAGATTTATATATTTAACAGATTTATTTACTCAATTTAAAGAAGCTAATTTGCAGTTCATTTGGGCATTTCTTGCCAGAATTAAGCTGAGACATGACATTGGACGTCCCAAATTTTCCTAGTTTCTCAATTTCTCTCGCACAATCTGCCAGGAAAAGAACGTTCAACATTGAAATCCCCTTTATTCAGATTTTGAAACTAGGTTTGACTATGGTAATACCACAGGAGCCATTGAACTAATATGTTACATTGGAAGAAAAAATAAATATCATATTACACGAGGAATAGGCACTAAGAAGATCTTAAAGTAAAATTTGGAAGCAGATATCAGACACACACACACAGCAATTTTTAAAGCACCAGGCCTCCTCCTTTCCATTAAATGCAGTTGTTTGCTGCTCTACTATTTTGTGTAACAGTTACTTTATATGTATTAATTAAATTTAATTTAGTTAATTAACACATGTGTCTTACGTTTTAAACACTATACCTCACTACAGTTAGAAATTTAAATCTTTTAAAGTTAGTATAGCTCTCTTTCTATATTCCACCTGTCAAAAAGACATTTAATTTGATATATATTTAATTAGCAAAAATTCATTTTTAGGTAAGTAGAGGTCTACCCCAAACCGAAAAATATGGCAAGGGGTCTATGAGACTAAAAAGTTTGAAACCCCCTGTTTTAGATGATGAGTGAGACTACGATGATAAGATTTATATTTCAGTGAGTTTACGTAAGTCAATACAATTAATTCTATAAGAAAAAATTTCGCAAAAAACGATGGGAAACAAACATACGTAATTGAAATACGACTCAGATTTTTTTGTTTTTGTTTATTTTTAATTATTTTTTAAGACGATCTATTGAAGGCAAGAAATTGTATGAAGGAAAATGTTTGTTATGTAGATGAACGTATTTTCATAATACATTTATAGAAAGAATATCGAAATTGCATACGTTTTAACATTTAAAAACGACAGCGGGGGTTATGAAGCACCTGCCGAATGCACATCACGACTTTTCAATGTCTTCCGCGACCCTTTTTTCTCAGCACCTCCCCAACGAAGCTCTTAATCTGCAGCCACCACAGAGAGATCGAAGCCACGATAGCAAAATAAGAAAAATTTAATCTGTTCACGAATTGCGGCTTATTTGTCTAGATGGGTCATTCGGTGCGCAGACAGGAAATAGAACAATACCTCCGCCAGCACTTCCGGTCACAAAACCCCTTGTTCTTAACTCCGTGTAAGTTCTCAAACCCTCCCTTCCATCTCTGTTCTAATTGCTCCCAATTTTTGAATCTCCTTGCCTTCCCTAACTCTGTATGAACGCGCAGGACTTGATTAAATTTTTTAATCGTTCTATCTCGAACGGCTCGCTTTGTTTGTTGAGATGGTCGCACCAATCAAGTCTTTTGAAGGCTTCCTTATGAGGTCCTTTCACACGGTTTCAGTTCCACAGAGTACCAAGTTCGGTGACCGATTAGCGTCTCTTCCCCTGATGATGCGGAATGGACGCCAAATTACACCTCCTTGGGAATTAAAAAAGGCTCGGAGACAAAGCGGTTCAAATGCAGCTTCTTAAAAGAAAGGAAAACAAACAAGAAAAATTATTGATGAAACCGTAAATAAAGGCAAGGTAGTTTGATTTTTCGTTTCTTTTCAGGCTAACATTTTTTTCTCGCTCTAATTTTGGCGTTTTAGTTATGTAAAAACATCGATAAAAGTATTATGTATTCTTTAGTTGTTTATTGGTGTTGATATTAAATTTAAAAGGGAACATTGTTTTAATTTTCAATAAATTGGTCAACTAATAAATTTTCCACCACACCCACTTTAATTTGAAAAGTAAGTTACACCAATGGAAATTATTTTTAATAATTTAATAAATTGAGGTATTTTTTTAAAAAATATCTTAGCCTGAGTGGCTAAAAGTGCTGTTTCTAAAACTTCGTATAAAGCAATTAAATATGCATAAAAGAGACATCCAACTGAGTAGTCAACTTGATTTATTTTCTTAAAAGTCTTATTTTAAAATTCTTTCAAAAAATTAAGACATTATTTTAGTCACAATTATTATGTTTATTAACTGGTTAATTTATTTGATTATTTTAGTTAATTCTGAAATCAAAATTGTTTCCTTTCGAATGTCGTTACTACAGATGACGTTTTTTTTTAAAACATTGGATGTGAAAAATATCTTTTTGAAATTTCATGTATTTATTTCTTCAATATTTATCTATGCAAATGGGGATTTGAAAAATCCAAAGTTATGTATATATATATCGATTAATGTCTATTGATATATTGATTGACGTCGCATTCAGGAGGCGACGCACATTGTAAATTTCGAACCACGGTTAAGTGGGCGGTACTTGAGCCATCTCCACATGTACACACAGAACAAATCTTTTATATTATGACCATCCCTCACTTAGTGGCGTAACGGAGAATATTAGGCCCTCCCTGCAAAGTTAGGTTTTGCCCCTCCCACGTGATGTGAGGGTTTTGGTGGTATACGTTACGCCACTGCACTCATATACAGGACACATTCGGAGACGAAATGAGCATGCAGGCACGGCTTATGCTAGAGCAGGGGTTTTTTTCATTTTAAAAGTTATTTGAGGAGAAATTTATATTCATATACTAGCTGTCCCGACAGACGTTGTCCTGTACACACGTCTTATATCCGTTAATTACAAACTTTTTTGAATACGTTGTAACAATCTGGACCGTTTTGATGAAAGTGTTTACAAATAAAGTTATTACAACACCTGACATCATCACATGTACACTTATCACGATTCGACCTATCGATATAAAGTATCGATATGTAAGTATGTATTTACTATGAACTAAGTTGAATATAGAACTTATTCTGAATAGAAATTGAAACTTTTTTTTTTATTAAAGGGTAAAAAGGGATAAAACTCGAGCTATTTTCATAACAGGTATATTTTTTTAATGTACAAAAAATAAACTTATCGTAATGCTATTGAATGTACAATGTTTTTGGTTAATCCTTGAGGGGTATAAACAAACAAATGCGATGGTTTGCCAAACCTCGGACATGCAACATATAATTCGCCATATAAAAAAAGCAAGGGTTTTCTAAATCTAAGCCAGAATTTGTCATTGTTTGACCTAGTGACTTATTAATGGTCATAGCAAATACCAAGTGAAATGGAAATTGCAAACATTTGAATGGGTAGGTGAGTCTGAAAGAATCATTGGAATTTGTGGTAGAGGTACAACTTCACCTTGAAGTTTGCCGCTCAAAATAGTGGCCTCAAGAATATTGCCCATGATTTTTTTTTATGAACAATCGAGCACCCTTACATAATTTTGGCGCATTTTTAGCGAATTGCAATATCCACTTGAACCCACACAAAAAATATCATCTAAATCAGTCCATCCGTTTAGGAGGAGTTTAGTCACATCCACATCCACAGAAGAATTATATATATAAAGATATATGCCGTATCGTAGCGAAATGAATAATCTTTCCGATTCTGTAATTACTTTTTTGTCTGATTTTGATAGAAAAGTTCGATTGCAATTTTAAAAACGGCGAAAATATCGGAAAATTCTCCCCTCTTCTTTCTTTTTTTACTTGCCACGCATGAGCAGAATAAACAGCGGTAAAAAAACAATTGTGCCTTTGAATTAATATCTTTTTAACTAATTGTGGTATTGGACCCAATTGTGAATCTAAACCATTCTCGAATCCAATTGAACCCACACAAAAAATATCATCCAAATCGGTCCAGCCGTTTAGGAGGAGTTCAGTCACATACACGCGCACAGAAGAATTATGTATTTATAGATTATTTGAATATATTGATTAAAAACGCTAAAAAACATGATTCGTCTGCATTTTTGTAACAATGAAGATCTGGTTTGACCAGTTTGGCTGAAAATCGATTTTCGATGCCAACTTACGTCATTTTTATAACAATATCGTAGTTACAACAATGCAGTTGAATGTTTTTAATGTTTTTCATTAATATCTTTTTAACTAATTGTGATATCCGACCGAATTGTAAATCTAAACCATTCTCGAATCCACTTGAACCGACACAAAATATTTCATCAAAATCGGTCCAGCCGTTTAGGAGGACTTTAGTCACATACACACGCACAGAAGATTTTTATGTATAAAGATAAATCTACAATGTATTTATTTGCTTATTACCTGTTCTTATTTTAAAATAAATCCTTTTTGATAATAGAAATGACCTTTAGATTAAAATAGATTTATGTTTTATCAAATAGTTACATTTGATTTTTCTATAATAAATTACTGTTTTAATAAATTTCGAATTGCATTATACGTATCCTTTACTATGGATGGTATATGATTATCTGTGTGTGCGACTTTCATTTCTCCTTCTCGCTTTCTGTTTGGAGTGCCCAAAAAGCAAGAGGCAGTTAGAGACGCTTCTTAAAGTTAAAAAAATATATTCAGGATGGGTAAGATAAAGGGCAATGCATACTTAATTGTTTGCGAATGACAGCACAGTCAAATTTCAACAATGAGTAACGAAAGATCAATTCAAAAGGAACACCATGATTTTCAAGAAAATGGCAACACACACACTGTAATATTTTAAACGTTATTTGATCATTGCATTATTATATTATATAAACATTATTATATATTATCTATGTCTGAATACATGAAAAACAATGAAAACAATAATAATAATTCATTCTGCTTTAAATTTTCACTCCAATAAATGCTTTTTGTTTCCAAATCTGATGTAAAGGTACTTACTTTTATGTGCGGCCCACGAAATTATAACGTTTTTCCAAAGTGGCCCTCAAGGTAATTTGAGTTGGCTAACCCTGTGCTAGAGTAAATTTAAAACATCCCTTCATCCCATGTAGAGTTATAGCGACCTCACGGGACAAGTAGCTGATTTATTGGATTTTGAGAATAGTAAAATTATTATATTAGATGCCAGGGGAACATCGATTTGAAAAACAGCATGTTCATCGGGCTGCTCACGCGCAGACTTGCCGAAAATGGTGGATGGATGGTGAAAAAGCAAGTTGCCACGGCACATTAATTCCAGAGATTGGAGATCGCTTTGTTATAGCCATGACCGATGGGTTACAACTGCGGTATGGCACTTCTCATCACCTACAAGACAGTAAAGGGACACAGATCATTTCATAGAAAAAGGGCAGAAAGTCGCCTATTTCGACGAATCTCATGTTTTCTGGTCAACCACAATTTCGGGCTCATTCGAATACTAGATTTCCGCGATAACCCTAGAACCAGTTGGCCGGATATGAAGCGGTGGTATTTGGTACTATGAAGTGCGTGATGTTTTCGAGGAGCACATTCGTACTAGGGTTTCTGATTTCTCTGTTTTTTCCATTCTCGGGAATACATCGAAATTTCAAAAATTTAAAAACAAGTTAGTTTTAATTGATATCAATAATATTTATATAAAATAAGGCTACATATAAATTCCAAAATAATAACAAATATATAAAAACAAATATATAAAAAACCAATAACTAAATAATAACTAAATATACACAAATATGCATGAAATTATTCCTTTTTAAAGAGTGTTTTGAGAAAACATAACTTTTTATCACTAATGGTTTGTGATGAATAACCCTGCAGCAGAAAATGCTCTCTCAGCTTCAGGTGATGCCTGAGGATTGTTTTCAGGTTTAAGGTTTGATGATCGATTTTAAATGATTTTTTAATCGATCTTGAATCAATTATTTTTCTAATGTTGCTACTATAAGAGATAAATATTTTAATTTTTTTTATATACTTGAAAATTTATTTGTGCCGCTGAAGTAACGATCACGTACATTAAAAATATTAATTCTTGTATTTATGAGTTGTAATTTGTGTAACTCATTTTTTTTATTATGAATTTGCTAAGTTTTTGTTTCATAAAAACAACTAACTCTAACTGATGTAAGAGTCTCGTACAAAAGCTTGGTTACGAAACATGTAATAAATAAGAAAAGTTTGGAAATTTTCTTAAAAACTTTCTCCCAAACAGTTTGGGGGCTCATTACCTTCTTCAAGCTTACGATTCAATTCAATAGTTTATAATAAAGACAAGTATTCGGGAAAAAATTAAAATAGCAAATTAAATAAATAGCAGTTTTCAGTATAAGTACTTACGTTATCAACGTAAATGAAGATATCAGAACTTTACTAGAATAGTCGTTCTGATAGACTTGGAGAGAGATACTGTTCCTTTAAAAAACAAATACTTTGAGTTAACGAAGCGATGATCGACAGACAGACAGAAACTCTCTGATCAGGACAAAAGATTCACGTATTTTCTCTTTCCAACGACAAGTTGGAAATATTTCCCCTACCATACATGGGCGGTACTCTTTCTGTTACACTCTTAACCTAGTGTTGAGGGGTTCAAAGGTACATTTCTCCTTCCAAGGAATTCGGAGTGAACAATGACAACAGTGTCATCAGCTTATATTGGAGCTCAAAATACACAGTCAAGTCAAAATCATATTGTGTGTGTCGTTCCCGAGAACGAAGTATAATTCACGAGAACACAAAAAGTATCGAAATCTTATGATTTCCCAGGAAAATAATCGTAATTAGTACGCAAAATGCTGATAAAACAATTCCCCACGTTTGTGTGCTGTGTGAACATCATTGCAGACACCCTCTCATGGTAACAGAGTGCCTGGTGGGCATGACGATTTGGCCATCATGATGGCCGAACGCCATGAAATCAATCGAGGGACATTTTGCTGAATTCCTCTGTATTCATCCGACAGGAATACAATGATGCACATGGAAAACCGAATTCCTGCTATCACTCGCAATGTGCGGAAATTGTAGGTTCAGCTAGCGAGTGCTTGTGGTACCAAGGGCATATCACCTCCTTGCCGAGTGTTGGTGATTTCCAGTGGCGTACACAAGGCTGAGGTTTGGGTCCCCTCCCTCCTTCACAAGCACATTTTTAATTTTTACTACAGATATTGCCCCTGTGTGTTTTCTCATCTATGGGACTCCCTCCCCGCCCCGTAAGAAAAGTCTATGTGCGCTGGTTTTAAGAGCGAAAGGCAACCGTGTTTCTTATTGAACAAGTGAAGAAATAAATGGAGGATTGGTTTGATACTTGAAGATCAAATAAAAAAATATGAGTTGAGTTCTAGATAGGGAATTTAATTATCCTTATATTTGCCCCCAATTTTAAAAGGGAGTCATAGTGTGGTTTTTCTCTCTTTACAAACTTAATCAATTTTCAACAAAAACAAAACAATACATAACATCATTTGGAAACGCATATTACACATAGTATAAATATTTAAGTAATAGGAATCAAAAAATCAAAATGCTCTAAAATAAACGAAACTATAATTACAAACATAGAATGACACTTCCAAAACATTAATTGATAAAAATGAATTTCCGTACATATAACTGAAGATTAGCTTGTTCAAATCTATTCCACATCCAGAATAAGAGCTCGTGTTTCCTCCTATTCCTTCATAATAATAGATTCGTATTATAGCTAGCAGAGAATGTATTCAAAAAATTTTTATATTGGAAAATAATATCATATCAAACAATAAGATAGTAAATATGAAAATATATGGTATCATACAAATATTAAAATAATAATTTAGTATAAAAATCTACTCTGGCGCCATCGTAGTAATACCTTATTTTGTTACATAAAATTTCGCACATATGAAACACATTTTTAAAAAGATAAAAAAAAATAGGCACTAATAAAATGAAATTATTAATAATATGAAAACGGTGTACACACACACAACTTATATGTACTATTCAACTCAATAAGCAATATTTTATATCATATGCGTTATAAAATATAAGAATATAAAAATTATAAGACTATGGGGGGGAATAAAAAAAAGAATATAAGAGTTATAAGAATATAAGAGCTCTTTTTTTAATTATTTTTGAGTCGGAAAAGTGGACTCACTTCTATAATCACCTTTAGTATTTATGAAAATTTTCACAATATATTCACCGTAACTTAACAATATCGCATACAATTATTTTGAATCTCTCCGTAACCTTCTAAATATTCGTTTCATAGACAAAATACTTTACTTTCTCTTGCATCCCATATTAATTAATACAAACTATATCACACTACTTATTTCTGAACACATCTCTCTGCGTGATCAACTCACAGGCGTTAGCTCAACTCCCACTTCAGGGATGCTAATAAGAACAGAATAAAAGGTGTACATTCCAAACTAAACACGTTTGTCCTCTTAACGTTTCAAGACATATACAAAAATTTATAATGATTGAATTCTCTTCTATCCACTGTATAATATCCGAAAATAAGCTTCAAGTTATTAAATTAACTTTAAATTTAGATGAGGAAAATTTCGAGAAATAGTGAATCCTGATATATGGCCGGTATATCAAAACACATAATTTCAAAATGAAAAAAATTAAATGACATGCAATAAGGTTACTGCTGAATAAATAATTAACACTAAAATTCAGTGGAGAAAAAGAATGCAACACGCCGTTATTTTTGTTTCTCATGAAAATCAATATCATTAGTATTAGTACATTAGAGTCATTTCTCTAATAACTTAATTTATATTTTTCAATTTTAAAACACCAATATCTATCATAAATGTTAACTTATTCAACATCTTAAGATAAAATTAGAAGAAGTATATTGAAATTTCTCAAAATTTTGAACAATAAAGCACATACATTCTGCTTTCTCAATATTACCACCAAAATATACTATAAAAAGTTAAATATTATATTATATTACTCTTCTTTGAAAAGTCTTTTTAAGCAAAACTCAGTCACTTCTATGTTACTAAAACGAAAACTATTTATTTCACTGACCTGATTCACTTTTCTATTAATTTCACTTTTTTTACTGGCAGAAATTTTTCTTTCTCTGTAATCCACATTTTGTTGTCCCTGATTTGCATCAGTAAATTTTTTCGATGTTGGTCCTTCAATTACCGTATTATTGGAATTAATTCACAATACCATTCGAAAATGAAAAAAAAAAAATTTTTTTTCTGGTGGAAGGGAGTGACTTCTTTCTTCACGGGGATAGGGGATTGACGTCTCCCATTCGAAAGTTGTTTCTTTCATTCATGGCAAACTGGCTGGCCTTTTCAGCAAAGACAGAAATATCATTGGGCCGTAAAAAACGGTTTCTTCTCGGTATCAAAAATCGCGTTTCTTCTTTTTACGTACCATTTTTAATTCCGACAACCAGACGTCTTCGGCAAAGATATGTAGAGCGCCGTCGGTGTTCAATCAAATTCTCCATATTAGTTATTACGGTCGTTGGCGTTAGTTTTTATATTAAAATTATTTTACAAAAAAGATTCGTTTTATGTTAATATTCGAAATTTACTCGCAGATAGAATCCTGCCGGCTATAATTCTGACATGTTTTAAGTCAGAATCAGACTTAGTTTTTAAAAAGGATTTTTATTCGAGGAAATCTATACAAGTTCTGACGCTGAGAGGAGAGAGAAAAAAGAACGTTACCGTGTGTTTTAAGTGGGTTAGCACATAAAATACAGATGCGGTAAGTATCGCGGATTTTATGAGTGTACTTGAAACTTAATGCTACCATTAAGGGTTATTAAATATAACGATCTGGAATTAGACATCTTTATTGGCTAGGCCATCTGTTCGGATGAAATAAATGGGTGATTAGTTTGATCAAATGAAAAAATTTGAGTTAAGTGCTAGATAGGGATTTTAATTTTTAATCTAATTTAATTATCCTTACATTTATATATATCTGCAAATATTTTGAGAAACTTAAAAATTATTATAAATTAGTAATTATGTTTTCGTGACGGAAAGTTTAACGATTAAGAAATCTTTCAAAGCACTTCATTCTCATTTAAGGAATTCCTGTTTTTTTAATATATATATATATATATATATGTGTGTGTGTGTGTATATATGTATATGTATATATATATATATGTATATGTACATATATGTATATATATATGTATATATATATATGTATATGTATATATATCCGGATATATAACGGATGTATATAATTATATATTGAAATTTTTTTTATATATTGGATTATATATATATATATATATATACAGAGAGAGAGCCTTACACAAAATGAAACGTTTTCCCTTTCAAACTTAAGTTTTTCGCATACATTTCATTCTCATTTTACAATTCACATTTCAATGACACATTTATAAGTGTAGTGTAATTTAATGCCTTTTTAAAAAGTTACAAAAATTGATTTTTTTAAATGTTCAAAATTAAAGTTTCACCAAAAAGCTTTCAACGCAGTTTTATATTTTTTGCATGTTTTTTTTTCTTTCCTCAACGGATTTTAAAGCATCAGCAAATAAGACACTTTTCAGAAATAAATTCCTGATTCATCAGGAATTTCATGAAATATAAATTGTAATATTTTAGTTTTTGATTTCTTAACTGCGATTCTGCGTCTTTGTGATCAATCCTCCAATTTATTCTAAGAATATGACATTTTCCTCGAATATTTCCAAACGTACCCTTTCACTGATTCAGTGTTCTTCGAACCTTGAAGCAAGTTTTTATTGATTTATTTATTTTTGGATTTCGATTGAAATTTCAAATTTTATTAATATCTTCTGGCAGTTAATAGCAAATAAAATTATTTGAAATTTATTATTTTAATAATTTTTCGCACAGTCGTGTGTGTGTATCAGCCTTAAAATGAAATGGATACCCAATATTTTTCCATGACCATCCCAGCTGTTCGCCCGTTCAAGTGCTGCAGCATCGGGTTTACTCCACTCGGTAGCAAGAGGCCCCACTCGGCTGAAGTCAGCGTTTCTCACACTGTGGGGTGGGGCCCCCTAGTGGACAGGATAATTCTATGAGGGGCAGCGAGCACTTTGAAAAGTTAAAAACAAATGATTATTTAAAAAAATTATTAATTTACTGAAAGTAAATAAACGAAATACATTCTGACATAATAAAAAATAATAATAATATTTACATAGATTTAATATACTTATAAGTGTATGAGTAATGCACAACGTATTTTATAATGAATCTAGCAACACTATGTTTAGAACAAGTTTAATAATTATTAATGATTTTATGAACTTTTTCATATACAAAAATTACCAATTATCTTAATAATTTGTGATGTTTATAAATAATCCCTTTACTGCTGATTAAAAGTTACGCAATTTGCTCCCCAATGCTTCCGTTTTCCACGTAGGTATTTGGGAGGGGGGGGGAAGAAAAGGAACAAAAATAGGGAAATCCTTCGCAAGTACTATCAAGGTTTTTTTTATTGCATTCCAAAGACTATAAATAGCAGTGCACAGAAAAGGTCGTACTTTGAAAAGACGTATATATACGTCCGGTGCCTTTAATGCGCCGGTCGAGCAATACGCCAGTGGCTAAAACCGTACATTTGCTTCAGCGTCCAAGTCATTGCATTGTTATTTGTATGGAGGGGAGCTCGATGAAAATTAGGATTGAACAATGGGTCGGAACTGTTGAAAGTTTGAGAAGCACTGGCTTAAGTAAAATCACTTTCTTATTTACGAACTTAGAGTGGAAATTGTAACCTTTATCATGGTATCTATCAGTACGAAAATGTACACTTCAAGCTTTTGGCTACATGTATCGTCGACTTGGGGTCTTTCTTTCGGGTCTTCAGCTGTCCCCGATCCACAAAATGTAGTTTTTAATAGGTCGCTTCAATCTCTAGATCAGTGGTTAACAAACTTTTTTAACCCATGAACCCTTTTTTATAGTCAAAACTTGCCCTCGGACCTCTTTTTATAGAAACACCCGTGGACACCCTTTTAGTCTTAACTTGTCTATGGACCCCTTTTTATAATTAAAACTTGCCCACGGACCCTTTTTATAGTCAAAACGTTCACGAACCCATTTTTATAGGCAAAACTTGCCTAAGGCCTCTCGAGTGGAAAAGCTACATAAATGCTTAATTTAAAAATTACAAATTTAAAAAAAACATTTTGTTGAAGAATTATTTATTGAAATTATAACTTTTGTTTCAAATACATAAAATTAAAAAATTAATGATTTGGATGAACTTGATGAGATTTTATGAGTGTATTTATTCCCGGCTCAATTGTTTCTGAGTAGCAACCGCAAATCCTCACAACCACTAATTTCCAGTCGGTTTCTTCTTTTCCTTTTCTTTTTGATGAGACATACAACAGTACTGAATCCATGTTCTACCAAACTGGAAGACAACTTCTGTACAATAATCCATAATACAGGATATAAAATTGGAATCTGTTTTTGTAATCAGAATGTGTAATATATTTGTTCAAACATTGGTTTAAGTCCCTCATTCGTGGATACTTGACTAAGATGCTCCTGTATTAAAATAGATTCATCAGTTTTGGAATTTGAGTTAGTCCTCGCGCAAAAGGATTCAACACCCAGTTGGAATATCGTGAATTATTGTTGTTCAGTTAAATTTTCATAAAAATAAAAATGGACGAAAATTTTTTAAAATTTTATATTTAACCTTCCCTGACACTGTTCAGAACCCCCAAATCCATTTTAATTTTCCATGGACTCCCTGAATAATATCGGGAACCCCTGGTGGTCTGTAGGGACCACTTTAGGAACCACTGCTCTAGATGAACTAACTCTTTTAACATTATACTCGCCGGTATAAATATGTCGCTGCCTCGCAGCTATCCCTCGAATCGTCAATCTAATATTGCTGGTCCCGCTGTCTCGCGGCGTTCGCTGGTATACTGCCGGTCTCCCCGTTTTCTAGCAGATTTTCACCTTTTTCGCTCTCCTCCCTATCAATAATCCATATTTCTTCCCAATATGTCTTTTTAAACTCCTTGGGAAGGTCTTTCTCACATCCCCTGCAATTTCTGGTTGGTGGAAACACGGATCTGCAACCGGCATCTTCAGTCTTAGTCCCAACCACCATTGGCTTGTAGAAAGATTCGAACCGTGCACCTTCCGTTCCAAACGCGAGTACTTTATCGATCACGCTAAAACGATCATCTTCGCGTGACTTCTAGTACTGGTTTATTTAGATACAACTACACTACTCTCCCACCAGTGAGGTGGATTGGCGAACGATTTTTTTGTTCGTTTGTTATGCAAAGCGTGTTTTTATTTATTTATTTTCTTTTTCTCTCTCCCTCTTCTTATTTATTATTATTTTTATATATTTGTGGCGGTGTGATATCTATATGAACTAGTACCAACATCATGCGAAGACGATCGTTTTAGCGTGATCGGTTAAGTACTCGCATTTTCGTTCGGAACGGAATGTACCCAGAACGAAACTTCCTTCCTGCATTGGTGACCCTGGCCGTGATATGAACCTCACCCTTCGCGAGCCGCAGTCGTGGCGCAATCTATCCACCTCACAAGCAACCAAACCGTCAAACATTGACGCAAATAAGCCGTTACTTCTCATAGCCGTCTCACACGAATGACACAATTCTCAAGCCGTCACGCGAGAATGGGGCAACGCACCAAGTGACGCAACTACTTACATGCTCGCCACGAATATGGTATCGTTCGTTCACCTATTCGTCGAAACATTGGCAGGGGAGTGAGGGGCGGTGTGATATCTATATGAACTAGTACCAACATCACGCGAAGACGATCGCTTTGGCGTGGATGGCGCTATGACAGTTCAGAAAGTTGCGTTTTCTTACTTCAGTCACGAGTCACCAATGTAGGAAGATTCGAACCGGGCACTTTCCGTTCCAAACGCGAGTATTTTATCGATTACGCGAAACCGATCGTCTTCGCGTGATGTCTAGTACTGGTTTATATTTAGATACCACCTCAGGTTCTTCCGGGACAAAAGCCTGTATGGACTGTGATCCTCTTGTCGCCATCTATGGAAAACCATATGAAGGTCTATAAATCGATTTGTCATTTCGAATTCACCGAGAATACAATCTTTGGCATTTCTTCCTCACAGTAGCCGACACTCCCTTCCACACATAAGTAGCACGACCACATGTTAGAGGGAACGGAAAAATGGATCGCCGTAGAAACAGGAGTGTGCCAACCGTAGTTCGTATTGAAGCGATGACGCGACTTTTCGGCTCATGTCGTGAGAGAAGAAAAAAAATGCTTTTTTCTAATATAGGTAATTAATATAAGGTAACTAACAGCAGTCTAAGAACCGAGCTCACAATATGTTTAAGAAAGATTAAAAGATATGCATTAGCAAAAAGAAAACACTTTTAAATTTTATTTCTATTATATATCAAAATCCTAAAAATCAAAATTTATTTTTCTGTCCCTCTTAATTTTATTTAGTTTCGGAAAATTGTTTATTAGGGGATATTACTTCCAATAAAACTGCTTTATACAGCTTTATTAATTTTGAAAATAATTTTCATTTTGTCTTCATAGCACGCCACTATGAAACTAACTCGCCCCAACTGATTGAATTCCCACTGCACTAGAAGCAATCTGAGGGTTATTTGACGGTGTACCGTGTAGTATAAAAGATGGTACCTAATCCGTTTCTCATTCTTTTATCCATTCCCTGTCGACTCCCCCGATAAAAATATAATGTGTTTCCACGAAGATTTTCAAAAGTATAAGTATGTATGTATATATATACATATTTATATGCAAACATGTGCGATTCGCTACCAGACCCACAAACTTGCAGGGGTACAGAGATGACTCAGAATCACATAGGAACGCAGGGGCGCAAAGAAGCAGAATCACCAATACATTAATGGGATAGAAAACATTGTATTGAAAAGTTGTACTGCAACAGGTGTTCGAAACTACAACCAGAAGCCTGACAGCGGCGCTGCCCTACGTTCCGGAAGATCCTTTTTGGAGACTACCTCATGAGACGGTGGGGCATATCTGATCTTCTAGCAACGTTGGGGTGAGCACATAGTCCTGTCGGATTCTAATCTCCTATCCTGGACTGTGACGAGTAATACCATTGCCCATTTTTAAAAGGAATTAAATTAAAAAGGAATTTAATATATATAAATCATTAATATGGAAAAATTTAATGGGAATAACATTTAATAATTAGAATAAAATAAAAATAAAAAGCTCTTTTAAGAGCTCGAAAATCTGAATTCAAGAGGCCCCAAAGTGGGCGGAGTTAAACTGGCCAATCGGGGTGCAGCAAAGAAACAAGATCAGAAAGTGCGGGATCTGCCCTAACTTCTTGACACAGCACATGTTCCTATCGTCGTTGCGCCGCTCCATGGGGTACTAGCATGACGTCCTCAATCTAACCTTTGGACAGCGATCGATAGGTCATTCACCTCACCTATCATGCAATGACTTCACATGATGTGCGAGAGGGCCGTTTCTTTAGTTATAGCTGCCGGGAGGATACGTGACGTGCCAGAACTCAAGAAATTCCATTCAGGCCAGGTTGTAATTTCGAACAACCACCTTTCAATACATTTTTTTGTCCCATTGACGTGTTTCTGTTCTTTTTTTCTGCACCATAGCTCGCCACTGCGGCATTTGCGACCCCGCATTCCCATGGGCGTCTCCTTAACCCCTACAAGTATGTCGGCGGGGTAGCGAACCACCTTGTATGTATAATACTAAACATTTTATTTCCCGATATCCTTAAATGCTATTTTAGAGAGATGAACTTGTAATATTTGTTTCATTGGGCCTTAGAAAATTTATTTATTTTATTATTGGTACAATTATTGATTGCAAGTTTTGAACCTCAGCTGAATGACGAGGTAATATTCCACTCTCTACACTTCCACATCTCGCCAATGTGAAGTCTTTCAGCCTTGATAAATGTAATGTGTATCAGCCTCTCTACACAAAGAATCTTTCGTGGCTTCTATAACTCGACCTCTTCACGAACCGATTGGAAACTGCGCTTTATTTTTCGGTTCAAATTCGTATAGAACATTTTTTAACAATGATGTATTTCACAATTTTTTTCTTGTATTAAAATTTATCTTAAAAAACATTCTTTAAAAAAAAAATTAAAATTACCTGAGCCTTTATTATTACTCTAGAACAAAATAGCCACAGAGGAATGACTGATGTCAAAAATACTTTCTTGTTTTCTCTAATGTTAAAATGGAATTAGTTACCTTTGAAGTATTCTTAACAATCTCATTATTGTGAAGAGAAAAACAACCATTTCCTCAAAACGCACAAAATAATTTTCAAACAATGCATGTAATAAGTTATAAAAATAATGAGTCATAAATAAGGTTATCGTAGTCGGTCCTCTTTTGAAAGAAGCCGCTAAATTTGGAAAGAAAGTTCGTAATGTGTAAAGTTCGTTTTAAATAGAGATTCATCTTTCAATATAAAGATTGTTTTTTTTTCATGTATAGAAGTTTAAGTTGGCATTACTTTCCAAGATGGTGACCAATTTAACCGCTGTCAAGTGACTTATTCTCAGTTTGGTTTGGCAATTCATCAAAACGATCATCAAGCAAGGCGTAGATTCGTCGAATGGGCCCAAAACGAGATTGCCGTTGTTCCCCATTTTCATAAGCGAATTTTGTTTAGCGATGAAGCGCACTTCTGGTTGAATGGCTACGTCAACAAACCAAACTGCCACATTTGGAGTGAAGCTAATCCACAAGTGTATGTCGAAACACCGTTACATCCAGAAAAACTGACTGTTTGGTGCGCTTTATGGGCTGGTGGAATCATTGGTCCGTACTTCTTCAAAAACGATGAAGGCCACAACGTTACAGTCAATGGTGATCGGTATAGAGCCATGATTACTAACTTTTTCATTCCTGAATTGAACAATCATGATGTCCAGGAGCTGTGGTTCCAACAAGAAGGCGTAACATGTCACACAGCTCGTGCCACAATCGATTTTTTGAAAGACTCGTTTGGCGACCGCCTAATTTCACATTTTGGACCTGTGAATTGGCCTCCAAGATCTTGTGATTTAATACCGCTAGACTATTTTCTGTGGGGCTATGTAAAGTCATTGGTCTATGCGGATAAGCCACAAACGCTTGATCATTTGGAAGACAACATTCGCCGTGTTATTGCCGATATACGGCCACAAATGTTGGAAAAAGTCATCGAAAATTGGACGTCTAGATTGGACTACATCCGAGCCAGCCGTGGCAGTCATATGCCAGAAATCATATTTAAAATGTAATGCCACAACATTATCTTTCGAATAAAAAAAAATTCATGTCAATCGAATAATACATCGTTGTTTTATTGCAATTTAAAATTCCATACCTCTAAAAAAATACCCTTTATTTTATAAACCACATAAAACAAATTTTAACACACGCTTTTTATGTAAATTATTCTTTTTATTTTACCCATCAAAAAAAATCTACAAGTTAAACAAAAGCAAACATGTCCAGGAATATGTATTTTAAACTTTAAAATTTTATTTTTATATTAAAACTAATGAATTTTTTAATGATATTTTTCTATTTTAAGCCCATGAGTAATTTTAAACATATATTATTTGTAACCAGTAATTTTAAGCATACACTACCACATGCGTCCTTAAATTTAATTACTGATAAAATCGGTTAATTTGTGTTTTTTATTTGTGTGTGTGTGTGTGAAAAATTACGCAAATTTTATCGCTCTAGGTGAGTCTAGTTCAAGGTCATTGATCACCATAAAATGTGCTAAAAAAAGAGATTAATTTGAAAAATATCCTGAGATATTTTTAAAATATTGAGGGGAAAAAATCGAATTACAAGAGAAAAAGTTCGTTAAATAGAAAATGCACTTCGCTATTAGAGGGCTCTTTTACGAAGAAAATTGTAAAATGTTCGTAATTTCAGGAAAAAGTTCGAAAAATAGTAGTTCGTTACATGGTGGTCCGCGCGTGACTGTATTTAATTACTTCACCAATTCCCCCATAATTTGCATTGTATTCACGTTGATAAATCTTACTAAGATATTAAGTAAACTGGGGGGTGCTCAAAGAATTTCGGGTATAGGCTAAGACTCAACCTTTTTTTCTGCTGGGCCGCATACATATGTCAGCTATTTCACGCGAGCCGCAACATGAGGATAAATGGGGAAGGGGGGGAGGAGAAATACTTAAAAAGAACATAACATTGGAAATTTAAATGTGGAAAATTGATCAAAATATTATAACCCCTGTTTTACTTTTTTTAATTATTATTTTTTATTTTTGTCACTAAATTAGAAGCATTCAAGAAACACTCCTTCACAATTTCTGCATCAGTAAATGGTTTCATATGATCACCAATAATATAAAAAACTTCATAGGATGTCTTTGTTACCGCTGTGATATTACCACTGACAAAATGCTTCTTTGCTGTTGCAAAGATTATTCCGAGAAATCCTATTTATCACCTTCCTATTATCCTTCAAGGAAAAAATGTCATTGAATGATTCCCGTTTATGGGTATTTTTTAAATACAGCACTTTCGTAACAAATCAAACAATTACTGATCCCTGTTTGTTTTCCCTATAAAATAATCAGCTTCCCAATCGTCTAGAAACGACTTATTTTTTTCGAATATTTTTCGCTTGCTAGATACGAAAGATAGCTAAAAATTCATTCCACCCATAAAATGGTCGCTACTTCCCACTCACCGTAACCGTTCCAAATAGGAAAAGAACATCAATTCGTGCCCGTACGACGTCCCCAGCAGTATTGATTGCTTGACCCCATTTTTAATACAATGTCCTGACCGGGTCACTTCGAAAGGCCGCAGGTGGAGTATCGCTGGGACCAACTAATGAAATTTGTGTTATAAAATGTAATAAAAATGAAAAAGTGGTATATTACGTCAATTCTTTTATACTGTGATTTATAAAGTTGCGATACTGTGTGTGTGTGTTTATTTTTCTCCAATTATCTTTTTAAAAAAGTGCAGATTTAATAGTTTCATGCATATTTTTAGGACAGATTCTATTTCCATTTTAGATTTTTACACATGCAAAAGTCTTAAAATTAGTTTTTATGTAAATTTTCAAAACTGCATTTTGTAAATCCAAAAGGTGCTGAAATTTTCTTTAATGGATAGACGACCTTTTAAATATACATAGCGAATTCTTTTTCGCATTTTGAAATTGCAAATTTCTATACTGCTTTAAAATCTGCACAGGGCATATATAGGAACCATAAGTACAATTCACATTGGGCTCATATTCCTCAAGTTTTCCCATCACTGATGTAGATCATAAACACGTTTTTTAAGATAAATAAATAATTTCCTCATAAGTAAATCAAATAACAATGTGAACATTACAGATTTAATAGTTTCATGCATATTTTTAGGACAGATTCTATTTCCATTTTAGATTTTTACACATGCAAAAGTCTTAAAATTAGTTTTTATGTAAATTTTCAAAACTGCATTTTGTAAATCCAAAAGGTGCTGAAATTTTCTTTAATGGATAGACGACCTTTTAAATATACATAAGCGAATTCTTTTTCGCATTTTGAAATTGCAAATTTCTATACTGCTTTAAAATCTGCACAGGGCATATATAGGAACCATAAGTACAATTCACATTGGGCTCATATTCCTCAAGTTTTCCCATCACTGATGTAGATCATAAACACGTTTTTTAAGATAAATAAATAATTTCCTCATAAGTAAATCAAATAACAATGTGAACATTACAGATTTAATAGTTTCATGCATATTTTTAGGACAGATTCTATTTCCATTTTAGATTTTTACACATGCAAAAGTCTTAAAATTAGTTTTATGTAAATTTTCAAAACTGCATTTTGTAAATCAAAAGGTGCTGAAATTTTCTTTAATGGATAGACGACCTTTTAAATATACATAAGCGAATTCTTTTTCGCATTTTGAAATTGCAAATTTCTATACTGCTTTAAAATCTGCACAGGGCATATATAGGAACCATAAGTATAATTCACATTGGGCTCATATTCCTCAAGTTTTCCCATCACTGATGTAGATCATAAACACGTTTTTTAAGATAAATAATTTCCTCATAAGTAAATCAAATAACAATGTGAACATTACAGAATTTGATTATTTCCTTCTTAAAAATCTATACATTTTCTTTTTCGCATAATACTCCTGCAGAAAATAAATAAGACTAATTTCCATCAAAAATATATTCTATAAGTTTGATGTACATATAAGTCTTATTTTGTTAAATAACAATCCTGAAAAGAAGCCACTGATTTTTTCTAGACTTGGTTAAAAACCACACAAGGACGAATTGAGTGAATGTTGCTATCCCTCTGCAACTTTTCTAAAAGAAAAACATAAAGTTTTCAATACATTATGTGTTTAAAAGTTGTGTGTGCAAGGAACTTTAAAAATTTTGTATAATAACTGTTAAAGATAAACATTGGTTCTATCCATATGCAAATAAGCACAACAAACTCTTTTATTAAAGATTTATATTAGACAGTCCAACACACAAATATTGTTTACATATGAAAGTAAGATTACTTATCATTCTCAGGTATATTGCATTTAATACATTTTCTTTTAAATCATTTTGTAAAGATTTCCACTAAGAAAAGTATGTAAGTGTGAATAAAATTTCATGGCATAGTTTTTATATACATAAAATTACTAATATTTCATTAAAAAAAAAGGTGAATTAACCTTATTTAAGATTACTCTTGCTGCATCAACTGTAATATAAAATTCTGTAATTTTCTCTTATTATTTGAGTCATTAGCCACAAAACAGTGTAAATCTCAAGGCATATCAATGATTGAAAAACTTGGATTGGATGGTCGATATTAAAATTTTAAGTTGGAGTGCGATATTAATTATTTATAACAGATGTATATGTATAACCACACAGTAAAATAGAGATATCCAATTTAGAAGTTGACAACAACAGCGATCGTAATTCCTGTGCACCCTTAAGAGGAATTCAATTGTTTGGGTTCTTTTGAATTTCACTATAGACTAGTTTTCCGGATTATAATAGATTGCAGAAAATTTTTTTTATAACTTCATTATGAAATAGCTTTATACTCAATGAAACTTCTACTATGAATCACAAACAAAATTCTTTTGAATTGCGTTTCCTTGCTATGAATAGAAAGTTTTAACAGCAAAAAAAAAGTTCATTCATTTTTATACTAAAAAAATTCCAGCGGTTTTCATAGCTTAAATTGTAAAATAATTGTTTAACACAAAATACCTGTGCAAAAAGTTTTTGTCATATACATTTATAAAGGTTGAGGGTTTCTTACTGAATTCCTTTAATATTTGGCATTGAAGAATTACATCAACATGGAAACAGATTAGTATATACAAAAAGAAATGTCTTACATTCTTGGCATATTTTAAGGGTGCCAGGCCAAATTTAAAGCATGCACATACCATATTTACTCGAATCTATGCTGCACCCCTAATTCTCAACAAGTTTTGTGAAAAAAATGAAAAATAGTTTATTGATATCCATTTTTACAAAAACTAAAATAAATTCAAAACAAACTCTAATAAGAAGTGTTATTTTAGCTGTGTTATAAACCTTTAAATACATAGATCAGTGATTCCCAAAGGGATCTATATGGACCCCCAGGGGTCTATGACGATCTGCAAGGGGTCCACGTTAGCAAAAAAATAATTTAGGGGGTCTATGATAGCCTGAACCAAATCATGACTTTAATTTTAAAAGAAAATTTAATCGAATGTAAACTAGATTTACCTATTTAACAGCTTTATTTACTAAAGTTACTGGGGTTAATTTGCAGTTACAAGGCAACAGCATAAATTTTATTAAAAAGGACCATCATTGCAGTGTTTCTTGTCAGAATCACAAGCTAAGGGAGTATAGAACTGAATGTCGCAAAATTTTAAGTTTTTCAATTTGTCACACTCTGCCAGAAAAATGACTTTTTAACCTATGTTCAATACTTAAATGCCCTTTATTCAGGTTTTGAAACTAGGTTTGCGAATGCTTTGACTATTGTAATATCACAGTATATATATATATATATATAAATGAGAATTCATGTTGTCACATTAAAATTTTTTTTAAAATGTCTAATTTTAATATATTTAATGGAGATTTTAAAATAAAGTTTACAAACGTTAGCAATTATGGCTTTAAAAATATATACCTGTTATTTATCCCAAATTATGGAACATCTTAAGAAAGTTTTTAATTGCTTTTTTTAGAGAGAAGTTTCAGCGTGGTTACCAATTACCAAAATAAAAACAGAAAGAAAATACGATTAAATACTACTAACCCAGGAGATTTAGGGTTAAACCTGAAGAGACTAAAGCAAAATGTTGAAAATTTGTTATTGAAACACAGATTCATTTAGCCCATTAAAAACATTTGATTGTTCCTCATTTTATGTAACAATTTTATACATTAAATTTTAATTTAATCAATTCACATGTGTTTTTTAAAATTTTAAACACACTACTCTACTACAGTTAGAAACATAAAACTTTTAAAATAAGTAGTGCTATATCATTTGTCTAAAAATATTTAAGTTATAAATTTGCAAAAATTAAATATTAGGTAAGTAGGGGTCAACACAAAACCGAAAAACATCGCAAGGAGTCTACACGACGAAAAAGTTTGGGAACCTCTGACATAGATGAAACTGCCCCATCTAACATGTTTTTTTATTCCATTCTAAGCTGCACCAAAAGCATTAATATTGGGGGGAAAGTGAGGTTTAGATTGGAAAGGATCATTGCAGTGATAATAAATGCGATTTTACCAAGAAGATTAACTATAATGTACATAAAAATTATATATTTGTTGTAGAATGAAGTACTAATTTTTAGCAAAATGCTATTAAAGTGTAAATAAACATGAATTTTAATTATATACAAATGGAATGGTTATATTATACATTAAAAAAAATTTTTTTTTAGCATCTTCAATCTTTGAGGATACAGTCACATTGTAGCAATTTTTTAATCCAACTTAATCATTTGCTTAAGCAAGACTTCTACAATGCACTAAGACATGCTTTAGGAAGCATTACATCATCCAAGTGAATAAAAAAAAAAGATTTCTTTTAAACATTAAGTAACTTTTTGATTAGAATTTATATTTGAGAACTAGAATCCCAACAAGCATACTGAAAGAATGAGAATGTTGTAAAGTTATCGATACACTGTCTTCCTTTCTTAAAATATAGTTTTGGAAAATTATAATTTATGAACTTGAATAAGTTAAAAGTTTCTTTAAGATTGAGTCCAAATATGAGATACAACTTTGGTGTTTTTTAAATAAGCACTTTTATTTTTTTGTTCTAGGCATGAATAAAACAAAAGTATTTTGAGTAACAAAGTTCTAATGTCATATAAACATAGAAAAACAGTCTACACAAGAACAGAGAACAAATTTTACAGCATTTTGTAACATGTTAACACAGAAATTGCATCTTTTGAAAACTATCTACAAAATGCATTTATGTACAATTCTACACAACAATAAGTATTACAGCATTTCATAGCTCTACTAGGTGAAGGAAGTTATGTTTTAATAAAACACAAGGAAGGAAAGTATAAAACTAATTTCAGAATATTCTTTAAAACTTTGGAAATCCTTACTTTAAATCCAAAAAGTAAGCGAGATTAATTTACAAGTTAAATGAAAAGCATTTTTCTTTTCAATTTTAATAATAAAAACAATACTTCACAAAATTACTTAATAAATGATACCACTTATATACTTAACATAGAATAAGATTTTAAAGTAACTTTAGCTTGTGTGTGTGAAAATTAAAAATTTTGAGCATCATGTATTAAACAAATTTAATGTCCTTCATTTTATAGATTAATACTTCATGCAATTTAAATTAATCACATTGAAATGCTGTTCTACTTTTAAGTAGTTTCAATTACAATTTAAATGGTCAGATATGTCTTGAATAAATAAGTTTTTGTAAAATTCAAAATGGTTTTATTTTTAAATATTAGTGTTCTACAAACACTGAATCTATTATGAACACAAGTTAGTTAAGAGTCCACAATGTCAGCCAGATCTAGCTAGAAATGAAGAAAGGGCCATGCAAAGCCTATCACAAAAGAAATAAATAAAAGATGACATGAAGAGGAATGATGATGCAGAACACATTTACAGGTGATGCGCACTATATACACTACAGATCAAGTCACATGTCGTTAGTGCATCTTCTGCTTTTTCAGAGCTTCAATGTCCTGCAAAACAAAAACAAAATTGCAATCAGTTTAATACTCTTCAAACAAGTAATATAAAACAAAATTTTTTTTAAGTCAATTCCTACTTAGATCAAAGAAATTTTTTATTTTAGTTACTTTTTATTAAATAGTTACAATTAATATAAATATGTATACATAGGACAGAATCAAAACATTAAGTGGTCATTCATTTTTATTCATTATTATTAAAGTATCGTATTTTCATCCAAAACAATTGTGTCTATAAAATTTCAGTTCAACTGAATGCTTTAACAAGTGAGAAAAAAAACCTTTTCAAGTTTTGACACAAGTCACCAAAAAGGATGCCAACGTGGCTGTATTTGTAATTCTTTAAATAATTAGTTTTAATCAATTAATTTTTGTTAATTATAATTAAATTCTTGAATTGTCATCCAAAATAATCATGTATATAAAATTTCAGCTCAATTGAGGGCTTTAAAATGTATTTTATTAACGATTGAAAATTCCACCAAGATAAATAAATAAATAAATAGAGAGTGTGAGCTAATAGTAAGAATTTAAAAACAAAACTTTAAGTCTTTGAAATATTCTTATGTCTTCAAATTTAAAAATGAAAAAATTCCTTGGTTGAAATAATTCAAAACTTAATAAATTGAATTTTTTAAACTAAAAACTTTTTTTGCATAGAAATGTCACAAAGTTTACACGTATAAGGAATTAACTTCAAAATATCTGAATCTTGATGAATAATTTAACACTATATTTTAATGAATTTAAGGCATTTCTGATATTAAATTCAATTAAAACTATTCCATTTAAAGTTATTCAATTATTCAGTTTTGTATAAAATTATTCAAAAAAAAAAGTGTAAGTGTAAATATTTAACATCATTTTACATTAGGTAATTTAACTTTGAAATAAGATGCTTACTGAAATCAAGAATTCCTTGAGCTGTCGATATGCTTCTTCGAGGTCATCATTCACCACAATAAGATCAAAATTTCCTGGAGTTTCTCCTGAAAGAAAAGGAAAATTTATGTTAAAAATTTTTACATTAATATAATTCTATTTTTAATTACAAAAATTAGATAAAAGCTTATTTTTTTATAAGTGAAATTCCTCTCCAAATTAATAACATTCTAGAAGAATATTCCTTTTATATTCTTAACAGAGCACATATGTGAATAAAAATATTTGAAGGTATAGTTGGTAGTTTTAAATTTTTATGGTGCAGTTTGTTACAAATATAATTATATCAAAAGTTTTATATTAGAATTTATTTTTAAAGATTAATTAGAAATACTTGAACAATGAGTAATACTTTAAAAACATTAGTTTTTTTGAACATGTAAGATTCAAAAATTTAATTCCACAAGAATAAAACAAATATAAAGGACAGTTACATATTTCTATATATTACACAGAAAGTTATTTATATTAATCTACAATACTTTTATATGAACTTTAAGTACATCATACACAACTTACCATAAACTAGTTCTTCTCTTGCTCTAGCCAATCTCTTTTGAAGACTTTCTTCAGATTCAGTGTTTCTGTTCCTCAGACGTTTTTCCTGTAAAAGGAAGGAGTAATTAATAAAAAGATGATTTTACAAAACAATTACTCAGTACTTGATTCATTCTAATTATCAACTACAATTCTAAACTGATTAAGAACTATTTAAGTTTTATTTAGTAACATAAAAATTGAGGCTTTCTTTATGAAATGTAAATGCTAAAAATGCTTTTATTTATTATTTTATTTTCTGTTACGTTTTCATGCAGTGTTAATTATACGTTAATGAAAAAGGGTAATGTGCGAAGCGGCAAACTTACCAAAACCTCAATACTGGGTGTTTTGACAAAGATAAATTTTGGATTCAAGTTGGTTTTTCTCAAGTTTTTTACTCCAATCATTTCAACATCCAAAATGCACAACTTCCCATTGTTTTGGATCTGTTTTACTGCATTTTTCCTAAAATCAAGAATAAAGTTTGAGCTGTAGATACAGAAACTTATAAGAATACAAGTTAAATGCAGAAAAATATTTAGCCATAAAATCAATAGAATATGTACTTACGAAGTGCCATAGATGTTTCCTGAGAACTCAGCATGTTCCAAAAATTCATCATCTGCTATGGCTTCTTCCATTTCTTCTCGACTAACAAAGTGATAATCTGTTGAAATAAAACAAACATTTAGCTTGCAATTTAATGCAAATTGTCAAAATTCTACAGCAAAACAAATTAAAAGCATGCAGGATGAATTAATCATACTGCAGAAGAATAAAAAGAGATCCTAACATTTATTATTTCAACTAAAAAAACATTTATTGAAATATATAGATTTTACATAACTATTTAAAAAATAGCAGAGATTTATATTTATTTTAATTACATAATACAAATAATAGTTACCTTTTCCATCTACTTCATTTGGTCTGGGTTTTCTTGTGGTATCTAATAAAAGAAAGAAAAGATACATTACTTATAAGTACAACAGAAATTAAAGTACTTGAATAAAAATTAGATAAAAATATATAATTTATTCAAAATATTAACGCTTACGAGAACATAATATAAACACTTACGAGAAATGCTGAATTCAATGTAGTCTCTGTACTCTTCCAATAAACGTTTCAGTAAAGTAGACTTCCCACTGCCTGAAGGTCCACAAACAGCAATTGGACGTGGAAGGCTTTCACTCTTTTTCTCGCTCTTCCATTTAATATTTTCTGCAAGAAAATTACCAATTAATTACAATATATATAACATAATAAATAAATAAAAGGAATTTGAATTCATTCCTAAATATTGATGCCTCCCTATTATATCAAGCCAATTTGTAACTTAATAGTTTAAAATGTCATTATGAAATAAAATTAAATAATTTCCTTTCAACCAAAAAAAAAATGGATTTGTTAAAACATTTGATTATAAGAAGCATTAGTTATATAAAGTTTTTCATGATTAACATTTAATAATTACTTCCATCATTTTACAATTCTTTTTTGAGTTTATAAAATAAACGATTCTTAACAGTTTCATTCGTTATGTGTAAATACAATCTCAGTAACAGATTTCTCATACCTAACAAAGGGCTTCGAAGGAATTTTGATACAGGGCCCACTCAGAACTAGCTACGCCAGTGTGTGATTAATATTTCAAATTACTGAACGAAAAACTTGTAATCGGAAATTTCTAAAATAAGATATTGTTCCTTCAATGGAATGTATCACAATAGTGTTGTAACAATTAAAAAACAACCAGAATAGCGATCACTCTAAGGTAAGTTAATAATTTACAATCGCATAATTCCACTTTTTATAATTGACAAATAAACAGCATTCTGTCTACTGCTGCCATCTATGTTTTTTAGATAAGATACTGATACATCATATCAGGTAAAAAGATTAATTTACAACAAAATTTTGAGACGAGATAATAAATTTCATTCAGTTTAACAAATCAAAAAGTAATCTCTAACACAATTACCTGCTTTCAAACTCGAAATGCCATTTTGATAAGGCTTAGTAATTACGGAATTAGCAACGTCCATATTAGATTTATATAAACAAAATTTAATTGAAGAAAACGGGATATTTCGGTTGTAGTACAACCGTAAAAATGCAGCAGAGCTCGAAGTTAATCTGCTGAAAGAAGAGAAGCTCATACAAAACTTGAAAATTATACACGGCAGTAAAATCGTCACACCTATAGACTACAGGCAACGTGGAACAACAATGAAAGGGTTGTTTACCTTTGCATGAAAATGGAGATTGAAGTTGTAGTATTGAATCAAAGAGGAAGGGGAAATCATAATACTTTGTTTTATATATAATTGTTAATTATTTTCTATTGTTTTTAAACATTTTTGAACAGATAAGTCTGTAATTTTGAAGTTAATTTTATTATAAAAAATAAATATTTTAAATTACACTGAATAAATATAAAAACGCGAGTATAAGGTAACGAATAATTTCAATTAAAGTTATTATCCATAAATATTAATCTTGAAATGATATTGAGATGCAGAACCTTTTATAATACATATTTAAGGGAATTACTTTAAACTATAAATTAAATTATATCACAATACCCTGAATTTCAACAGGGAATTACTTTAAACTATAAATTAAATTATATCACAATACCCTGAATTTCAACAAGCTTTATAGCAAAGTACTATTGGGATTTTTGAATATTTTGAGCCAACTCAAAAGGTAACAAATATATATAATTTGTTGAATTTTTATGCTTGGAATTTCAATTTTTCCTTCATCGACACAGATTGAAAACTACGTATCAAGGATTTCTTAAGTATTTAGAAAATTCAATTAACGTTATGTGATATATACAAGGTAGCAAATATTAAACATCCCGCACACATTAAAATTAGTAAGAATAATTTGACACAAATGCATGAAAAACTGAATGGAAAAGGATTTTAGTGATTTAAATTCTCCCCTTTTTTTTTTAAGACAGTATCGATTGTTTCCGAAGATTATTTTACCTTGTCTGAATATTAAAATAAAGAACAGCATGGGAATGCTTTCACTCTAAACTTAATTTTATAATTTATTTTATTAATTTTCACAAATGTTGAAAGCAATTTTAAATAAAATAGTTTAAAATCAACAATGACACAGTATACATTTTTCAAAATCTTATTCATTTCAAATAAGAGTTATTTAAAGTTTATTTGAAAGAAAACTTACATTTTGTATATTTATGCTATCTCTCTTGTGTGGTTATGATAGGGGTATTCTGATTTTTTGTGATCAGTGTGAAAAGGCAAGAAAAGTAATTAAAATTTAACTATTGTTATTATATCATATTAAATACCTAAAATTTGTTTAATATATTATAATAATCCATTTTTAAATGCCAATGTTCAATTCATGTTTTTCTTAATCGTTTATAAGAAATTCATCTGAATGTAATAAACATAACAAATGATCATTTTAAATTTAATTTTACTCACTTGAAAGACAGAGATCAGAATTACAATTTAAAATAAAAGATAATCAAGCCTACCCAAGGAGGGATTAAAAATATTTTAACTCATTACTCATTTCAAAGAAGCTTTCCTTTAAAAGAGTTAACAAAGAGAAATCACTTCCCTCACCAAAATTTTTAAAGTGATTCTAAGCAAAAGGATATTCTTACCAATGGTCCATTCATTACGGGGATACCGACACTTCCATGGAAAGTCGGGCAGGTACACGCCGTTGACGGGAATAGCATGCAAAAGGGAATCCATCCTCTTTGTTCGAAGACGTGGAACGGAAAGATCGGTTCTCAACGAGAGGTCTGTAAATACAGTGTATACCAAATGGAGGTTGGTTCCCATATTTATCGGAGGTAGCCTACTGATTAGGTCTCCCCAAGAAGGAGCGAGCACGTCCCGTTCACGTGCAAGGGACTTGGGGGCGGGGATAACGTCTTGCCTCGTGATTAGTCGCTTTGGGGAAGGGTGCTTTGAGACGCGTTACGTTTGCGATCTGATAAGATAACATAAATAGCGAATCTGTTCCTTCATCTTTCGGCTGGTCACGGGACTCATCAATCGAGCAGTGGGAACCAAGTCCCATGCGATAAGGGTTATCCTTCTCTTATCCTAAACTATTTATGGAAGCAAATAAACATTCTGGGTTTTATTTCACATTTGACCCAATTTGTTACATTCAATTAGACTGTTGTGGTTGATGGTGACCAGAAAAGCACGATGTCAGCACACCATCAACGTGGACTCATCGTGACAGACTGCTGCTTCCACGAACACGCATCCTCCTTCAAGTTCATCCCCCCTTCTATTTTGTCCACACGGTGCAATGAGAATATTTTTCTAAACTCGTAGATTCTGCAACGAGTTTCCTTTTCTACGTTGTTAGCACGGGAGGATGCACTTTTGCGTTCCAAACATAACATTACATCTCGTATAATTCTTACCCAACTATAAATAAATTCCCTGCTTGTTTTATGAAATCGGTTTATAAATCCGAGTTCTTTAGATATATAAACTAAACTCAGTGGCGCAACAGCCCATGAGGGACAAGGTCTACTGTGCCCATCTCAGTATAAGGGACCATAGGGCGCTGAAGTGCATGAGCATATGTCCCAATCAGGTGGTCAGACAGAAGTGAAACCCCCTGTCTATAGATGTATATTATATATGAAATAACTGTTAAACTTTTCAAAGTCCATTATTTTTTCGATATAAAAAGAGTTAATATTATTTATATTTATTTGGTCTTAAAAAAAGACTGGAAGATGCGCAACAAATGTGTGTAAAAGTTAAACTGTTTATAATTTCGATTATTAGCAAGTTAATTTTTGTCACTTTTTTACAACTTTCTCCCAAATTAAAATTACATTTTTTGAGGTATGCTTATACTATATCTTGGTAACATAAATGATTTGATTTGATTTTTATTAATACTCACTTAGAAACTAGTTATGGAAATGAAATTGAAGTAGCTTCATCTCTTATATTGGTGGAATGTTTAAAGCCCAAAGTTATGGGTTAAAAGTATGGGTATGATCAACATGGTATGACTCTCTCCAGGTATGTTTTATATCAGGGGTGTCCAACCCGCGACCCGCATGTGAATCGCCTTGAATAATTTTGCGGCCCGCGAGATCCTTTACAACTTTACAAAATTCGACTATTTGGCATAATATTTTTTGTTTAAAGAGTTTTTATTTTTTATTTTATTTATTTATTTTTTTGTAAAAAATAAATCCCATAACTGTTATTATTTTATCACGTTGCTTCTGTTACTGCGAATCTCTTTTTTTTTTTCTCTAAATTGAAATTTATCAAACATAAATCGTGCTCAAACATAACGCACGAAAATCTGCAACATCAATTACGATACGCAAATACATATGCATTGAGATCGACTTGCAAAAACTAAGTGAAAGAGTTGAGAAACAGATATCTCACTAATTAAATAAATTAAACATTATTTGATCATTTCATTATTATTATTATACTATCTATGTTTGTGTACATGAAAAACAACGAAAAGAATAATAATATATCAGTCTGTTTTAAAGTTTCACTCCAACAAATGTTTGTAATGGATCTAAATCCAATATATATATATATATATATATATATATATATATATATATATATATATATATATATATATATATATATATATATATATATATGTGGTCCGCGGTATTGTAAAGTTCTTCCGAAGTAGCCCACGAGGTCATTTGGGTTGGCCACCCGTTTTACATTAATATTGAAACTCGTTAAACTTGTTAAACGTATTCCAAAATATTTTTTGTTAGGTGACAAATGTCAGTTAAAATCCGAATGAATCCAAAGATTTTGAAATAAATATAACTGAAATACTTTAAAAAGCACTAAATTTTGATCAACTACATTTCGATATTTGAAGGCAATTTTTTTAAAAAAAATTTCAACCATATCAAAGTTTGTTAGAAATTAAGAGATGTATTATTATAATTACTACTGGAATATCTTTTCTGCTGGTTGTAACGGAATTTGTTTCACTCACAAAATGGAATAACTCAATAAATGTTCTGCATATTTTTTGTTTAAAATTTGTGTTTAAATTTTGAGAATTAAATACGAGAAATTGCTAAGAGAAACAACGAATTGTATCAACAAAGAGATTGGATAAAATATTTTAATTTCAGAATGAAGATATTTGTCAGATGAATATTTTTCGAGGTTATATACTTGCTTTATATTTTTTTGTAATTCTCTTATGAATATTTTTGAATTCTTCTCCTTAAAGCTTTGTATCATTAAAAAATAAAAAATACTGATCAGCTGCCATATAAATTCAGTGTCAAAGAGTTTTATCAACCTTGACTGTCGGAAATAATCCATAAATGTATGGGAAATCAACCCTTCCAACACTCTACCATGAAATGAATACAATTTTACTGAATTCTGCCAATTCAAAATAAACTTTTACCAAAAGAGCGGATTAATATGTTAAGGAAAAGAAGGAAAAAAGGCAATGTAGTTTTGATACCAAATTGCGTCAAATACTGTAATTCGATTCTGTTATATAATTATCGTTAGGCAATGACATCTTAGTGCTATTATCCAAATTTGAAAAGAAAATTAAGTTCAATTTAGCAATTAATGTCATTATAACTGTTAGCATCTTGCACGTCCAATTCATTTAAGTATTACAGTGCCATTTTAAAAGCTTAATATCTGTTACTAAATCTTTTTTTAATTGTATATCTGTGAATAAGAACAAAACGCTTTGTAGTTAGATCAATAATTCTGCTATTTCTGTTACTTATATTGCTTAAATTAGGCTTAGGTGGAATTTCTAGTGATTTGAGTTGAATAACGTTCGAAGTCTGAAACCGAAAGTGAACTTGGTTCAGCGCTGATGGCAAATAACGGCTGTGTTATTGGTTAAAGTAAACGTAAACAACGGAACCGAAAGCCTGAGAGTAAATGTTACAATTCGTTTGGCAATGTGTAACGGAAGTCCTCTCGATGGATGGGTACAAAGACACCAAGGCAAAAAGTTTCATCCCCCTTCGAGACACCCTTTTTCGAAATGACGCGCCAAATAAAGTGGGAGCCATTTCGCCACGTTTACGAGAGCTAAATTTAATCTGACACCATCTGGTCGATGCGGTAATCTCTGGAGTACATCTGCGAGGGGGCGCCTTTATCTCTGAAATTGGTAATTTTGAAACAAGAGCGTTGATAAGAGACGAGAACTCGTTCACCTTCTTACGAAAGCGACCATGTAAGAGGGCCGCCGTAGTACTATTGACCATAAACAGCCTACGGTTGCGAAAAACGATTACTGAATGAATGTTCGCCTCTGAGGCAATCGAAATTTATTTTACGCCACAGAAAGATGCATTTCATATGTGACGTTACGAGGGCCGACTCTTTCAAAACAAAATTCGAAAAGACAGTGGCGGCCTTCAAAAAGTTTTAGTTTCGTTGATCAATAACTGTGCATCTTGTTCAAACACAATTAAAATAAGTATGAACGATGAAAGTTTCTAAAATCTCGAGCAATTCTATTTTCGAAAAGGATAAATGTCTCACGATAGCTTCCTCACCGTCTTTAAATTTACACGACTAAGGAAATTCATTTGGGCTCGAGACTTGGTGTAATAGTAGTACTCCTTTAGGGTGTTCAACCCTCAATGGAATTCCGCCGAATGGCCAGTCAATTCGGAGAAAAAAGCCTTCAAAATTTATGCTTAGCTTTTATACAATTAAATTTCAATTTCCTCCAACGATTTCGAAGCTTGGTTGATATATCGTCTTTGTCTGCATACTATGCGCGAGGTCTGGGTTCGATTCATCGGTCAATTTTTTTTTCATTTCATTTAATTATTTTTAAAATTAAATAAACTTATTTATGAAAGGTTTATTAAATATAAATATTTTATGTTATTATTTTGTATTTTATAAAGTAAAAACAATTAAACAAATTTATTATTTAAATTATTTATTACTTAAATTATTTAAAATTATTATTAATAAGAATATTTAAAATAATTATTAATAAAAATATTTAAAACAATTATTATTTAAATTATTAAAAAATAATTTTTGATTAAAATAAGTAATAATTAAAGTTAATTCATAAGAATTATTATTCATAAGAATTATTATTCATAAGAATTATCATTAATAAGAATTATTATTAAAATTACTAATTTATCGTGAAAATTCTTATTAATTGATTATAAAAATTATTATTAATTTATTATTAAGTTTATTATTTATTATTGAAATAATTATTAAGTTTTAAAAAATTATTTAAAAATAAACTTTTTAAAATTATTTTAATTTATTTAAAAAGGACATATTTTTTATTATATTAATTATAAAATAATTAATTTAATAATAATATTCTCTTTATAAATTATTTTATATTATATATAATATTTTATTTATGGTATATTTTATTTCACATTATAAAGCTATTTGTAAATCATTTTTATGTATAATATCATTTAATATTTTATATATTTTATTATAAATATTATCTATTAATATAAAAATATATTTATAAAATGTAATATAAATATTTATACAGTTACCGTATTTTTTTTTTTTTACTTTATAAAATACGAAATAATTACATAAAAAATCTCATTTAATATTTGATGAACTTTTCATAAATAAGTTTTTAATTTTAAAAATAATTAAATGAAATGAGAAAAAAAATTGACTGATGAATCGAACCTAGACCTCGCGCATAGTATGCAGACGATATATCAACCAAGTCACGAACGAAATCGTTGGAGGAAATTGAAATTTAATTGCATAAAAGCTATGCATGAATTTCGAAGACTTTTTTTTCTCCGAATTAACTGGCAACTCGGCGGAATTACATTGAGGGTTGAAAACTCTAAAGGAGTCTGGACACCAAGTCTGGATCCCAAATGAATTTCCTTAGTCGTGCCCTCTCCTTGTTAGTAAAAATTTACTGTACCTGAAAGTCTCACAACCTCCCTTCATAACAATGCTGTGTGGTCTCCGGTATTAATAAATCATGTCAAGAATGGCTTTTACTTCGTTGATTCCATATAATAGAAGAATGGTACAGCAGCTTATAGGTACATGATTCTGGTTCATAACGATTGATACATATCTTGCTTTAATGCCAAAGTCCTCGTGTAGCTGAACAGTGCGACGTTAATATATTCACTCACTTGCTTTAATGCCAGTTTTGACGCATTTGTTTTTGCCTCTTTCTTATGCGAAGGAAAACATTACATCTCACTGACATAAAATAGAATCTTATTTGCGAGGTTCAGTATAAATTTATATATGAAATTTATATATTTATATATCAAGTAACAGCGGTTCCCTGAATTCAAATCCTTTATTGTTGCATGTACTAAATGTATTTTTTTCTGTTATAAGAATATACTAGCTTTTCAGAGGAATTCAAATTCATATTTCAAGTATAATTTTGAAATTGAATTTTATAAGAGGCAAAGTACTAAATCTATATATAAACTCTGCACACACATTGTACACGCCATTAATTGTTATTCCTGTTCTGTTCGACTAAGTGGAGTAGCAACATCAGATTTATACATCGTTTTCTGGTGAATAACAAAAAGTATGAAACTGAATTTGATAAGTTTTAATAAAGCTGCGAATATTTTTATTTTAAAAGTGAATTTCGATGGTTCTCGAACTTTGAGGAATAATAAAAAATATTCTAATCTAATATATATTATAAATGCGAAAGTTTGTGAAAATCTTTGTTAGTCTTTCACGCAAAAACTACTGAATGGATTTTAATGAAACTTTACAGTAATACAGCTTATACATCAGAATAGCGCATAGGCTATAATTTATAGCATAAACTATAATTTATAAAGATATTGTATGAAGTGTCCAAAGTATAACGATATTTGTCAAGTAAGTAGGAAAAAATTCTGTCATCTGCTAGCAATTCTGGCATGCGCTGCAAAAAAAACCACGTCTGCATATATCTATCTTTTGTTTGTGAAAAACCATTTTTGTTTTGGCTACTAAAGGTGCTCGCTTCTAATTAATTCCTTTGATATAATGCCTATTTTTTTTATTTCAGAATAAAACTAAGTTTTAAAGGGAGAGGTTGTTATAAATCTCACTTTATTTTAATGTTTTTTTTTAACATTTTATTATGCATATTTGGTAGTAGCAAATTGATCTTTTTTCCAAATAAATGCTTGTATCAGTTCTGATACTTTATAATATAAGTAAATAATAAGTAAATAAAGTTTATAATATAAGTAAATAAACTTTCTCTTTCACACTGCATCATTTGGACAAATTTTCAAAATTTGTTTGTGGTTAGTAGTTAATTATAACACTATAATTTTAATTGAATAGGCAGATATTGCATTTTTAAGTATAAAAATAATTAAAACTACTGTACTGTATCTTTTGGAACGAGTGAATATTAACGTCGCACTGTTCAGCTACATGAGGGCTTTTGGCAACGGACCACGTAATTTTGAACCATGGTCAAGTGACATGGACGACACCTGATCTGGCACCCTCTTCTCCTAACTACCACACCACACCAACTTAGCAGGAATATTCTACCAATACTTATCAGGAATATTCTTTGAAATCCACTCTTCCAAGATATATAGCAGCACGGGTGTCACGATGAGTATTTTAGCGGAAAAAATAGTTTGTCAAAATTTAAGTGTCTTATGTTTTTGCATGTTAATGAAGACCTTAGAAAATGATTTGATTACTTATTTTAAGTGAACGGTATATATAATTAATTTTACAGTGGAATATCTTTTATTAATTTATTAGCTCTAACGGATTAAATTTTCCAAAGTGGAGTATTTTGTTTATGTATATCCCTTAATTTTAAATGTAGTGATTCAAAAAAAATATTTTATGAAAAAAACTGCAGTAAATCATAATGCGGTTGGATAAAGTATTAAAGTGCATTTCTCCCCTACACGGCGGGTCTTACAAAGCTCTAATAAAGCTCGAGTTATGAAAGTAGCTAGGCATTTGCCAACTTTACTCTATCGTTAACATTTCGCTATGTTTTTTATTGAATCGTCATTATAATTTAATAAACGGCGTTGCTTGCGATTATTACAATTTTAACATAAAATAAATACTACAGAAAGTAATATTAATGTATTATACTTTCAGATAAAAATTATTTACACTATTTTAAGCGTTCATTACACAAAACTTTTAACAATGAGTTTCTTTTGCTGAGCAGAGATCAGCTTAGGATGGTATTTTCAAAAATCGACCCTCAAGAGTGTTAGGGGAGTTATAAATAAAACAAATATCCTTGTTATCAACTATTAGATCTACATACTTAAAATTTAACAAAGGTGTTTTATTTCTCTCTTTTTTTGTTTTTGTTTTGCTGAGCTACGCAAAAAAAGCCTTTTTTGTTTAATTTGCAATTCACGTAAAATTAACTCATTATAAACTTCTTTATCCTTCAATCTGTGTTGTTTAATTTTTCAGTTCACCCGTGCGAAGAACGGGTATACCAGCTAGTACTCAATAAAATTTCGTGAGAATTATATATTCCTCTCTCGAGCAGTGTCTTTTAGGTTCGATCGTTTTGAATAGGTTCCATTCATTAACTTTAAATGAAAAAAATCTAAAGTGACTTTCAGTTAGTGATAAAATATTTTTATACTGTCATCTTCTTCTAATAACTGTTTTCTGCCCAAAAAAGATTAGTATGCGCTTGTTTACAATTTCTGACAGAAATTAAAAATAAATATTATAACTAGAAATTCCCCAAGACTGAACAACAATTACTTTAAACTGCAATATAAGCTTTCGACAGAGGTTAAATTATAAAAATGTTATTAATAGTACAAAATGGATTATTGGTTGCGAAAGATAATGGGGGGGGACACAAATCGCTCCTCATGCGAGACGGAAAAACAAACTTTACAAACGCATAACCAATTAAAATTGTTTTTCGAGGTTGCAGAGTTTGTATAAGAAAAGTAAAAACTGAGATTAAAAGAGCACATTAAGGTTAAAAAAATAGATCTTTGATACATGATTAAAAAGAAAAAAAACCGATAGATGATAACAAAATGTCTGATATAGCAACCCTGTGTCCTGATCCCTAACTTTCTAATCGGTTCCGGTTTCTACTGGTCATTTTATAACTTCACAGTTAACAGATAAGTTCCATGAAACGTACATAATATATAAAAATCCTCCAATAAAAGTGTTCGAAAGATGCCAATGATTGTTCCTTTAGTCGTCCTTGATCAGAGACTTGCTTAAAGATGTCTTATGTCATCGAAAAATCTTATAATTATTTTTTTTCTTTGGACGCCTTATCGCTTTTTTATAGATGCGAAATGTTAAATTAGTTCCTATATCGAGTGAGATATCTATACCTTATCAGTCAGCACTCCGATACAAAAGCGGTCGCAGTTTACTGGCAGGGAACAGTGTTTAAATTACACTCGGCATAAGCAACGACATAAATATTTATAACATTAGCTGCTACTGTGAATTAATCGGCAAGATAATTCCAAGATTGTAAATAGAAGGAGAGATTAAGCGTGTGTTTTACTCAGGGACAAACTCTTCCCATCACAACCAATCTCTCAAAAAGAGAACAGTTTTTTTTTTTATTTTCCTGCATCGAGATAGAACTTTATGATTAAGATGGCTATCGTGGCCTTCATGTATATTTTTGAACTATATATATATATATATATATATATATATATATATATATATATATATATATATATATATATATATATTTTTGGTTACTAGAAGTGATCAACTGAGTTAGGTTTAAGTTCTTTGAATCATTTCATTCTTTAAAATTTTGTAATTAAGAAGAAGAAGGGAAAAAAATTGAAGCTGAGATTTGTTTATTTTACAATTACAATAATTTCAGTTAAATAAATTTTATTTTTTTTAAACACGAATCATTGAAATATTTATTCTTCTTAGAAATGACTTCATATATTCTTTCTCTGGTAATTGACTAAAAAAATATAATAAAAAAATAAATAAATGAAAAGATCAAGCTTGGCATTTCACGAAAGAATGTCTCATTTATAGATGATTACAACAAAACATCTGAAAGAGTGAGTTATATTAATTATAAAGGTATTAGCAGGTGTTAACACTATGCAATTTAGTTCCATTTTCAGAATTTATAATAAAAATTCATTGCATACATTTGCAATTTATTTGATGCTAATAATTTTTTTTGTTAACAGATATTTAAAAGCAAAATAATTCAGAATTTGCAATATTTTTGCATTCTGGACAAATAGACATCAAATAATCAATTTTAAGAAATTCTAAAGAGAATTCGAATCAAAATAAGTTTTCAAGATCACAATCAATTTTTCCAAAATCCAAATCAATTCTCAATTTTCTGATTAATTCATTCAAACTATTCAAGAGTTTAAAGTTTTAAAAAAGAATTTTTTGAAAGAAATTTAAACAAACAGTATACATCGAATGACTAAAATACGTGTCATAAAAAGCGCTGTTTTTTAAAAATTATGTTATTTTTTTTATTATATATACATCAAGGTTTCTGAGAGAGAGAGAGAGAGAGACTCGGTTATAAAAAGAATCCTCTTGTGAAAAAACTGAAATATCACTTTATGGAATTTTATTCAGCGAAAGTTCCAGTGAAGAATTGCTGAGTTGCATCGAAAACTGCGTCAAACACTTTTGCAAACAGGGTACTAAATTTTCTTGGTACAAAAGATGTAAGACAGAAAAAATAAGAGCAAACACTTGCTCAAGAATTAACTCGGAGGCACAGATAAAAGGTACCATAAATAAAAGGAATAATCTTCGACAAACCGTAGAATTTTGCAATAGAATTTCGTCATTTTCAAAAATCATTAAAGGTATTGCTCTTAAACTTCTTACTTCACTTCATGTAATCATAATTAGTCATTTATATTTTCTTCGATATAAATAACATGATCACTTAGCATGTAAAGTGGTAGACAGATTTCCTTCATTATTCTAACGAACTAGTCGTTTTGATATTGCACCTGTGCTAATTACGCTTCCTTATAATTAATTATATTCCCAAATAAATAAGTTTATTTCCATGAGTCTACAATTATAGTTTTGAAAGAACGTAAACGAAGCTCATTAATTTGTCCGGTTTAATTTTTATCCATCTGCTTCCGGTAAGAGTATATTTTAAGGAAACTGATAAATTCCATTTTAGAATTCTCAGTTCAAACTAATCTTACTGTTTTAATTGATTACGCAATCCTATTAAGGAGTTTATTCTTCTTACACGCGATTAATATACCAAAGGTTTCAATTTTTTTCTCACGAGTATTTCATTAATTTTTGAATTGGAATCTTGATTTATTAGACACTCTTATATTATTTGACAGCTTGAAATTTAAGTAGTAGAAATTTTATCAATTTTTTTAAACATACATGTGAGTAAAGTCCTTGGGAAAATAATTTCCAATTACTTTTTACAGATGCAAAGCGTGTTTAAAATATTGGTTATACTTTCCCATGTGTTGAATGGAATCTCATTAAGGGATTTCGTTACGTTTAAACTGAGCATGCGTGACGAGTATAATAAAGCTAAATAAATTTTTATTCGAGTTATAATGAAGTTACCTTAATTAAAAATAAACAAGAAAAACCATTTTATTAATTCAGCACGCAATGTCGTTTGATGAAGTTTCATGTTCATATTCTTGGAACTGAATATTTAAAAAGATCATATTAAAATTCACAAGCATATTTAGAGAAAATTAACTCTGAAAATAAAATGTAACTCATCATTGCTAATTATAGACTTGTTTTAAACAAGAGGAAAAGATAAAGTTGATCGTAAGCAAAAGCAGAGAATTTACTCTAGAATATAAAACTGAGACGGAAAAAAAGGCTCAATGCATTTAATGGAAGACTTCAAAGAAAGGAATATTTTCCGATATCAGAACCTTTTTAATAAAAAATTGTTTTTTGAAAAAGATTATTTTGTAAAGAGTTATTACAAGAATTTATTTAAGTCTTTTTTTAAATTTCAGTTTATAATAAATCTTGACGATTGCATATGGCTTCAACTCCAAACACAAAAAATAGTAACTACAACAAAATACATAATCATATGATGAAGCCGGGAATTAAATTGGCACCTTACATTACAAAGGGCAAAAAACAGAACGATCGAAGGAAACATTTGAACGAAGTCATAATTTCACTATCGATGAAAGCAGGCGTGAATTGATAAACTGTAACCAATTTGTAGGTAGCATGATCAAGTTTTTGTATTAAAGGAATTATACTACGTAAATTAATATTCCATGTCCCATAGAACGACTTCAGTAAAGTCCACGTGGAACGATGGAATACAAATCGAATTAACAGCTCCGAATCGTAACAAGTCAGAAACTCATTGTAAATAATGTTGAGTAAAGAGAGATGCGAAAAAAGACAAAATATACGACAGTTATAAATTTTCAGCTCCATCATTTTTCTTTTTTTTTTTAACTGTTGAAGAGAGTGTACAGTTTATAAATGTTCCAAATCCGCCAGTAGAGTTATGCAGGCGCAAGAAAACAAGTTTATTCGTCGTTGCGCTCATTACTAATTACAATAACTGAATAAAAAATTATTGGCAGCAGTCAGCTAAAATGTTTTATTTAATGATAATGATAACAGGAACATGTTTACAGGCGACTTTGTTCGTAAATTTTAATAACAGAAAATACCTCGTGTCATTAGAAATAATCTTCAGGGTTTCGTCGATTTACGTTCGAATTCCATCGAACGAGTTTAATAAGGCTTAAGCCGCATTTATATTTTAACACTATTTTTACTCAATCGTACATGAAATACAAAAATTCTATATATGTAGGGAAAATTAGTGCATATATAAATCGTAAGTCGAAGAAAGAATGTATCTAAGAAATATGAGATAAATTTCAACGTTTTGTTATGTTATAATTATAAATCTAAGTTAAAACATCTATTTTGCCAAAACAAAATTAGCGTCTTTGTAAATTGGTAATTTACAAAGAGGGAAATGGTTTTCATTTCAGTTTATCTTAAGGCTTTTGAAAGGATGTTTTCGTTCTAATATAAATATATATTCCTTTCCATGTAATAAATAGATGAGAATCAAATCTTAAGAAAACAAGTATTTAAAGCAAAATAGATTCTTACCTATCAAATCACTTGGCTGCATTTTGGAAGGGACAAGAGCCGAGTGGCCGTGGTCGAGTCTTCAAAGCTGTTTGAACTCCAACAGGTGCTCAAGGCCTCACCTGTTTTCACGATCAATAACAAACTCACGCTTCGCGAGTTCCTATCAGGGATACTTCTTCCGCTTAATCGCCATTTTCCGTGCAAGGGAACACTTTTCCGCTTATTTACGACTTCTGACTCAATGTTCTGCCAAGTTTTCGTAATGACTTCTGGAGGATGAGACACGTCAGAATGCAATCACAGAACAGGTGACCCCTTTCGGGTGGGAATCACTTCGAGACCCATACTTTTCCTCCCAAAGAGATTTCGATAGGCACCATACTACTGAAGTAAAGCTTTTAATAATTAAAAAAAATGTTTTGATATTTTCTTTCCCCCCGGATTTTAAAGTAATCATGAAATAACGAGCACTGCAAACAATTTCATGCTTTTTATATTCAAAACCATTTACAAAGCAATTAAAATAGAAATTACATTGAACATGTTACAAGTTTTCATAAAAATTGTGTGTGTGTGGGAATTTTAAGAAATAATCACATCTTTTAAATGATCTTCACAACCTTCAGAGACCATTTTTTTTCCAAAACATCTTCACAACAGAATGCAAGAACTGGGGGGGGGGGTAAATATTTTTATTTTATATAAAAAATAGGTTTTCGAGATTATTTTATGGTATATTTGAACTCTCAGGTAATTCTCAACATAGGTAGGCGAATACTGGCCACTTTATATATATTGAGAGTAAACTTAAAACTGGTTTTGGACCTTAGCATGCTTCATTGTTGGTTTGAAATTGGATACTAAAGGTTTGATCTGTCAAAAAAAACGATGAATTATTTCTTGGATATAAACTTTCTTCTTGTATTCATTCTCATACATATTTTTAAATTCTTGGGAGGTAAGGCAATCACTAGTAAGGGATGAAGGGAAAATAAGAATTGTAATTGAGTAATGAGACAGTCGTGATGTATGGAAAATTAGGGTGTGTGTAATTTATTGTGTGCGAAAGTTGATTTTAATAAGCGTGTGTGTGAGTTGTGATCCCAAAAGACATTTTTAAATTCATGACATTCGTCAGTGCTTCTCAAACTTTTAATATTTGCGACGCAGTATTCAATCAAAATTTTCATCGCGCCCCCTCCTTTCATACAAATAACAATGCAAAAATACAATAATACTATAGTTTGATGCTAAAGTTGCAATACGACTCTTAAGTGCGTCTATCACAGAAAAATCGACCCGAAGTTGGATCCTTTCTGCGCACTGCAATCCATAAACTTATTCCGAATGCAGCAAAAGGACCTTGGCAGTGTTTGCGAAGGATTTCTTATTTATTCATTTTCTTCCCTCCTCCAATACACCACATACGTGGAAAACGGGGAGTGAATCACGTAACTTTTAATCAGCAGTTAAGGGATAAACCCTACAAATTATCAAGATTTTTGTGTATATATGACAAGCCCGTGGGGTCACTGGTAATTATTCAACTTGTTCTTGACTTGGAGCTGTTAAATTCATTATGTAGTACTGAAGTGTCAGTGTAAACGTGTATTTTTTATTATGACAGGATATATTTTGCTTGAGTACTTTCCATAAATGAATAATTTTTTAAACTCTTTTATTTTTTCGACTTTTCAATATGTTCGTGCCCCTCGTAGTGCGATCCCGCCTCCCCTAAGGGGGCGCGCACCACAGTTTGAGAAACGGGGAGACAAGCTATGGTGCAAAAGCACCGAATTTTACACAATACCCCGACTTACGCGATTTTCAAATCTTATCGATTCGTCTTTTTTTCTTCTCCCATCATTCAGCCTGATGACATTCGCAATGGGATTGAAGAAGTTGTCGATCTAGCCAGGCAAATAAATTTAGAAGTGGATGGCAATGACGTTCGAGAACTGCTGGATTCCCACCACCAGGAGCGGACAATGGATGAGCTTGTAGAAGTGCAAAAGCAAGAGCAAAACATTCAAGAACATGGCCCAATTCAATCCAGAAGATCGGTTGGGAATTTGACAGAAGGCATCAGTTTAATTATAAAGGAGTTACACAAATTTTAGAAAATATAGAGAGAGACTCCAACGAAAAGCGTATTTTTTCAACAAAGCAAGGAATAAACAAGTAATATATATATAAATTAACTTAGATGAATAAAGAAATTTTTTTATTTTAACTACTTTTTATTAAGTAGTTACAATTAATATAAGTACGTAAGTGCATAGTAAGTACATATGACAGAATCACGACATTAAGTGGTCATTCATTTTTATTCATTATCAGAAAAAATATCGTATTGTCAACCAAAACAATCGTGTCTATAAAATTTCAGTTCGACTGAATGATTTAAAAACGTGAGCAGAAAACCTTTTCAAGTTTTGACACAAGTCGCCAACGGGGCTGTATTTGCAATTCTTTAAATAATTAGTTTTAATCAATTAATTTTTTTATTAATTATAATTCAACTACTTTATTGTCATCCAAAATAATCATGTATATAAAATTTCAGCTCAATGGAGAGCTTTCAAATGTATTTTATTAACGATTGAAAATTCCACCAAGATAAATAAATAAATATATAGAGATAGAGTGTGTGCTAATAGTAGAAACTGAAAATATATTAATATGCTACGACAAAATTTTGAGGACGAAAAAAATTCTTTGAGCAGGTAGATCACTTTGTTAGATTTTACGAAACATTCTACATCAAAATAGCTTCGATTTGCGATTTTGTATTTGTGTGTTGTCTAAGATTTTATTAAGCGTTTTATTTTCTGAATTATTATTTTCTTTTGTCTCCGGTCCCAACGACACATAATTTGCATGTTCGAAATTCTACCCGACTTTCGCGAATTCAACTGATGTGGTTATCACTTAGTCCCAGCTATCGCATAAGGTCGGGCACTGATCCTGATTCCAATATTAATGAAAGAGTTTAACAAAGAAATCGAAGGAGGAGTGTCAAACTTAGTAACAGAGATAAGATACTCTATAAGAAAGAAGAAGAATCATTCAACTTATTAGATTCAAAAGAGAATTTAAATGAGTATAGAAATGATTTTATGAACTACCAAAGTTTCGTGGGCATTCAGAAATGACTGCTTACACACACACAAAATGAAATCTCCAATAATTTGATTTCTAAAATAACAAATCTGTTTCAATATCTTAATAGGGGCACGCATTATAGTGATTCGACGAAAGGATTTTCTGTATTGTTACATTTCAGTATAAAACAATTTTCTTTAAAATGAAGAATATAAAAGAGACACATAAGAATGGAGTACAGTAATTATTCGTTTAACGCTGTGATTCCAAAGTGCCTTTTAAATTCACAAATTAATATTAGGGAAATTAACTTTAAATGCATAGATGTCGGTTATATGACTTTTCTACGATCATTTAATATTTTTAAATAAAATATTATTGTATTTTTTTTAATCCATTGATTGAGTGTATTGTTGTAATTTATATACTTTTAACAAAATCTTCACTCCTCTAAAACCCTACAGTTAAAAAAAACCCCACTTTTTTGTTCGTGGTATTACGTGTTTATTAACATCGCCCCCGTAGGCAACATGCAGGCCATTGACGAACAGTCTCGATATTTTAAACAATGGTCAAGTGATGAGGACGACTCCTTGTGATGGGGTTTTATCACGCCTTCTACTAAAACCTTCTTGGAAAATCTTTGAAGCCAGAATGGCAATTCTTTCCAACCAACTCAAGAGAACGCGATTAAGCAGATTAGGAATTTGTATATATTGGAGTCTTAGTATACGCGTAGAGTTCTAAGAAAGGGGGAGTTCTAATGAGAGGCTAGAAGAGTCTGAGAGAGTCTTAAGAAGTATTATGAGAATCACATATAGAAGTGGGTTCGAAACCAGAAGTTTGCCCATTTGCCGGATCAAGTTGGATACAGTATTACATTGACGATATAAAAATTGGTAGCTGTTCACCGGGGAATATCGGTAAGATATATATAGATTATATTAAATTTTAATACTAGAGTGGATTCTAGTAAGTTAAGGAATCATCTATAAATATAGATTCGGGGGTTAATTTATGATAAAGGTAGAGAGTAAGGTTAAATGCGCTATGTGTTAAGAATTGTAGCTTATGTCATATCACTCCTGTGTGTGTGTGTGATCATTACCCTCCTAGACTTGTGTTGCATTGCTTGATATTATTTGAAATAATAATAAACTAGTTTTATTACGGAAGCTTTGAGTGGTCAATCTTTTGTCCCTCAAAACTCAGGTCGCGTTGATGAAGAGATGATCTCCACAGCCCATGCGGTATCTCAACCTGAGGTGGAATTCCATTCTCTACAACTAACCCACTACGCCAACGGGAGGACTTGGAGCTTCGACAGATTAAATGCGCTTCAGCCCCTCTACACGGTGTATCTGAAAAAATATATAAAAATATATTCCAGCTTGATTTGTGTGCCACAGATTTCGAAGATTCTTTTTTTTTTCTCTTTCGAATTCAGAATTTTTCCCAATGAATCATATCCTAAGATAAGGGTACTTCAGCGAAAGATCTTTTCTCCTTTGACACCTCCAGAGTGCGATACCGGCGGCTCTTCAAACTACCTACGAAGGCGAGATAATCGCCCAGAAACGAAAACTGATAAAAAGAATATACTTTTTTCGTTTGTCAAGTACCGAGTCTTCACACTTATCTTGTTCAGCAAAAAATCTCTGTCGTGTTGAGATAAATTGATGAGAATTTCTCACGCCTTTTGTCGCAAAGCATAAAAACCATTATCGGGGTTCGTTTCCTGCCGCGTGTCGCCCACTGACGTACTCATACAGCGATATCTGAAAATATTTGCATTTGTGTCATTTCGCGTTAAATTCTTATTTTTGTCGCATGATTCACGATTCCTATAGCTTGTTGCATTATCTTTTGAGATGTGAAACAACGCATTAGGAAAGACATATCGAGAGCCATTTTTCAGACATCATTTTTGATTTTAAAAGTATTTTATTTTTGATATCTATCTTTATCTACATATAAAGAGTGTTTTTTTTCCAGGTATAGAAGTTTAAGTTGGCATTACTTTCCAAGATGGCAACCGATTTAACAGCTGTAAAGTGGTTTATTCTCAGTTTGGTTTGGCAATTCATCAAAACGATCATCAAGCAAGGCGTAGATTCGTTGAATGGGCCCAAAACGAGATTGCCGTTGTTCCCGATTTTCATAAGCGAATTTTGTTTAGCGATGAAGCGCACTTCTGGTTGAATGGCTACGTCAACAAACCAAACTGCCACATTTGGAGTGAAGCTAATCCACAAGTGTATGTCGAAACACCGTTACATCCAGAAAAACTGACAGTTTGGTGCGCTTTATGGGCTGGTGGAATCATTGGTCCGTACTTCTTCAAAAACGATGAAGGCCATAACGTTACAGTCAATGGTGATCGGTATAGAGCCATGATTCCTAACTTTTTCATTCCTAAATTGAACAATCATGATGTCCAGGAGCTGTGGTTTCAACAAAACAGCGCATCATGACACAGCTCGTGCCACAATCGATTTATTGAAAGACACGTTTGGTGACCGCCTAATTTCACGTTTTAGACCTGTGAATTGGCCTCCAAGATCTTGTGATTTAATACCGCTAAACTATTTTCTGTGGGGCTATGTAAAGTCATTGGTCTATGCGGATAAGCCACAAACGCTTGACTATTTGGAAGACAACATTCGCCGTGTTATTGCCGATATACGGCCACAAATGTTGGAAAAAGTCATCGAAAATTGGACGTCCAGATTGGACTACATCCGAGTCAGCCGTGTCAGTCATATTCCAGAAACCATATTTAAAATGTAATGCCACAAGATTATCTTTCGAATAAAAAAAATTCATGTCAATCGAATAATACATCGTTGTTTTATTGCAATTTAAAGTTCTATACCTCTAAAAAAACACCCTTTATAAAGGAGACAAGTTCTTATCATGAGATCTCAAAAGTATTAGACCAGGGGCAGGGAAGACTCTTCGAAGTCCTGGGCCCAGAGATATCTTAAGAATTTTTTAAGGCCCTGGGCCCCTTGTGATACCCCCTGCCCTGGGGTATCATCTCTTCATCCACGTGACCTAGATTTGTAGGGGCAAAAGATTGACCACTCAAATCTTCCATAATGAATTTAGTTTATTATTATTTCAATTTACATTAAGCAATGCAACGCAAGTCTTAGAGGAAAATGATTAGGAATTATATGACGTAAACAACAATTTTCAGCAAATAGCGCATTAAATCCTGCTCACTATCTTTATGATAAATTAACCTCCGAATCTTTATCTATAGCCGATTCCTTAACTCACTATAATCCGTTCTATCATTAAAGTTTAATATTCTACCGCTTACCTATATTCCACGGCGAACAGCTACCAATCCTTATATCTTCTATATATTACTGCAATTCAACTTAATCCGGCTACTAGGCAACCTTCTGGCTGCAAACTGACTTTTATATGGCTCCTATAATACTTTACGGCCTCCAGCTGACCTCTCTCTTTAAGACTTTTTATCACTTCCTAAGACTTCCACGCGAATGCTAAAGCTCCAATATATATACTCATTCCTAATCTGCATAAAGCGTTATCTTCTTGAGTGGGTTGGAATGAAATGCCATTCTGGCTTCAAAGATTCCCCAAGAGGATTTAGTTGAAGGCGCGATAAAGCCCCGTCACAACTTATGCAAAAGTAGTCCCTACCTGAGATCTTTAAGAGTAGACAGTAACACGCATTGTCAAATATTCCTTCAAACGGTCATTTGAAACAAATAAATGGGCATGACTCACAATCTCAAAAACCTAGGCACAAACCAGCTCGACCGATGTCCATATTTCGACTCAATTAGTTGAATGATTACTCATGGTACTAGGCAGGGACAACGGTCATCACATAATATTACAGTCTTATTACTTTTGCCAGTTGACATGCACTTTGAAATTCCATGTTTTTCGGAGAATATGTACGGGAATAATATTTCATCATGAAAATTATCCGGATCAGGATCTTATTATGACAAAGTCGAGAACGAAATGACGCTCCCACCGAGGATGAGGTCCATGCCCAGGGGACGTTCTTGAACAGGGGGCAACTATTTTGGCTCGCGGACAATATTCTGGAAGTGGATGAGACCGGAGGGATGTACCATTTCCAAAATGATTCCTTTCATTACCTATTTTTGCATCTCAGAAGCGGTATACATTGTATTATAAAAATAATGCAATTTTTTATTGATTATTATTCAATAAATATGAGTGAAATAAATAGTTTTATTCAATTCATGTTATGTAAAAATTTCATACCTTCTATAGCTGCCAGCACATTTAATTTTAGAATCACTTTAATGGGGCAAACCTACCCTATCCTACAGTTCTACAACTTTTTTTCTGAAATCAGAAGTAAGATTTCTTGTTGAAATTCTCATCATTGCCTTCAAGTTATGTTAGCCAACTTGATGCAGAAAAACACTTCGCAGACAAATATATGTTGACTCAAATAGAGAGAACATTTTCTGTTTATTTGATTTTCAGACTGCCTTCGGGGCCGCAAAAATCTCTTTGAGGTCCCCCCGTGCTAGAGCAACGGACTGGAAACTTGGCACGCATGTTCCTTTCATGGAGTAGAGATCCTCTAAAGACGGGTGTTGATATCTGTCTCAACGTTCAAAGTCCCGCCAAAAAATGAAGACGTTGAGGATATTGTACAAACTTCTAAAACATCTCATTGTGAGGGACTGTCGAAACAGCAATTCAGTATATTTTGAACAACACCCGTAATGGATGGACTGTTTCTTCGTCGTCTTCGTGATGAAGCAGCCAGACGTAGAATGCAGGATGGATGACATTACTCATTTCTTAAGAATAAGCAATATAATTTTCTTTAAAGTCGATTCCTACTTAGGTCAACAAAGAAAATTTTATTTTAGTTACTTTTTATTAAGGTATCCGACTACGTTCGGAGACCCTTTTTTTTAAGTTTTCAAAAGATCCCTAATATTTTTAGATTTTTAGTTTCACTTTTATACAAACTAATAATAAAAAATACAGTTACAAATAATATATGTACATAAAAATTTGCAAAAACTTAAATTTTTAAAGAAATTTTAATCAAATTTTGGAATTTTTTCACACTCTATCTTTTGAAATATTTTATATTTTCCATAAAATATTGCTGCAATACATTTTTGAAACACATTTATAGAGAATAACCTACAAGTGTTAAATTACTTCTTTTGAATCAAAAGTTATAGCCAGTCGAGCTTGCGAACTAGGAAATTCAATCAAATTATCGTAACATTCAGAAAGAAATACAAATATAAAATAACTAAAAATTGTTCAATTTCTTAGATTGTAGGTCATTCTCTAGATACTACCATTAATAATATTTGTGTAAAATTTCATACAAGTATCTTTAATAGTTTTTAGGTATCATGTTTGAAATATCATGAAACTTACAAAAAAAAATAGTTTTGAGATAAATGAATTTAAACTTTATAAAAGCAATTTCAAAACAAAATATGACAAGTATATTACTAAAATTCTCCTGATTTATAATTAACACTTCCACTCTTTTGTAGTTTGTTAAATTTTTTCTTTCTTTGGGCCCCCTTTTTTTTCTGGTTGATTTTAAAAAAGGCAAAGAATGTTGTTTCGAGTCACCGACTCGAAAGATGTCAACAAATCTCTCATCCCGCAGTCTATAATTCCCTGCATTTATGCCAAATGCTTTCAAAATGCCTAAAAAATCAATGAAAGCTTTTTAAAAAATAATGACGGCAATATAAGGGTACCCCCAAAAAATGTTTTTAGCTCGATAAAAGTTTCTTTCAAAACGATTTGCCACAAACAGGCGTTAAATGATACATTTGTTTTTGTGTCTTACCGTGGAGGCAATTTTATAATAACTGCTTATCACACTGCTTTGTGTACACAGGTTTAACAATATTTGAAAGTTTCACAGAAATACCGACACTTTTTTCTATTTATTGTTTTCCGGTGTCGTTTCCTCGTTGATAGTCACACCAGTTCTCAGCTCCAATCGGGCACGGTCCATATATGGGTTTCTCCCTCCTGGAGCAACAGTGAAAAAATGCCGCTATTGTAACACTTAGCATAGCTTTGACGTGATTAGTGTTACTTTTAAAACTGTGTAGAATTTTATTAAACATAACATTGATAAGTTTTTCCTTCTCACCGAGGTGGTTTTCTGGCCTTTTTTAAAAATTTTCTTTTCCGACTACTTAATCTTTCTTAGAAGTATCTTATGCAGTCAGATTTGATGACATTGTTGACACCATACACATCTTGAACAGAAAGATATCCTTGGAATCACCATCACAAAAGAAATACATATTTTCAAGATTTTGTAGTGCAAAAACATACGAAGATTTTGTACGAACCATGTTTGAAGTAAATCCCAGATGATTGCAGGAACACGCACGTATGACTGGACTTATAGAATTCTAAAACATTTCCAAATCTAGAATTTCCCAGTGTCACACACACACAATGTATAAAGTTTCTATAGAAACCACATTCAGCGATGAATGTCCATGTGTCTTTGTCGTCAACGGATATTCCACATTCTTCAACTGACATTTTGAAACATTTTGTAATGCTTTTCACTTCCAAAGCAGTGCCGTTCATGACATCTTTAGCCGTTGGTGTAGCAGCATAGCCAAGACTTTCTTTCACAAAGTTTAAATGCTCCTTTTGTCATGCAAGGCAAGATATCATTCACCTTCCACAAATAAGTTGCAAATTAATAACACTTTGCTTTTTTAGCTTTTTTAGCTTTTCAGTAGCTGAAAAAAGGACGATAAAATTTTACTCGGAGCATTTTTGAAGTCACATTAGAAGTCAGTCCAAACATATAATCTTCATGAAGGTACAGATTGTTCTCAAAACAATTGGATAAACACAAACATGAAAACACACTTTCCAATTTAAATAAAATATTCTATTACCTCTTACTGTTCCACTAAAACATTCTTTTTTCTGTGAAAATACCTTTACTTATTCCAGTTTTCGTTCATTACAAGTTTCATCACTTCAAGTCAACAACACTACAAGTCACCACTTCCAGAATTTTTGTGAATGTCACCAGCATAGTTGCGTTTTCAAGAGGTTAATTTAATTAATTTTTTAACCCTTATAAGCAGATAATATCAAAAGCAAAATGTTCAAAAACAATCTACGATTAAAAATTGTACAATTAAAGCAAAAAAGTTCAGGTTTTTGAAGAAATTTGCGAGCAACATTCGTAAGATTCAAATCAAAACAAAAACATGTGAGGTCAGAAGAAACAGATGTTACCAATCGCAAAAGTCCAATTAAAAGATTGAAATTGTTGCCTATCAATAAAATAGTTTTAAAAAATGTCAGAAATTGTTTTTAAAACTATAATGGGTTGAAATTGCAAAAATTATGGGTAAAAAGTATGTTAAGCAGTCAACTTCCGATTTCGATTTCACCGCTGTAATAATATTTTAAACACCTGTAACTTTGTTTCTAATTATCGCACAGACAAAAAAAAAAAAAGGAAGATTTAGAAAGATAATTGTTTGAATTTTAAAAATATCAAATAAAAAGAAAATGTAATTTTTGACCGAAAATGACGTTTTTAATGTAGTCGGATACCTTATACATAATTACAATTAATATAAATATGTAACAGAATCACAATATTAAGTGTCAAAATAGAAAAGGATTTTTCTTGTATTTTCCATTTTAATTTCCATATAGAGTGTTGGACAATTATTTTTGTTTGTTACTATTTATTCATTAATTAAATTTAATTTTTCCAATAAAATAGTATAGTAAAAAGAAATCACATTCTCAAAAATTAGGCCATTCCAGGTGGGATTCGAATCCACTACCTTTAAATTAGAAGTCCAACGCACACACACACACACACACACATCCATTGTGCTACAGGGACACAGCGAGCAAGTTTCCTTTTTATACATGGTGTTGGGCTATTATTTTTGTTTGTTATTATTTATTCATTAATTAAATTTGATGAATTAATACTTGAAAAAAATGTATTAACATCAAGTGGCATCCACTACACGTTTAGAAAATGTATTTGATCTTGAGTGGATGAATAGACAGTATTTTATTAAGGATTGAAAATTTGAACAAGATATATATATATATATATATATATATATATATATATATATATATATATATATATATATATATATATACTAGCTGCATGGCGCTGCGTTGCACGGGCTTTCTCTACTTTTATAAATTTTACCTTTCCTTAACAAAATCAGCACTTCTCTAATACTCTTTTTCAAAATGACTTCCATCCCCACCTCCTCCTCTAAGCCCGGCGTTACTCGGGCTTTTATCGAGTGTATAACTTAAAACTCCTTTTTTCGAAATTTTTTCGCTTCTTTTCTTTGTTAGGTTTATTTTCCCCCGGCGTTGCACGAACATTTTTAAATGCATCATGGGAGTTACTCTTCCCTCTCCCTATCAGAGCTCTCGAATAAGTGTCACTCACTTTGCAACTTTTTAGGAAACGAAAATGTACCTTTATAAAAAAAAGTTGTATGTTGAAAAAAGTAGAAATTTTTATAATGACAAAATTTCACAACTGTATTAAATGTTGAATTAAAATTGTGAGCATATTTTTAAATGTTTGATACGCGGAAAAAAAGTTACATACGATTATTTTTATAAATAAGGAATGAAACAAAAATAATACTAAAATATTTCTCACAAAAAGGAAAAAAAACTCTATTTTTGGCAATTCGACACAATCAATTCATCTTACATTAGAGAGGATCTGCTCCGAGGAATATTTCCATTGCGCATTTCCAGAACCATGCTACAACGATCTTTTATTCATGCTAGTCAGATCCCCAGCCCATTTAAGTCTCTGCCATTTGATGAATTTTACAATATCGGGTTCTTTGTATATAAATTTTATGATCCACACGACCACCCTTCAGTTCCCATTAGGCCGAGTTTTCGGGACTGTGCTGTATCCAAAAGGATACAAATTCTGAAAACTTTCAAAATTTAATATTTACACTAGTCATCAAAGTTAAAGGAATTAAGAGACAAAATATGCTCACTAAGTTAATATCGCACCATGCGTCGAATGCTGCAATGATTTATGTTGGTTGCATTCCATTGAACACAAAATTGTACAATGGGGACGCATGTTGTAATTCCGGTCTGTTTAAAGTCGTTTCTGAGAGTGATCAGCGTTTGTTAGTAATGATTCAAAAGCATCAATTAAGGTAGACACGGAAGGCATTTTAATGTGAGGTAATTTCAAAAAAAATATCGCCATGCCTGCTTTTTGTCTCTTGAGATTTAAAACATTTCACCGATGTGTTTGAAAAAAAAATTTCCGAAAATGACGAATTTTTCAAAAATTTCACTGTATTTAATAATTTAAAATATAAAAAAAGCTGACTATGCATCAAGTCTCAGAAATTTTCTGAAAAAAGGTAAACTCTTATCTTTAACAGTTTTGCAAAGTATTTCATTTCACTTTTTTAAAATCGATGTTATATATTATACATACAGACACACATATATGTAAACACCATCTCTTCGCTTAGAATCAGTTGTAGTCTCGTTAGACAAACCTTCCTTTTTTATATAAATATCCTGATTGCAATGTATTTGACGGCCGTGTTGCCCGTGGGGATCAGTGTGAATTCAGCCCTCGTGCATGAAAGGTTGACTATTCCTAATTTGAGAAGGTTCAAAGTGGCGAATAATTGGTAGAATAAGGGGAGGTCAGTCACAAATGGAGATAGCCCAAGATTTGAATATACCTTAAAGTGTCATATCAAATTTTAGAAATTTTACATTTAGAAATATAGAATAACTTCATAAGTGTTTTACCAAATCTGATAACGAAATAATCCAATAAATGCTGAAACTTCCAATTAATTTTGATTCATAATGGAGGTCATATATATATATATATATATATATTTCTAGAAAATTTTCTTAACATTCCTCTCCTTTAGAGATGTATTAATGTTCTCTTTTCATAATTTCATTTTACTATATTGTCAGGTTTATCTTCCATGTGCTAGAAATAGGCTAAACTTTTCAACATGGCACTATTGTTTTTCTATTATGTCAAAAATTTCTGCTGTACGGAAAAGGCGGATCCATAAAGCATTGCTTAACCCAAAATCGCTGGCCTAATTCAGCGACCGCTTCAAAAATCATAATAGGTCTTCAGTTTAATCCAAATGCTTTTTGTATCTACATTTGTTGTGTCTCATGAACTCCAATTTCTCTCTTCTTTAGCATTGTAGGTTTTAGAACATTTTCACTTTATATATATATGTACTAGCCGTTACCCACCCGCTTCACTGGGTATTTCACGATGTTGTATACATGTATACTGTTTACATATATATTAATTATTGATATCTAGCATTAAGAATTCGATTGTATTGAAAAATATATTTATATCTGTTACACTCTCGCCCCTTGATATAAAAAGAACATAAATTATAATATCTAATTTCTATTTATATCTAAAATAGAAGGAGAAAGATTTTTTTCGCTCACTTAACCTAATATTCAAGTGGATTTCCACCAAAGCAACTTTCAGCGGATCTCTACTCCATAAAATAAACATGTGTGCTAAATTTCAAGTCGAAATCTAACAGAGCAAAAACGAAATTTTTATCATTAATACCGCGTTGAGAGCACTCTTAGCGGATTCCAATTCAACAAAAAAAGCATGCTAACCAAATTTTATTATTGTAGTCTTAGCAGTTCGAAAACGAGAATTTTGTCTATCAATACGCCCCAATAACTTTCCCCGCTTACCCCTGGAGTTGATTTCCGTAAAATCCATTCTTAGTGGAACTCTATTCAACTAAAGAAAAGTGCTCAACAAATTTCAAGTAAATGGGTTAAATTCAAAAACAGGAATTTTTCTATAACACGCCTTAATCCCTCGCAATCCCACTCCTTTGGGGGTCCGTTTACGCAAAAATCTTTGTAAAAGGAACTTTATTCCTTGAACGGAAGATACCTTCTAATTTTCAAGCAGGTGTTTCTATTAGTTGAAAAGCGGAAATATATATCTTTTACGCCCCTTAATCCCCCTCAGTGACCCTTGGGGATCAATTTCCCCCAAAACTATTTTGTAGCGATCTCTACACCATAAAAGAAATTCGCTTACCAAATTTTAAGACTGTACGTCTAATAGTTTAAAAATGGAAATAATTATCTATAACGCCACCTAATACTCTACAACGCCACTTGGGAGTCGATTTTGACAAAACCCATTTTCAGCGGATCTGTACTCTATTAAAGGAGATTCCGATTACCAAATTTCAAGACTGTACGTCTAATAGGTTAAAAATGGAAATAATTTGTATAACGCCCCTTAAGCGAGCTCAACGCCCCTTGGAGGTCGATTTTCGTAAAAATCATTATGTAAAGAATCTCTACTTTATGAAAGAAATCTGTATACCAAGTTTTTTTCACGACTGTACATCTAATATTTTAGTAATGGAAATAATTATCTATAATGCCCCTTTAACCCTGGAACGCCCCTTGGGTTCGAACTTTGCAAAATTCGTTCTTAGCTGTCGTCTACTCCATGAAGGGAACCTACCTACTAAATTTCAAGTCTGTAGGTTTAATAGTTTCAGAGATATCGTGATTAGTCAGTGAGTCGCTTTTCTCCTTTATATATATAGATTAATTAATTTTATTCTTATTAATTTTTGTTTCTATTCTTTTTATACTTTTGTTAAGTGCTACATTTCAGCCATTCACATGCTTTGAATCTCCATTAGGGTTCAGAATCTGGCAATAACTTCTTTCTTGCACTCAGATTTAGCGCGGGCTCTGCATTTTCAAGTGCAATTTTTAGGTAAGTTACCTCTATCTTGCAATGGATTTAGATATTCCTACCTATTACTTTCAATAGGTTTTTGCTCAGCAATATTTACATAAAGGGGGAAGGTTTACTGGCCAAAAAACATGTTCAACCCCACTTTTATGTAAATTATTTTATATATTAGCTGTCCTATGTCAGCAATGTTTATAATACTACAACATACATTTTATAATTTTAACCTCGGTTGCTCATGTGTCCTTCATTGTGTAATTTTCCTACTGTTCTAAAAAAACATAGACAGTAGGAAAATCACACAATGAAGAACATATGAGCAACCGAGATTAAAAATTATAAAATGGATGCTGCAGTATTATAAATATTGCTGACTTAAGACAGCTAATATATAAAATTTATATAAAAGTGGGGTTAAATCGTTAGTCATGGAATGATCAATACATTATTCTTTTTGGTAGGTAATATGACAAATGAGTATTTTCATGAACTAGAATCCGTTGTCAAGCAGAAATAAAAAGATTACCAATGGGGAAAAAAGAACAGTATATGTTTTTAATTTCATATTGATTTTTAAATAATATTTTTTCATACATAAGAACTTAAGTAACATTTTTAATACTGTCTTTTTAGGGAAAAAATCATTAGAAAAATGTTTCGACTAACAAAGTTTCTGTAACTGAATGCAAAAAATTTTCTTTTTTTCAATTTCTACTATTAGCTCACACACTATATATATATATATATTTATTTATTTTGGTGGAATTTTTTCAATCATTAAAAATACATTTTAAAGCGCTCCATTGAGCTGATATTTTATATACGTGATTATTTTGGATGGCAATATAGTAATTTAATTACACTTGATAAAAATTAATTGAATAAAAATAATTATTTAAAGAATTATACAAATACAGCCACGTTGGCATCATTTTTGGTGACTTAGCGACCCTTTTGGTGACTTGTGTCAAAACTTGAAGATTTTTCTCACGTTTTAAAGCATTCAATTGAACTGAAATTTTATATACACGATTGTTTTGGATGACAATTCGATACTTTAATGATAATTAATAAAAATTAATTATCACTTAATTGTGTCATATGTACATACATATTTATATTAATTGTAACTATTTAATAAAAAGAAGCTAAAATAAAATTTTTCATTGTTGATCTAAGTAGGAATTGACTTAATTTTTTTTATATTACTAGTTTTTGTCACTGTCAAGAAAAATATTCTATTGAAAACAAATACAAATTTCGTTAAATGATAAATTTTTTGAGCGATTTTATCTGCATTTGTTCTCACTTTTGCTTCAAAAAATTACTTCTACCCTTCTCTTAAAGTCACTGTCATTTTTCGTAAAAACCTTTGAGAACATTTTTAATTTCATAAATTATAATTTTGTTAAAAAAAATAATAAGTTCAATGGTTATTTTTCGCTTTTTGATCGTGAAGAATTCTCAACGGATTTTGAACCTCTTAATTTATTAATAACCGATAACCTCAACCCCACATTTCTATTAGGTAAAGGGAGGATAATAGTAGTTGGGGAGTAGATTGAGAGATTCCCAAAATAGAATGGTCAGTTGCCACATCAGCGGGGGCAAAGTGTGATGGTCGCTAGGAAATGTGATGAAATTTCTCGTGATATTCATGCTTGAATATCCAAAATAATCCCGTCAGAATATTTTAAGGCTGTCTTCGGTCAATGTTAAGAATAGGACCCGAGAATTTGGAACATTTTTTCAGATATAAAAGAAATGAAACATTAATATGATATTCTGGCTTCACTATCCTTTAAAGAGCAGTATATTTTTTTATCATACTTTCCATTTTTAACCTAGTTGATTAATTTTTTCTGGTATAAAATGTGTTTTGTGTTTTTTCTCCTACATCGTAATGTTAAATGGGCTAGGCTTTCACGTATTAAAACGAAAAAGAAAATATTCATGAAATATTTTGAAATTTTTAAAAACACTATATTGTTAAAAGATGTATTAGTTATAATGTTCCAAATTTCCATGAAATTTGAGGTATTTGTCTGTCTGAAAATATGCTTCGCGTTTAGTTCATGCTCTCGTACTTTAGCCGAAAGCTGCCTTAATGTAAAAGACGAAGGTTCCATCGATAATTCTTTGTGTTCTGTGAAATAGGGCTTTTCAACCTTTTAAAAATCTCACAGAACATTTGAATTTACAGTTAAAGGCCATGGTTTAAATTTAAATTATATTAAAATGATTTCTGTTTTTTTAACACTGCAAAAGTTGTTTAGGAAATTGTTTAAAGTTATGTTCATTGTGAATATGAATACTAGCAAATAATTCTTTAAAATTTAAATCTGGTTTTACATGCTAATTCTTAGTTTTACAAAAATGTTGTATTCTAGTAAATCCATTCAAAGAGGTTTTAAACTGTTAGAAAAACAATAGGGATTTCATTTTTTAATAATCCTCCATGGCATAACTCTTGAAGATCGTTGCTATGAAACAAAAAAACAGTAAATCTTTTATTTAAAATTGCATTCAAATGTCTTAATAATAACTGCCATTTTAGAATTCTCCAAATTTTTGGTAAATATAAAAATCGAGAAATTTTTTCCATGAAAAAATATTACTATCATTATTATAATTTGGGGGAGCAGTGGGATTTACATTAAATTTATCATTTCTTGATGTACTTAGCGGTTACGAAAATGGGAATCAAAATTAATTAAGTTCAAAATAACTGTTGCTAATGTTGTTTCTAATGCCACCTGTCTGACGTAGTCAGACCGAGGCCCACAAAATTCATCGTGGCAAGGGGCTAGAAGTACGCCTGTCGTTGGTCTTGAGCACCATACAGGTGACAGTACGAATTCGCTCGGGGAAATTCCCGAAGGGACGATAGATGGCGACACCATCGATTTCCACCTCCACAGTTTAGGCATGGAACTGAAGGGGAGGGAAATATTCTCCAGTACCCTGCACTCGTGATTCAGCCCACAAGACTTTCGGACCCACTGATTTAACGAGCACGTACTCCATGTGTACTTGGAGGATATTTGGTTGCATCGGGCATTGAACCCAGGTTTTCTGGTCTGGAGTCCACTGCTCAAACCACTAGGCTACCCACGACCCCCAAGTTCAAAATACACATTTATAATACTTTTATATATGGTGACATTTTGCGAGACATTTTATGAGATTCAAGGAAAATTAAAAATAGTACATATTTCACTTTTTAGCCATTAAAAATAATAATTAAATACACTAAATGTCAACAAAGTATTTTAAATATGACACATTTTAGAACAGCCGCACTAAGAGCAATACAAAGATTATTAGTTACAAATATTAAAGTAATATATAAGAGATGTCCAATATCCAGATAGATAATTATTCGATATTAATACAGACTTTTAAACCTGTACTCGCTAATTTTCAGGTATTGATGAGAATTTTATCGCAAAAGTAATCAACACCCAAAATATTCTTTCAATTAGGTACTGCTAATTTTCTTTCTGTCCATATCGAGTTAATAACCTGAACGGATAATCTTTAGAAAGCACAAAATGCAACTTGCTGCAATAGTAGAGCGATCAATATGTTCGATCCGCCAAAAATGCATTATGCAAAATAACGAAACTGGAACTGGTGCGAGATATTTTGAAGTGAGGAAAAGATCTAAATTATTTTATTGCCAATAACTCTTATGCTACCCTAAAGAGACGATAGTTTAGATCAGGGGAGGGCTACTTCGCGCGCGCGCGCGAATGGTTTTAAGGTATTGTGACCCACCAAATAGTATAGGGGTGGCTATTCTGTATAAAATTGCATGTTTCATTTCTATACACTTTTTTTCGTCATTGTACCTCTGTTTTAAAATATGACAAATTACTACTTTTACTACAAAAACACAAGTAACAGAAAATTGTCGAGTTGAATGCTTCAGCAACTACGAGTGACTGCTATACCACGCCTACGGAACGTGGACGTATTCAATACAGCGAGTAGAGAACATACTGTGACGAAGCCGGTCTCTTTCCCCTAATTACTACGGACCCCTTGACCCTTGCCGACAGACGTTGGGAAAATTCCAGACATTTCCCTAATTGCTGGGAAAGAATTTCGGAACTGGGTGGTCAAAGATTTGGACCCTTTGATCCCAGACTATCCTCGACGTCAAAAAGAGACGCATTAACATTGTGCTTTCGTTTTCCCACGATTCGGTGACGACAGAGGCGGCAGAAGAACAAGAAACCAAGGGAGTTGAGACCGACAGGGGCGGCAAAAGAACAAGAGATCCCAGGAGGATGATTAGGCGAGGGATGGTATGAGGGAGAGGATATAAGGGGAGCGAGAGGGCCCGAAGAAAGATTGGATTTTAGAGAGAGCCGATGTGAAGCTCCTCCAGCGAAAGACTAGATTTTTGAGGGAGCCCTTGTGAGGTACCTTCAACGATAGGGAAACCGCGAAGTACTGCGGAATCCGAACTGAGGAGATCCGGGAACGGTCTGAGTCCCGATCAGCGGAGTTATACCTTAGTCCGCGAAGCAAGGCGGATTTGGAGCGAGCGAACTCACCCGACTCGGTGTGGAATTACCGAGAGTGAATTACATCATTATATTTTATGCGAGAGAGATGAGATATAGCAGCGAAAGGGACTCGAAATTTGGGGATCCTTTTGTTAATCAATTGTGCTAAAATATTTTCTGATGATTTACGTACTGAAATAAATGGTTTATCCCAGGGTTGTGTGAAGTCATTACAATACGTACACCAACGAATCTGAAAGCCCGACGCTTGTTTGCTGACGATTTCGCACCATCGCGGGAACTCGATAAACCCATCCCGTTGGAGCGTGGGATGATATTTCAAAAGCCAATTCCATGTTTTCGAGGAAAAAGCTAATCATCAATATTTATTCTCACCTTCAGTCGAGGTGTGGGAAAAAATTCACTTCTACGGTTGTCATTGTTACCTCCCCTGCAGTGGCAGTGAACATGCTAAACGTCATCGATCTTTTTCAATGAAAGTACATGTGTCGTCTACACTTCATAAAATCTGCTAAAGTCGCATCGATTATAGAAAACCGATTCTCCAGTGTAGCTGGCGTTGGTGTTCAGTCAATATGTATCTCTTAGCATACGCGTCTTTGGTCTTAGTAAAGGCGGCCACCTCAAAATGTCTTGGCGGCCCATCGATTGATCGCGAACGACGATGCTCATCCCTCATTTAGATGAACGAAACAAACATACAATGCTTTAAGTATTGAGCTTGTGCTTTAGTCGAGCTACATATTTACTCCAAGTACCCGTCGCGTTCTACACATGCATGAGAAATAAATCACGCTCTGTCCTCTCTTTGGAGTGCAAGTCAAGAATGAGATACCAGCTCAGGTGTCGACTTCGTCATCCTATTGTGTTACTGAATAACACGGCCTTTGGCTCTGTCCAACGGATTTCTATGACTTTCCACGTTTACAGGTACGTAAGCATAGGATAAATGCAAAGATATTTCTTATGGGAAAAATCTGAGACTTCGTGATGAGAAAGGCTTACCAAATTTCAATAACGAAGTGATGAATTCGAATGCGATACATTATCTGCAAAGCATACTGGATCACCGATAAACTTCAGGGATCTTTGAAATTCAAGGTTCCATAATAAATAAATAACTAATTTCACCTTTTTATTTTCTCCTTATTTTTAATGTTATAATTTGGAAACGCTGCGGCGTTTTCCCTGTTGCTGTGAGATTTTCGATAATTATATAACTTCAATCCAGGGGCAAACTTGTATAATGTATGTGTTTGCAACATTACTATGAGCAACCTCCAAAAATTTGCATTTTTTCAGATTTCCGATATTATCAAAACCACTCTTGCTGTCAATAACCCTTAGATGGTATTAAAGAATAAAAAATGTATTTTTCCGATTATGAGAAATCGATGGAGATAAAAACATTTTATTATGATTCTGATTGATGATCACTACATTCCACAAAAGCATCCCGTGAACTTTCGACCGTGACGCATTTTATAACATTTATGATAAAATATCACGGGGCTTGGAGTGAAAGATGCTGAGAGAAGTTTTCAACAAAGCGTGGAAATTATCTTTCAATGTGTGCATGAAAGAAGGTGTAAACGTAACTGTATATAGCTCTGAGATAATTCTAAAACTCCTCCACTGTTCCTTCTAGTTTTCATAAACCGAAATCTAAGATATATTTCTTGATGATAATCGATGAAATCTCGTTTTTCCTAAGGTATTTTTCCCAGCATTGTTGAATAAAGAGCATTGTAACGTTTTCCAGCCACACAGCTGTAAAATCTGCTTTTTATGTTGATAGCATTCACTGTACCTAGCCACACGTAAAAAATATTGCAGGAATTTTTCATCCGACATTGCCCCGGCGACCGATGGCCATGAGAAAAATGCCACCGAGTGAAATACGAGGTGTAAGAGGCGGTTACTAGGGGTGGCGATTCTCTTCGAAAAAGATCGATTCGAATCGTAACCGGATGAATCGATTCACAAAAAAATCGAGGTCTAAAAATCGATTTTTTTTCAAGTCTGAATTTACAATGTAAGTATAAATCTATTGTATCAAAAACAAGAAAAATACCATAATAAACGATCTTTTATCAGTAAAATCAGGGAATTTTTTAGTTCAAGGAATTCGACAATTGCAATTTTTTTTATTACCATATCAAAGTATTAGGAATAAAAGAGGAGACATTTATTTTCAAAATGTATTTGTTACATTATAAAGTTTAGAAAATAGGTAATATAGCTTATAGTTCCCAATGCTTAATATCTAAGCTCTTTAAAAACATCAGTCTGTCAAGTCTACTGGGATCCAAGCGGTTCTGCTGATCACGTGTAATGTTGCCGGCAATCGAAAAAAGGCGCTCACAAGGAACAGATTACCCCACGATACTTATATACATCACGGCTGTAAGTGAACGGGATGATAAATTAAGGTGTTTTTTTATTTTTGTTCTTGTCAGTATCCTTCAGTACAGGATCATACTTCAGGTGCACAACTGCCTGCGTTAAATAGTGTCTAAAGATAGTACATTCAACTGATTGTAAATAATTTTATGGTTTTTACCAAAACAGAAAAAATCGAATGTCGATTTTCTAGGATGAAATATCGATTCTCTGAATTTATTCAATGCTACATAGCGATTTAAAAAAATTGTTTTTTTTTGCCCGAGAAACCAATTCTTCGATTAATCGATCTCAGATCGCCATCCCCAGCGGTTACACCCGCGCCAAGTGCGAGGAGAGGCAGTTCGCTTTGAAACACTGGAAAGAAAGGTTGTGTTTACCTCCTCCTTCAGTGATTACATGTTTTGTAGAATGGAAATGGCTAATATTTCGAATACCTTGTAACCAACTGTACATACTGTAATTTATAGCTGTGGATGTAATAAATAAATTATTTAATTTCTTAACTCTCTCACGCTATCCATCCATTTTCCCAAACGTCAGAGTATATTTAAAGTAATTGAAAAACTCATTTTACACTCAAAAATATTTAAGAAAGGATTAAACTCTAGAAAACCAGATGACTGCTTAGCTTGTTTCAACTCTGCAAGTGCGACATTCGACTCAGTTGAACCCAACATTCAACAGACAAAATTCACGGAATGTAATGGTCACATGACAAATGAAATCACGTGTTAATAGGTGGGTTGATAAGTATAATACCCAAGTAACACAAATGTTATATTTTTATCGAAAAACACGTGATTGCATATGACCTTTATAAATTGAGTCCAATAAAAATACTAATAATAAATTGCACTGAGTAAATATCTTATATGTTGTTGTTGACGTGTGTTTTTTATCCTGGGAACATGAAATACAAGTGAAGAACAGAAAGCATACAATACAACAGAAGAATATACACATTTATTACAGATGATGATCCCCGCATATAACAAGAAAGGGTGCGCTGCTTTCCTTTCGAGACGGGAATCCATTACATGCGAAAGACCGACTTCTTTCCAGAAGAAGATACAACCATGTCTTACTCGGGATTCGAACCCGAACCCACTCGGTTACAAACCGAGGGTCATAGCCACCATACTGGCTCTCTGTTCGACAAATATCTGATATGTACTCATAATGTAAAAGCACAGAAAAAAAGGTTGGCAGAGGAAAACGGGGAAAGATCACTAGCTGACATGCCACCTATGTTTACTGAACCCAGATTGAATCTATTAACATCGCATTATGAAGCTATTTCGAACATTGGTCAAGTAATAACCTCCCTATTCTCTTAACTGTGCCAGAGAGCTTCGATTCACGATAGATTTGACATGTATCAGCTCTATACAGAGGGTTTTCAGTGGCTCTAGAACTCGGTGTAGAAACTGAGCCTGCGATTTAATGTTACTACTTTTTTGTAATTCTTTATGGCAACTCTGAGGTTATTTATTTTTTTGTAGTTCTATGAGTTTTTGTTTTATTTTGGAGTTTGCGTTTTGTATAGAACACGTGCAAATATAACTATCCTGAGTTATTTTTGAGATACATTTGAATTTTTTTGAGTCACTTTACATCATACGGCTTAACAACATTGTTCGCGAGTTCTTGACTATGACCTCTAAGCTATCACGATTTCATAAACCCAATAGGAAAGAGAAAATACTCGATCCAAAGATAAATACCACAGAGCTTAGTTGTGTTGACATTACGTTGTAGTTGCTCGGACGCATTTTTATAGCTATAAGATAATAAAAGCAGTTCTTATATTATGATATTCGGGCGAATACATTCTGTCAAATTAAAAAAGCGAGTGAAATTTTTAAATTTTTTTTTAAACATTTTAAGGGGGAAATATATTGTTATTTCTTAATTCGTTTGTGTTAGTTATCCGGAAAAAAAGGTAATAAACATTTTAAAACCTGGAATTAATTTTATTTCTATTAATAGTTTTTAGATGGCGGCTCCGGTGGCTTAGGTGGTCCGCTACCTCTAAAAGCCCTCGTGTAGCTGAACAGTGCGACGTTAATATTCACTCACTCACCACTCTAAGCCAACGTGCTCTAAGTACCGGGAAGTCCAAGACCCCGGCTGGATTTTCTGGATGCGAAAATCGTAGGCACTCATGTCATATGATTATGTTGCGTGTAAAAGATCCCTTGAGTATCAATTTGGCTCTGGTGTTTTCGGCAATATTTAACATCCGACGAGAGTTTGAATTAAAAAATTAATTCAAGCGTCCAAATTTGGTAATGAGGCCGACACTAGACGGTCCACTATAGAATGGCTCTCTCGTTAGGGGACTTGCCGTGTCTTCAAAGACTAAGTTGGTAAAACACAGTAGTTTTTAGACTACTTAGCTAATGGTACTAATTATAAAGATCAGAATTTTGAGAAAAATCCCGGTCAATTCTTCTGCAATTGAATCTGTAGAGTCGTAGGTTTGAGACCTGATCCCATTTAAGAGCTATCGTGTTGAAGGTCTCACTTAAGCGAAATGTGGAAGTTTGGATAGTGAAGCTCTAACTGACGTCTATGTTGACAGTGGCTCAAAACTACAGGGTCCGTTGCCTGTAGCCTTCGAATTGTGACGATCCCTATCTACAGTTGGAAGAAAAAGTTTCATGTACTAGCAAAAGCTTCAATTCTAGACTGAAGAGTTTTGATTTCTATTTATAAGAGAGAACTCTGCTTTTTTCCGATAAGAATGATTATCTGTTCACTTTCTTCTAAGATCGATAAGCATGGCATCCAAAGTTCACTGTACTCGATTTTTGATACACATCTGTTTCTTTGCAATCTATTTAGGGAAACGAGCTCGAAGGGGAAAAGGGAACAAAAGCGGCCGTTATTTTCTATATTTAGTGGCCATAAAGAATTCTTTTAGGATCAAAAACAATTTTAGAGCTTCTATACATAAAAGAATATTGGGCAATATTTTTTTTTAAAATTTCCAATGGCGGGTACAAAAGACAATGTCATGAATAATGAATAGAGAAAGAAAAATGAAAAAAACCACTAAAATAACAAAGGGAACAAAAGTCTATGGACCCATTCGCGGTACCTAGCTTTCCAGTAGCGTTCCCACGAACTCTTGGAGCATAGCGAAGGTCAGCGTAAAAAGAGAGTACAGTCCGTAGGTTTCCGAAGATAACAGAGCGCGCAGCATGGATCATTATGAACTTGTATGAGATGTAAATGCCTAGCAAGGCAAAATTCTTCTACAGATTTCTTTCTAGGTCACACTGAAATACTTTGAATATTATTCCACCAGGATTTCTGGGAGTTCTGATTTGATAATCCTTTTTTCAAGTTATTCTTAAAGAACGATCTAATAACTGACTTTGAATTGTGAAAAGGTACTTCATCATTAGCGGTTGCTGCACCTTTGTTAGTCAACAAGTCAGCTGATTCATTTCCCTCCATCCCGCAGTGGTCTGGGATCCACTGAAGGTAAATAGTTTTATTTTTGTCAGATTGCGACCGGAAGAGAGATTGGTCACTTCCGAATATGGGTTTCTAGTACAGTTAACTGCGTACAAAGCAGTCTTCGATTCTGTTAACATGACTACTCTTGAAAAGTGTTCCAAGGGGCATGGAAGTTGAGAGAGTGCAATTTGTACGGACCCAATCTCCCCATCAAAAGCTGATCTAAATTATGCTCTCGGCCTCCTCGTTGGTGCACCCAGGAAACGCTTCAGCGTCTAAATGATCTGCACTTTCTAGCATGGGGTGCAAGCCCCATACAAGTCCTCGGAACTCTTTTCGAGTTTCGCAATGGAACGCAGGTGGTGTGTCCCAATATTGGGAAACATAAGAAAAGGGATTCTATATTCCTCAATCGAAGTTACTCTTCCATCGAATCCACAAATGTGGAAACTATGCAGAAACATAATAAGGAATTATTTAAAAAGAAAATTGTTATTTTAACATCAGTGGAAAGTTAGTATTTTTGTACTCAACTGTGTTCCATTTTGTTGTAATTATTTATTTACAATCTGCTAACTTCAAAAGTTGTCTTGTCCAAGGAGTATAGAGAGATGAAATGACGTAGAAGACATCCAAAACCTATCCTTACTATGTCGACGACCTTTGGAGAATAAAGCAGTTGATGGTCCGAGGGGTTTAGGTCTATGTTGTGGAATTTAGACAATATAGGATAAATAAAAATAGAATTAGGAGAAAAAGTTGAATGTCAGGACAACTTATTTGGCCATCAAGGGATATTTCCATCCCTTTATATTGTCTTGTGCGTAGATTGGTGATGGTGGGTAATAGAATGCGATTGCAATTAAGATCTGGAATGAGAAGCTCCTTAAGTGGATGGGAGGCGAGTTTACGTCTGACTATTGCATCAGCATCGGCAAGGCTACTGGAAATTTGAGGAGACTTCTTGGAAAGGCCTTCTCCTTGCCGAAGAGATGTCTGCGCACTAAATTTAAACAAACATCTTATTTGAAAATGAAGAGTTGATTCTTTTCTTTTTTGGTACAAGCGCCAGATTTGATGTACCGAAACAAGGGGCATCCGATTTAGACTTAAAAGAGGATTTGTTGACTTAGGATTCGATTGTGAACGCAGCATTACAAAACTATACGAGGGCTGTTGGCGATGATTGGATACACTTGAGTTCCGGCACTCTATTGTCTAAATGTTCACGTTGGAGCTTTGACAGATTTTGTGTGCACTAGGGGCAGGGCGCGTCTTCAGTGGCCCTCAGCATGATTTGAAAGGGACGGTCGAGAGTTTGTAATCACTGTCAAATGGATTTATAATTTTACATCAATACTTAATATGCAGGACATCTTACTAGAATAACAAGCTTATATTTATATAAAAATATATACTTAAGGCTGTCTTTGGTTAATGTTAAAGAATAAGATCCGAATTAGGTACATTTTTTCAGATATAAAAGAAACGAAAAATTAATATTATATTCTGACTTCACTATCCCTCAGAAAACAACATATTTTATCATTCTTCACTCTTTTGACCGAGCTGAGCCCTTTTTTCTGACGTAAAATGTGTTTCGCGTTTTTTCTCCTAAACCGTAATGTTAAACGAGCTGTCCTTTAAGGCTGTGTGTTTTCGGCTAATGTTAAAGAATAGGACCCAAATTCGGAATATTTTTTCAGATATAAAAGATTTCAGATATTAATATTATACTCCAGCTTCACTATCCTGTAGAGAATCACTTACTTTATCATACTACTAATTTTTATCCTAGTTGACATATTTTTTCTTTTATAAAATGTGTTTAACATTTTTGCTCCTATACCGTAATGCTAAAGTATCTATCCATTTACATGTTAAAAGGAAAAACTAATTATTTATGAAATATTTTGAAATTTTAAAAACACTATACTATAAACAAATGCATGAGTTACAATGACACAAATTTTTATAAAAATTGAGGCATTTTTTCTGTCCGAAAATGTGTTCCACGTTAAGTTCACGATCCTGTTTATATGCCCAAAACAGCCTTAACGTGTTAAAAGGAAAAAATAACATTCAAGGAATATTTTGAAATTTTAGAAACACTATCTTGTTAAAAGATGTATAAATTATAATGTTGCTAATTTTTATGAAAATTGAGGAATTTTTCTGTCTGAAAATGTGCTCCGCGTTTAGTTCAGGTTCTCGTACACTTGCCGAAAAAGCCTTAAATAATTTCTCAATATATGAATTTATTTCAAAGCTTATCGGCAATAACATTTCAATTTTTTTGAGCCGTTGCTTACAGACTGCATTCTCGAGAGCACTGATCTGTGGGCATTGAAACAGCCCATTGTTTTGGTAGACTTGTCTGTTTCAAGATCTAGATTTGAGCAGAGACCCACGGGAAAAAAACGCCTTTCGCGCCGCTCCATAAGTATTGATAGGACGAATTGCTTTATCAGTGAGATTTACTTTCATTTCTCATAAACAGAAAATCGCAAAATAAGCTAAAAATCGAGATGAGTTCAAAAGTGGATCACGATTTATATTTGTTTTGAAAAAATAGAATGTCTTGACCAAGAATGCTTTGTACATGACATAGGAGAAACTTTGCCTTTTGTATAGTTTCACTACAAAATCTATTCACTTAGTTACTGAAACACACACAAGGAAAAGAATAACCATAATATAGAATTGAATACATTTGTGAAAAATTATTAGTTATTTACAAAGATCGAATACACAAACGCGCGAGGGTTTTTTCAAAGAACTTTTTTCTCTACTTTAAACAATATTACGAGGGATGATTGATAAGTAGGATCTCTAATAGTATAAAATAAGTTTCCGACACGGCAAAATATTAACAGGAGTATAAGAATGAAGGAAATTTATCGCTCTTACATATTGTAAACTCATTTCTCAACATAGTCACCACTAACAGCTACACACTTGATCAATCGTTCTATCCATTTCTTCATTCTATCCTTGAAGAAAGATTCTGGCTGTGGCTACATCCATTGATGCATGGCTGTCTGAACTTCGGCATCCGTTGAAAAACGTTGACCTTTCAACGTTTCCTTTAATTTTGGGAACAACCTAAAGTCCGACGGTGTCAAATCTGGGCTGTAAGAAGGTTGTGGATCTACTGTGAATTTTAGTTTTTCCATGACGTTATGTGTTTGTGCACTGCAATTCGGTCTTGCATTGTCGGGAAGCAGAAGAAAGACGTTTCTTTCCGGTCTTATTCAGCGGATGCATTGCCGAGTAAATATATTATGCTTTTTAATTTTTCCGTATGATAAAAAATTCGAATATGTTTGAAGCTTGAGCACAAATTTTTCTACTTCTTTCAATAAAAATCTCCTCTTAACGCTTCTTTGAGGAATGGAGACATATCGTAATTCTAGTGTATTAAACCGGACTCCACAGATTTCTCGAGTACTATTTTAAAGTTTCTGTCGTAAAGGTTTTTGTACTGTCCCGAAGAAGGACGATATTACGATCGCATTGTGATGTTTCCTGAACCGACCTACTGCTGCAATTTTCTGAAGCTGTACATCGGTCAAGAAAATAATCAAAGAACACAATATTCTGCGGATTACAAGAAATAGTAGCGAGAACTTTCCCTATTTGATTGTTCCATTGTTTATTAAAGTTGCATACGAAGCAATACGAGAACTATTGGCGACCGGCTTCTTCATTTGAACCTCGCTCAAACAAAGTAGGCGACAACTGAGCTCTCTCCAAATTGTCTCATGCCAAACGTTAGGACTTGCAGCCTCGACTAATTTAGCGTGCAATAACCCCAGCCTTTTTTTTATCGCCGCTGAGTGAATGACGTTGATTATTTAGATTTTAGATTTTTTGATTTAATAGTTTTAATTTAATTGCATTTAAACATGCCTTTAAAATAAAAAAAAAATTACACCAAAAAGTGGATATAAAGCCATTTAACATTTCAACTCGCTAGCAGCTAAACCAATGCGATCCCTGAGCTTGTTTCTTCGCAACGAGGTGGTTCCATCTAGGGGTAATAGTATGGGGACCAATCGTCCTCCTTTTATAGGTTCTGTCCTTCCTCGAAAAGGGTCCTCCTTTTCAATATTTTAAAACTGATCTGTTAACCTCTGTATTCAAAGATGAACCAAACATGTTTCCAAAATGTCGAAGAATGGTCTGGAACAAATATTACAGTTTTCAATGGTATTTTTTTGGCTTAGTCGCAAGTAAATTGGCTAGATATAGAAAATTACATTGAATTTTTATCGAAAGAAATGCCTGATATTAAAATTGATGACAATTGTCTGTTTGAAGTAGGAAAAAAGCCTGAATGTGTTGTGTGTACATTTAAATTCTAATAACAATTGAAAAATCAACATGCTGAGAAAGTGGTAAAAGATGGGTGAAATTAATTAAACCATTTCAAAAATGAACACATTCCATATTAAAATGTAATTATTATTGTTGAATTTACGTTGTGCTGCCCTGAAACTAATGCAGCAGTTGGAAAGAGTTTTTTTCAATCGGTAATGATTTTTGTGAAGTGACTAGTGCGAAATCACGCACACAATTGAAAGTTAATATTTTAGCTTATCGTAAAATTCAGTATGTTTTTCCCGAACTTTCTGATACATTAGAAAATGATATGTTGACAACAAAAAAAAATTCATTCAATGGAAAAATACTCTTTTAAGATAATAATTAAAAAGAATGTTAGCGTATTTTTGTTTGAATTAATAGAACGTTTCATATATTTAAGTTGTAATTTGTTCTTGAATTTTTCGTCCTCCTTTTCATTGTAAAATACTGGCCTCCTTAGTAATAGCTCGAAGTGTGTTGCTTGTGTCCAAGTTATTACGTTTTATTTTGGTTGCTGTTACTGCAGAAAACTGCTTCACACAGGTAGATTGTCGGGAATGGCAATAGGGATTTAAATGCTGCGGTGGCAAAATCTAAATATTTCGCTACGACTTTAATCTAGAACACCAATACAAAAGCTGTTGTCTCGAACGTAGTTTTAAGGTTGCCATCATTTTCAATTTTAAGTATTTGATCTACTTCTTGCGCATACATGTTAGATTCCCTTGATTTGTTGACAAATGGGTCGTAGATCTATTTCTTAACCATTCCATCACCTTTTTTTTGTTTTGGAAGTAACGATATTTCTCTCCAGACTGTGGATCACGATATTGATGCGGCTTTATTAGAGACGTCTTTCAGTTACCGATTAACCTCTCAGAAATGGAAAGTTGTGCAAATCCGAAAGGAGTACAACTCAGTAAATGAAATGGAAATAATTCAATATTCCTTGGCTGCCTGGTACCATATTATCCAAGGACTGGTGGACCACTGCTCGACACGGTGGGTCTTTAATAGCACCAAGACTGAAACCCATGACTCAACAGAAGTGTGTGAACAATCCCAATGAGTTGTTCCAGCCACTCGAATCTTTTAATATGTCTTGTTAGGATTTTGAGATCCCCTCCTATCCAACTCTGAGAAGCTACTCTAGGGATAGAGACAACGAGTTCGTGACCAGGAGTCCTCGGCTACAGCAGATCAGTGGAGTACCAACTCTGTGTGGATTACCACACTACAAAGCAACCAGCATGAGACCTTGGTCGAGGACGATTACTGAGCTGAGACCCTCTCTCCATACCATCGGGAGGATAGATTTTACGTGCATCGGCCCCTCTACGCGGGTGGTCATTAGAGCGTGAACTCTGGCCACGAGTACGCGACCCTACGCAGTTATTTTGAAACGCCATTTGCATACTTTAGATCCCGATAGGGCTTTACTATCGATTTGGGCATTCAATGGGATTTAATATATCTGACATTTTTATTTTTTAAAAATTCAATCACTACTCACTGTGCAATTGAGTACCGAGTGCACTTTGAGTTTTCTCATCACGTTAATAAAATCTATGCAGAATGACAAACTTTAAGTAATTTATTATTTCTGTGGTAAGTTATTCGCATCTTATAAAGGAATCTCGTTTACATTTGATCCACCTTCGCTGAATTAAGCATGTTAGTATTAGTCGTTGGATTATAAAATTCAAAGGTGGTCGAAAGCGATCAAATGACGCGCATTATACCGATGGAATCTGGCTCTTACTATCGACATTATCAAATTGACTATTGTATGGATACACACACACAAGTAAGACAACACAGCAAGAATTTATATTTTAGAAAAAATAGACACGAGTTATTTAAAAGCTTATAAATTTTCGGCGAGAAAATTTCCAAATGAGATATACTACGCCGTTGTAATAATATGCTACTTGTAAAATCCTAAAAATGATACATGTACTGTTTCACAGGGGAAGTTAAGCCACATTTATCACCACACGAAAACTTTTTCGGAAATAGTCTTGCATCATGAGGTGTACAAAAGCAAAAAGGAAACAGTAAAATAGGACGTTACGAAGTGACGCCAGGAACATCACGTACAAATGAAATCGAGGGAATCCTCACGGCCGTTGATACTAGCCTACACTAATGCGAGCACGTACACACAGAAGGCGACCTTGCAGAAAATAAAGAAACAAAGACGCATTTTCTTTTGAAGCAGTGTATGACGTTATTAATCTAGTATCAAAATTTATTCGTTGAATTTATTGGACGGAAATTAAGACCATTAATAATTTAAAAAATATATTGAATACTGAATTTAAAACTTGTACAAGTTCAAGCCTGCTTTCACTAATAATGAACATGATTTTAATTATAGCGACAAACAATATCCTTAATACATTGTTAAGAAATCTACCACTTTGGGGACAAAAACTGCGTTTTGTAAACCTCGACGCACAGCAATGAAATACGTTACAAAACAAAATCTCAGCTCAGTAGCAGATCTCATCGTTGTTGGTCAGTGACACCATTTAAGTCTAGTGTCAACAACCTCGAACCCTTTTTAAAAAATAATAAAGACACATTTATCTTATAATTCGTATTTGATGTGACTCAATCTCATACAAAAATTCGTAATTTTTAAATTTGCTTTTGCTACGAGAAACTCCAGTATTAAAAATTGATATAATAAAATATCAACTCACCTCCATGTGCATTGCAGATATTTTTGTCTAATCTCAGCGTTTTGGTTGTTATTATAGAGAAACTGGTTGGTTTCTTGAAACGAAATGCAGAAAGAGCCATGGATTCTTTCGATGCAATGAGGTGTTTCTTTGAGAAAATCACATTAAGACGCATAATTAATATCTTCCTTAACATTGAAAACTTTGCCTGTTTGAAGAAGCCGAAGCAAATTAAGGCTGACGCGTATACTTTTGAAAAGCATATCGCTAAAAATACTATTTTGGCGAAAACCTCCCAGAGAATATTAAACAAATACGTTCGAGATCATGGTCGGACAACTGTCAATCGTATAGATGCAAAGTTATTAAAGCCAACTAAATTATGTTGTAGAAATCCATGCAACAAAACAGACGCATGCATCGAAAACTGCTTTAAGAAGGTTTGAACGTATTGGAGATACGCCATGTATTTGTTTACAGAACGCGTTTTCTGTCCGACAAGAAGATTCCTTTAACACAGGAAATACGATAAGTCATTTTGAACTACCCTACTCTACACAAGTGAAACGATACCAAGATTTGATATCGTCTCACATTGTGTTCCCCGAGAGTTGCTGAAACCTCAACTCTGGATGTAGAGAAGAAAAAAAAATCCAAAGTTAAGGGCTGTTGGAAACCTAAAATCATATTTTTTGACACTTTCAGATTTTTAAATTGTATAGATTTTAACCTTTTTTAAAATATCTTACTTTAACCTCTAGGATAATTAGAAGACTTTAAAACTTATTTTTAAATAATCGTTGAAACTGGGCCACGCCCATTGAATGGCGAAAAATGTAGACCAAGTACTTCGTTTTTGCTTAAAAATTGAATGTTTGATGTAAACCAAAATATGCATCTTTTATTGTAAATTGAGCCTTGTATTTTTTTTTTATTTCCTAGCCGATTAGAAGTCTCACTGTACACATTAAAATCAATTTATCTCAAAATGTAAATTTTGTTGTTTGATATACCTTTTCTGAAAAACTATTGTTCATAGGTATGTACATTTTTTATGATATATTTACAATGATGGCTAATATATACTAAAATGAGCTTTTTGTAAAAAATTCAAAAATTCATTTTTTACAAATTTTTTATGTGAAAATGGGTCAAATTTCACAATGTTTGATAAAATATCTCATCAATAATAAAAAAAATTCAAAAATATCTGAATTTCATTTCAGTATAATGAGAAAGGTGTCCTTTAATTGTATAAAAAATTTTAAGCATGTACATATAACACACTAGCCGTTACCCACCCGCTTCACTGGGTATTTCACGATGATGTATAAATGTATACATGTATATGAATTATTGATATCGAGCATTAAGAATTCCGTTGTATTGAAAAATATATTTATAGCTGTAACTCTCGCCTCTTGATATAAAAAGGACATAAATTATAATATCTAAAATAGAAGTGGAAAGATTTTTTGCGCTCACTTAACCTAATAATCAAGTGGATTTCCACCAAAGCAACTTCAGTGGATCTCTACAGCATAAAATAAACATACTTGCTAAATTTAAAGTCTAAATCTAACAGAGAAAAACGGAATTTTTATCATCAATACCTCGTTGAGAGCATTCTTAGAGGATTACAATTAAACAAAAGAAGCATGCAAACCAAATTTTATTATTATAGTCTTAGCAGGTCGAAAACGGGAATTTTGTCTATCAATGCGCCCCAAAAATTCTCCCCGCTTCCCCCTGGAGTACATTTCCGTAAAATCCATTCTTAGTGGAACTATTCAACTAAAGAAACGTGCTTAACAAATTTCAAGTAAATGGGTTAAATTCAAAAACAGAAATTTTTCTATAACACGCCTTAATCCCTCGCAACCCCACTCCTTTGGGGGTGCGTTTCGCAAAACTCTGTGTAAAAGGAACTCTATTCCATGAACGGAACATACCTTCTAATTTTCAAGCAGGTGGGTCTATTAGTTGAAAAGTGGAAATATTTAGCTATTATATACGCCCCTTAATCCCCCTCAATGACCCTTGGGGTTTAATTTCCCCCAAAACTATTTTTTAGCGGATCTCTACACAATGAAAGGAATCGGCTCACACCAAATTTTAAGACTGTACGTCTAGTAGTTAAAAAATGGAAATAATTATCTATAAGCCCCTTTAAGCCCCCGCAACGCCACTTAGAAAGCGATTACGCCCCTTAATTCTCTACAACGCCACTTGGGGGTTGATTTTGACAAAACCCATTTTGTAGCGGATCTCTACTCTATGAAAGGAATCCGCTTACCAAATTTTTCAAGACTGTAGTCTAATATTTTAAAAATGGAAATAATTATCTATAATGCCCCTTAAGCTCCGCAACGCGACTTAGGAAGCGATTTTCACAAAAACCCTCTTATATTGGATCTCTACTCAATGAATGGAATCAGTTTACTTAATTTCGAGATTTTACGTCTAATAGATTAAAAAAGGAGGTAATTGCCTATAACGCTCCTTAATTTTCTACAACGCCACTTGAGAGTCGATTTTGACAAAACCTATTTTATAGCGGGTATCTTTACTATATGAAAGGAATCCGCTTACCAAATTTCAAGACTGTACGTCTAATAGTTTAAAAATGGAAATAATTATGCATAACACCCCCTAAGGGCCCTCAACGCCTTTTGGAGGTCGATTTTCGTAAAAATCATTACGTAGGGAATCTCTACTTTATGAAAGAAATCTGTGTACCATGTTTCAAGACTGAACATCTAATAGTTTAATAATGGAAATAATTATCTATAACGCCCCTTAAACCCCCGTAACGCTTCGACCTTTACAAAATCCATTCTTAGCTGATGTCTACCCCATGAAGGGAACCTGCCTACCAAATTTCAAATCTGTTGGTTTAATAGTTCCGGAGATATCGTGATTAGTCAGTCAGTGAGTGAGCGAGTCGCTTTTCTCCTTTATATATATAGATTTTGAGAAAAGGTTTCATCAAAAACATCCAATTTAAAATTGCCATTATACACTGCTCAAAATAATTAAAGGATATTGCGGTTTTAGGTGGATCTTGTGACTGGGAAACTTTTTAGCTGTTTGATACATGGTCGACAGACGTAGTAGGTTATATGAGAATAAATTACACATGTTTGGCAGAAAAAAATGCATTTTATTGCGCATTTGTGTACAAAGCGAAAAAAAAACACAATTTGTGCATATGAGAAAAAAAAAGAATAACAAAAGGTGCTTTCTTCAAAGGAAATCATTTTCGGTAGGAGGTATGGTTTCCACGGACGGCCAGCAACGTTGAGTACCTTTGAGGCATGGAGTCAATGAGGCTATTAATCACGAGTTGGGGTATTCTGTTTCACGGTTCCAGAAGAGCTCTTTCCTGTTCTTGGAGAATTTGTGGGGGTGGTTGGCGGCCAGAAACTCGTATTCCTAAAGTGTCCCAAACGTGCTCTATTGGATTCAAGCCTGGAGAACACGCTGTCCATTCCATTCGTACGATTCCTTCATCTAAAAAGAAATCCTCCACCAGGTTAGCACGATGTGGCCAGCAGTTATCGTCCATTAAAATGAAGTCATTTCCAATTGCTGCAGCGTAAGGGACTACAATAGTTCTGAGGATCTCATCCTTATATCGGCGAGCAGTCAGAGGTCCATCTTGAATAATGTAGAGGTCTGTGCGCCCGTCAATGGAGATGCCACCATACACCAACACTCCCCCACCGCCAAATCTGACACTTTTGTGCACGAACGCAGGATTATTCCTACTGCCACGGTCCCTCCAGATGAAAATAAACCTATTATCCGATGAACAGAAAAACGGGACTCGTCAGAAAAAAGAACATTGCTCCATTCATTTCTCCTCCTGTTCACATGCTCTGTTGCCCACTTCCTGTGATGGCGATGATGCCATGATGTTAGTCTAACACATACCATCGATCGGCGAGCATACAGACCTACACCATGGAGCCGGTTTCGGACAGTCTGAGTTGAAACCGTGGTGCCAGTAGCCGAGCGAAGGTGTTGTTGGAGGAGAGTAGTGTTCATATTTCGGTGTCTCCGAGCCGTTAACACTAAAAAACGATCTTCATTGGGCGTTGTTGCCCGTCTACGACCTTGTCCTGGTCTTCGACCTGCACTTTCAGTCTCCAAAAAACGGCTCCAGATCCTGGAAATCACACTTTGGGACACTCCAATGGCTTGCGCTACTTCGGCTTGAGTTTGGCCCCCTTCTAACCTACCAACAACTCTCCAAGCTTCTGAATCGGTTAGTGGCCGCGGTAGCCGAGTGGTATAGGCATCGGATCGTGGCTGGCTTTGTCACGAATTCGAGCCCAGTACCACTAAAGACCCGCCGTGTAGGGCAGCGATGCACGCTAAATCTGTCGAGAGCTGAAACGTCCTCCCGTTGGTGTGGTGTGGTAGTTAGGAGAGGGGGTGCCAGCTCAGGTGTCGTCCACGTCACTTGACCATGGTTCAAAATTACGTGGTCCGTCGCCAAAAGCCCTCGTGCAGCTGAACAGTGCGACGTTAATCTTCACTCACTCACTCTCTCACTCTGAATCGGTTAAATGACTTCGCTGAGACATAGTACTCATCGAAACAAAGCAGTCACTGAATGCCGAATATCCTTGTCTTCATTTCAGTAGAAAGTCAAATTTCATTCGCTTCCGCTGAAGCGACGTGTTTGACGCGAACTCAAAATTAGCATACTCCACAGTTTGAAAATCAGAAAAATTTGCATTTGTGATTCTCTTCTTCCATTTTTGGCAAACAAATTTTTGCTTATATCTTTATTTTATAAAAAACTTACAATATACTTTAATTGTTTTGAGCAGTATATAAATAGAGAGAGGTTTCCAACTCGCCTTAAGACGATCATGAGGTAGTGAAAAAGTCTCTGAACAACATGTATTTGAAATTAACTTATTATCCATCTTTTACGAGACTTGGTTGACGAACCAGGCTATTATAGCCCTTTGTATCAAGTTATTTCGACTGCTTTTTTTTGTTTGGTCGATCTTCTAGGCACAAGAGCCCTATTTGGTTAAGCTGTGTTAAAATACTTTTTTTTTTTATACTACAAAATAGATAAATGAAATGAACTATGAAAAGGCAATTGGAAACAATAGGAGGACTATTGGCGACGGGAATTCCACTCCCAAGTGAGGGAACGGCAAGTTTTTATTGGCCTCTATGGGAGAGTAATCGGGCGATTGATTGATTACTGCCACCAGGGAACTTAACGTCGCATTTTGAAGCGACGACCTCATAATTTTGAATCTAGGCTAAATTAAGAGGATGACATCTCAAACTGCATGCCAATCCGAGGACACATTTAGCGAGCACGAACCCCTGCCACGTCCTTGGTAGCGTCTATGACCTCTCAGCTGAGTAAGTGAGTGACTGTTCAGCTACTCGAGGGCTTTTGGGGACGGACCTCGCAAATTTGAACCATGCACAAGTGACGAAACCTAAGCTAGCATCCCCTCTCCTAACTACCGCACCACACGAACGGGAGGACGTTTGAGCTTCGACAGATTTTTTATGCATCGTCTCGCTACATGGCGTGTCATAAGGCTCAAACTCGTGACACGCCGGCCATGACCACTAGGATACCGCGGCCGCAACTCTCAGCTGGACAGAAACAAGGATGTCCAGGAGCTCGTAACAATGACCACTCTATAACCGCGATCTCTCTGTATTAACTGGAAGAAAATGCATCAGATTGCAAAAGTTTTATGTTTGAAAATTTCTTCCTGGTGGTAAAAAAGAAATTCCTTAAAAATCAAATCCATGAGGGAAAGGGATAAGACAGTATTTTCATACAATTGTAAAGTTTTATCGCAGCGAAAACTCGTATTTTTGCTAAGAAACGAAAAGTTGAAAATATATCACTTAAGTGGATTTGTATGTTGATAGCGCTCATACAATGTGAAATTCAGAAGTGAAGTAGCTAGATGGAAATACATTATACAGTAATTTAATTCACATTTTTAGATTCTATCCGGAAATAATTTTCATTACATAATAACAGAAGAATATGTCGCTTCATGGGATGACCGTCGTCCATGTATTGGACTGCCATCATACATTATCATTACTCATTCAGTCAAAAGGAAGCCGCCGATAGAGCCGGTTTGTGTAATTGTAAGTCATGCAAATTTTTTTTTGTTTCGTGTTATTATTTGTACGAATGTTTGACAACGTATGCTGTGTATTGTCTACTAAGGGTCATATGTGCAGCCTACATTTGTATTCGGGCCCTGGGCCTACTTTTGCTTAGAGGTCCATGGCCTCAAGATGTCTTAAGACGTCCTTGGAGTGAACATCATTTCAGAATTTTAAAGATTAGTAATACATGTTGAATAAAAATAAACATTTAGCTTATAAAAAGTTATATTTTCGATATATATTCTATAAGCAGCACACAGCAATATCCGATTAATTTAAGATCTCATTTGATTAATTACTTTAAGATCTTGAAAACAAGTTTGTTTTCTTTTAATTCATCTTATAAACACGGGTTTTCAGAATGAATTTTTAAACTAATTTTAAAAATCTAATCCGGTAATTTACGAACTGCAAACTATTTTTGAAAGATTTTACATAGCTTAAAATCAAGGGTTTCTAACTTTTTTTGTTCTAGTGCATTTCCCGAATCCAAACTTTTAAGTATTTCGTTAGCATGAAGAGGGCGCATTCCTAAGTGCAGGATATTAAAAGCTAATATTTGTATGCTATTAAAAGGTAACTAACTTTTTAAAAAATATTATATTGAAATTATTTTAACAAGTTCTGAAAATTCTATTCGGTAAAACACTTTTATATACAAAAATAGAAAAAAAATGTAAATATTAAACATACAGCGGTCAAAATAAGTATTCGACATGCGAAAATTTCTGAATATAATGAATTAATAAATAAAAACTGTACAAAAAAACAATTTTTATTGACTTTAAACCAAAAATCATTAATTATTAAATGCAGCAACTTTTGCAATACATTAAAATGAAATAAATTTAACAAAATCTCCCCATTATTTCCTTCAAAGGCAGTATTCGACAAAACATAAAAATAAATGAAAATAATTCCAATAATATAAAGCTTATATCTAGTTTCTCTTCCTTTCCGACGGATGACTTCTCTTTAACGCTGTGGCACCGATTTAACCAAATTTTCTGTCACCTCTTGGTCAATTTTCGTCCATTTATCTCTAAAGATCCCTTCCATTTGACTTTTGCTAGAAAAATGAAGCCCCTCCCCCCTTTCTTAACCTTTTCTCCAATATACTCCACAGGTGTCCAGCCAAGGCTTTGTATTGGGAGTGGAGTGTTTGGGGTCATTGTCTTGGCAAAAATGGTAGTCCTTCTCGATTCCCAGTTTTTCAGCACTGGCACGCAAATTTTCTTTAAAAAATTGTATATTATACAGATGGTCCATTATGCCGTTAATTACGAAAATATTTTCCACTACTAAAGCCACAATACACCTCCAAAACATTATACTTCCTCCTCCATACATAACTGTCGACTCCCTATTTCGTTCTTCCAACTAAGAATTGCTTTTTCTGTACACTGTAATTCTGTAAACGTATCCAAAAAGATTAAATTTAATCTCGTCAGCAAAACTTAGATAGCACCAGAATTCTGCTCATTTGTTTGTGTACTTTCTAGCAAATTTTCTAGTCTTTGCACTCGGTTCTTTTTGGATATTTATGGCATCTTTCGAGCAGGTTTAGCCTTAAATCCATTATTATGCAGGTCATTTCTAACATCTATGTCCAAATAATCCTTTGTAACTTTTGCCAAATTTGATGTATTGGTTTTGGGTCCTTTTTCAATTCCTACTATTAGCTCTCTCTCTCTATATATATATTTATTTATATATATTTATCTTGCTCAAATTTTTTATCATTAATAAAATACTTTCTATTCAAATAATTTTTTTGAAACTTGTATTAACATCAACTGTCAACCACTACATTTTTTTCAAATATTAGTTCATTAATTAAATTAAATTAATTACTGGTTTTCGACGCCAATTTAGATTCGTCTCCATTGTTGTAACAATATAACTGCTAAAGCAATGACATAAGTTGGCGTTGAAAACCGATTTTTCAGCCAAACCGGGTGTGCATTGTTAAAACAATGCATAAACAAATCATTCTCTTTTTACCATGTTTTTATTAACTCGCTTTCTTGTTTTTCTGGATGGATTTTTTAATTGATTTTAAACTAAATTTCCGATGAGCTACATACTTGAAATTTGAACCATAGCTCAGAAGTGGATGACAATGCAGGAAAATGTGAAAAAAGAAGTTACCCAGCCCCCAAAAAGAGGCGGGCCCCGATTTCGACAGGGGCCTCGTAACTCCGGAACTTACACGAATTTATACAAACAAAGACCACCTGTCGATAGCACGGTTCAAGTTGCGTCTACATATTTAATTTCGTGGCTCTGGAGTCAAAGAGGGTTCCCAGGTTACTATGTTTTTTTATTAACTCGCTTTCCTGTCTGTCTGTCTGGATGGAGTTTTGTAATTGATTTTAAATTAATTTCCCAATCAGCTAGAAATTTAGACCATAGCTCAGAAGTGGATGACAATGCATGAAAATGTAAAAAAGGAAAAAAAAATGGAAAGTAGAGAACGACGAGAAGAAAACGAAAAAGACGAAAACAAAAATTATGCTTTTAAGTCCGTTATAAAAACATGGTACATGAAAAATATTTCTAGAAAATATACTTGTTTCAATTCCTACTATTAGTTCACTCTCTCCCTAACTTGTCTCCCTTACTGATAACTGCGTCATACAATTAAAGCCATTTCCGGCTTTCTCTAGGACATTATTATTTAATTCTAATATTTTATCCGGCAGTTCTTGGCTCCCAATATGTACCTAGAACAATTTTTGTATGAACTCCCTCTCCCTCTAAGCTACTACGGTCTTTTAGGGACCCTATGAGAAACATTGCTTTAAATCACTATTAATATACTATTCTGAGTACGACAAGATTCATCACAAACAATATTTTTTCAGCAACGCGATCGGACTAAAAAGAAAAAATAAAGAATGAAATGTATCGATTTACTTTTGCTTTTCAATCGTTAAAGTTTACCTTTATTAGGTTCTTTGAAGAGTTGAATCCTCTGCAACAGCTTCTCCACACGAATGAGCCAGCTGTCGATAAGAGCAGGGTACATTGCAAACGCCCTTCCAGAACACAAATGACAGTAGAATCCGATTTCAAAATCGGCCGGGAGATGGAACAAAAAAGAGTCGGAATCAGATGCACACCTGTCGAATTCGCCAAACGTGGGAGTGGGGGAACTGGACTTGGAACTCTTTGATGACGTCTTCGAGATAAGCGCCCTGTCAAGGGATGCGGACGAAATGGAATATCGTCGCAATAATAATCTGCTGTCCATTCGCACGCTTTGAATGGCAGACTTCTGTCAATTGAATTTATTGATTTTACGTAATAACTTTGCAACCTTGACCATGACGACAGTGAAATTGTGAGAAAAAAATGCTTTCTTATAAGGTTATTATATATTAACACCACATACTGATATCCGTGTGAGTATTCGATTAAAAATAGTACGACAAGCCTGATCTCTCTGCTCGGTTGCAATTTCTATAATGAGAGAAAATCCTTACTTCCAGTGCATAATTGTTCCGCCAGGATAAGATCCCATTGAAAACAAAAGTAAAGAAAATTGTTGACGTGACGTTTCTTCACGTCACAGGGATATGAAAGGTCCTCCATCCCCTATCTGAAATTGTATTTTTGCGCTAACAAATGGGAATGCTGGATGGGAAAACGAAGTTCATTGAGTTTGTAGAGACGAAGCTCTTATTGGATGTTAGGGTAAGGCAGGTGGATGACGTTAGAGTCTGAGAGGTGTTCTTGATGGCTTCAGCGGGAGAGATCGGGAGGATTTTGGTGGGAAGTACTGGTTGCAGTAGAGGCAACAGCATTGGTTGGTTGCAATAAGTGAGAAAACTATCTATTGGTTGCCCTGAAGTTGGGGTAATTAGTATGAAGGTAGAAAAGTAAAAGCTTGCCTAGTCGAAACAGCCAACCGTTTTAGCAACCTTCAGATAGAAGATCCACCCAACTTAGAAAATGAGCAAGACGAAAGAGACGAGGACGTCCCCCAACCCAAGCCTCCCAGATTCCGCCCACCTCCCCCGATCACAATTGACAACGTAAACAACTCTGCCGCATTCCTGAAGCAACTCCAAAATATGACTCAAGAAAACCTCATGGGAAGAATAATCGGAAAAGGCCTCCGCGTCTACCCCAAGACCCCTCAAGCATACCACAAAATCAGAAGCTTCATCGACCACGAAAAACTCGAATCTTATACCTACCAACTAAATGAAGAAAAAGAACTAAAAGTCGTCATCCGAGGAATGCCCTCCGACATGCCACCTCAGCAAATAATAGAAGGACTCAGTGAACTTGGACTAACAATAAACGACTGCCACGTCATGATAAACCGGAAAACTGGTCTACCCATGCCACTATTCCTCCTCTCCCTCCCAAAAAAACGAACCCAACAAGGACGTTTACAACATAACAGAATTGTGCTACATGAAAATCAAAATCGAACCACTCGAGAAAAAAAAAAAAAAAAGGCCCAGCCCAATGTTTCCGCTGCCAGGGGTTTTCCACAGCTCCAAGTTCTGCACCAGAAACCCCAAATGCGTGAAATGCGGTCAACCGCACCTCACCAGTGACTGCAAGAAGACCAAGGACACTGAAGCCACGTGTTGCCACTGCCAGGGTAACCATCCTGCAAACTTCTCGGGCTGTCCGAGAAACCCCTTAAATAAGCCTCCACCACCACCAAAAGTAAACTTCTGGGACGAAAGGGCCAGAAAACGGAAGGAAGAAATGGAAGCTAAAAAACAACAGCCTCAAACCTCCATCTCCACCCCTGCTCCACCAACAAGCGCCAATTCCAAGCCACAATCAACTGCACCTCAACCAGCGATCACCAGACCTACACCCAAACCACGTCCTGATCCAGAAACTGCGCCGCAACCTTTTTCACCCACGACCTCACAAGAACCCTCACTCACGAATACTCTGAAAGATCTCCAAAGCCCGAAGGTAACCAAGCTCCTCACCACAATTGTAAGAATTGCGAACACCGATCAAACAGACAGCGAAAAGGCCATAGAGCTCTGTGAACTGCTTGGAATTAACTTTTAATCCCCTCCATAGAGACAAACTTCACATCGTCAGCTGGAACGCCGACGGAATTCAACGTAAAATCGAAGAACTAGAAAATTATATCAACGACAATAGCTCGGACATAATTGCCCTCCAAGAAACTAATCTCCGCCCCTGCATCGACCTCAATATCCCGAACTATTCAACTCACAGGAATGACAGACTCACCCACCGTGGTGGCGGGACTGCCATCCTCGTCAAAAATTCTATTGCCCACCACGTCATAAATATCTACACCACAGCCGTCAACATCACAGCCATAGAAATCGAAGGACCCACCAACAACATCACAGTATGCTCCCTATACAGATCTCCCAGTTCACCTATCAATAGTTTCATCCCGGACCTCATTAAGATATTCAGGAACCGAGCACAATGCATTGTAGTCGGCGACTACAATGCGAGGCACCCAACCTGGAATCCAAACCGCCGTGGGAACACTGCAGGAACAAGACTCTTCCATTATGCCAACACGTGCGGACTTGTCATCTCAGCGCCCACTGATTTCACGAAAATACCCCAACAGCAAAACCACCAACCCTCAGTCATCGATCTAGGCGTCTCCTGCGGAATCAACAACATCGCAGTTGAATCCAGATATGACCTATCAAGTGACCATAACCCTGTCCACTTTGTCGTCAAATTTAACTTCAAAACTAGCCACCTCCTAAACTGTAAAACCATCACAAACTGGAATAAATTTCAAGATATCCTCTCCACCACAATAGCCGGCAACCCCCCAATTAATAATACCGAAGAAATAGATGAAGCAATCAGCAAACTAAACTACAACATCCACACCGCCCTCAATCAATCAAGTAAATTTAAATCCATGAAGCAGGACTTCACCCTCGTCCCGTACGCAACCAGGATGAAAATCACCAGGGGAAAAAACAGGCTTCGCAAACTCTGGCAACAAAACCACTACCCACCCCTGAAAACCGAACTAAACCGCCTCCAAAGAGACATTAAAAAAGACCTGCTCAACATCAAACAGCGAGAGTGGGATGACGCGCCCTCGTCAAATGCAGCCACACGAACGACTCGCTACACAAACTCATTGCCAGAGCGAAGAAGAAACCTGTTATCTATCCCCCCTGCTCGGATTCCAAGGCCTAGTCTACGGGACAAGAGAAAAGCCGACCTGTTCGTGGATACACTAGAAGACTCTTTTTCAAGAAAATATAACACCCTACGATGACGACCACATCGACAAAGTGGACAGAACAGTCAGAAGATTCCTTCGAAATAACATCCCGATCTATCCGCCTCTCACATCCCCCAAGAAATATGTGAAATAATCAAGAAACTAAAAATAAAAAGCCCCTGGACAAGATCAAATAAGAAATATAGCGCTGAAATCTCTACCTATCAATGCCATCACTCACCTCACAAAAATAATCAATAGATGCCTGATGTATAACCACTTCCCCAAACCCTGGAAACACGCAATACTAACAATGATCCCTAAACCCGGCAAAGACCAAAAGTTTCCTCTCAATTTTCGACCCATCAGCCTCATCTCATCCATAGGAAAATTTACGAAAAAATTCTCCTAAAAAGAATTGAAAAATACACCCTGGACAATAGCATCATCCCAGACATCCAACACGGATTCCGGAAAGAAACCTCCACATGCCATCAACTCCTCAGAGCAACTAACATAATTATATCTGGATTCAACAACCACGCAACCACTGGTGGAATTTTTCTCGATGTGGAAAAAGCCTTCGATCGTCTATGGCACAACGGACTCATTTTCAAAATGATAAATCTTAACTACCCTCCCTACCTGATACATACAATATCCGACTACCTCCATAATAGAATCTTCCAAGTGAAAATTCAAGCAACAATATCCAAAATAGGCCATATTCAAGCCGGAAGCCCTCAGGGATCGTTACTCAGCCCGATCCTCTACAATATCTACACCTATGACTTCCCCACCTCTCCACTGGTCGACATCTGTCTCTTTGCGGACGATGCCGCCATCCTAAGCCAACAAGACACCCCGCAGAAAGTAAGAGCATCACTCCAGAAATACTTGAAGAAACTCAAAAAATGGTTAACTCTCTGGCGCATCTCAATTAACACTTCAAAATCAAAAGCAATCGTCTTCAAAAAAGGCGCATACAAGAACACCCTCCAACCCCTCAAGCTCTTCAGAAACAATATAGACTGGCATGACGAAGTCGATTATCTAGGCGTTACCCTAGATAAAAAATTAACCTTTAAAAGCCATCTGAAAAAAATCACTTGCAAATTTAAAAACCGCCTCCAAGCTCTCCACAATCTCCTATCGAAAAATTCGAAATTATCTACCAACAATAAAAGGCAAATTTATATGCAATATCTTCTCCCGATCCTAACTTATGCTTCACAGATTTGGGGAATAACATCAAATAGAAACCTCGACCGCATCCAAATTCTACAGAACAGAGCACTGCGCCTCATCTTAAACGCCCCCACCTACATCAAACGGATCCATATCCACAAAGACCTAAAAATCCCAGCCCTCACATCCAGAATAAAAAAATTAGCCACTGCATTCTACGAACAAGTTAACGCCCACTCCAACAGCCTCATCAATATCCAAGCTGCCATGGACACTCAAAGAACTCACAACATGCCTATCCAAACAACTCACCTAAGAAGAAGATTCTAAAATAGACAATCAGTTGATACCCGAATTTCCCCCACCCCGTTTTCAAACAAAACGAAGCCCATCATTCATGAAACGTTTCCTCAAAACGAAACGGAATTCATTCTTCCTTCCCTCCAGTGACGTCACTCCTGCTCCAGCCCTTACTCTCCTCCCCTCTCTCGGAGGGTGAAATTTTTCTTGGGTTACCTTGGGAACCGTTTCTCCCGTGTCTCTCTCAGAGCCACGCTTGTTTTTGTTTCTTTCAAGGCACACAGACGGAGAAAAAACGCTCCTTAGCGTTGGCGCTCCAAAAACGAATCATCCTAGGATATCGTCATGTTGACGCCAATGATTTAATATAAAACGGGAATTGGCCCGAGGTTGCTTTTAATTGCACTTTACCTTAAACTATGTCAAATTAAGCATGGATAATTATCATCAATAGGAACTTCAGAGATATTTATAATTCCATTTACTTAAATCGACAAATAGACAGTTAAATTTACGGGTATTTACGTATTATCGTTACAATGCCAACGTTCATGATAACTCGCCACCCTCGATTGTGCATATGTCGGCTGAACTGACTACCATGTGCTTCGTTTCATTTAATGTCGCCAATACGGTTGCGATAATACGTAAGTTCATAAATGTGCGTTTTTGCCTACATTAAAAAAGCAATCCTTCTACCTGGTGCAAACTAAATTTAAATAAGCTTCAATGCATGATTATACTTTAACTGTTTTTGTTGCTAGATTTTTTAAGTGAAAATATTACAAAGTTTATGTATCCAATATGGTATGTTGATCCTTAATAATTATTCACAAACTATTTTCACCATGAAAGATTATGACTGCAGAAAAAAACTTACGTATTTGACTTATCAAAATGATGAAAATGAAAAGGTTAAGAGAGAATTACCTTACCTTGATCAAAATATCCTTCCGCCATTTTCTTCGTCTCTAACCTAAGCATCAAACGAAAACATAAAACTATATGGAGACCATAGGCAGCCGTTAACAATAAAAAAATAATGCATCACACAATTGCCACAAATCGTTTATTTTCAAAATATGAAATTGCTAATTATTTGGGGATGTTTATATGTATAAGTTTGGAATCCCCAGTATTTCCTTCAAACTAGGGAATAGGCCTGATTTAAAAATTTCAAACATGAAAACTAAATATTAAAAAGCAGAGCAACTTCATTCAGTCCACGGGTGGTTTAACTGGATTTTAGTTAATATATAGTCTTCAGGTTCCCAGAGATATTCAAAAACCCATCGAGCTCGTGCGGAAAGTACTTCATAACTTTCTTGCTTGTAGTTACGATAGTTGATGATCCTGATTGTGGCCGAGTTATAGTCCCGGTGTCCCAGAAGACATATCTTGTACAAGGTTCATTAATTTACCTTTATTTACATCATATTATTTTATTCAATATTTTTCTTATTTTCAATTACCAGGGTTACAAAATACCACTACAACACAAAGGGTAAGAAACAAAGTAGAACATCGCGAGAAAAATCTACCAACCCAATAAGTCCGTAGTTTGCCAATAAAGATCGCACAAAGAGGAACCCTTTTGTGCTGGTCAGCGGCGAATGTGGTCAGCACCAATGTCCTCCCAAATATCACAGAGCGTGCAGAAAGGGGCCAATGCAACATGAATTCGATTAAGATGCTTAAGGAGACAGTTGTGTCCAATAGCCAGACGAAACTCGGCAACTGTTTTACGTCTTGGCCACATGGGAAGATCTTTAAGATTTTCCACCAGATCCTATTGGAATTTCTCTATGTATTAAATTGAAGTGAGATCACATTCATCTTTTTCTTAATAATACGCTTGGCACTAATAAAAGGAACAGCTTTCCTTTTTGTCTGTTGAATGGGAGCTCCTTTCTTTACTCGGTGGTCCTCTAACTCATTACCAGTTACCTTGCAGTGTCCAGATATTCATTGCAATACAATTTCCTCAGAGTACTCAGACAGGCTCTGAAGCAGTTTTTTACAGTCTAGAATGTTGGAGAAGGCAGGAGTAGAATTTGAGATCACAGCAAAAATCGCTGCTTTTGAATCACAGAAGGCAACAGCCATAATAAAGCTATTCAGATGACAATGAAAGTGCGCAAGGCCTACTTGAAGGGCATCAACCTCACCATCAAAAGCGGTTGTCAATCTTTTTCAATATTGTTTAATGTATCCGACTGTCTATTTCTGCACGACACAAACCAGAACTACGATTACATGACTAGATTAACATATGAACTGGCACCCCCTTCTCTATATCCACGTTATTATGAAGATTTTGAGCTTTGATAGATTTAATATGTATTGCTCCTTTTCCAGACATGTCTTAAGTGGAATCGGGACTCGGAACAAACGACTCGATTGAACCATCGCCGAGCACGATTTTGATTTTATGACAAAGGTATCTTAAACAATGAGGGCCAGAAAAATGAATATGTGCAAAATATGCTCTTGTTGTTGTCTTGTCCAAGAAGTGCAGAGATATCAAATGGCGATGAAGGCATCCAAAACGGTCCTTGCTATTTCGAAGACCGTTAACGAATAAAGCAGCTGATGAACTGTTGGGTTTAGGTCTATGTTGGGGAATTTAGCTAATACAGAAGGACAAAAATATGATTGGAAGAAAGTTGAATGACAGGGCAGTGAAGACAACTTCTTTGGCCATCAGGGGATATTTTCTTCCCTGTAAAATGTCTTGTACGTAGTCTGTGGTTATGGAGGTTAAAACTCCGCGGTTGCAATTAAGATCTGGAATGAGGTGCTTCTTAAGAGGATGAGAGATGAATTTATTTCTGGCTATTGTATCAACATTGGTAAAGCTATTGGAAAGTGGAGGGGAATTTCGGGCCTCGTTGGCAAGGTTATCAGCTTGCTCATTGCGGAAGATGTCTACGTGAGTCTGTATCCATTGCAACGTGCTAGATATTTGTTTATAAGGGCAATTATATCCTGTGTCAGTTGAGAGTTGTCCCTCAGGATCGCCTGGAGCGCAGATTTTGAGTCTGTGAACAGAAGAATGCCACTGGAACACTCAAATATGCTCTTAATCATCCCAATTGAACAAGGATCTATTTATGGTTTGGAAATATAAACAATGTTTTGAAACAACATAATTTTGTTGCTTGAAAGACCATGTCAAAGTGCGATGGTCCTCTAGTCGTTCTGATATCGCGATTTAAAATTACGAAGCGTATTGGTCGTCACGGTTAGCAGATCTAGATTGGCAATTGAATGTGATTAACGTTTCACTTTGAAACTAAACTAGGACTACTGGTGATGTGAATTTCTATTAAACGTCCACACCTCGCCAATGGGAGTACATTGAGCCTGAACAGATTTAATGTTCATCGGTCCTTCTGCATCGAGGAGGCTTAGTTTATCCGCATTCGATCCCATTACTCTACACATATAACGTTGACTGCGAATTCAGGTGCCTAAACACTCGGATATCAAAGCCAAGCAAATATAGGTAACCGGAAAATTCTGAACAAACAATATGTGATGTTCTTGTCAATGAATTGCCGTGGTAGTCGAGTGTGCCAGGGACTTTAATAGTGGTTGACGTTGTACATGGGTAATCAAAAATATATACACGCTTCGAGAAAAAAAAGTGGATATTATATGTATCACAGTGAATAGAAATTACAAAGTTACAATAAGTGTTCAAGCTGTAATCCGCCCGACTTTTATCATTTTTTGTAGAATGCAGTGCATTGTTGGTGACATCTCTCAGATTAGCTACAATGGGCTCAATTCATGACATCACATGATAAAGACAAACACGTGTTCTCCATTGAATTCAAAACAAACTAATTGTACTTGTTCTATTTGTAAAACTCGGATAAAATTTCAAATTTGGGTAAAGATGATTAAATGTTAAGGAAAAAAAAAATTCTTCAAAAAAAATTTTTTAATTAAGAAAAATCATATTTTTTTATATTTAATTTTAAATAAAATGCATTTTGTATACATATGTACTTTTTAAGAGAAAGTTTCTGAAAAGTGCAAAACTTTGCAACACCGGAGCGCGTAAACTGATTAGTTGGAAACACTAGATAGTTTTTATCTTGTGACTATAACGTCGCATGAGTTTTGGAGTCGATTGGCTAGAGCACGTGGCTTTCACTATCATGTGACTATGACGTCACATGAATTGAGCCCATTGCGTGACTAGCTGTTTCAACTTCATTGTACAGTTCTTCTAGTGTGCACCACTTACCTGAGGTAACCAGAAACGTAAAAGTCAAGTGTAGTTAAATCAGGTGAACGCGTGCGTGCAGGGTACTTACTCAATCGGATAGCTTTGTCGATTCAAATGACCGGGTGCAACGTTCTACAGATAATGGAGTGGGGACACCTGTATGATAATGGAGTGGGGTACCATCTTGCTCTGTACAAAATTCTCCGTTTTTTCTGTTCAAAAACCGACCTATTCCAGCCGCCTGTTCCACATGCACATTGCGTTGTCTATTTTTGTGGTGACCACATTAATGAATGTAACACTTCAACAAAAGCTTCGCTTGTTGCTGTGCGGGACCATAGCCTTCCATAAGCATTTCCATCCATTTCAAACTGATCACGAAGGGAAGCAATGCTTCAGCGTCTTGGTGGTTCCGTTCTATATTGTTTCCTCCAATGTCTCTGCTCGAAAGTCAGAATCACCAGGGGCCTACCTCATCTGTCGCAGAGCTATTGTTGAATAAACTGTTGAAAATTAACCCTGTAGCCTATACGATAACAAACTTATAGCATTCATTTATTACTCAGTCTTAAAGTATACATTTTTTTATCACCCCTCTATTTGTTGATCCATGTGTGTTCGAATCCTGGTTCTATTAAACACCCGCGATATAGAAGGTTCGGTGTATGTTGATTCTGCCGCAGCTCAATATACACTCTGTCGCAAAAAAATATATGCACCCAGAAGAAATCAAGCTACAATCACGAAACTCGGCAAGAATGTAGTCTGGTAAGATATATGCAAATGATTAAAATTTCGAAGCCAATGAGACAAGGCTAAGTGTGCTATGCGCATATTAGTTGCGCAACTGGGAGAGTTTAAAAGCATGAGTACGAGCGCCGTACGGCTATCCAAACGAATCTGACTTTGATAGACGATATTGAGACTTAGGATGCCTCTAAGACGTAACCGGCGAGCAGCTGACGGACTTTGAGAGGGGCGCCTCAGAGAAGCAGGTGGGTCGAATAGACGTATCGGCCGCCACCTCGGTCGGAGTAGTTGCTCGGTGTTGGCAACAGTGGATCACAGAAGGTAGAGTGTACCGTCGCGGAGGGTCAGGACGTCCCAGGAACACAAATGATCGCGAGGATCGTGCAATCAGAAGAGTGGCCACTTCGGCACCAACAACGTCGCTAGCATCGATTCAACGCCACTTACCTCCTTCCAGACATCCAGTGCCATCAAGAGAAACCATAAGGAGACGACTGACCGAAGTTGGCTTGAGGAGCCGACGTCCGCTAAGACGCTTACCACTGACCCCACATCATAGGCAGTGTCGACTGGATTTTTGCCGACCTCGGGCAACTTGGAGTGTGACAGACTGGAGACGTGTCATCTTCAGTGATGAATCCCGATTCAGTCTCAGTGCTGATGACCACCGCACACGTGTCGGAGGCGCACCGGCCAGCGGTCCGATCCGGCATTTATTGTCGAGCGGCATACAGCAATTTCACAAGGTGTGACAGTGTGGGGAGCAATTTCTTGGGACACACGATCATCTTTAGTGGTCCTTCAAGGCACTTTGACAGCTCGCAGATACGTGGACGATATTTTAAAGCCGATTGTGCTACCCATGCTATCAAGTCGCCCAGGTGCCATTTATCAACAGGATAATGCTCGTCCACATACTGCGCGACTCTCCCAACAATGTCTTCAAGGATATGACGTCCTACCATGGCCTGCCAGGTCACCAGATCTTTCGCCAATAGAGCATGTCTGGGACGCGCTGGGAAGGCAACTGCAGCCGTCCCGAGATACAGGAGAATTAACTGCGCAGATGCAAAGACTATGGCAGGATTTTCCACAGGGGGTCATAAGTGATCTAATTGAATCGATGCCACGCCGAATTTCGGCTTGTATAGCTGCCAGAGGTGGCTTTACTACTTACTGATTTTTAACCTTTTGCAAGCTGTAACCGCTTAATAAAATATTTTGTTCTGAATTTTTAATCATTTGTTTATTTTCATATACTACACTACATGCATACCAAATTTCGTGAATGTAGCTCAATTTCTTCTGGGTGCATATATTTTTTTGCGACAGAGTGTATTTACGTTGACGAAGAGTGGGACTTTTCAGAGTCGGGTTCCAGTTGAGGTATCGTCTTCGTCCTTTGATCGAAGTTCAAAATAACCGTCGCCCTCAGCCTTCGTGTGCCTTAAGAGATGGCATTAATGACAAATCAATGAAATCTCATTTAAGCACGATTTTAAGCAGTGTCAACTGGTATTGGACATTCAACTCAGTAAAACAAATAAAAGCTTGCATATTCACTTAAACAGTTAACTCTCTGATTACTTTACTGTTAACACACACACACACACACACACACACAAGTAATATAAAAAAAATTTAAAGTCAATTCCTACTTAGATCAAAGAAAATTTTTATTTTAGCTACTTTTTATTAAATAGTAACAATAAATATAAATATGTATATACATAGGACAGAATCACAACATTAAGTGGTAATTCATTTTTATTCATTATCATTAAACTATCGTATTGTCATCCAAAACAATCGTGTATATAAAATTTCAGTTCAACGGAATGCTTTAAAACAGGAGAAAAAAAACCTTTTCAAGTTTTGATGCAAGTCACCAAAAAGGATGCCTACGTGGCTTAATCCGTAATTCTTTGAATAATTAGTTTTAATCAATTAATTTTTATTAATTATAATTAAATTATTGTATTGTCATCCTAAATAATCATGTATATAAACTTTCAGCTCAATGGAGCGCTTTAAAATGTATTTTATTAACGATTGAAAATTCCTCCAAATAAATATATAAAGAGTGTGAGCTAATAGTCGGAATTGAAAAAGGATTTAAAATTAATAATACTGTATCTGATTTGCATGAATATCTAATTGCCGTATTCCCAGTTCACTGGACCAGCAGTAAAAATAAGAAAACCAGGGTTTCACCTTCCTCGTCGCAGATTCCTTTTCTAACGACGGTTCAGGTTAGGAAATTTTGACCACGAGTTCCTACGAGACCGCCTCACCTTCTTGTTTGTCTTCTGCAGGCCTCTGATGGCTGAGCAGATGATTTTCGAACTACTTGTGCGACGAGGCCTTTTGGACCTGGTGTTGGTTTTCCTACGTCAGGGGGATAAGCAACAACAGATTTAACACCGCTTCCGCAGTGACTTTTCGTATGTTTAACTGTTTTGTTTTTGGATATATTCCAACTCTTGCGATGGATACACAATTCAGAAAATTTCATCGATTACTGTCAGATTATTTAGAAAAGTTGAAATATTGAAGAGAGAGGAAAGTAAGATGGAACAATATATATTTGTAATAGTACCTATTAAATGTAGACACTAGAGGCCACAGGTGACTAATGAACTGAAACTCACAATCGAAGTAACCGGAGTTTAAGCAAAGAGTAATAAAATGAAGTTTTACGAGGGTGGTCTAAAAAGTTTCCGATCTCAACGTGAAAATGGCAGCACTTGTCAATAAAAGCTAGTGAATTTCGTTGCTCATCTGTTGATAGTTACTCACCAAAAATTCAGCTATTTTGGACGCGCAGTTATGTACTAGTCGTTTGAGTGAGTTGGTGTGAATGTTTTTGTGAAAATGGATAAAATTGAATATCAAGATGTCATTAAATATTTGTTTTTGAAAGGCAATACGCCTACGCAAATCAAAGATGAGTTGGATTCTACGTATGGGGACTCTGCACCATCATTTACCACAGTGAAATTTTGGGTAGCTGAATTTAAACGTGGCCGTAAGAACTTGGGAGACGATGAACATTCGGGACGTTCAAATACTGCAAATACCGACAAAAACGTCGCCAAAGTTCACCAAATGGTGCTAGACGACCACCAATTTAAAGTGAAAGAGATAGCACAGATTATGAACATGTCAAAAGAACGTGTTAGTCAATATTAAATCAACATTTAGGCTTGAGAAAGCTATCCGCGCGTTGGGTGCCGCATTTTCTCACGTTAGACCAAAAAAATGTTCGAATGAACATTTCCAACGCTCTGTTGGAGCAGTTTAGGTGCAATAAATCCGAGTTTTGGCGCCAATTAATTACTGTTGATAAAACTTGGATACACCATTATTATGCCCGAAACAAAAATGCAGTCCAAACAGTGGACTGCAAAGGAGGAACCGGCTCCAAATAAAATCAAAAACTGTTTTTTCGGCTGGGAAAGTGATGGGGACCGTTTCTTTGGGATAGTCATGGAGTTATTTTAATCGATTATCTTCAAAAAGGAAAAACCATTATAGGAGCATACCACGCATCATTACTTGACAAGCTGAAGGCAGAACTTGCGGAAAAACAGCCACATTTGCAGAAAAAGAAATTCCTGTTTCACCAAGGCAACGCACCATCTCACACCTCAGCGATTGCCATGGTGAAAATTCACGAATTACGGTTTGAACTGCTTGACCATCCATCTTATTCACCAGATCTAGCCCCCAAGGAACTTCTTTTTGTTCCCTCACCTAAAAATTGCGCTCGGAGGACAGAGAATTTATTTCGTCGAAGGAAGGTGCAATCACCTTCGTGAACAATTATTTTACAGAGAAAACGCCGAGTACTATTTGGACGGGTTGCTGAGAGGGGAGCATCGTTGGGAGAAGTCTGTAGAGTTACGAGGAGACTATGTTGAAAAATAAAAAGAAAAATCCGAAAAAATGTCTTGTATTTTTGTCAGGTCGGAAAATTTTCAGACCACCCTCGTAATCGGATAGTTCGCTTTTCCTAATTTTGGTTTCTTAACTCCGGAACAATTATCGGTGAACACAGCTTTTAAAGCAACATCACTCGAGAACTTGACGATTGTTTAGCCAAGATCTTGGTTGCTTCCGGGTTTTGTTAGCCTCCACACCACGCGAAGAGAAGTTTTCGAATTGAACGAGAAATTTTACAGATCTTTTGCATTGAGTATCATTGAGGGAATTAGTACGAGCTGAATTTAAATGCTGCTAGCCAGGAAGCATTTCAAAGTAATAACGAGGGCTCTGATGTATAAAAAACAATCACAAACTATTTGGTTTATTTTATATTCCTTTCATAATGGAATTAGGTTCTTTGTTATTTTAATTTCTAATAGTTTTGGTATTCCCATTGTTTAATCAAAAACTTCAATTAAAATAGTAATGTAATAAGAATAAAAGTAACCTACTTCCCTCTATATTACTTGGTTCTTGAAGAGCTTATTTTTGTCACTCCTTCAGCTAGATACCTTGGATCTCCAGGTTGTTACCGACATGCAAGTTACAACTAACTTTTCACATGAAGTTTCTGTGCTTGAAAGTTTGGAACGCATCTTATTTCACTGATCAAAACATCTATTTACAATACATTTTTTGGTGAAGGAAAATGAATTGATTTGTTGATTCCAATATGCAATCGAATCTCTTCGTTCGTAATCCTCCTGTAAGCACTTTCATGAAGGATATCTGTTATGGTGTTACAGAGTACGCCGTACTTTGTTGATTCTAAGTGCAACATTAATAAAAACAACCAAACTCACGTTAGTAGGAATGGAAAGTTAGGAGAGTAGGGCTCCAACTCTGATCATGTGCAGCTCAGAATTTTTGTGGTGCGTCGCCAACGGCTTTCTCGTTGCTTCCCATTGGATAACAATATGTTATCCCTTCATATTTCTTTAAGACACTACAAGGCCACAAGAACATGTTAAAAGTTTCCATTTCTTGTTTGTTTGAGGCGAGCTTCCTAAGTAATTGATATCGAAAATGATAAGTGTATAATCCGAAAGTTTTTTGGATTTAGTTACAACAAATAGATTGTTATCGTCCATTCGTCATTATTACCAATTCAACATTAATATTTACTCTCTTCTTCTTTATTTAGTATTTATATAACAATAGAAAAAAATTGTCAATTCCTACTTTGAATGGATAAATAGAAAGTATTTTATTACGATTGAAAATTTGCATATTATATACTACTGTTAGTGAACTAATAGGAATTGAATGAGTGCGTGAAAACGTCGCACTGCTCAGCTACACGAGGGCTTTTGGCGACGGACCTCGTTATTTTGAAGCATGGTCAAGTGACAAGGATGACACCTGATCTGGCACCCCTTTCTCCTAACTACCACACCACACCAACGGGAGGATGTTTGAACTCTCGACAGATTTAACGTGCATCACTGCCCTACATGGCGGGTCTTTAGTGGCACTGGGCTCGAACTCGTGACATGCCAGCCACGATCCGATACCTTGACCATTAAGCTACCGCGGCCACATAAGGAATTGAAAAAAGAGCATGATTTGTCCGCATTGTTGTAACAATGCATACCCGGTTTGTCTAGTTTTTCGACGCCATTTTTTGTCTTTGTTTCAGTTATATTATTACAACTATAGAGACGAATTTAAGTTGGCGTCAAAAACTGGTAATTTATTAAATTAAATTAATTAATATTTGAAAAAACTGTATTAACATCAAGTGCCATCCACTACAAGTTTTAAAAAATTTATTTGAATTTTATTGGATGAATAGAAATTATTTTTTTAAGGATTAAAAATTTGAACATGATAAATATATAAATAAACTAGCTGTACCCTGCCATGTGTTGCAGTGGCTCAGTATAATTAAGGTGACTGCCTACATTCAAAATGTAATAGACACAGGGAACTGATTGGCTTAAAAGTAAGGTTGAATTAAAACATAAAATTGCAGCATATCAATCAATGCCGCTCAATTCTGACGCAATGGGAAACATAATACTTCATTCCACTTGAACAAATCACCCCAAAGAGGTCATTTCCCTATATAGTTTGAATTCAAATGAAAATTAAATGACATAACAGATTTCTCACCAATTGTATAGAGAAAAAAAAGAAAAACAATTAAAAAACTAAATGAAGAACAATGAAAAAATAAACTTTACTCACATAAAATTGACACTATCGTAAAAGACACACACACAATAGCAATGCAATGTATCACAAAATAATTAAGGTGACATTCAAAATGTATCAGACACTGGTATGCATTTTTTAAATTCTGGAGCAACATGTCACTACCCAATCAAATTTGTGCATCGCTTGCTATTATCTATTGACCTGCTCTCTAACAGTTAGGGAAAATCACACAGGGTTAAAGATATTTCACACTGAATACGAATGAAAAAAAAAATTCAAATATGAGCATAGATTTCACATCATAAATAAGCGTTGATAATAATTGAAGATTTTTACTGTTCCCAAACGTTATCAACAAAGTTCTTTAAAATTGAGTGACTTAGATCTAGACATGGATTGCTTCTTCTTATGGACTATTATTTGTTGTATTCTAGAGTAGGCAGTCCAGACAATCATTTCTGTATCTGCACAGACAATGAAGCAACACAAAATATTGTCGACCCAGAAGAATTATACCTTTGCCCTCATGGACTCCAGAGAGTAGAGCCATTTCAACAAATTTGGGTATATTTTACTTGTTTAAGACAGCTTTTTGATTCAAATTAACGCAATAATTTTTTTCAGTATAAGACTGCCCTTCATTTATATGTTTTTGACTATTTTATCAACTTATTTATGTACTTTGAAATTATTTTGGTACTTGCGTATTATCGCAACCTATTGGCGATATTATATGAAACTAAGCTCCTAGTTGCCAATTCAGCGTGTATGACACATAAAAATCAGGTTTGCCAACTTGGCGAATTATTAATAGAGTTGGCAATTATTGCAATAGAACGTAAGTACCCTTTCTTTTATTTGTTTGAATTCTTGTGTTCTTACATACTTTTGTTAGGCTCATGGCATACTTTATGGTGCACTTTTCTTTTTTAGCTGACTGAGCCACAGCAACATGTAGCTGGGTACATCTAGTTATAACATAAAATTAAATCTTAAAAATAAGTAAAAAATAAAAGAAGGTTCAATATTTTGATTAAATAAATATAAACAGTTTCGTACAAACACAAAATCTATATCAAATCTTTATATTTTGCCATACATATTTCAGAGAGACATCAAACAAAATTTAAAAAATTGTCAAAAACAGATAAAAAAACATAATTAAGAAAATTTCCGCCGATTAATTTCGCCAAATTAAGACATCGCCATGTGCAAAAAAATATTTGTGGTACAAAATCGGTACAAAAAAAAGGACTAAGCTATAAAAAATACAATTTATATATTGAATTAATTAAGGATTACTAGAGAGAAAGATAAAACAGACTAAAATAATATTCATAATATTAATTTCATATTGGTATACTACTCGTTTTTTGCATGACTTTGAAATTTAGCCAAATTAGTGTGTTACGGCCACTCTAATGTTAGAGTAATGTACTGAATTAAAGGTACTTATACGGCATTATCGCAACCTATTGGTGACGTCATAGGAAATGAAGCACATGATTGCCAATGCAGCGCATACAAAATTGGGATTACCAAAGTGGAGAACTATCTTGAACGTTGGCGATTGTGCGACAATACGTAAGTACCAGGTCTAAGGTGGTCACCATCCATTTCCCCCTGGGGGCACAGAGGGAAACAAGCAGAATCATTTACTCCACTGCAATGTAAATGCCTCTGCAAATAATCATGTTCAGTGAGTAAATGAAAACACGCAACTCCAACAGGTCGAGGCTGGGAACTAGAGGGATTCTACCACTTTTGTTAAGCAAGATGTCCCACCTTTTACCTGCATCATCACCATACTTTTATTACAACTTAAACGTGTCACGAAATACGGAATGTGTCATTTTTGTTGCGGGCTTATGTGTATCTATGCTTCCATTCGATTGCTGCGAGTTCCCCCTGATTCTCAATACACTCTGACAATCTAGAGCAATTTAATACGTAAATCTTAAGCCACACAATCAAATGTTTAATTTTAAACACAAATAAGGTAAATATTAAATAAGGTACTCTCCCTCATTTTTAGGCCGCGGTTGCCAAGTTGTATAGGTATCGGATCGTGGCTGGCTTTGTAACGAGTTCGAGCCCAGTACAACTAAAGTCCCGCCGTGTAGGGCAGAAATGCACGCAAAATCTGTCGAGAGCTCAAACGTCCTCCCGTTGGTGTGGTATTGAGGAGAAGGGGGTGCCAACTCGTTACTTGACCATGGTTCAAAATGACGAAGTCCGTCGCCAAAAGCTCTCGTGTAGCTGAACACAAGGCGACGTTAATATTCACTCACTTGGATATTTTTAGCGTAGCAGTTGTAGCTGAGCTTCTACACGGAGAAAAAAGACATACTCAAAAATGAACTAAAAACATACTCATTTTGAAGTGAGAATGTTTGTATCAGGTTTGATCACATGGCTTTATCAAATATAAAGCCTTGCATGTACTCAAAATTCGAAAAAATGGTTAATTAACACTCTCAAACAAATTAAAAAAGATATTCAGGATTACAGAAGTTCTTTTAACATACCGGCTACACATATTTTAAAAATTGGGGTTCAACAACAAATTTAGTTCTCATAAATCTTCCGAAGTATTTTTCGTATCTACCACGCTACCCGCGGAAGAACACGTGAGTACTATATTGTTTTGATTTTTGTGTTAAATGTTCTCATTTGTAATTCTAAAGTAACTGCTTTGAACGAAAAATTTAATGGGATGAATATTTACCTTATTTTGGCGGATTAGTGTTATAAATGTAATGTAATTTACTTGATTCATAATAAGTCATATTGTTTAAAATATTCAGGCAAATAATTGTGTTACTTTGGAATAGTTTTAAGGTGACCAGAGAGAGAGCAGAGAGAGAGAGAGTTTTTTTACAATGAAAAGGAGGACGAAAAATTTAAGAAAATGTTACAACGTAAATATATGAAACATTTTATTAATTCAAACAAAAATACGTTAATTATGCTTACGTCTCTTTTAATTATTTACTTAAAGGAGTATTTTCTCATTGAATGAATTTTTTCGTTTCTCAATATATTATTTTCTAATTTATCGGAAATTTTGGAGCAAAAATTATCCTTCATCTTTATTGCAAGTACTGCAGCTAAAAATTTCAACATTCAATCTTGATTTCTGACTTGTCCATAAATTACCAACTGAAAAGACTCAACTGCTGCATTAGTTCCAGGGCAGCACAATGTAAATTAAAAAAAAAAGAATAACTAAATTTTCTTATGGGATGTGTTTATTTTTGAAGTGGTTAAGTATTTCAACCCATCTTAGCCCCTCAGGGGGCTCACCTTCTTTAGGTGAGTGCGGGTTTCACGCTCCCGAGGTACCCTAGTGATCTTTTCCTTTTCCCTAGGGGTTTACTGTCTTTGGTAAACACGGGCTTCACGAATCCGGGGAACCCTAGTGATCTTTCTCTATTTTCGGCCCTCTTTCTTGCCATTCAAATTTCCCTTTTCTTCTTTTCCCGTCCAGACCACAGACCCATTTTACAAAATGAACATTGTTCAAATTTAGTTTTTTCTACTAAAAAAACTTACTATTTTTTATTAACATATTTTGGTTTACATCTTGTGTTACGTTAATTTAGTTTGTTTTTCGTATATTTCTTTAAATTTTTTGATTTATGTTGCTTTATTTGTTTTTGACTAACAACGTTGGTTTTCCGACCCACATGTTTGCCGTGTGCGGCGTCCCGTAAGGAGGAAAATGGTGTCCTGGGAATACCTTTGGCCCACGCTTCGCTGTAGACGGGAGGCAGGAGTGAGACCGCTCCTGTCAATCGGCTGGTGGTACCTCTCTTCGGTGTCCCCGAAGAGACACTGCTGTAGGGTTAGTGCTGCAGATAAGGGGTGTCGGGTTTACCCATTGGATCCTCGCCCTGATGCTGTAGCATTATATTCTGGGTGTACTCTAGGTAAGCGCCATGCCTGACTATTGTCAGTTGACCGGCACACTGCCTCCCTTGTTGGACTCCGTGGTGGGTAGAGGCACGCCAGGACGAAGATGTTTACGCGTATATATGGATCCAATGCTGCTGTGCCCGGGTAAAGGCTTTGTTTTACTCAACCTCAACGTCGACATATTGCTAGAAAAAAAAACACGTTTTTTAATTTTATCCCTGCCAAATAATGACATGAGTAAAAAGTCGCCATTTGCTATTCACAAAGCACTAATTAGAATAGGTGGCGAACCTAACTCAGTAAAACGTTTAAGATCCGGAGATTTATTAATTGAAACAAGCTCTGCTCTCCAAACGAAGTCGCTTTTACTCACCACGTCTTTTCTCGATTTTCCCGCAAATATAACTCCACATATATAAATCACTGAATTCATCTCGCGGTGTTATTTCTGAACCTGACCTTTTGACCACCTCTGAAGTGGAAATCCCTGAGGGATTCTCCAATCAGGGTGTCATTCAGGTCTGAAGAATAACAATAAAAAAGGATATAGCTATTATACCGACTAAACACTTAATTTTAATTTTTAGCAGCCCCACACTACCACAAACAATTAAAGCTGGTTATTTAAACTGTAAAATCTGTCCATACATTCCGAATCCTCTGCGCTGTTTCAGGTGCCAGAGGTTCGGACACTCACAAACTTCCTGCCGTGGTCAACTTTCTTGCTCTAGATGTGCATCTGTTGGACATGCTTCCACAGATTGCATTCTAGAGCCTAAATGTATTAACTGTTCTCTACCCCATACTGCTGATTTAAAACTTTGCCCTAAGTGGAAAAACGAAAAACAAATTCAGGAAATAAAAACTAATAAAAGTATGACATATGTAGAAGCCCGAAAACTAATAGTACCACTGTTAGTCCAAACCTATGCCGAGGCTGCAAAACCCTCAATAATAAACAATTCCACCCAAACAGATGAAAACATCACACAAATAAAATGTCCACCTTTGAATTTACTGCAACCGCTCCGGAAGCCAAAAACATCACCAACCACTCCTGCTGTTACTACATCATCTTCAACCCAAGCACAATTACTTCGTTCCACCTCTTCAAAAACAACTACTGTCTCGGAGCCCCAACCATATATTCCTGTATCTTGTGATGTTCTTTCAACCACCGAAAATATGTTCACATCTATTAAAGCTTCATCAGTGATGTCCGCTTCCTCATCCAACTCCAATAATCAGAACCCTTCTGACTCAACAATAAAACAGAATTTGAAAAAAAAAAAATTCGGGATAAAAAAAGGAAAAAAGAACTGCTGAAAACAGTAATAGATATTAAAATGGCTCAACATAAACCTCGAAAATCTTCAAATATACAATATACAACGGATGAGGAAGACATGATTATTTATGACGTGGAAAATGATATCGAATCGAATCCTGTGGATAAATTCGCCATGAAAGAATGTTATAGGAACAATCCTGAAACTTATTTGCACGCGGTAACTCCAACACGTTTTAGAAGTAGAAGCTAATTTTTTATTAAAAACATGGATTGTTTACTGAAAGGTGTTTGTTTTTGAACATTTTTTAGTCTTTATCAATGCTTTTATTTTGAGATACTGTCTGACTTGGTGGGAAAACCTCCCACCAAATTTTGTCTGCTTTTATTACATGAAAACAGTTTTATACGTGATTTGAAATTTTATCTTTTTAAAATTGTATTGTCAACGTTTTTACATATTTTATCTAATGTTTTAATGTTTTAACAAGTGTTTGGCGCAGTTTAGCCAGATTTGGCTCTTGCGCCATTAAACAATACAATCACTCACTCATTCAACCCATCTTATCAATTTCAGCATGTTGATTTTCCAATTGTTTCAATTTTATTATGACTTAAATATACATTCAGTGTTCAAACTGATTATTGTCAATGATTTTAATATCAGGCATTTCTTTTGATAAAAAAATCAACACAGAGTTTTCTATATCTGCCCAATTTACTTGCGATATAGTCAAAAAACACCATTGAAAACTGTTATTTCCTGCGATATTTGTTTCAGACTATTCCTCGACATATTGGAAACATGTTTGGTTCATCTCTGAATACAGAGATTAACATATCTGTTTTAAAATATTGAAAAAAGGACACTTTTCGAGGAAGGACAGGACCTATAAAAGAAGGACGGTTGATCATCTTAATAATTTTAGCTTTACTTTCATATTGAACTCTAAAATGCCATGCATGATTTGAAAAAGGCAAGTTTACAAAATAAATTTTCGTTTTCATATATTAATCTTTTTAAGACTCTTTTATAAGCTTCACCTGTATGTAACTATATTTTTACCCACTCTATAAGGTCTGATTAATTCGAAATTTTGCACACTTGTTAAGGACTGATGATAATGCAGTAATTTTGCTCCATTGTCCTGATACGGATCATGTTAATTAACGATTTCCCATTTCCAGATTTGGTGACTAAAAGATTAAGTTACTACTCTAAAGTGAAAACACTCATGTCAGTAATTTCTTATTATAATATAAACAATTGCCCACTTTCTTTGAAAATGGAAATAAATAAATGATAGTTTAAAAAATTAGAAAAACATGATTTTATTGTAGATCGAACTAAAAATTAAAAATAAATTATAGTTTTAAAAAAACCCCAAAAAACACGCTTTTATTGTTAATCAAACTAAAAAGTAAAAAATAATTCATAATGTAAGAATAAAATGATTAATGAGAAAATATATATTAATGTCATTGTGGTAAAAGCGTTGGGTGTTTTGTTCTACTCGGCATTTTGGAATAGAACTAGTAAGAAATTATAACAATTGATATTGAGCACCCCACGTTTTTATCACAATGACATTAATTTTCTCGCTAATCATTTTATTCTTATATTAAGAATTATTTTTACCTTTTTAGTTCGATTAAAACTATAAAAATGTGTTTTTTAGTTTTTTTTAAACTATAATTTTTAGGAGACTAATTTCTTGTAAGTTTTAAAGAACTTTTTTAGCTTGTTAGTAAATTTATGGAAAATGTGTTAAAAGTTCTCATAAAAAAATTATTTAAAAGAGCTTCAACAATTTCAATATACTTACTTTATGATTCCTTTCACTCTCATTTTCGAATATTGAAAGAATCAAAATTTACTGAACAAAAATTACAGAATGAGCAAAATTAGTTAGTAAAATTGAATGTAATATATTTCAAGAATGCTTTTTAGTTTTGGACATTACATATATAAATATTCAATGTACTTGATTACTAATATTTAACGAATATTTTGTCTTAGTAATAATTATTAGTAATTAACAATGTACATAAATTATGGGCCGTGTGGGTAGCCTAGTAGTTAGAGCAGTGGACTCCAGACCGGAAGACCTGGGTTCGATGCCCGATGCCACCAAACACCCTCCGAGTACACACGGAATACGTGCTCGTTAAATCAGTGGGTCCGTAGTCTTGTGGGCTTAATCACGAGCGCAGGGACTGGAGAATATTTCCCTCCCTTTCAGTTTACATGCAGAAATTGTGGAGGTGGAGATAGAGGTCGTGTCGCCATCTATCGTCCCTTTCGGGAACTTCGCCGAGCTAAAATCGTACTGTCACCTGTATGGTGCTCAAGTCCAACGACAGGCGTACCTCTTGCCCATGCCACGATGAATTTCGTGGGCCTCGATCTGACTACGTCAGACAGGTGGCATTAGAAAACAACATAAATTATAATTGATGTACATTGTTTAAATTGGATTTATCAGTACTTACAAATTATCACAACCTTTTGGCGACATTATATGAAATGAAGCATATGATTGCCAATTCATGACACATGAGAAATTGGTATTGCCAACAATTATTGCCTTATATGTAAGTACTAATTTATCTTATAACCCTGCATCACTCCTGCGAAAAAAATGGCCTAAAGTTCTTGCGCAGGGTATCTCACACCCCCAAGTATGTTTACGTTCTGGTTTTACCGTAAAATTTGTATAAAAAAGAAAGAAAAGTAGGAAATATATACATTATGTTTCTTACATATTTCACTCTTAAATTTAGTTTTTCGGTTCTTTTTATAAGGGCATTCAGTACACTGTTTATACACTCCTTAAGTCTAGTCGTCAGTGAGTGCGATGTTTTCACTGGATCTTAATTTTTTTTTAAAAAAACTATTTTATTAAAACTAAACATATAGAAGTAAACTTTGTTTTTTAAATTAAAAAATTTTGAAATTTCTTTTTTATTTTCTCTTATTGTTCCAACGATATTTTTTTTTCTTCAAAAGTTGATCTGAAAGTGGCTAAGACGTATACCAGTTGTCTCCTTTAAAATTATGTTCTTCCCAAATGTTTTTGTTTCTCTATATATAAAACATTCATTTTCAACAGTGTCTCCCTCTTCTAAATTGGAATCGATTTCAGTAGAGGAATCATACTTGCTGTTATACATTTCATCATTTGATTCTTCCTCATAACCGTGAAGAGAATTTCTTCATCTGAAAATCTTCCCTTTTCTAAGTCCCGTGATCATACCTGTGTGATCTGGAACTTATGGAATTTGGAATGATTATAAACCATAAATTTTTTTGGGATATTTTATTAGAGCAACGATTTTACATGAATTTTGAAATGGAGCTAGGCTTAACAGGAAAAATCAACTGGTCCTAAAGGAAGGTAGAGAAAATTTAGGTACTTACATATTATCGCAACAATGCCAACGTTCAGAATACTTCACCAAGTTGGCGACCCTGATCTTCCACGTTTTGTACACGCTAAATTGACACAACCATGTATTTCATTTCATATAATCTCCACAATAAAGTTGCGATAATATGTAAGCACCAAAAATTAATACAGTTTTGTAACAAAAACTCTTGTATGAAGGCATGTTGTATACGAGTAAAAAACATAAGAAATCTGAGTAAGGAAGACCTGTGTACCTAGGGCCTCCCCATTTTATTTGAATAATATTTAGTTCTAAGTTTTATTACTCAGTTGGGTGAGTGGGAACATCAATTCCTACTTTGGTATTCATTTTGAAATTTTTCAAAAGAAAGCTGTGCTTAGTAATAAATGTAAAACATTTTTACATAGTCGGAAGTAAAGTTCTGTAGCTCATCTCTTTTTATTGTTGTACAAAGTAATTCAAGAATTTTTCTTTGAATTTTTTTTCTTGTACATAATTTTGTTTTTAACATTAAGTACTAAATAAGATTTTAACTAAATCCTCTCTCCATGTGGGTTTTCTGTAGAAGACATTTTGTATAAAATTACCTAGTCTTGTACCTGGGACCACATAGTTGCCTTGTACCTAGGTACAATTGCAATTAATATTCTTTATGTTATTATTTCATTGAAAAAGTTTTCATGATAAAAAGAGGAAAATAGTATTAATTATCTGAACCATTAGTCAGGTTTTTTATTATTGGATGTTATTAAAATGAGAGGAGTGTATATTTTGTTCTGAAACTTTCAACATGCTTGATTTATAAAAAAAATATGTTAGTTACCATTATTGTTATTATTCAAGATTATCATTTTGTTTATACAAACATAAGAATTCATTTAATTAACAAAAAAACACAATTTTTTTATAGCCATAAAAATAAAAATATAATTCTAAATCAGATTTTTACGATATTTCAACTAAATTTTTAATTTATCAATTTTTCTCTTAATGAGCAATTATAAATTCCTAACTTTTTTAGATACCTAGAAATCCTGACTGAATAAAATGGTCAAAACCTAATGCAGATAATATAAGAATTATCAGATATTGAAGATTCTCACATTCCACTGATGATGCAAATTCTACATTAACTGATGTAAGGGATACTATTGAAAAGGGGGATTTTTGCTTAACAAAAATACAAGTCAAGAGCTAAACATTTTTATGTGGCAGAATTAATAGATGTTAAAAAAAGAACACAAGAGTGTTAAATTTCTGAAAAATATTGCATGTTTAAATAAGTTTCTTTTTGATAAAGAAGAAACTTATAAAATTGGCAATAGAAATATTGTGTTCAAATTGCGCAAACCACAATCTGTTGATGCTTCAGAACGACATTGTATGCAGCTCACTTTTGGAACCAGTTTTTTAAATTAAATGTTGGATGAAAATACGTGTAATTCATTAATAATTTGGCACATTACAATTTAAATGGTTACATGATAAATCAATGTATTATCTGATATTGTTTCTTTTTATTAAATTCATGTGTGTATGTTTGTTTTCTATTGATTACAGAGTGAAACCTAACTTTCAGGGAACGGCCCTACGTACAATGATATTGTACCTAGGGCCATTTGTGAATTTTTAAAAAACCTTTTATTTCACAGAATTTAATATTTTAAGTACTTATATTTACAATTGGATGGTAGTTAGTATAATGATGAGTGCATATCAGTTTCACATTTTTAAACAGGCCAGGGGCTCTGTTTTTGTGCATTGAAAAAATATGGCCCTGGGTACGCAGGTTTCCCCTACTTATATATTATCGCAACCTATTGGCAACATTATATGAAACGAAGCACCTGATTGCCAATTCAGCGTGTACAATACATAGAAAATTGGATGGTACTTATGAAATATCGCATCAATATTGCCAACTCTATTAATAACTCACCAAGTTGACAACATGAAACACCATAAATTTAATAAATTATAGTTTTTACGAAAATGCTTGTATAGTTAATCGTACTAAAAAGCAAAAAATAAATCTTAATATAAGAATGAAATGATTAACGAGAAAATTAATGTCATTTTGGTAAAAGTGGGGGGTACTACATTTTTACACTAACTCTGTACTACAGAATAGAACTATTAAGAAATTATAATTGATATCCCACGCTTTTAAATGCAGCTATTATTTTTCCATTTTCTCCACATTCCAATTTCCATAGTTCTGTTTTTCCTGGCATTTCTAAATACCTTGTATTCTGTTTTTTTAAATCCTGGCACTCATATTTTTCTAATTGGTTTTCTACAAAAATGTACTTAAATTTTTGCTTCATAATGTAATTCCTCTTTTGTCAGGAATAAGCCATTCTTTTAAACTATTTTCATATTGAGTTCTTATTGTGAGACTATCTTAGATTGAAAAGTATTGGATACCAAAATCTTATTTGCAGCTATTTCAAAACCATGCCTAAAAGGTATTTGGTGTGTAGTGTACTGATATATATATATTGTTCCAATGTGTGGTATTTTTGAACAGTAGTTTTTATACATGTGAACTTCAAAAAAAAAAAGGCCTTCATGTGTAATATTTAGAAAAAATCATACTTTTTAAACCTTTTATCGTGTTTCTAGATCAGTGATTCTCAACCTTTTTTTTGTTGCAGCACATATTTAACGATTTCAAAATTTGGCGGCACACAAAGAAAAAGATAAAAATTATTTACTTACTACAACACACTGCATAAATAGTTTATGACAAAAATTTTAAATATACGAAATAAACTAATATATACTACAATAATAACTAAACGTTTATTAAGGGATTAATTACAAGCTAATAATAAAAATATTTTTAATGCGAAATTTGAGCTTGATGTTTTTTGATAATTTCATTTATATTTGGTCGTAAAAATGACAATGCTACTCTCATATCGTCTTCTACATTTAACAATCTTGATCTTTTTTAGTTTTAATGTTGACTACTGCTGAAAATACGAATTCACACAAATAAGATGTGGAAAATTGTAATAATATGTTTAAAGCTTTTTTGGCTATCATTGGATAATCGCATCTGATGTTAATCCAAAATGAATTAATTGATTCTTCTGAATGTTTTAAAATTAAATCTCAATTATTGGAAAGCAAAATGAGAGAGTTCTTCCTCTTCATTCAAAGTTAAGTCAAATACAGAAGTATACGTTATGAGAAATGGATTACGAACCCAATCAAATTTCTTAATATCTAATTTTGGGAAATAATGAATAATTCTTTCCTCTAATGTTGTCAAATGATCAACAACAATTAATTTAATAGTTTTATAACTGTCTTTAGGGACTGACTCAAACTTTTCTAAATTGCAATCCTGAGCTTTATTTTTCCATAAAGTTATTTGTTTTTTGAATCCCACCAGCTTATCGGTTGAGTTTAAGATATTTTCATTAGGCCCTTGCATACTTGAATTGATGTTGTTAAATATAACAAAAATGTCTGATAAGTAAGCCAGTTTAGTACACCATATTTTATCTTCCAACAAATGAACAAATTCCTAATTTTTATTTTGTTCAAAAAATATTTTCATTTCGTCTTTTAATTTCAGCACACGAGATATAACTTTCCCTCTGGACAACCATCTTACTTCTGTATGGAGTAACAAGGATTCGTACTTGGCTTCCATAGCTTGGCATAATTTACTAAATAATCTACTTTTTAATGGTCTTGATTTGATATAATTAACCATTTTAACACATTGTTCCAGAACTATTTTCAAATCTGATGGCAAAAATTTTGTAACAAGTGCTTCTCGATGCAAAAAACAATGGGTAACTAATATATCCTCATTCAGTTCTTTAACATGTGCTACAAATCCTTTTAGATGTCCTGTCATAGCTGGAGCACCATCTGTGCAAATGCCAATACATGACTTCCAAGAAACTTTAATTTCTTCTAAATATGAACTAATTACTTGAAAAATATGTTTACCAGTTGTAAAATCAGGTAACTCCCGACAACATATTAATTGATTAATTATATCATTTTCGTGAATAAATCTAACGAATGCAATTAATTGAGCATTTCCTGTAATATCTGTTGTTTCGTCGACTTGTAGAGCAAAATTCGAATTTGCAAGAGATTTTGCAGTATTTTGCCCAATATTTCCTGCATATCTTTAATTCTGCGATGGATTGTATCATTTGAAAGTGGTATTTTGCAAATATCAATATCAGCTGATCCACCAATCATTGTTTTTACAATTTTGCGACAAGCAGGTAATATAATTTTTTCAGCCAAATTGTGAGGTTTTAAGTTAACAGCAATCAATTCAGCTATTTCGTAAGAAGCTACTTGAGCCTTTTCAGACACACATACTTGTTTTTCAAAAACTTTTACTTGCTTAATTTTTGATGATAAAGACCTTTCAAAGTAGCTTTTATCTTTTGTTGAAAGCGAAGGATGATTAGTCACCAAGTGACGTTGGAGTTTGCTAGGAACCATAGATAATTTAAAACCACATATCACACACTCGGGAACAACTATGTCATTTTACATTGTAGAGGTAAATCCAAATTTCAAAAAATTATCATTATATTTCCGATGGACAACGTATTTTTTTGAGCAAAAAGTATTTTTACTTGTGCCGGGGGTTGGCTCATTAACTTGGTCCCTAACGTTATCATTATCACTATTATCATCATTAAACTTTCTTCTTTTTAACCATTTATCCATTTTCAGAAGGATCTGCAAATAAATTAATGCAAATAAATTAATGCAAAATATTACTACATGCAAATAAATTAATATTAAACCGAATCACATACATTTGCCAATTTTAACGAAAGAAAAGGTGCAGTAACTACTATGCAACACCTTGTGAATCCCAACTATCACTAAAATAACACGTTTTGTACGCAGAAGTGGCAAGTGTGCGCCGACTTGAGACATATTCCTATTGCTATGCACGCCGCTTCTTCATAATTTGGCACTAAGAAAAAACGCGTTGCAAAGCAAATAATAAAATAATTTATTTTTTTGTGGATTTAAATATATATTCATGTTATATAAAAATATTTTTCTTTTTAAATGATATAATTTAATAAAATTAACATTATTATATATTTGCAAAATTTGGCGGCACACTTTTGAAATTTGGCGGCACACAAAAGTGCCGCGGCACAGTGGTTGAGAATCACTGTAATCTAGATTATGAATGCTTTATTCTTGCTTTAATTTCATTTCTACTTGTAAGCAAATAATTCAATATGTATTACATTAAAACAATGGAGTTGACTAAAGTACCGATTATATAGTGTTTATAAAAAAAAATCAAAAAATAACTTATAGATGAAGGTATGTTGTTTCAAAAATCTCACTTATATTCTTGTTTATCTTTTTAATGTATGATATGTATGTGTGTCCAATTTCCAGAATAAATATTCAAAAATATGATTTTGGTTTGTTTTATTTTTCTTGTTTACAGTGAATCATTGAGAAAAAGTCATTGAAAATAAAATGCTGTATTTTGGATAATTGTTCAACTGTTTTAGTTGTTTTTACATTCTTCTAAGGACTGAAATTTTTAAGTATTTTAATTGTTGATTAAAAAAACATTAACTTAAAAACTATAATTGTTTTCTTTGGTGATAGGAGAGTATAAAATCAGTTGATATGAATAAAAAACTAGCTTAATTTGTAATGTATATTGCAATGCACTTTTCTATATTTCTATCTGGATGAATGTGTTTCTATTTAAACAAAACAATTCATAAAAAAGTACTTACACACCTGGGCCTAATAAGTGTTATTTTAGTCAAAAGGCTTTTTCTTCGTTACATAATATGTAAAAAAACTATTTCTTTCTTACTTTGTTTTGAAATTTTTACTATATAAAATCTGTTATATTCATCCTAATGTTTCCAAGATATTTCTAATAACTTATTATTGAAAGACTGAGTTTAAATAAAAGTTAATTTTCTGCTTGTATTGGATTTTAAAAAGAAACAATATAATTCTTTTAGAAACATAAATATAACTTTTAATAAACCAAATTGCTTCTGGAACTGGTTCAAATGCTTACAAATTTGTTTAACAATTTCATCGAATCTATTTTTGTTATTTTCAAAGATTTAAATCTGAGGTATATATATAAGTTCGAAGACATAAAGTTTTGATCAAATAATAGTTGTATTTTTTTCTTAAAGTAAAATTTTTGTTGGTATTGGCGACATTATATAAAACGAAGTACATGGTTGCTAATTCAGCGCGTGCGAGATATGGCGAATTATTTTGAACGTTGGCACTTATGCGATGATACGCAAGTGCCTTTTTGTAACACAATAAATGCAAAAAGAATTCAGATTTTCGAAGTTAAGTGGTAAAAACTTCATAAAATGTAAATTAAATGTATGAGATAGAAAAAATGAAATTTACAACTTAAGTATCACATATGTAGATCCCTTTAAGCTTGATTTGATGTATATTTTTATGTTAAAAATTCGTATTGGATACACAACAGTATCGAAAATAACATACAAACTCATATCTGACCCACAAATACTCATAAATTAGTGCATTACACACTCATTTAGCTGTTATATTCTCAAATTTGATCCAGTAACAGGTTCAAAAATGAGTATGGGATGTTTACAATTTTGAGTATGTAGTCGTTGCCAAAGATAAGAATGGGCTATATTCTCAAAAAAATTTGAGTATGTTTGCATCGGAGCTATTTTGAGTATGTGACGTATTCAAAAGTGAGTATTTTGTACTCCGTTCTGAATACCGGTTTTTCGCAGTGTAGTTCTTATGAAACCTAGTTCTTTACAAATAATTTTTGTTTAAAAATGTCTTCAATAGAAATTTAAATTTTTAAAAACTGTATAGGATTAAAATAATTTTATTTTGAATGGCAAAAATCAGGGGGAAAAGATTATAGTCAAACAATTTATCCCTTACACAGCTCATCGAAAATTAAATAGATTTCTTATAAATTTTACATTTGAGGAATATATATATATATATATTAGTGTTTATTTTATTATACAAATATATATATTTGCGGAGAGATCAGCTGCGTTAAACTACTATTATTTTACTTATGTATTGTGAAGAAAGATGTATTCAATTAACATATGAACATGATTTATCTGTGCTGTATGTACATGATATATGAGCATGACATATCCCTGAATTTTTCAACAATATTGAGAAATTTAAGTAATTTCCCTACTATTGGTACAAAGAATTGTTGTTAACTTGGAAATGTTTTATTCGAAATTAATAAGCAAAAAGAAAAATTTTTGGTTAATATTTCTCTAAAAATTATGATAAAATAATCAGAAGTCACAAAAGTTTATTACAACTCAAAGTTGTAAAAAAAAAGTGTGGTGTAACGTTCTTTTTTCCGTAACATTAATATTTATTTTTAGGCTTTTTTTTAAAAAAAATTCAGTTTATTTTTTTTTCTTTAGTCTTCTCAGAACTCTTCGAAATTTGGTGTTATTCAAACATCGATATCGTGATTTCTCAAGAACATAAACAAATTCAATCCTTCTCCAGATACGATGATCTCGTCCCTTTTTTAAGTAACTCTCTCACATTTGTAGCAATTTCTGGACACACAATACAATTATTTTTTCCACTCTTAGTTATCTGTGTTTTAAAGATCGTCGAGTGATTGTTTTGGACAGTTGTTTGCCCTTGCCGGGTAGCACGTGCTGGCCTCCTGGCTGAGATGACTCACGCCCCGAACCTTTGAAGCCAGAGCGGAAACTGAATTTTTCTGCTGCGCGAGAAATTGTCTCTCTGCTTCGAGATAAGGCCGTCCCAAACCAGATTTCACGTCGGTCAACTTTGGGCCGAGTCTAAAGATCCGTCCGCTAATTGATGTCCTTTGAGTGGGGTTTTGAGATCAGTTCCAAACTCTGCAGAAGGGTTGCCGCATTCTTGTAACAACAAATACAAGGAGGGCTTTTTTAAAGGAACGATTACATAACAGAGGAATTTATAATAAATACACTATTTATCTGGTAGAAAAATTCCTCTTTCGGGTTGCTGGATTATAATGCAGTTAATCGCACACATATTATAATTAGTATGTATAATAAGGGGGATTGACCACCTGACCGGAACATCTCATGCACCTCAGGGTCCATGGTAGCGTATACAGCGTTGGGCACAGTAGGCCTTGGCCATCATGAGCTGTCGCGCCACTGAGTTAAGTTATGTACACTAAGGATATGTTTGCTTAGTTGTTGACGTATTGGAAGAAACTTTGGTGTCCTTGTGCGTTGAATTTGATTTAATTCAGATGACCAAGGTACCCTAGTGATCAAGGTATCAGATCGTGGCTAGCATGTCACGAGCTCGAGCCCAGTACCGCTAAAGACCCACCGTGTAAGGCAGAGATGCACGTTAAATTTGTCGAGAGTTTAACCGTCCTCCCGTTGTAGTGGTGTGGTAATTAGTAGAAGAGGGTGCCAGCTCAGGTGTCGTCGTCGTCACTGGATCATGGTTTAAGAATGATGAGGTCCGTCGCCAAAAGCCATCGTGTAGATGAACAGTGCGACGTTAATGTTCATTCACTCACTCGATTTAACTCAGGGTCCACAGTCACTTTTACTACTTTATTTTTGTAAAAAAACAATTTCAGTCAACACGTTATGAGTGCTATACATCTTACTTTTACTATTTGCATTAAGTTTCCAAATATTATTAAATTTAATGAACATGGATTTCAGGATGAATTTATATAGATTAATTAAGAAATCATAAAGGGTCGTGGGTAGCCTAGTGGTTAAAGCATCGACCTCTAGACCGCAAGGCCTTGGTTCGATGCCTGATGCCACCAAATACCCTCCGAATACACACGGAGTACGTGCTCGTTAAATCAGTGGGTCCGAAAGTCTTGTGGGCTGAATTACGAGTGTAGGGGACTGGAGAATATTTCCCTCCCCTTCAGTTTCATGTCTAAATAGTGGAGGTGGAGATAGGTGGTGCCGCCATCTATCGTCCCTTCGGGGAATTTCACCTGTCATGGCTCAAAGTCCTCCCATTGGCGTAGTGCAGAAGTTTGGAAAGGTGGGGGCAACTCAGGTGCCGTCTTTGTCACTTGACCGGGGTCCATTGCTAATGGCCCTCGTGTTAGCTTAGAGTTCGACGTGAATAAACATTCACTTCCTATTTCTACCTTGCTCAAAGATACACTGCTCACAAGCAATGCACAACCCCGTAATTTTCAGCTAATATCAGGTGACGAGGTCTACATCTGAGCAGGCACCTCATACTCCTCCACATTCACGCCAAACGTAAGGACTTTTAACCTTAACGGATATAACTTGACATGACGAGTCTTTAGCGGACTGATTGTTTTTTAATGTCGCATTAGAAGCAACATGAGTGGTGACATAGAGTCCGAACAGCAGTTCAATGGAAAGACCACTTGTCATGTCTTCGATTACCTAACTTCTCAGCTACTGTGATCCTATATAACATTTTATAGCGCCTGTGTGTAGCCTTCTGTGTGTGTATTTGTTAATCCCGCACACACAATCACAATATTCGTAAATGGACGTTTTCGAATCATGTTATTGCAATATCCCTAACTGTAACTCCGGTAATTCACCTAGTAATTTCCACACCGTAGCTTTCTAGCTTTTTTAAATTCAGTTCTGTTTAACTCAACCTCGAAATTCCAAACGGTCATGGCCGGCATTGTTGCTGTCCAGCCATGTCTTCGAGAACTGGTTTCACTAAATATCTCGTTGTATAATGTGGAAGAGGCAATTTAAATTTGGAGATTACTCACATTGGCGTGGTATGGAAGTTAGCCTTTCTGTGTTGCTTTTAAATGCAATAATAACAGACGACCAATCAGTCTAGTTTATTTTCAGTACACACACACTTTTAGTATTCTGCATGTCGGGTGAATCAGTGAATATTAACGTCGCACTGTTCAGCAGCACGAGGGTTTTTGGAGGAGGCCCTCGTTACTTTGAATCATGGTCAAGTGGCGAGGATGACACCTAAGCTGGTAACCCCTCTTCTGACTTCCATGCCGTTGAGCCTCGACATATTCAATGTGCATCAACCCCGTCTGCAGGCGGGTGTTCAGGAGTAGTAGGCTTGAATTCATGACACGTTGGCCAAGAGTTTGTTACCTTGACCTCTATGCTACCACGGTCACCAGCTTGAGAGAAAAATGCAACATTAATAAACGATTGATCAATCAGTCAATCTACTTCAGAATTGCTGACCAGGACCGTATGGCTATCTACGTTCAATCTTTTTGACATAAAAATGGGGCTGTGGAAGCCCAGTGGTGAAGGTATCGAATCATGACAGGCATGTCATGAGTTCGAGCCCAGTACCACTAAAGCTGCATTCACACCAAGGCTGTCAGCGGCGAGCGTCTAGCCAATCAGAGACTTCATCTCACCCGAGATCAAGTCTTTGATTAGGCAGAAGGCTTAACGCTCGACGCTGACAGCCTTGGTGTGAATGCAGCTTAAAGACCCGCGTGTAGGGCAGCGATGCACGCAAAATCTGTCGAGAGCTGAAACGTCCTCCCGGTGGTGTGGTGTGGTAGTTAGGAGAGGCTCAGGTGTCGCTCACGTCACTTGACCATGGTTCAAAATTACGTGGTCTGTCTCCAAAAGCCTTCGTGTAGCTGAACAGTTCAGACTCAATATTCACTCACTCACTTTGATATAAAAACACATTTTGAAATGCAAGTATCAACAAAAAACATCAATCGAGATGAACTCGATATCAGACACACAGTTAAAGGTAACATAAACAAGAATATTTAACACTAGCCCTTCTGAAAATGCTTCGCATGGTTTTCAGATAAATTAGAGTGAAATATTTATCAAAAAAGTGAAAATAAACGCAAAAAAGAAACAGTGGTTGCGAATTCAAACGGAAATCTTTCCAAATTCATGCATGAACAACGTGTTTTATCTCATTGGTAAAATAGCTTTATCTATTGGTTGAAAAATATAGGAAAAATGATGCAATGTATTACTAATTTTACACTAAGGTTGTGTAATAATGCCTGTGTTTATTTTGGAACACGCAATATGACGCAAAGAATTACTTTTCGTTTCAATATTTACCAATAGTTATCATTTATGTCCCCATACATATACATTATTTCTCGAATTGTATTCATTCTGATAAGCTCTACTAACGTGCAATATTTCGGTACATCAGGGAAAATTAAACATAGCCTGTGCAATGTGATGCGAAAAATAAACGAAAAAAGGTCTTGATCGAATTTTTAGCTCTATTTCTTTTTCTGTTGAAAGTTGGAGTGACAATTTCTTATCTGTAACAGAAGCGACAGCTGATTATTGGAACGTTATGAAGAACTTGTCAAGAAGAAAAGGCCTAGAATATAAAAGCGTATCACGGTTTTTCTTGTCAGTTTTGTAATGAAATAATTTTAGGTTCAAACTAGATATCGCAATATCGTTCCAAAAGTTTAATACCAGTATTCGGTATTTTTTAGATCATAATACCGGGATACCAGTTTTAATATGGATAGTAGAAATTTTAGAAAAATAAAGAAAATACAAGTCTTTCTTTGTTTTATTTATCAGTTTTATTAGAGTGTAGATATCACAACAAATAATTTATGTTTTATAAGTCATAACAGTATATAAATAATCGCAAAAAAGTACAGGAAAAACTTATTTATTTAAATCTAAAAAAAGTGTAAACATCACTATTCAGTCTGTGGTACCATAAAAAATTTTTGAAATGTGATCTTTAATGCATCCATTGTACTGCCCTTAGTGGCCGCGGTAGCCGAGTGGTATAGGTATCGGACCGTGGCTTGCTTTGTCACGGGTTCGAGCCCAGTACCACTAAAGACCCGCCGTGTAGGGCAGCGATGCATCTGTCGAGAGCTGAAACGTCCTCCCGTTGGTGTGGTGTGGAGAGGGGGGTGCCAGCTCAGGTGTCGTCCACGTCACTTGACCATGGTTCAAAATGACGTCGCCAAAAGCCCTCGTGTAGCTGTGACGTTATATTCAATCAATGTACTGCCCTTCAGGTAATTTTGTGAAAGCTGTCGAAAATGTTCTTTTGGCATCTGCGCTAGTTGTAGGTCTCAACAATGGGTAGTATACTTTTTCCAAGTATCTACCTTTAAATCCCTCATCTTCAAATAAATCGATTTCACGTCGGATGGTTTTGAATATAGCTTTTTTGTATTGTATTTTGGTTTGTTGAAATTTTTTTAGCTATAGCTGATTCTAATTTTTGTTCAAGAGACAATTCCTTTTCACTATTGACATTAGTGGCATCATCTTCTAAAACTGTACCAAATTCTTCTGAATGTGAATAGGTTTGTGGGTAAAAAATTTTAATAAAATTTCCTATGAACTTGATTAAATTTGAATTGATGCGTCTCTTTTCTTCTTTTTCATTTCCATTTTTAAAATCATTTTAATTATGTAAATACCGTAAGGCCTTTTCTATTTCTTCTGTGCGATTTTCCAATATAATTCTTCAGATTCTTTCCGTGGTTGTAACATGAAATTTATTGTTGCATCTGCTGTTAATAAATTAGAATCATAATGCCTCAACAGCCAATTTGATTGGAAGTAGAGCTCTGGATATTAAGTCGAATTCACTATCGGAGAAATGGATTTACGGGTTGAAGTCGATCATTGCTTTTTGGACTGGATGTTTTAAAAATGATCCCATCATTTGGAGTAAGCTGTTCCAACATATTTTAGGATCTAATACAAACATATGTGCTCTTTTATTTTCATTTAGTATGTATTTTTGAAATAAGGCATTTTTTTGTAGGGGCTTAATAAAGTTGGAAAAATTGTTAATTAAGGAAGCAATTCTTAATGAGTTGATATTTTAATCCTCATTAGCAATATCTTCATTGTCAGTATCCCTCTCACTCTCTTCAAAGTCGGAATCCGAAGTTTCTATATCCATTGTATTTGGACTCCTTTGTTTTTTAATTTTTTGGTATAACACATCTGTTACTCTTAATTGAATGCCATGAGCATAACACAATTGCTGATTGGCACCCATAAGATTTCCAACAGTGTTTCATAACATCGGAGTCATTATCTTTCAGGGACACTCCATGTTTCGCTGATTTAGATTTAAGCACTTTCACGTATTTTCGCGAGATATGTGAGTGTAAGTCTTATATCCCCCCCAAAAAAATTTCTGAATGAACATCTATTTCTTACACTCGTACATTCATCAAATGTAAGATTAATTTTTCACAATTTACTTTTAATTGTATTAGCTCGCGTTTCAAAGAATTGCGGTCACCGTTACTGTAGTTTATAACAGTTCTTATTATATAGATCTTCGAGTGGCCATGGTAGCCGAGTGGTCAAGGTATCGGATCATGCCTGGCCTTGTCACGAGCTCAAGCAAAGTACCACTAAAGACCCGCCGTGTAGGGCAGCGATGCACGTTAAATCTGTCGAGCACTGAAATGTCCTCCCGTTGGTTTGGTGTGGTGTGGTAGTTAGGAGAGAGGGAAGGAGTGCCAGCTCAGGTGTCATTCACGTCACTTGACCATGGTTCAAAATTATGTGGTGGGTCGCCAAAAGTCCTCGTGTAGCTGAACAGTGTGACGTTAATATTCACTCACTCATATAGTTCTTCGATGTTGGTAGATTTTAAAAATCTCTGGCGGATAGTGATTTTCTTAATTCAGTCGAGTGCGAAAATCTCGAAATGACAAACCCCATCTACATTTTACTTATGATTTCAACCAAATTATATATATATATATAGAGAGAGAGAGAGAAGAGAGAGAGAGAGAGAGATCGTGATGTCTTACGCGTCTTTTCTTTAGCAAGTCTTTTGGGTTCTTTGGGCCAGAATTAATGACAACTCTTTTCCAACCAAATCCAAGAAATGAGATGTGAATAAGATGCAAATAAACGGACTTTAAATATCGGATCTTAGAGTAAGCGGGATGGCAATGTAAAGGAATGTTAGACAATTCCTGTGCGTTGTAGCAGTTGATGATTATTACAGTTCGTGTTTCAAGATTGAATAAGTTGTGCTTGACGTGGATACATATATTGGTGCTCGACTGGAAAGTAGTTGTAAAGCTGCATCCCATTGCAGATAAAGACAAATGCTATTACGAGATATAATAAGGTAGGATTGATTACTTAATATTAGAATCGAGGATTAGGCGGTTCGCTTATTGAGATTGGTCTGAATTAGATTAGGGGCTGCGGTAGCCCAGTGGTTAAGGTATCCAACCATGGCAGGCATGTCATGAGTTCGATCCCAGTACCACTAAAGACCCGCCGTGTAGGGCAGCGATGCATCTGTCGAGAGCTGAAACGTCCTCCCGTTGGTGTGGTGTGGAGAGGGGGGTGCCAGCTCAGGTGTCGTCCACGTCACTTGACCATGGTTCAAAATTACGTGGTCCGTCGCCAAAAGCCCTCGTGTAGCTGAACAGTGCGACGTTAATATTCACTCACTCAACTCACACTGAATTAGATTAGATCTTATTATAAATATATATATTGTGTGTTGCGTATTGCGTCATCGTAGATTCCCTCATATTATCTATTATAATTACATTTGTTAAAGGTTTAAGTTGAATATCTTAATAAAGTCATATTAAGATAATGTTTTATCCTAGTTCTTTCGCTAACCCTACACCTCTAGCTCACGCTGATACTTCGAGGGATGTACTTCCAAGGGGAGGTACACACATCACAATATCTTTATTTAAAATAAATCTTTAATTCCCGATGGCTTGGTCTTAGAAATTGTGCTTAAATTTGTACTTTCATCGCAATCAGGTTCTTTCCTCTTGAACAAATTTGTATCATGTTTCATGTTTAAATGTGTATGGAGAGTCCGCTTGTATTTTTCCTCCATTCACATTAACTCTTGAACATATTTTACGTTGTGCCACTATATTCTTTTCATCATATAAATAATGAAACAAAACTGAAGTATTATCAACTGATTTTTTACGTTCTTTAAAGTTATTCTTATCCATATTATTAAGGGTTTTTATTTATGACCAGTGGCGCACACAAGGGGGGTCCGGACCCCCCCAAAGCCCTTGATTTTTTTTCCGATTGATTATAATTCTGAGTACATAGTACGTATTTGTTATTAATGATTAATTTTTTTAATTAATGCTAATTATTTATTCAAAAATTAGTTTTTTACTGTGTTTTGTTACCCGAAAATCGACAAAATCAAAAGAAGCATGATACAAGAATGGTGAACTTTCGACCCTGGACCCCCCTTGAAAAATTCCTGTGTGCGCCACTGTTTATGACTATATGTATAATGAATCTGAAAAATATTTTGAATCTTAAGGTATGATATATACAAATACAATGTGAATAACAAACTTCTCAATTTAAAAAATATTGAAACATTACGCACTTTTCTTCATAACTACAACCTTGTTTTCACGGATACGAATATCAGACTATGAATCCTGCGCGTGTGTAGTGTTGCTCTGAGCTATAATAGGATAGTTTGGGCTTGGCTCCTTGGATGATTCACCTATTTTATCACTTTTCTTAATTATATGATGCAACTTTATATTCCCGGACTAATTAATTTCGCCCGTTTAGGAGACATGAAAATATAAACGTATACTATTTTGCTATGTTGGCGATCCCTGAAAGTATAGTGGAGATAATTCAAAAAAATTTCTAGTAAATACCGAAAAAAAACGGTGTTTAAACTAGTGAATTACTACAAAATTGAGCTGTACTAGCCATTAATACAAAATTTTACAAATGGTTCAAAATACCGGTAGTGAAATCCCTAGTTCGAGCATATCAGCGCACATTTAAAATAAGAAAAAGTTCTATATTGAAATTTTTCTGCCAGAACACAATAACAATTTGCTGTTTTTAGAACTTGCGAATAATTTCCTTATAATTGGTCTTTCGTCTTAACCACGTGACCTTGGTTCAAAATTACGAGTTCAGCAGTCCTTGTGTAGCTTCTGAGTGCGATGTTAATAAAAAATTAATTAGCCAATCATGCGTTTCGTCACAAATTAACAGTTGATGAGGAAGATGTCTGAGCTTGCACCCCGTTCTCCCACATGTGGCCGAGGTAGCCTAGTGGTTAAGGTCATGGCACTGGCGTAGCTAGCTCTGAGGGGGCCTTGTATCAAAATTCCTTTGGGACCCTTATTTAGGTATGGAAGCCCTGTTAGTGGGACTGTAGTTACACATGTTGGGGCCCTGTAGCTTGGGGGCTCCGTATCATTGATACGGTGGTAGCTATGCCCCTGGGTCATGGTCTCATGGTCAGCGTGTCATGAGTTCGATCTCAGTGCCGCTGAAGACCCATGTAGAGGGACCGATATGCCTTGCTTAGGCCGTTGCTCAAACGTTATTCCATTGATGTGGTGTGGAAGTTAGGAGGGAGGGGGAGTGCCAAATCAGGTGTCGTCCTCGTTACTTAACCGTGGTCGCAAATGCGTCGCCAAGCCCTCATGTAGAATAAAGCGACTCTTTAATATTCGCTCACTCACTCCAACTCTCACCTACACCAACGAGAGGAGTTTGAGCAATCAACAATACCGGGCATGAGTTGGCGATTAGGATCACTCACTTTGGGGTGCAGTCGAATGGGTTGGCTTTGTAGAGTAGCGAGACGTTATCCATTCTCTGTCGCATGGCCCCTCAGGGGGCTCACCTTCTTTAGGTGAGTACGGGTTTCACGCTCCCGAGGTGCCCTAGTGATCTTTTCCTTTTCCCTAGGGGTTTACTGCCTTTGGTAAACACGGGCTTCACGAACCCGGGGAACCCTAGTGATCCTTCTCTATTTTCGGCCCTCTTTCTTGCCATTCAAATTTCCCTTTTCTTCTTTTCACGTCCAGACCACAGACCTACAGTGGTACAAACAATTGAGGATACTCCTTACTTTTACTTGATAAATCCAACTTTCAATCAAAATAACACATTAACTAGAAGTGCAAACGTGTTTTTATTATCACACGTAACAAAAAGGTTAATTTACAGTAAAAATAACAAAAATCAACAAAAAATATCTAAAATTAAAAATTTCACAAGTATTTGAAATAAACCTAGGCAGATCTTTACCTCAAAAAATTGAGGATACACCAATAAAATGTTTGTTTAACTACCACTAGATTTTTTTCTACTTGCTACTATAGTAGCCTAAGTTTGGCCAATTTTACCTTAAACTTTTTCGACTGCTACTTTTGTCTTTTGAAGTTGGTTATGTGAATTTAAAGTCGCATATTTAAATGGAAAATGGGTTCTCGGAGAGACCAGTATTGATGTAAGAAAATTTATATTAAGGTTATTTAAGAAAAGAAAATCTTATCGTGAAATAGCTAAAATTGTCGGTAGAAGCCACTCGTGTGTCCAGAAAATCATTGGAAGATTTAGAAGCGATGGATTAATTGAAAATAAAAGTGGAAGAGGAAGGAAAATATTCTGAGTGATGTAGCCAAAAGGAAAGTTTTGAAAGATATCAAGATTGATCCTAAACTAAGTGCAGTCAAACTAGCTGCAGAAACTTCTCGAATAATGGGCAGAAGTGTAAGTGATGAAACTGTGAGAAATGTGATTAGACATGCTGTATATAGCAGTCTAGTAGCTAGAAAAAGAAACCTTTCATAAACTTACAAAATCAGAAACAGCGTTTGGAGTTTGCAAAAACTCATCAATTGAAGACAGATAACTTTTTGGAAGAAAGTTATATTTATTGACGAAAGTAAATTCAACATTTTTGGAAGTGATGGCCATCGCACCGTTTGGAGAAAGCCAAACACCGCTTTGGATCCAAAAGAATTACGTCCAACAGTTAAACATGGTGGTGGCTCCGTCATGGTTTGGGGTTGTATGTCTTCAAATGGGGTTGGAAATTTAGTTTTTATAGATGGCATAATGAATCATAAGCTTTATATAGAAATACTCAACAACAATCTTAAAGAAAGTGAAAAAAAAGTGGATTTAGATGGAAATTTTTTCCCAGCAAGACAACAACCCCAAACATACGGCACGTTATGTCAAAATGTGCTGTCTTTTTCATTGTAAACAGCAATTGCATACACCACCACAGTCCCCTGACATCAATATCAAAAAAAAATTTGTGGCCAACACTCGAAACAGCGGTCCAAAAACACCAAATTAGAAACAAAGCCCATTTAAAGTAAGTGTTACAAGAAAGGGATAAAATATCTCCAGATACCACCAAAAAATTGGTCGAATCGGTACCAAGACGTTTGGAGGACATTATAAAAGCCAAAGAACATGCAACCAAACATCAACACTGTCTTTGTATGTGATATGTCACACAAATTTCATTGGTGCATCCTCAATTTTTTTAGGTAAAGATCTGCCCATGTTTATTTCAAATACTTGTGAAATTTTAAATTTTAGGTATTTTTTTGTTGATTTTCGTTATTTTTACTGTTAATTAACCCTTTTGTTACGTGTGAAAATAAAAACACGTTTGCACTTCTAGTTAATGTGTTATTTCGATTGAAAGTTGTATTTATCAAGTAAAAGTGAGGTGTATCCTCAATTGTTTGTGCCACTGTACATTAAACAATGAACTTTGTTCTTTTTTTTTCTAGTAAAAAATTTCAGATTTTTTTACTATAGTATTATGGTTTACATTTTATATTATGTTCTTTTAATTTGATTTTCTTAAATTTCTTTCAATATTTTAATTTTGTTGCTTCTTTTATGTTCTATTATTGATTTTTTTGTGTTCAACTTATTATCTTTATTTTTCTGCCACGAAGTCCTGTTGCAGACCAGGACTGGGTGGAATGAAGTTGTGTCTGATGGTTTTTCACTTTTGGTATGATGACACAACGGACTGTTCCCTGGGAAAACTGGCACTTGGAGCGGGGTTTTGAACTTCTGAGGATCTTTGGACTGGTGAGATGGGGTCTTGGAGGAAGCGGCCATCTAGAGGGTACCGGAGAAAAACTGAGTTTTGCGTCTCAGGCTGCCAGATAATACAGGAGCCCGGGACAACCTAACCAGCATGTCCTGGCTGCTCTATCAGCTGGTGTATAATCCCGCCTGTCTTGTAGCTCCAGGTGGTGCCTGGATGGGGTCCTGCATTGCAGAGCGGGGGGCTCTCCCGAGGCCACTACTGGTTGCTGAATCTAGGGATAGCCCTGCCACACTGGTCCTCTGAAAATCACAAGGGATTCTCCTCCTCCTTTCTAAAAAAAATCAAAATAAATAAAAGAAAAGAAAAAACTCAAAACGCACATTTATTAAAACCCCCTACTCACTCTTTCCAACTCATGATGATCAGGCCATTGATTCTTTAAATCCATGCCCTGATAAAGAACCCGTGTTGCCTAGACCTAACGTTAATGAAATTGCTGCTAATTCCAGATTTTAAATATTGTCTTTAACAAATAATGATTTGTCGAAAAAATCGCCATTCGCTATCCACAAAGCATTAATTGGAATAGGTGGCGAACCTAAATCTGTCAAACGCTTACGATCCGGTGATTTACTTATAGAAACAAGTTCTGCTCTACAGACTAAGTCTTTTTTACTTGCCAAATCCTTTCTAGATTCTCCAATAACCATAAGTCCGCACAAAACGCCAAATTCCTGCAGAGGTGTAATTTCAGAATCTGATCTGTTGACCACCCCAGACGCAGAAATCCTCGAAGGATTTTCTGATCAGGGTGTGATCCAGGTCAGAAGAATAACAATAAAAAAAGATAATTCGGTCATTCCAACAAAACACTTGATTCTAACCTTTAATAGAGCTAAACTACCCACAACAATTAAAGCCGGATACCTAAACTGTAAGATTCGACCTTAAATTCCGAATCCTCTGCGCTGTTTCAGGTGCCAGAGGTTCGGACATTCACAAACTTCTTACCGTGGACAACTGACTTGCTCTAGATGTGCGTCTGCTGGACACTCTTCTATAGACTGTACTCTAGAGCCAAAATGCATTAACTGTTCTCAGTCCCATCCATCGAATTCTCAATTATGCCCAAAATGGAAACTCGAAAAAAAATACAAGAAATCAGAACAAACAATACTATTTCTTATATAGAAGCTAAAAAATTATTACCTCCTCAGCTACCTCAAACATATGCCCAAGCTACTAAACCTTCACCAATATCCATTACAACGCAGACAGATGAAAACATCACTAAAATAAAATGTCCACCTTTAAAATTACTTGCACCACTATCATCTAAACAAAGAACAAATATTCCTACTGCTGTTACCACATCATCCTCAGCCCAAACGAAATTCTTACCCTTCATCTCTTCAAAAACATCTACAACATCGGATCCTCAGCCACGAACTCCCATGTCTAACACAAAAGGGAAAATTAAAGAACAACCATCTCAATTACATCGTCCCCGAAAAGGTAGCAAAACAATAGACTTATTAAGTATAAAACCTACAACAAATTTAAAGAAAAATCCTGCCAAAAACACAACCTTAAAAACAGCGAGGGAACAAGATTCCCTCAATAAAACATCTCCCGTCTCCAAAAAATCCTGGAGACGGAAAACTTTTAAAACCTCGGATGCCATGGACACAGACGCTAAGCCTTCGGACTCTGATTGCGTCATAGGTCTGGCATCCGAAGAAGATGAGAGCCTTTTAGAGGCTGATTTTAAAAAAATGGCAGATAATCCCTTGACAGGGCCCCTTTCGCCAAGTTCGCCCAAAAAATAACTTCCCTGGTTTCTTGGAACTGTCTCGTGGCTATATAGATCGCATACAGATGACGTAAAAGACATCATACGTCAGTACCATCCAGTATGCGTAGCACTTCAAGAGACTTTCTTGAAGTCTTGTCACACAACAAAGATACGTCGGTATGGTTGTGTGCGGAAAGACACGGAGGGACCCTCTGTGTCCGGAGGCATATGTATTTTTACATCCCTCGATGTTCCATCTAGTGCTCTGCCACTCCATACCACGTTGCAGGCTGTAGCTGTGAGAATACACTCCACGAGCCTAATCACAGTCTGCTGTCTTTACTTGCCACCAAATACTGTTATCCACCAACATGACTTGAACAACCTGGTAGATAAGTTGCCAGCACCCTTTGTCATACTTGGTGACTTCAATGGACATAGCACTCTGTGGGGTAGTACGAAGACGAACCCTCGTGGCAGACAGATTGAACAGGTGCTTTCTGATCACTGTCTCTGTCTGCTTAATCACGAGGAACCAACGTACTTTCACGAACCCACACGATCCTTTCACACATTAGATTTGGCCATCTGCTCACCATCACTCTTCCCTCATTTAAATTTGTCAGTTGAGAAGGACCTCTATAATAGTGACCACTTCCCTGTTATCCTTTCTCACGATTATGATACGGGTGGAAAAACCTTTCCACCTACATATTCTTTTTGTCGGGCAGACTGGGCCCTTTTCACACAGTTGGCTGTGATAACTGATGCAATGGTCAAGACAGAAAGTGTTGATACAGCTGTACAAGAAGTCACCAATGTTTTGATTACTGCTGCTGAATTATCCATACCAAAGAGTTCAAGTCATTCATTCCAACATTACAAACCTTGGTGGAATACTGATTGTCAGACAGCGTATAAAAACCAGCGGAAGTTATGGGGAATCTTTCGCAGATATCCCACTACGGAGAATCTCTTGGCGTTCAAAAAGGCAAAAGCAAATGCTCGCAGAGTAAGGCGTCAGTCATAGGCAATCCTGGATCCGATATGTGTCCTCACTCACTTCATCAACGTCCAGTAAACAATTATGGAAAAGGGTTAAGGCTGCTAACGGGATAAATCGGGAATTTTCCTTCCCTATTTTACAAACCTCGAACTCTGTCTTTTCTTCCCCAGTCGAAATTGCTAACATTCTGGGTGAAACTTTTCAGAGTGTATCGAGTGCAGCCTCTTATAATTCTCGTTTTCTCGAAATTAAGAGGCAAGCAGAACGTACCCCAATTAACTTTTCCACTCGTTCCTTTTTTCCATATAACTGTGATTTTACGATGACTGAGTTAAAAAAGGCACTCTTACAAGTGCACAATACAAGCCCTGGACTGGATGGAATCACTTACACGATGCTTCGTCATCTAAATCCTAACTCTCTAACCAACATTCTTTTTTTATTTAACAGAGTTTGGAAGGAGCATTGCTTTCCCTCCAGCTGGAGAGAAGCCATTGTGATTCCAATCCTTAAGCCGGGCAAGGTGGCAACAGATCCTCTGAGTTACCGTCCCATTGCTCTGACGAGCTGCTTCTGTAAGACCTTTGAACGTATGGTTAATACTCGTTTAGTGTATGTTTTAGAGAAAGAAAAGTGTATTTCTCCTCTACAGAGTGGATTCCGCAAGGGCCGATCCACTCTTGATAACCTCGTATTCCAGAGTCCCAAATCAGGGATGCCTTTGTTAGGAGAAACCATTTGGTTTCTCTTTTCTTTGACATAGAGAAAGCATACGACCGAACATGGCGTTATGGGATTCTCCTTAATATGTATGATTTTGGATTAAGGGGAAATCTTCCCATTTTTATTTTTAACTTTTTAGCTGTTCGTTATTTTAATGTACGCATTGGTCACTCATCTTCTCATAAATTCATTAAAGATCAAGGTGTTCCTCAGGGTAGCGTTTTGAGCGTTACCCTTTTTAATATTCACATGAGTAGCATACTTCATCACCTTCCACCTTCAGTGCGAGGAATGCTTTATGTTGACGATCTGCAAGTCTCTTGTCAAGGTTCAGATATGCGACTAATTGAGCGACAGCTGCAAACAACTGTCAATCGATTAGTCAAGTGGTGCGATCAGTGGACTTCGATATCTCCTTCCAAGAGCAGCTGTGTCCATTTTTGCAGAAAACGTAACCTACACCCAGATCCTTCTATACATATAGGAAATATTCACATACCTGTAGTCAGTGAGGTGCGCTTCCTTGGAGTAATCTTTGACTCTAAATTGACTTTCCTTCCGCATGTCCTTTACTTGCGGAAGAAGTGTGAACGATCCTTTAACATCTTAAAAGTACTATCTAACACCTTATGGGGAGCGGATAGAGTCTCGTTACTTCGAGTGTATCAAGCACTAATCCTTTCACGTTTGGACTATGGCTGTGTAGTGTACGGTTCTGCTCATGCATCTGTGTTAAAACGACTGGACACAATACATCATTCTGCTCTGAGAATCTGCTCTCTGGTGCCTTCAGAACTTCGCCTGTTACCAGCTTGTATGTGGTATGCCATCAACCCCCTTTAGAACTAAGGCGGAGGCAATTAAGTGCAAATTATTTTATTCGTGCCATGTCTGTTCCTTCTCATCCATTAAAACCCTTTGCTCTTGCCATTGGTCTCAACCGACTCTATGAGGCCCGTTCATTTAACATCAAACCTTTTTCGGAAAGAGCAAAGACTGTTCTAAATGACGCCCACTTAAATAACATAAATATCCAGGAAAATAATATCCTTGCTTTTCCACCCTGGGACATCCAAATTTTTAACTATCACAATCCCTTTTCGGGCTATGACAAAGCAGGCACTGCTGCTGTTATTTATCAGCAACTCTTTTCTTACCATCGCAGTAAGTATTCTAAATACATACCAGTCTACACGGACGGATCGAAGACTGCAGAACATGTTGGGTGTGGTGTTGTTTTTAACAACACCATTCTTAATTTTACCTTACATAATTCCATGTCTGTCTTTAGTGCTGAATTAACTGCCATTCTTGTCTCACTTCAGCATATATTAGTTTCCAACCACCGTCATTTTTGTGTGTACACTGACAGCATGAGTGCTCTAGAGTCCTTGCACTTTTTAACAGAACGCCGACACCCCACTGTGATCGAAATACTTTTTCTTCTGCGAAAATTGGAAAGAAAGGGTTTTGATATAATTTTTTCCTGGGTACCTGGACACGTGGGTATACTTGGTAATGAACAGGCTGATACCGCTGCACGATCCATGTCTGATCACATGCAGCGGCCTGTCTGTTACCAGGATTTGAAAACTTTTACACAGAACTATATCCATCATGTATGGCAAGAGACTTGGGATCAACAGATCCTCAACAAACTGCATAGCATTCATCCTTCCGCTTCTCATTGGGCAGCACTACAAATGCGAAGACATGATGTCCGCTTGACTCGACTTCGCATTGGTCACACTCGTTTCACGCACAGGCACCTTCTGTTGGGTGAAAATGCCCCAGAATGTCCCTCGTGTAAAGTCCCATATTCGGTTTATCACATTTTAATAGAATGTCCCATTTTTAACCATCATCGCATCACCTTCTTTCATACATCTGTTTTAACCTTATCTGACTTGGTGGGGGAAACTCCCCACCAAAACCTTTTTGTCTTCCTTTTAAAAATTGAATTTTTACTTTTAATTTGATTTGTATGTGTCTTTGTATTTTTAATATATTTTACGTATGTATGCATGCATGCATAATAATGTGTGCATATACTTTTATATATTATTTTTCTTTTTCTTTTAACAAGTGTTTGGCGCAGCTTGGCCAAAGTTGGCCCTTGCGCCATTAAAATTAACCATCATCATCATCATCCATGTCGCATGGAGCTATCCCCTTCTATCTAATTTATTTTTCAGAATAAAAAACTGCAACTCCAGTCAGAAATGCCCCCTAAAACTAAGGTGCATGCTTTTCGAAGCTCACCATTAAGAAATACGCTTATACTAAAGTTTATAGATTGATAGTGATGAATTTCAAGAAAACATAAAAAAAACGATAGTTATTACTTTTATTTTAAAGAAATCGCCATTTATGTAGGCGTTTGAGAGAAGGTATAAAAATCAAACTTTCGTAACCTCGTGTGTTTGTACATGATTGCTAATCTCCATTAGTTGTTGACAGTATTACGGGGTGTCTAGTAATGTCTATGAGAATTTTTTTACCCTATTCGTTAAAGTGTCAGGCTTTTAAAAGGTTGGAGTTGTCCCAAGCTGATGCTGCCAGTTGTCTCAAAGTAGGCCAACGACTATGGAAAGAGTTTGAAGATTCTGTGCCCAGAGTGAGTGAGGGAGTGAATATTAACGTCGCACTGTTCAGCTACACGAGGGCTTTCGGCGACGTACCACTTAACCACCCCTCTCCTAACTACCACACCCAACGGGAGGACGTTTCAGCTCTCGACAGATTTGACGTGCATCACACCTCTACACGGCGAGTCTTTAGTGGTACTGGGTTCGAACGCATGCCGTAATCGGATACCTTGACCACTCGGCTACCGCGGCCGTTTCTGTGTCCAAAAGATATGTCAGAAACAAGGGTTTAACTCTTGAGGAAAGGACTGCTGTTCCTCAGCTCTCTGTAGACAATCAACAAGCGAATCTACGAAGCGGTCTCTACACAAAATGCCCTTCTGAGCCACTGACAGATAACTTGGGCAACTGAAACACGTTTCTTGGTAGTAATGGGTTTCTGCATTCTTTATAGATTAGTCCAGGTTCACACTGAAGAGTGATTGATCTTAAGAAAACAACTTTGAAAAACACAGAAGAAAAGGAATCATAGTTTGGGCAGAGGTCACTAACATGTATGTGTTCTATAAAGGTCCTTTTGTGAGGACGCCTTACTATTAGAAACACATTCGTTCTGAGAGATGACAACGTGTGAGCTTACCTAACTGTGCTTCTTATGGACTATCTTGAGGATCACGGTTTGGAGCAAATAGAATGGACTGCTCAATTGCAAGGCATGAATGCAACAAGGCATATTTGGGATGACCTTGACAGACATGTTGCTGCTTTACGTTCAAAGATGGAGTAATAGTTCTCGACGTTTACTCTTCGCTTCCCATTTCGATTGCAAGGCGTGAGGGTTGCCCCACTTCTACATTATCTTCGCGATCTAGAGGTGTGGGAGTGAATGAAGAACCAGACGTTGCCATAATCTTAATATCTCTTTATTAAGAATTTAACTTAAACAATATACACAATTATAGTATTTATATTCAAACCAAGTGAATCTGTGGTGAGGAGACACACAATACGTATTACCAAATAAGTGTGACCCTGATCACTATATATCTAACTTTACCACCAACTCTTAATCTCAGTAGAAACACAGTTCCTAGTAGTAATTTGAACAATCCTACCTCTAGATCCTGGGTAAGCAGTAACTCACTCGAATCCTAAACGACGTGGCGGTTTATCTCGTATGTAATGGTATCCACCTTGAGTTAAACGCTCTGGCACGAATAGATTAACTCTTGAGTGCCGGATAACTTTTCCTTTCCCTTTAACACTAGTAAACAGACACTAGCATAATCACTTCCCAAGGGCCACCCTGCTTACGCTAAACTTCTGCTATTTAAGGTATCCGATTACGTTCGGAACCGTGATTTTAAAAAAGTGCATAAATGGATAATTTTCATGATATTTAGTGTCACTCAGATTAGAATACATGCATAAAATTGTTTTAAGGACATTTTGACAAAAAAAATTATATTTAAATATAATATTTTGGCAAAAAATTAACTTAGAATAATCTTTTTTCTAAATGGTCTCCTTTTGTGAAAAATGATTCTATTATAATATTTTGCCTGTATATAGCTCAGATCTCTCTACAGAGGTTCAGCTCTAGAAATTTGAAAAATTCATATTATTTTTAGAGTTACCACCAATTGAAATAATTATTGGCGTTTTTTTTCTTGAAATTGCTCCCCTCTGTTGTCGTAAAATATGAATAAACCCACTTCTAAGTTGTATATATTTCAAAAATTCTAGTTGAGCCTCTGAACAGAGGTCTGAGCTATATACAGGCAAAATTTTATAAAAGAAGAATTTTTCGCAAATGATTGATTGATTGAATATTAACGTCGCACTGTTCAGCTACACGAGTTCTTTTGGCGGCGGACCACGTAATTTTGAACCACGGTCAAGTGACGTGAACGACACCTGAGCTGGCACTCTTTTCTCCTAACTACCACACCACACCAAACCAACGGGAGGACATTTCAGTGCTCGACAGATTTAACGTGCATAGCTCCCCTACACGGCGGGTCTTTAGTGGTACTGGGCTCGAACTCGTGACAAGGCAAGCCACGATCCGATACCTATACTACTCGGCTATCGCGGCCACGCATTTCTCGCTAAAGGAGAACATTTGGAAAAAAGATTATTCTAAGTTAATTTTTTTGCCAAAATACTGTATTTAAATAAATTTTTTTTGTCAAAATGTCTTTAAAACAATTTTATGCATGTATTCCAGTCTAAGTGACACTAAATATCATGAAAATGATCCATTTATGCGCTTTTGCAAAATCACTGTTTCGAATGCTAATTTGAATCCTCGGTTTAGTTGCCATTGTGGCTCCAAAGAAAGCCAAGAAGACAATCAATGGAAAGTGCGATGAGCCCGTCACAGTTGCCAAATCCTTCGCCTTAGTGCAGCTTTGGAGCGCGGCGTCAAGACTCACTTGGCAGCGTAGAAAGTCCGGGCTGCCAAAAGAGAGCAGCTACAATGGCGTAATGTACAGCCCCAAGTGGCGGGGGCCCAGGGTTCTAAGCAGCCAAAAGCTTGACAGATATCAAATACGTATTGAACCATTTTATAAAATATGAAAGGTAAAACCTGACTTGGCAAGGGGCCCCTAATAATCTCCATTACGTCACTGGGTGGATATATTTCTTATTAGAATCAATTTTTGTAATATTTACACGACTATATTTTTCACATAAAACTGTAATGTACTGTTTTTTCCTAGAAATATTTTTTCTGTCAACAAGTTTTTTTTATTGTAAACTATGTTTGTGTTCACAAATTATGCAAATTTAGGTGTCACATTCAATAAAAAAATGTTTGTGTGCTCTTTGCCTTAAAATTTCTTATTTCTATATTCAATCATTTTGAATTAAAACAAAAAGAAAAACTGGCTATACCTAAACCAGTAGCCCATGCAAAATTTTTCAAGGGATGGGGTAAGGGTCCCGGATTGAAAGTCCACCATTCTCGTATCATACCTCAGTGCGTCGCCAAATTTATTCTTTTGATTTTGTCAATTTTGGGAACAAAAAACAGAAAAAATAAATTTTTGAGTTAATAATTTTCATTAATTAATAAAATAAATTGGTAATAACAAGTATTCCATTATAAATTTTACGTACTAAATACATATTATTATCATGAATAAAAAAAATCAAGGGCTGTGGGAAGGGGGGTTGTCTCCCCCTCTTGTGTGCGCCACTGACCTTTACCTTTGAAGGGCATTGCGTATAATATCCTTCATCCCCTTGTCTTTCAATTATACATTTTCGACACCATCCAGTTCCAGATACGAGGATAATCTAATTACACTAAATATGCAACGAAAACTGAAACACTTTATTGAAGTTGTTTGTCAGCATTGAAAAGTTTTATAATTTGAATGGAAAATATTCGATATTTCTTAGAAATGCCATATTCGTGTTTTAATTATCTTTGCAATTCGATACTCTGGTATCTTAAGTTTCTATAAAGAGATTAAAATTCAGTTAAGGTTCTGTAAAAATTTGTCATTTTTATATATACATTATATTATAGTAATTGTGATTTACTCCGGCTTTTCCGTCAACTTTTAGTTTTTAAAATATTTATTTTGTATATTAATTGCCCCAAGACCGAAAACTAATTAGGAGAGATGTCTTTCTAACAATTATTCCAAAGTGCGTTGAACATCGACACACAAAGCTCGGGGTGATGATGATTGTGAGTTTTAATGGCTCAAAGGCACAAAGCTCGGGGAAATGTTCATAAAGGAGAATAACGATGCGTTGATTAAGAGGAGCACTTTTTCCAGCTCTTTTTAAAGTATACGGTAAGTAACTGTTAAAAATATTTAAATTGCCCTACTTGATTTGTTTATTGTGTTCTTGTAAAATTATTAATGCTTATATTGTAAAAAGAGTCTTTTGATTTTTTTAATATTATTTAAGACATGAATAAATTGTATTTTTATGTGTAAAAACTGTAATCTAAAAAATAATTTAAGAAACGATAATTTATAACTTTGCCTAATATTGAAAACTAGTAGCTATTTGCCTGACGTAAAAATTTTTTAAAAAGCAACGCAGGTAGCAGTACTAAGTTTTAAATAAAAACAATTTGACCTAAAATGACTTTTCCACTCTAAAAATATATAAATATATATTCAATATATATACATGGGTGTACGCAATATCTGGATCAGGGGGATCATATACATTAGGTTTATTTGAATAAAGGTTTAATACAAGAACAAACGTATAAATTTGTATGAAAATGATATAAATTGCGTATCCGGCTAAGAAACTTTGCAACTTTTATGTGAGAGAAAACTTAAGTGAACTTGAGGTATTAATGTAGACAAAATAATTGTAAAATAAATTACTTTTAGTATAGTTGATAAGGAAATTTTTTTACCAAACGTGTCTTGGCATTGGTTGTTTCGGCCGCAGAAACAAAACCATCTTCGATAACTCTAACTTTTTGAATAAATAGTAAATTATATATATTAGTGCATGTAAAACTTCGTAATGTTTGGCGCAGTATGATCTGAATTGGTGCATTAAAAAAAAGAACCAAACTCAGTAATGTAAAAGAGTATTAATTTGAGCAGAATACAGTGTGAATCTGGATCGTTAACAGGTAGAAGTGGCACCCGCAGACATATGCTTGACTCTCTTGCTTCACTGACGATCTTTTGAAAGCTTCGAGTGGCGCGGTGGCCTGGGGGTCAAGGACCTGCGGTGCGAGAGATCAGACGTTCTCCTGAAAGTGGGGTGTGGAAGTTAGGAGAGAGAACTGCCAGCTCAGATGACGTCCTCGTCACTTGGCCAGGGTTGAAAAGGACGAGATCCTTCGCCGAAAGCCCTAGAGTAGCTGAGAGTGTTACGTTAATATTGACTCACTCACTCGAAAGATTGTTGGCCTTGGTAGCCTAATGGTTATCGTCACGAACTCGTGACCGGAGTGTCGTGGGTTCGAGTCCTGGTGCCACTGAAAACCCGCCACGTATACGGGACCGATACCCGTAAAATCTGTTGATTGATTGAATATTAACGTCACACAGTTCAGCTATACGAGAGATTTTAGCGACGGAGCACGTCATTTTGAACCATGGTCAAGTGACGTGGTCGACATTAGAGCTCGCCCCCTATCCTAACTACCACACCAACGGGAGGACGTTTGAGCTCTCGACAGATTTAGCGTGCATCGCTGCCCTACACGGTGGGTCTTTAGTGGTACTGGGCTCGAACTCGTGACAAGGCAAACCACGATCCTATACCTATACCACGCGGCTACCACGACCACGTTGATTCTGTTGAAATTTAATGTTTTCCTGTTGTCATAGTTTGGTAGTTAGGATAAGAGGGTGCTAGCTCAGATGTCGTCCTCGACACTTGACAAAGATTCAAAATGACGAGATCTGTCACCCATAACACTCGTGTTGTTTTATAGCGCCAAGTTTATGTAATCCTCACTCATTCGCAGAGGTTGGCCCAATGGGAAATCCAACTCTGAATTTTTGTTTTTTCATCCTTTCGACTTCCTTTCATTATTTAGCCATCAACTCCTGATTTTAAATGATGCAAGTAACTTACATAATGTAGTTTGTTTTCGCTTGTTTCTCTCACTAAGTTCAATGTCGGGTCAACCCCATGTGTGTTTTTTACTCTTTATGGACTCTGCTTTGGATAGTTTTTACCCCCGGAGTCTTCCCGGGCCCTCGGGAGGAGGGACAAACGTAAACACGTCCCGACAGCAGAAGAAAGTCTCTCTCATCGCAGCATCACTCCACCGTCTCGAAGATTGATAAAAGAGTGTTCTTCTTTCAGCACCGGCGGGGATTTGAAGACGCAGTCCGAGTCCAAAGAAGCGAGGATCTCGGGTGAGATTAAAGCCGGAAACTCCTCCTCTTTTTCGAACAGGGAACGATGAAAGACTCCCTGTTCCTTACTCAAGGACACATTCCACCCCTTCTTCCTGAAATGAAAAACAAGGGCGCTTTATCGGGCGGTGGGTGGACTCCTAGAGTGATGTCCGTTTTTAAAAGTCCGGTCTCAAGATCTTTCATCGCTTCACGAATGGATGGCCTGATGAAACTTATCTCACATTTAAATGAGAAATAAATAGCCCGGCGACCTTGGGGTTGGATTTCATTTTCAGAGGAGGAAAACAAGGGGATCACGAGCATAATGCGTGGTAACAAGGCTTTGAACTCTTCGTAAAAAATATTAAAATGGGATCATTCACGAGGCACTGTTGTGTGCCGAGATGGAATAAAAAAATAGCATAGTAATATAAATTTTTTTTAAAAATCAACTTCTACTTAGGTCAACAAAGAAAATTTATATATTTATATATATAAAGGAGAAAAGCGACCCACTCACTCACTCACTGACTAATCACGATATCTCCGGAACTATTAAACCTACAAACTTGAAATTTGGTAGGTAGGTTCCCTTCATGGTGTAGACATCAGCTAAGAACGGATTTTGCAAAATTCGAACCCAAGGGGCGTTACGGGGATTTAAGGGGCGTTATACATAAATATTTCCTTTACTAAACTATTAGATGTAAAATCGTGAAACTTGGTACACAGATTTCTTTCATAAAGTAGAGATTCCCTACATAATGAATTATACAAAAATAGACCTCCAAGATGCGTTGAGGGTGCTTAAGGGGCGTTATACATAATTATATCCATTTTTAAACTATTAGACGTACAGTCTTGAAATTTGTTAAGCGGATTCCTTTAATAGAGTACAGATCCAATGCAAAATGGGTTTGTCAAAATCGACTCCCAAGTGCCGTTGTAGAGTATTAGGTGGCGTTATAGGCAATTAACTCCTTTTTTAAACTATTAGACGTAAAATCTCGAAATTTAGTAAGCTGATTCCAATCATTAAGTAGAGATCCGCTATAAGATGGGTTTTGGGAAAATCGTTTCCTAAGTGGCGTTGAGGGGGCTTAAGAGGCGTTATACATAATTATTTCCATTTCTAAACTATTAGACGTACAGTCTTAAGATTTGGTAAGCTAACTGCTTTCATGGTGTAGAGATCCGCTACAAAATAGTTTTGGGGAAAATTGATCCCCAAGGGTCACTGAGGGTGATTAAGGGGCGTAATAGATGAATATTTCCGCGTTTCAACTAATATAACCACCTGCTTGAAAATTAGAAGGTATGTTCCATTCATGGAATAAAGTTCCTTTTACAAAGATTTTTGCGAAAACGGACCCTCAAAGGAATGGGTTTGCGAGGGATTAAGGCGTTTTATAGAAAAATTCCAGTTTTTGAATTTAGCTCATTTACTTGAAATTTGTTGAGCACTTTTTTTTCTTTAGTTGAATAGAGTTTCACTAAGAATGGATTTACGGAAATCAACTCAGGGGAAGCGGAAGAGTTATTGGGGCGTATTAATAAACAAAATTCCCGTTTTTGAACTGCTACGACTATAATAATAAAATTTGGTTTGCATGTCTCTTTTGTTGAATTGGAATCCGCTAAGAATGCTGTCAACGAGGTATTGATGATAAAAATTCCATTTTTGTTCTGTTAGATTTAGACTTGAAATTCAGCACGCATGTTTATTTTATGGAGTAGAGATCCACTGAAAGTTGCTTTGGTGGAAATCTACTTGATTATTAGGTTAAGTGAGCGAAAAAAAT